>OZ020508.1:117029989-117664989 GCA_963971375.1 Platycheirus rosarum
TCATGATAGTACTACACAACACAAAGAGAAAAACTGGAGAGAAACATTGGCACCATCACTCCAGAGAATATAGTCGAAAAGATGCTAACCAGCCAACATAATTGGAATGTGATCTGTACATACACCAACCAGATCCTCAGAACCAAGAAAAGGGAAGAAGAACAGTTCCGCGTTCCTAACCTACCCTAACCTATTAATCTGCTAACCCAACCAGATCTAACCTAACCAACTTAAACTAACGTAACCTAACTTCACCTAATCACAACTAACTTAAACTAATGTTACCTAACTAATCTAACCTTATCCTAACCTAACCTACCTAACCTAACCCATCCTAACCTAGGAACGAAGAAAAGAGAGGAAGAAAAGATCCCGCTAGAATACGTGAGCCCAGAATGGGCAGTACAACAGGACCCCCCCTTGAAGAAATGCAACCCGTAGTCCCGAGGGGGGTGATCTTCGAGACACTTTTGGAGGTTTAGCCGGTATGCCATTATAAGGTTGAAATTCCTTGGTGAGTCCGGCACACGGGGAGGTATGGATACCTCCTTATGGTGCGTAACGCATTCCTCCACAAGTAAAGTAAAAAAAAAAAAAAAAAAAAAATTATTATTTCTCGTCTCATGATAGTATTATAGGCAATGTATATATACAATGATAAGCACTCAAAAGCTCACGGTCATAGGCACTGTATTTTGCTTGTAATGGTGAAAACTTCTTTAAGAAAAAAAAAACAATCATTGGAAACAAACTGTTGGACTACTGCGCCTGCAGCAGTATTGGATGCATCTGCCATGTTTGACAAAAGAGCGTAATTATCTGGATGTGCGAGGAGTGGCAAGACCTTCCTTACAGGCGTTAAATGTATTCTCCAGTTTGGGTGTACACTGTACAATTGATAACAGTCTTACCATTCTTCTGGTAGACGTAAGGATACGCATGGAGAGGAGCTTGGATCTGTGCAGCTTTGGAACAAAACGTCTATAGAAATAAGGCATGTCCAAAAATTTTCGCAGCTCTTGCACTGTTGACGGTTTTTTTTGTAGGTGATTATGGCGTCAACTTTGAATGGAAATGGCTAGATACCTTCTTCGCTGACAAGGTTACCCAAAAAACGTACAGATGACGACTCGAATGTGCATTTGGATGGATTTATGGTAAGCCGATATTCTCTCCCTGGAATAGCAGTCTGAGATGTCCTCGATGTTATTCAGGGAAACAGAAATATAGGCCTATTGTTACTTCGTGGACAAATTTTTGAAAGGTTTGTGCAGCGTTGCACAGACCAAAAGAAATCATCATGAACTCAAACAGCCAAAAAGGTGTTATGCTATCTGTTTTTGGGATGTCTTCTGGTTCCACAGGGAACCATACCGTCGGTGGTAGTAGCAGATATTTGAATTTCTGGATGTCGATCTCTTTTTGAAGGAATTCCTCGAACGTGAAAAACTTCGGCTTCTAGGAACTTGAAGGTTCTGAGGATGTCTCTCGAAGTTGTGGACGATGCGAATTACCGTGGTTTGGGGATATCTTGTTAACTGTGTGTGAATGTGAAGTCTTAGGAACCTTACAGTGATTCGGGGGATACCTTGTTAACTGTGTGTGAATGTGAAGTCTTAGACACCTTACCGTGGGTGGGGGGATATCTTGTTAACTGTGTGTGGATGTGTTAGTGTGGTATCTTGTGATGCCTGTTCAAGTGTTTAAACTCGGGGTCACCAATGTGGAATCCTGAGGGAAAGTTTAAATAATGAATGAATGAAAGCATTCAGGTATATTTTAAAGAGCATAATATTTCCTATATTTAAGGGTGTAAAGAGTTTGTGGTTTTATCCAAGAAACATAATTAGAACAAAAATTGATCATAGTTTGAGTATATATAACAGAAATAAATTGCACGACTGGATCGCACGTACTTGCTCATATGTGCGGTCACATTGTAGGATCAAATTAAAGAAAATTAAAGTGAAAACCAAAGCATTTATTCGATTTTTGTAACTGTTGATTGTTCGAATAAAGTACGTTAAATTATATTGGGTGAAATAATTTAAACGCCATTTTATTTCTTTTGGAAATGTAAAAAAGTGTGATTTTTTTTCAAAATCAAACAACTTAAATATTAAACAACTTAATAATTCAGGAATACAAACTTAAGCACAAAAATAACGTACATTTAAAAACAAAATTAAAAAAAAAACACTTACCCGTTTTCAAATTATCGATTTTCCAAAAAAAAAAAAATATTAAAAATACGAAAAAAAAAGGTTTCGAAAAACAATTAACACATCTTCTTGAATACCCATTTTGATTGTAATCGGATCACCATTTTTCGAGAAAGTCGAAGAAAAAAAACTGGTCCTATGGGAGGTACCATATTAATTTGTTTTCACCAAAATATAATGCATATACCTACCCGTTTTCAAATTATCGATTTTTCAAAAAAAAAATATTAAAAATACAAAAAAAAAAGTTTTCGAAAAACAATTAACACATCTTCTTGAATACCAATTTTGATTGTAATCGGATCACCATTTTTCGAGAAAGTCGAAGAAAAAAAACTGGTCCTATGGGAGGTACCATATTAATTTTTTTTCACCAAAATATAATGCATATACCTACACTGATTTTTTTTATAAAAATTCTTTTAGCCGTTTTCGAGAAAATTAAGCTTTTACATTACGGTTATATGGCAGGTACCGTTAATTTTTGAGCTAAAAAAAATTGAAAAAACTCCTGTAGAATGTTAAAATAACCTTAAGTTCTAAATTTGAAGACGATTGGGCCACCCCTTTAGGGTGCAGTCCAAAATACATCCGTACAGACAGACAGACAAACAGACGGACAGAATTTTGCCAGTAACTCAAATATGTTTCTCTATCATCGTAATGTCATGTTTGATTGTTATCTCAAAAATTTTAATCTGCACGAATGCATAACTTGCATTATAGTACCTATAATCGCAAGTAAAAATGAGGGGGAAATCTGCAGTTTTTTGGAATTTTTAGAAAAAAAATTGAAAACGAATGAATTACAGACGTGTTCGAATTATCAATATTGTAGGAAATCTTAAGATCTACGAAATATACCTGAACGCTATTAACGTAGGACATACCTACAAAAAGTTATTAATGAAAAACCAGAGAAAGGTCGAATATTTTGCAATTTCCCCCACATTTTTTGCACAGGGTCCTCGAGGTCCAAAACTTGAGAAAATGTTAATTTACCATCCCTAAACATTAGCTCAAAGTTTCATTAAGTTCTGACCTTTGTCATCAAACCCGTTTTCCCGACCTGTCGAATGAACTAATTTATACAATTTCTTTTTCCATCACAGTTTATACAACCTTTAAATATAATAAATATATATAGCATATAATAAATATTTATATAATTTAATAAATAAAAAAATGTATATAAAATTTAAAAAAAAAATAAAAATTGCGAAAGAATTTTTTTAACTTCCGGTTTGTTTCTTTGGTACAGTTGAATTCGCCCCTTGGCGAATTGGATAATTTCTATGGTTTATGTACAAACTACAATACTGTCCAAACGGTAATATATTCACCTCAAGTGCATTGCTAAATGGTTGTGTCTATAATAACTTCTTGATGCTCACCAGTAGATGTCACTTTTTACTCTTACAATTTTTACATTTTCCTCCTCTCAGAACATAGACTCCAACGAAATCACGCATAAACAATACCCCATCAGAAGAATTTTCCAAAATGTTTTTGCGCGCTTTTCACACACCCAACGCCTGGTTGCTCCAACTCAAAGTCAAGCCATCTCACTCATTCTCTGTACATTCACAAGGCACTTGGGTGGTGAAATGGTGATAGACAGTACGTTTTACATTTTACTGAGACTGGCTATTATCGTGTTATCGTCATCGTCGGGCGAGTGCATCACCATCTCACTTCTTCCCCCACTGACACTAAAACAAAACATGTTGAGAAAAAAGGGAGGAAAAACCTAACAAACTCCCAAGTCCCAACAGAAACAGAACAGCACACACAAAATACAGCTCCCGCTCCGATTATTTTATTGATCGATTTTCCGACTGAAACAAATAAAATTTTCCCCAACACTCAGCCTGCTGCCACACACATTCGTCGGAAAAACGTCAAGTGCGGGTCGTTTTCGTTCGTTCATTGACGCGAAATATTTTCCTCCTCTTCCTTGGGATATTTTCATAGCAAAGAAATATATAAAAATAAGAATATTATTATTTATTTTCTAAAATATTCCGTTTGCAAACAATAGGAAAATTACTAAATTTTGTTAAATTCTTCAAGTGAAAATTTGTGTTCAGTCAAATTTGTGCAATTTATTGCAAAAAAAAGGATTTTTCATAGACGTCCGTCGTCTGTCTTCGTTTTGTTCCAAGTTGATTTTTTGTTCTATAAATTGAAAGCTGCTCCGAATGAAATCAGGGAAAATGTATTTTTTGATAATGGTGAGAAAATTTTCGTTTATAAGTTTTAAAAATAAATCCAACAAAATTATTGATTTTTCGGGGACAATCTCTATATTGCAATTAAGTAGGTAGTTTTTTTTTCATTTTTCATCCCTACCTGAAATGCATTTGTGTGAAGGTATTTCTCTGGGGTGAAAGTAGGAGTATATTGCATAGACATACATAAGTGTGTATTAGATTACCAGGCCTGCCTGCATTCCGGATTAACTATGGTTTAGTATCCTAAATTAATTTAATTTTTGAGTAACAATATCAATTGTTGAAAGGTATTCTTTTATTAGATTGGAAAGTTTGGTGGGACAAAGGTGGCGATTTGTATTTATATTTTCTTAACACAGTTCCTCCAAAGGAACCACCTTCTTTCCATTTCCAATGTCATGCGCCCTATTCACTCCCTCTATGCCTCTATGGATAAGAACCTGTCTTCCTTTTTGCAGAGAGAAGGTTAAACAGTGCTCCCACTTTTTTTAATGAAAATGTAAATTTTATTTATTTTGTGTACTTGTATTGTATGTTATTTACTTGGCTTTTTTAGGAGGTAAGTAATTATTTTGATTAAAGAAAAAAAGTAAGACAGACTGCTCAGTTGAAAAAAAGTCATGGGAACTTAAAAGTTTGGAAAAGTCAGTGTAGCTATTGCCATGGATTAATGTGCTTCTTGGACAAATTAATAAAAGTTTTGTTATTTCTCGGTCACATCGAATAGAGCAAGATTTTGTAAGTAGTTTTTAATTTGTAATTAGCTTATAAAAAAAACTGAGCAAACCGACATTCTGGCGCATTATTAAAACGCTGAGAGTCGATTAGTCAGTTCAAATTACTAGAACTAGATTTCTCAAAAAAATCTCATTTCTGCTGTCAAAAAATAAATCCTAATATCTGTTTGGATTCGTTTGCTCAATTTTAGTTTGTTAAAGAGAATTTTATTAGAAGGAAAGAGATGTAAAGTGTTTTTTTTTTTTTTGAGAATAGATACAGATAGGTACAGATACGTTTTTTTATCTCAAAGAAACCTTAACTGGCTGATTATAATGACGCCTAACGCTTGGCACTGTTTCTTTTTCTTAAGTTCGATTTTTATCTTTTTCTTATTTGATTTTTACTTGCGATTGTGGACTATGAGGCAAGTTATGCATTAAAAAAAAAACCTAACTGTCTGTCTGTATCGGCACCTGGGCCCTAAACGGCTGGACCGATTTGCTTTAAACTTGTTACACATTATTATTATGACGTCCTACAGAGGGGTTTTTGGAATTAGCATTCTAGCTGTAAAATTAATGGTATCTGTCATATGATTTTTAATGCAAAACTTGTTTTTCTCAAAAACGGTGCCTACGATTTCGATAAAGCTTTCTGAATGGTGTTTTATATGCAACATCTATCCTTCGGTTTGAATGGATTTTCAGGAAAACTCTTATAATATGAAGGTCCCATTTCCCATATAACCGGTTTTTTTTTTTAATTATACTGTTTCCTTAACTATTTGACGGATCTTGATGAAATTTTTGAAATGGGTAGTGTTTTATAATTCAAATAATATTGTCTATCAAAGTTTTCTAAAACATTTTTTTTATTTTTAATATTTTTTGTTTTTCGAATTTTCTGAAAATGAATCGATAGACTTTTTTTTTATTTTTTCCTAGTATAAACTATAGTCTTCTTCAAATTGACACATATACTCAAAGAAGTCTTGAAATATGTTTTCGAAAAGTTTTTTTTTTCAAAAAAAAACATGTTTTTGAAAAAAACTGATCGAACGATGTTGAAAGAAAAAAATCGGCGCAGGGACCTAAGTCCCAGTTTTACACCAAGGTGGGACAAAAGTCCCAACTTTTGTTTGGTGAAGGTGGGACATAAGTCCCAAATTTTGTAAGAGATAGTAATAAGGAATTAAAGTTATGACTTAAATCTGAGCTCTGTGAAATAAAGTCCCAAACAAATTGTCTGAATTGAATTTTTTTTTCATTTTCAGTTAACTTAATTAAAAAGGACGCGTTTAATAAACGCACGCAAAACCAACTAAGAAATAAAAAACTATTCGATTTCTTAATGCAAAAATTCAATAAAGAAAACAAGTTTACATCTGCCTATAAACACCCACAGTGATAAGTTTTTATATTGTCTACACTCAATACACACTCGCTTCACAGTGGTTGGTATCTTAATGGTAGTACCTACCTTCCTTCCAACCTTATTATAGATACATAATATCCTAAATAAATTCAATCAATACCTAGCCACACCATACGTTTATCGATCCATCAAACATTATTTAGCTATTTTAATTCAATTGATTTCAAAAAGTAAATTATTGTTAAATGTACCTATAGGTGCCTATAGCTAGATTAATTTTTCTATACCAAAATGAAAACCAAACTGAAAAAAAGTTCTTTATATCACTCTATTTGCAAATATAATAATATTATAAACAGTAACCAACAAGTGGAAAGATAATACACTAAAAAACTGCAAAAGCTAACAGTCGTATACATTTCTGTGTTTGTCTTTTTCTCGTGACGCATTTTCGTTTCATCGAGCTTTCAAGTCACAACGATTCTGAAATTGTTGTACGTCAAAAAAAAACATTCAAATTAAATCTTTTTCAAATAGGAGCAAGTACCTGCGATCCACTCGTGCCTTTAATTTGCGTTAAAATTCAAACAGTGTCAAGAATAAAAACTTCAAATTTAACTAATACTAATAAAATAACTTGTAAAAAACTTTGAGGATGATTATTAAAATGGAGTATCATTTCATGGGCCATTTGTACAGTATGGGTTTAATTATTTTGACATAATTAATATAGAGTGTTTCAAAAATCGGTTCAATTATATTCGCATACCCGACGGACGATATTGATGCAATTGGAAGAACACAGCTTGATGTAAGTACCGCATTTGTGAGTATTAAGACGTAAGCGGCGAATATGGTCTTAGCAGTCAACGAGAGCAAATCCAATGGTATGCTGTCATCAAGAAGATATACTCAACGTCGAAATTTTGGACTAAACATCGAGATAGACTACTGTAACATTGAGATTGTTAGATATTAACTCCGGTATGGACTCAAAGAACACTCTAAGGACAAACACTGCTTCTTCAGGCTGAGGAGGCAGTAATCCTTTATAAGACCCTCCTCCTCCAGTTTTGCTATTATAAGGTGCTGAGCCATGGACATTGTCAAAAGTTGATGAAGACGCTTTAGGTTACTTCGGGAGAAAAATCCTACGATTTTTGGTCCTGTATGCATAAACAGCCAGTGGAATACAGAATAAGAGATTATTTATAATAGCTGTACAGCAACACAAAAATAGTTAAAAGAGTAAACATTCAACGTCTTGAATGGTGAATGGACACCAATAGTTCGGTCCAGAAAATCTTCGATTTCACATCAGAGAGACGGCGCAATATAACTGTGTGCCTCGACTGGAGAATTTGTTTGGTTGAGGTGCAAATCCATCCCGAACCATCTAAGGTCGGGTAAGGCAAGTCTTACGTGAACAAAGTCAATCTAAAAAAATGCCATAACTCTGGCTTTTGGTTTAAAATTTTAAATGTCCCCTTAAATGTAAGCTTAACGTCTTCCATGCATAGGTCCAAATATTTAAATTGCAGAATTTGGAACAGGCGTAAACTTAAATTGACTCATCACTCTTAATAAGGCTTTACTTGATTTTTATTTCTGAATTTTTTTTGTTGTCTTTCTTGGCTTCTTTGTATAGAAACATAACATTTATACAAAAACATTCTAGACTTTCAGATTGAAATTGTTATTTGTAGAAGCAATGTCTATAGAGAAATAGTATTTAAATTGTTTTGATTAAAATACATATATTGAGACGTGTTGGCACCATACTTTACTAGCTGAACACCATGAGAGCCGCAGCCGCAATACGCAGCTACAGCCGCAGAGAGCTGTTGTAATATGTCGTACGGCTTTTTTTAAAACTGCCCATAATAGAGCCGTACGCTTTTTTTGACATTTGAGATTTTATTGATGTCATTTGACTGAAATGAAGTCTGTTTATTTCAAAATTGCGAATTATTATTTTTAAGTCAACAAAAGTAAAAATGGAATACAAAAATGAAGAAATGTTCTGCAGCTTTGTGTTTTATGTTTATATATTTTTTATTACTTAAATCCCATAAAATTTCCACTGCGCGCACGGCCTCCATAATTTGTTCCCTTTCGTCCATCGGCTTTTTTTCACAACTAAAAATAATGATCACGCACGACAAAGTTAAAAGTTAACCAACCTCTCATCAACCTCATCTTAAACTTGTTCGATTCATATTATAGAAACATATTTGTCAAAAAGCCATTAGACATGAAATTAACCATTCACTTCTCCAGCTACTGTAGAGGATGCTATTTCAGAGAGCTTTCATAATCTATCATTAAAGCATGGTAATACCACCATTATTAAAAAAATATTAAAATTAAAAAAAAAACTATTTATAAATATCGGTCCAAACAATATAGCAAAATGCAAAAAAATACCCACCTCTAGCTTCCCCTAACAAAGAGTGAAATAACCGCAGCATAAGAATGAATCTTTATTATTATTCAAGTAAAGTGGGAACTCTGTTGAAAATTTAGTACTAATAATGGAGTTGAACAAAAAAATTGTTTGGTTGCCAGTTAAAGAATTGGCATTTTATAAGAAAACAATTGCTAAATATGCTAAACGGATTTATGTGTAAAGAAGTTGGTGTTTACATAATAAGGAGATAAATGGAGATGCACAAATACCTTATCTCTTCTCTCTCCTAATGGTTAGCGCAGAGTTAAAGTAATACTCGTAGTTAAGTGGGGAGTGGTCCTTTAAAGTGGGCGCATATTTTCTATTTATTTTATTGGAAATCAATTGAATGGATTTGAATGGAATGAGTGAATGTTTTGTTTTTCTTATGGAATGTCACTGGGGGCTTAGGGTAAATAGATATGTACGGTTGTAGAGATATTTGAGTGTATATCTGTTTTTAATGGTTGTGTTTGTTTATAGTTTTATAGACAGGTAGGAGGTGTTGCAGGTGGAGAAAATCTTCTCTGCCGACACTTTTTGGAAAGTAGGTCTCTGACTTCCCCTAGAAATATTTTATTTGTTGCTATTTGAAAATACAAATTAAATATTGAAATACAAATCAAATATATATAAATATATTGCATGAGTAGGAAGGCTCCTCGTAACCATGGTATTTTATATATTGGTGCTAGTGGTCATTTTGGAAATCTGTGAACTATTATGTATTCTAGTAGATGCACCATATTTGTTGCCAGGTACCTATTAGGTACATATATTTGTAGGCAGGTACCTATTAATTAATGAAGGTACGATTAACTCCATCAAACTTCTTTATTTAAGACATTTTATTGGTTAGATAAATTCATAATACAAACCAGGGGATGTTTTTTGAATTCTCAAGGAGCTTTCGTGCCAATTTTTTTATTTTATTATTAATATCAATATTTTTTGACAACAAGGTATAATGCAAAGATTGTCAATTTGAATCAAGAATCACTCACAATAGATTTTAAATCTTATGAAAGGTAACAGTTCATAAAAAGAACTGAATAGTTGACGATGATAATACTAATTCGTCAAATTATTGGTAACAAGTAAAATATCGTATTGATTTTCCCAAATTAAGGCGGGCCATTTTATAACTTTCTGTAAGGCCAGAAATCTCTTCTCTAGCAAGAGTACGGTAACTTTGACGGCGCAAAATAATAGTTTTCTAAAAAGGTACCTACTTGCATTGGAAAATAAATTTCACGACTGGATCGCACGTATTTGCTCTTATGTGCGGTCACAGCTTCGAATAAAATTTGAAAAATATAAAAGGAACTTCAAAGTTTTTTATTCGATTTTTCTGATTTTTGATTGTTTGAAAAAAGCGCACGCTCTGATACTATGGTTCATTCAACCAAAATCTATCGCAAGCTAGCGAACATGAAAAAGAACAGGCGCAAGTTCCCATAATAATTATTATCAATTAAAAAAAAAACAACAAGAGAAAAAGAAATACAAAATAGGCGGAGTTTTGTTAAAGTAAAAAATAGATGTAAATATTGGGCTGTGTGTGTGTCGATTTAACGAGAGGATTTGTGGGTTTGAGTTAACGGGCTGTTGCTGCCATCAATGTTTTCTTAAGACGTTATCACGTAAAACTATCGTCCGTAAACCGAATTTACAGACAACCAACCCTTTTTTTTTTATTTAACAACTTTTTTTAAATAAAAAAAATTATTTAAGAATGCAAACTTAAAAACAGAAAATTACGTACATTTAAAAAAAAAATTAAAAAATCCATCTACCCATTTTCAAAATACATATTTATTTTAAAAAAAAATTAAATTATTAAAAATACAAAAAAATATTTTAAAATAAAATTACTTAGGCTACCAACATCTTCCTGAATATCAATTTTGATTGAAATTGAAAAAAAAATACCGGTTCTATGGGAAGTACTGGTTTTAGCCCACCATCTTAATTTTTTTTTTCACCAAAACATAACCTACACCTTCAATAGTACACTGATTTTCATACAAATTCTTGGAGCCGTTTCCGATAAAAATAAGCTTTTACTTAACAGTTATATGACAGGTATCGTTAATATTTGAAAAATAAAAAAGTCCTCTGTAGAATGTCAAAATAACCTTATGTTCGAAATTTGAAGAGGATTGGACAAACCGTATAGGCTATAGTTTAATATACATCCGTACACACGGACAGACAGACAGAATCTTGCCAGTAACTCAAATATGTTTCCCTATAATCCTAATGTCATGTCTGATTGTTAGATTTTTTTTTAAAACAACGGCAACACAAAATAATGAGCTATGCATTTTTTAAAGCGAAAAGTCTATTCTAAAGTTTTTTTTTAATATTTAAATATCTATCTGAAAAAAAAACTTATTTAAACTCAAAATTTCAGAAAAAAAAATTAAAAAAAATTGTTCATATTGATTTTTTTTCAAAATTCAAATAATGTTTACTAAATTTGCTTTTAATATTTGTTGCTCCAATTAATTCTTAACTGAACACTGAAAACAACAAGGCTTTTTTACTATGGACCCTCAATAACGGCAATATCTACAATTATGTGCTATACCTTTTTTCAATGCCAAAAGTCTGCTCTATCATATAATTTTCAAATTAAGTACTTTTTATCAATACTTTAAAAAAAAATAGGTCAAATATGTACTGAGTTTTCATTTCTTATTTGTTACTCTTATTGATTTTTTATCGAACACTGAACATTAGATGATTCTATGACTACAAGTTTTTGAGAAAATTGGAAACTACTACACCTACTTTCTTATAATTTGTTTGGTATTTACGTGATTAGATAGGTATACTAAGTTAACGGCCAAAAAAGGAAATAGGTAAAGGGGCATGCTGCCCCTGCAATCACTATAAGATTTGGGGTAGGTGTGAGGTTGGGTTTTGTAAAGATTCTTTGAATTTAAAGAAACATTGCATATGCTTAGGAGAACATATTGTTTTTTTTATTATTTTGAGTTTGAAGTAAATTAAAAAAAAAACTACTAACCAAATTAACGTGATTTAAAAGCTAAAATTAATTGCCAATTTCTGGCTCTCAGAAAATGTATAAATTTTAATTGTAAGTGTTGCCGTTATTTTTGAACATATTTTTCCCCTAAACGGGGAGAGATACATTACATTACAAAACAAAATTGTATTTAGTCCTACAAGAATCCGTTTTTAATTTTCGGCACCAAAGTTTTCGTACTCTTCCCTCTTCTCTTACCTACTTCGTTTTGAAATAAATTGCACGACTGGATCGCACGTACTTGCTTATATGTGCGGTCACATCGTCGAATAAAATTAAAAAAGTTAGTAACATTAACGTAGAAAAATAACACTATCTGAACTTTAAAAAAATGCACGACTGGGTTGTATGAACACTTAATTGCTTAAGTGGCTGCATATGTATGCATGTATACATTAAAATAAAAAAAAAATATTTTGAATTAGTTTAACAGTTTTTTCTCGGAAAAACTAAGTGTGCAATAAAATTTTAAAAATAAATGTCTATCGAGGAAAAAAACATTGAAAATCTTTCAACCAGTTTTTGTAAAGTCGTTTTTTTGAAAAACTTTTCTAAAAAATATTTAAAATTTTTGTTTAGTATGTCATTATAAGAAAATCTGTAGTTTTCGTCTGGGAAAATCATTAAAAAAATTAATCAACCCGTTTTCAAAATATTTCGAAAACCATTTTTTTTAGAAAATTTAAAAAAATCAAAAAAGTTTTTGAAAATTTTGAAATGCAATATTTATTGAATTATAAATGACTGACTGTGTGCAAAAGTTTATTGAAGTCGGGATAGTGGTTTACGATAATTCTAATTGAAAGATGTATTGTTGTAAAAAAATAGCATCCTGAAAGCTTTATCAAAATCGTCAGAGAAAATCAAACTTTTTGTTAAAGATTGTACGGCAGGTTGTTTTTCGGCCCATCCGTTTAAGCTGTAGAGGTGCGAACGGAATTTCCGGATCCACTTTTTTCGACTACTCTCTATCATCGTCGTGTCATGTTTGATTGTTAGATTTTTTTTTTTGCAGGAATTCATAACTTGCTTTATAGTACCTATAATCGCAAGTAAAAAACTATTACTACGTTTACAAGAGCTGATTCACGAATCGAATTCAATTCAAAGCGAAATTTCGATCCAGGTATATAAAGATGCCAGATTTATACTTATACTTTATAAAAAGGGGGACCCTTACTCCAACGGGCCCGAAAATTCTTTCGGCGGCCTTGTACACAGGAACGCTTTTACTTATGATTTACATTTATTATTTAATTTAATTTTTCATATGTATATATGTATTTCAAAAAAAATTAAATTGCATGAAGTATGATCAGTATAAACCAAAATCTTAAAAAACAATTTTTTTTTCAAAAAATAAAAATAAAAACAGGATTTTATCAAAATCCGTCCTACAATTTTCGAAATACTTTTCACGTATTCATTATTATTTAAAACGTGTGAAAAAGTGCCGATTTTCAGTCATTTTTACCTGATCGTGGACATGCTTGTGGTAGCGTTGCCATCAGGTAAAACTTGTTCATGTGCTGAAATAGATCGTGAAGTAAACCTACTACCGCATGTTTTAGTTAATTTTTTGAAAACATCGGATCGATGGGACTTTTAACAGTTTCATTTCAATCGCTGTTCTTTACATTTATGCAAATTTTCAGCTTTCTGTGAATTTGTGCAAGGTTGAATGTCTATTTTGACCGTACTATGATGGACGTTAGCGTTCTCATTGTTCATCCCTGTCCACAAACCGTTAGTTGCTAGCCCTCATTATGGCCCCTCTATACGATGGGCCATTGGACGATGAGATGGACGTGGATAGTGGTTCCATATCTAAACGATGGTAATGTTCATTTTTGATTTTGCAGTCAAAAAGATAAATGAAAAAACCATCACTGCTGCTACGATCTCTTACTGAAGTTTAGTCAAATAATGAGTGAGGACGAGTACCGCCATCTACCACTATCCTTTGATGTGCAGACGAAGAACAAAAAAAAATCCACCACCGGAAGCCATCGCTCTGTGCCATAAGCCATCTGACGCCATTCATCCTTCAACACGATAGCCCATTACATATGTGTCTTCGTAAATATTGTTTTTATTATACAGTGCCTTCAATTTTCTTTTTGTACGTAGGTAAGCATCTAAGCATTTCTTTGCACTGTCCAACCAAATTAGGGCCCAACTAGAATAACAAACATAACTATTATTTGAAAATCATACCACCGCCATGCGCCATTCGAGATCCGACTTGTTGAATGTGAATGTTGATAGTTGTCACTTGTAAACAAGTTGTATTTTGTGCACACTGACACCACACCACTGGTCAAATAAAAATATAACCACTACCATTCATTAGTTGTATTAGCAAAGATAAGCTGATCATCATTGTGAAGCAGTTAATTATTAAATTTATGATCCCCGATTAATCGAAGATAGGAAAATGTTAAGAAGAGCTTTCTTTGTATGTAGGTGCATATGTTCACCTACAAGGTGTGTACCTTACCCACCCAGGAAAATGCTAGGGCTAATATATCACATTTAAACATCCCATCACCAGTAGCATAGAATTAGAACCAACCAGCATTTACAATGGTTTGCTACCGCACATTTTACATTATAGTGATTTGATACAGTGTATCTTACAGCTAGAACATTATTTTATTAAGGATTATAAGTTTATTTTATTAATTACATAATCATTTTTTGCAGGAAATACGATAAAAACCTCCCTTAAAGAAAGAAAAAAAATATTTATAAGATTATAACTTAAGATAACTTAAAACTAGTGACTAGAAGAAAGAGAATTTATTATAAATAAAATAGTTAAGTAGGTTAGGTAAATAATTAAACAACATAAGTAAATAAATTATAAACAAATAAATAAATAACATGGAAATAAGTAAATAAATAAATAAATAAATAAATAATTAGGTAAATAAATAAATAAATTATTGAATAAACAAATAAACAAATGGTAAATTTCAAAATTGAAACAAAATAAATAAATAAATATAACAAGTTAATAAATAATAAATAAATAAGTACATGAAATGAAGAAATAAATAAGTAAACATAAAACAACATAAATAATATATTAACAAAAAAATATAAATTATCATTTTAATAAATTAAACATCGTATACAAAATCAGGTAGTTCTTATCACAGTTTGCAAATCTTCATATTTCATTTAGTTGAATATTAATTATTGAGTTGATTTATGAGGTTATTATCAGCAAGTTCAATGCGATTTAGGAATTTATTTGTTAATTTAACAATTCTTTCAGATATCAATCCAACATTCGCCCTTCTATGGAGATCTGAAGTCGAGTGGTGCCAAGGAAGGTCAAGCATCATTTTCAAAAGTTTATTTTGAGAAACTTGTAATTTTTGTATATGACACTTAGCAGAATTCTTCCATACAGGACAACCATATAAAAGAATAGCTTGGAAAATAACTTTATGAATTATTATTTTATTTTCGTTTGACAATAAGGATTTTCTGTTGATGAATGGGAACATCATTTTAATGGCTATATTAACTTTTTTTATTGTTTGTGTTATATGATGGTCAAAGGTTAATTTTGTGTCAAGATGAATGCCAAGATATTTGACTTGACGATCCCAAGAAACAGCTTTTCCAAGGATTTGCAATTGATTGCTTGGAAGATAACAAGCTTTTCTTTTTCGCGTGAAAAAGATCGCTTGCATCTTATCAGCATTAAGCTTTATTTTCCATTTATTGTAATAATCTACCAATATTCTAATCGCATTGTTTAAGTTCATCTCAATATTGAGACCAAACTCATGCGAGGAGAGTATTGCTGTGTCGTCAGCAAAAATTGCTGCTTCACAATCAGGAATTTTGGGAAAGTCACATGTAAATAAATTATATAAAATTGGCCCAAGGACTGAGCCTTGAGGAACGCCGTAATTAAAACATATCAGTTCAGAGACACTACCATTAACATGAACTTTAAAACATCTATTCGACAGAAAACTTTGGACAATTTTACATAAATAAGAAGGAAAATTGTAAAATAACATTTTATATATCAGACCATTGTGCCAAACTGAATCAAATGCTTTTTCAATGTCCAATAATATCATACCTGTGGATCTTCCTTCAACACGATTACTTTTGACAGTGTTAGATATCCTGAGAACTTGTGTGAAGTGCTGTGAAATCGTCTAAATCCAAATTGCTCATCAGGATATAAACTATTATCTGAGATTATTCTAAGCATCTTTCTTTGTATAACTCTTTCGAAAACTTTGCTTATACTGCTGAGCAAACTAATTGGCCTATAACTTTCAGCCCTTACGGCTGGCTTTCCAGCTTTTGAAATAGGCACAACCTTAGCTATTTTCCAAGAGTCTGGAAAATATCGTACTTTAAGACACGAATTTATTATAAATGTGAGAAACAAAATTCCTATCTTGGGTAAATGCTTTAGGTAGATGTTTTTTATTTGGTCAAGGCCTCCAGTTTTCCGGACTTTTAGACTCTTCACAATTTCTACAACATCTTCTTGTGACGTTAAAAAATTTGGTGGTGTTTCAACGGTTATATTATTTAAGTTTTGTACAGCATTATCTTCTAAATCATTTGTAGTAACATTACCAAGTCTATTAAGAAATGAAACACGGTCTTTAAACATAGGTTGACGATATCTTTGCCAATTTCTTGTTTGGATGTTTCTATTTTTAATAAGTTGAAAAACATGCAAAATTGCTCCTTTTCACAACTTTTGGAACGGATTCATCAATAGATGTTATGATATTTTGGGTAAAGCTGCATTTAGTTGAAGTTAACTTCGTTGATAACAGGGAGGAAGAGAACCTATGTACATACACATAGTAAGTATGTATATTGCATACTATATGTGCATACTTAGGTATTATTACCACATATATACCTTTCACTTATCACATAAAATGGTAGGTAATTCGGGAAATTATTGCGACTCAATAAGGAATTAAGGTATTTTACTAAATTGCATACTGATCCGTCCACGGGTAGGTATATTTAAATTGAATTTAAAATACCCAATATCAAACCAAAAACATCCTTATATTAAAACAAAGAAAAGGGTGTTCAAATGCCTTTGTATATGTATGTAGGTACCTACCTACCTACTCAGCCCACGTACCTACGCAGAAAACTAGTTTCTTTTTTTCTGTTCACACAAGTACCTACAACACATATATGTATGTAAGAAGAACAACAAGTACCAAGCCCAAGTACAACTCCCAACATGCTCCCTCGTTTGCGTAAAAAAATTCCTTGTCTGGTTAAAACTCAAAGCAAAAATTCCCAAAAATGATCATCAACCAAGGGATATCATGAGTAAAAGGATGCAAATGCATAGCAGGCTTTGCGCACACTACACCCTTTAAACCTATGTACGCATTGCTGTACATGAACATGGCACTTCCTTTAAAATAAAAACATTCTTTGGGGGCTTCTTTATCTGAGCAGTAGAGGACTTAAAACATAAAATGTACGTATGTTCATGCTAGGTGTATAAGGGTATAACTAATACAATTATGTATTTTTGGTACATATATGTACATACCTATATACCCCGAACGGCTAGCAAAAATAATAAAAAAAACTCCCCCATTTCTCTTACTCCCAAGCCCAGGAGGAATAGGTAAGCTATTTCCACCTCAAAATAATCGTTTCTTCACCAACACATTCAAACTAAAGAACCCTCGTGATCTGTTCTGTGATTTTGCTTGCGCATACATACAATAGGGTCTTCTCTCTTCTGTGAGCAGAGATCACTTGCTACTTGATTTTTCCAAATCCGCTTTTGCGCCTTAAGTTGGTTCAATGGAAAGTTTATGGGCGAAAATTATTGCTAGAAGCAAGCCAGTATTGCCATGCTTCGCGTTATTCACTCACTTTAAATTAAATAAATCAAATGATGAAATTTACGATTAGTCTTTCTTAAGAGTCGAGGATGCTTATAACGAGACGAGTGCTAAAACTGACAGCATTGTACATAGAATCTATAGTACTATCAAGATGGGTGTTTCACCTAGCGCCATCTAGTTTCACTATCTCGCTATTTTTCAGTGTAGACTTTTAGTCGGGGAGCCTTGTATATGAAACCTATAGTACTACCATCAGTGTTCGAAAATTAGCGCCATCTAGTGCGTCTACATCTCTCTAAAGTTTTTCTCTGAGTGGAGACTGCAACGTAGACTTTTAGTCGGGGAAATGTATTCAACACATATGCAATGTTAGAAAAAGACAGAACGACAAAGATGTATATAAAGTAATAGCAGTCAGAAGGAAACAAACAATGAAGATTTTTTCATGTTATTTCATTATCATTTTCTTTAGAATAAGCGATAATGAGAGAATGAAAGATAGAAATTTAGACAGGTATGTGAGGAGTTTTCATTTCTGGCTTGGAAATACACTGTTTTTGGGTGTTTTTTTTTATAGATACGGCAACAGTACGAAATTTACCGTTTTAACGATTTTTGTTGAAATTTGATTATTGGTTTGGTTTTTTGTGTTTGGTTTTTGTGTTTGGTTTTTGTGTTTGATTATTATATCAATTTTTTTAATTCTGCAAAAAAAATAATTAGTTGAAGTACCTACCTAGTTACTTATTTTACAAATAAAACACATTGTTTGCAGATGGTTGTACCTATGTTATTGCTTTAGAGTATCTTCACTTATCACGTCAAATACCTAGTACTAAATCTTATACTAACTACTAAATATAGCACTAAATCCACTACTAACTACAAAATATAGTACTAAATATACTACTAAGTACTTAATCTAGTACTAAATATAGCACCAAAACTACGATAGTACTAAATTCGTGAGCTAAGTACTAAATATCTAGTACCAAAATACTATTGTACCAACACCATAGTACCAACTGGCACCGGTTTTATATTTAACTAACGTTCAATATTGAACAATATTTATATTAAAACTTTAAACAGTCGAATCCGAATATGGCAACATTGTTAGTTGATTTTGGTATAAGAAATACAGAAAATACAGAAATAACAAAATTTCTTGAAAAATGCAAAATCCGCACAATCTTGGTTTGTTTACGAAAAAACAAAGGGAAATCCATTCATTTTTGTTTCCCTTACTCTGCCATACCCTATGGTCTAGTGTCACTTTTTGAACCTTTCACTCGTACTTATTATTCATTATTCCTGCAAATGCTTGTAATCATTCTAACTCATACGTTTCTGAAAATATAACATACAACCTACTCTTTCATCACTATATTTCTTTATACTCTCCAAAATCCATACAAATGCATATTAAGAACTACTGCAGCGCTATTACGGCAGTATCTCGCTAAACTAGATACTGCCTGATGGTAGTACTATAAATTCTATATACAATTCTATATGACAGGTTAATTGAAATAACTTGATAACTACTAGTTTTTCAGGTGAAGTTAAAAGTTAAAGTTTTTAAACACAAATCTTAAGGCAAAGAAAATTTTATTAATATCAACAAAAATCCATACAAAATTTAACGAAATGAAAAAACATTTCATCATCTTTCTTAATATAATATGTAAGCATATAATTTTTCTGTCCGTGTTTGTCACCTTTTGTGGATTTCTGGATGGTTTGAAAACAATTCGACCCGGTAGGTGGCGCTGCTGTCGGTACGAAACAGAATTGCTGAATTTTGACAGCATTGCATAAATTATTCTTGCGAAAAATACGTAGATAAATTTTAACTGAATTTTGAAATGACATAATTTGGAGCCACAAAATTTGCTTAAAATTACGATAGCCGAAATGTTCAATCGACGTTTAAGATTTAGAGACTGGTATACCATCAAATTGGTTCCCTGATGTCAATTCCTGAGACCAATGCGATTGCGATGTTCTTACATGGGGGATGACAAAATAACACACGCTGCCAATATAAATATGTAGGTACATCGAGCAAACAGAGAAAATAGAAATTTTAGCTACATTGGAATGGTTTCTGGTTGGTCACAAGGCGTACAGACATAAGTCCCAGTCTTACGATTTGGGACTTATATCCCACCTTGGTGGGACATTTTGCAATAAGCACTTTTGAAATGCAATGCGCCCTACAAAGGTATTAAATATTACGCTGTTTAAGAATTGTGATAGGTATGGGGGCATGCTGCCCCACAATATAGCTTGAGACCATTATGGAATTTGGAGTAGGTGCGACAGGTGGGATATAAAGAAACTTTGGATTACTCAACCTTACACCTACTCCAAATCTTATAGTGACCCGAATAATAACCTTGGAGCCTTATTTAATTCATGATTTTTTTATTTTCGGGCCTTTTTCATATCTTAATTCTCTTGAAAACTCTAGATTCGGTGATGATTTTTACAACATTGTCTAGCTATTGTGGTTTTGAACAGAATAGTTGAAAATCGCGGGATTATTTTCAACTATTCTGTTCAAATACGATAGCTAGGCAATGTGAGGCTTGTTGTAAAAACCATAACCGAATAACAGAATAGTTGTTAAAAAACGCGCGAGTTAATATATACAATTTTATTCATACTTTTGAAAAACTTTAGTTTAACAAAGGAAGCTTTTGTGAATGTTTTGCGTTTGCTTAGCTTTCTATTTGGGAATAAGGCTGACGAGCACGAGTACGATAACTTGGCCGCCAAGATTTGATGACGGGTTTTTGTAGAGGTTTGATTAAGAACTGATAGTTACATTGAGCACATTTAAGCTAATTTACAATTTCATTTCACAATTTTGAATACAATCGGTCTAAACTTTTTTTCACGTTTTTTTATAAAAAAATTGAATTTAAATGAGAATTTCTCAAAAACCATTGACATGAGTAATATAATTTAAATGCAGGTTTATAGAACAAACTTCTGGCTTTCAAATGCAGTATAGCACTTTATTGTTATTTAATTTTTTTTTTCAATTTAAACCATTTTTTTTAAAAGTGCTCCTACTTCCTAAACGGGGGGAGACAGACCCCCCTCCCATAGTAAAAAAGTGCTTGTTTTTGACCCCTCTACAAAAACCGGTTATCAAATCTTGGCGGCCAAGTTATCCTACTCTCCCCTGCTGACGCTAACTTCACCCTTTCTTCAACTAATTGCAACCTTAAATCTGCACTACACCACACATCAAACAAATCACAATAGGCATACTTTGTATGTCAGCTGTTCAATTTGTATATTCAATACGCACCTCATAAACTTGGTAGAAAAATAATTTATCAAATTAATATTGACAACATGGCAACACTTTTTGAACACCCTTTTTGTTTACCAGGCATCTCATTGCTATTGCTCTTACATTTCCGTTTACCATCATCCCCATAAGTCTATCATGCCGCCATGCCGGTCGGAGCTCGGGACACGGGAAAGCGTTTTTTTCTTTTCTCTCGTTTTTCTTTATAATGCGTGGGTGGAAAAGTTTCCGCCAATTCGAGTCTAACCACTACTGAACCGACCCTACTCAGCTCATCCACTGTATGTCATTGCTGCAGTACATTACGATCATTTAATACATTTTGTCAACTGTGGCAAACATCATACAAGCGCTAATTAAACAAATTCCTAACGGATGCATTTTAAAGCAAACATTTAATTTACATCGTTTATTAGGATGCACATACCTAGGAATTTACATACATACATACATACATACCATTTACACACAATATGCTCCCCTTATAACTTAGTTTCATTGATTAGCACGAGGAGTTCCCCTCACGAATAGCCAACCCACCCATCAAAGCAGCTTTTCTTTCTGCGCTTAAGCGGTGACAACTGCCAACTTCTCGGAAAAAATATAAAATTGGCGCGATCATTCCCAAGAACCAAGAAGTCACCATGCTTTATCGCCTTACATTCCTCCAACTGCAAATCCCAAAACCAAAAAGATACAAAAGTTCCGTAGCTGAACGTAACGCATTAAGTTTTTGTTCAAGACGAAGACTTGGGCAGCAGTTCGGCCAAAATTCGAGGTCACACGCTCCCACATGAACAGGCTGTGACTGGGAGAGATTCGGATGAAATTATAAAGCGTAAAAAAACAAAAACCCAAACTCATTAATGCGCCCATGAAACCCACTAGACATCGGCTGGTGATCGTTTGTATACGTCGCGTATCGACCTGTCATAAGATTGTGAACGGTGTAGTGTTGTAGGGGCGATAGTGAAGACGAAAAACACATAATGAAAAAGAGGTGGTTTGCGTTTGATAGTGGTTGTGCGGCTGCCGAGTGCGTGCGTGATACTTTTTGCCCCCCATGCCGACCGCTTGAATGGAAAAAAAAAATTTATGAAGACGCAACCACCTCCTTTTTCTTTACGTTCTTGTTTTTCTCCCTCGTCGTTTTTTTCAGGCAGGAGTGGATTTGTACAAAACAAGGAAGCAAGGCGAAATCTATGTGAAGTCTGTTTGTTTTTATTTTTAAAACATTTTTAAATTTTAAATTTCAATATCAAAGCAGTGTGTGAGAGTGATGGTGAAAATCCTGGAATATATCTGTTCGGCGTTGTGGAGAAAAATTTCAAGTAGTCTTCTATAGCATATTATATACATAGATATACATACTCAGGAGAAAATCTTTGGGTTCATGCTTACAGAATTCAAAGATTCAAATAAAGCAAAAAGGGGTTCGTTGAGTGGATTATAAAGCGAAATTATTCTAAGAAATTAAGCATAATTTCAGTGTTTGGGGTTCGGAGAAAATGAAAAACATACATCAAAGCGAGTCATTGTTTGGTAGGGATTTTGGAAGGACAGCAACTTTCTTGAATATAAGGGTGATCAAACAGTGACAGTTACTAGTGACATGATAACACCCTTTTTGCCTTATGATGAGGTCAATAAGGTGTTTCCAAAAGACGGTGATATACCTATACCAAATATCCTGTAAAACAATTTAATTACTGCATGTGCATGCGACTTTTCCAGGTCATGTACTGTATTTGTCGTGTGATTAAAAACCATTCGATTTTTGTATGGGGTCATGTAAAGGTCAACACAGCACAGGTTGTCGTGGGAACCTGTGCATTACAGGAGAAAATGAAAATGATCGTCCGATCCTGGAAATATTAAAGCGTCAAGTCTGTTCTCATTATGTATGTGGTTCGTCTCCTACTGTGTAGTTTTTTATTTTAATTATAAAAAACAAAATTATTTTTATATGTTTTTGATTATCAGAAATTGAAAAAAAAAGAAATTTAACACAGTTTATATAATATTTATTATGCAAAGCATTTCGGGATAAATTCCATCCTTCGACTACGCCTGATGATGGAATTTATTCCGAAACGCGTTGCATTATAAATATTATATAAACTAATGTTAAATTTGTTTTTTAACTAATATTTAATCAAAATAATCAAAAACATTTAAAAATTATTTTGTTTTTTTAAGTTAAGATAAACATTGATCTAAGTCTGTTCTGTTCCACTGTTCCGCTAATAATTCGTACTTAGTTGGTTTTCATAGAAAAAGGAGTTCGTTCATCAATCATGAAAATAAAAAAAATAAAATAAAAACAAATCAAACGACTAGACCAAAAATGTGTTGTAATTTAAAATATGACGAGTCTTTCGAAATAGGTACAATATATTTACATCACCTCCTAAAAATTAGGTACTTTGTATAGTTTCTTCTCAATTTAATTAATTGTGAATTCATTAAACAATGTGTGTTCTTCTCTATGGTCAATGTCAGAATCCTCCAAATCAATAAAAGCAGTCTTCGGTTGCATATTCTCTATTTACTTGTGCATTTAATATATTTTTATTTTACATATATGTATGTAGGTACCAATTTTAACAAAAAAAAATAGATTTAAATAGGCGTTTCGTTATTTGTCGCCAAAGAGAGAAAACTTGCCCCTTACTGAAAAATACAACAATTGCAAATTTGGAAAACACCTTTCGTGAATGTACAGATAGATTATAATTTAATAGCGCCCTTTGCCATGGAGGCCTTTCGTTTTCACAGAATCGTCAATGTATTTGCTGCTGGCATCGGCCCTCTTTATATCCGTGTGATGCGACCTGCTTGCCTGCCGGGCTGCTAAAAACAACCACCACCGCCGCCTGTTCTGTTTGCCTGCCTGATTGCCATGCCATTGTGGGTTGCTCTTTGGCGTTTTCATACAACAACAGCAAAACCAACAACAACTACAATACAAAGCGGCAACGGCAGCAGCAGGCAAATAATGTTGATGATGACGATGAGGCGCAGCGACAATGGTGCGACACGATCAGCAGCGGGTGGGTAGTTGAGTTGTTGTCTTTTTTTCTTCTCTGTTATTTTTCTTCTTTTTTTTGTGGTGTTGTGGAACTGAGAGTTGGGTTTTGGGTTGATTGCCTGACGCCGAAATTTGCTCAAACAGTCTACAGGAATTTTTCATCGCGTTCGGAACTGGTCAGTTTCTATGAATATAATAGTGTTAATGTGAATATTTAAAGTGGTGGTTTTCTGGTGAAATAAATGCGTGCAAATCTATAACATATGTATACCTAAGTATATTTTATATCTGCAATCAATAAACATTCAAAGAAAGTTAAATTTGTTGAACTGAAATTCGTTTGAAAAGTGAACTTCGAAGTGTTAATTTAACAGAAAAGGGGTTAATGTTTGAAAACAATTAAAGGTAAAGTGGTACTTAGGGGTGGTACATACATAATATTCAACTTCTATAGAAATGTGCATAGGCATACGTACTAGAATAAAGAACCTATCTGTCCTTTTGTAGTGTTAAATAGAAAATATCTCCAGAGTCGCAATCATGCGTTACATTGTCATTGTCCTACTTTGCTTCATGTGGGCCCCCTGGGTAGAATGAACATCCTTTTCCTCCCCAAAATTGCACATGCCGTTGCTTGTACTCACACACTTACACGTAACAATAAACTCGGCGTTGTAATTACATCCTCAACCACATGGACATGGAGGGTTATCGTAATACAGCCGGCCGAACCCAAAGATTGTTTTGTTCAGTTTCCTTTGCCCCATTTTTTATTTTTGCGGTATCTTGTGTGATGGATGATGAATATCATATAATGTATATGAATGTGTGTGAGTTTAAAGAACAGGGTGGTTAAGTAGTTTAGGGTCGAGTTGAGCAGGTGAAGCGAAATCCACTTGTCTTTTTTTATTGAAATTGAAAAGTGGGGAAAGTAATATTCTGATTTAATGAGTATTTTTAACACTTGAAAAAGTGTCAGGATTACAAATTTAATTTGTAAGAATGTAAACTCGCCTAATTTTGAGATAAATTACTTTCGTTAAATACGATGTAAAATATCTTAGGTACCCACGGTGCATATAGGTATCTCTATTCATTTGTATATTAGTTATTTATATAACTGACCAAGTTATACGAGGATGTGTCTACTTTGGAATCAGAAATAATAACCTGTCGTGCTTTATGGCTTTACAACTGATCCGCGCATAGGGTTCGCAGAGTAGGAGGTATAAATGTCTGTACACACGTTGCAAATATAGGTGGGTACGGTACCTACCTAATCTTCTCCCTATACATATAATTTTCAGACATATACCTACCGACCTAAATACATTATAAAATTAATTCAAATTGACGCAGATTATACTTTTTATGGTTAAGTTAAGTTAATTATCTAGGTACCTACTTATGTAAGTTAGTAGTTTAACTGAGAATAATACATACAATACTAATATACTAAAAGACTTATTTCTTAAACATAAACCTAACTATATCTTCAAAATATACAATGTTAGAAAACATGAGACATGACAAACGAATTATTAAATTAAACGTAGGTAGGTACAACATACCTATACCTATATTTAGATATTTTTCTTAGCTTAACATTGATTAGTATTCATTTGAGATAGCTTGGAAACAAGTGGACGTATACGTACAAAAAAAGGGAATACCTATTAGTAGGTATTAACTACTAATTAGCTTTATAACTGGAACATAAGATTTTTTAAGGTTTTCAAATTCTAAACCAAATTGAAAACCAATCCTTAAACATCGAAATATCCAGTAATAAAGGGTCCGCCATCTAACGTTTTTTTTCAACTAGTGCTTATTTCGTGAATGGTAACACTTAGCTCATGTCTGATTTGACAGATAATGAGTTTTATCCTTCCGCTGAACGAATATGGTTGTATATACACTGGGAAATATTGCGACATTACTGCCTGCGAAGATGCCGATTTTGCCAAAAAAATCATCTTTTCAGATGAAGCTCATTTTGATCTTGGCGGGTATGTAAACAAGCAAAATTGTCGCATTTGGGGCACAGAAAACCCGCACGCATACATTGGAAAGCCGATACACCCAAAACGAGTCACTGTTTCTTGTGGACTTTGGTCCAGAGGCATAATTGGGCCATTTTTCGAAAATGAGCAAGGAATGGCCGTTCCAGTCAATGGCGATCGTTATCGGGCCATGTTGAACGAATTTTTGTTCACAAAAATTGAAGAGTAGGATATTGGCAACATTTGGTTTCAACAGGACGGCGCTACGTGCCACACAGTCGAAGCTACACTCGATGTTGATGAAGCATTTTCAAAAAAAAAGAAGTTATTTGGCAGACCCGTTACATTCATTAGTTATGTTTGATACAGCAAACGCCAAACGAAATAACTAGGTTCTTACTTACGATATGATGCTTCAGATTCGGGTGAACTTGCCTCACCAACAAACCTCCAATTTTCAAAATTCTAATCTTCATTACCTCTCTAATTGTGCTCGTAAATGAAGATTACGCATACTGCATCATTTGTTTTTCATACACCCCAACTGTCTCAACAACCTGTATCTTTTAATACGTAGACGTAGTCTTATGACTTGGTCAACAAATTTTCAGTTAGAAAGCCATTCATTCCTGATTTGCACCGCATAAGCCAACTCAATGCTTAAAAAACTAATAGGTACCTATTTGTTTTTTAAACTAGCTAATAACTAACATGTAGGTGTATGGTGTTATAGGCACATAACTTGTGTTACCAGCATGGGTATAAGAACTGATTTCTAATAAGAACAAAATTGAATTTGTTTTTGTGTTGTTATTAATGTAGGTATACCTAGGTAGGTACCTATTTTATTTTTCATTTACAACAAATTAAATTTCAAATACAAAATAACTTAAACTAAACTTACCTACTTACTGGCCCTGTCTTTGATATTATCAATGTTGTTCAAGTTTAAAATCCGAATCCACCTACATAACTCAATTATTATTTAAATTACTGTCAAAAAAATGTATGTGAAATACAAACCACCCTGTATCGTATCCTAGCACACCAAGGTGAAACATCCGTTCTCGTCCCAGTCTAACTCCCACCATGTTGTTTTTTTTATTTTCTGTTATTTAAAGCAAATGCTTGGTTCCTTCCTATATTCTTTCCTTTCCCGCCTAGATTCTTCTTTGGCTTGTTTTGCACACATGTTGAATGTTGCTGGATATGACTACCTACATAACTACGTTTTTTGTTTATCAAACCTTCTTTGCTTGCAGTTGCTGCTTGCTGCCCTACTTGATAGGGTGGAAAATTATGAAGTACTTGCTATCGTATATTTTGTACACACATTTGATGCCGCATGCACTTCACATCGTCGCACATCCCTTTCCAGTGGGTGTTTGGTTTTAAGAGTGTGTTTGTTGGTTGGTGGTATGAAACGATCGTATCATCAAGTGAACGTAGGGGAATCTTATGGCTGTGGGTTTTATTTTTAGGAACATTATTCATTCTATAGGGGTGAAAGAGGAACAAATTTAATATTCTTTTTCCTTTGCAAGTAAACCCAAAACGATCCCTCTGCTCCCACTTTCCTCCTTCAATTGGTGTGGTTGTGAAAAGAAGGTATTCTTCTCCTTCTCTTCCCTTTTCTCAGAAATTGCCTTATATCTTTCGTATTACGACTGCACGGCATGGCGAAGACTCAAATCAATGGCAATTTAGAAAAAAAATCATTTTCCCCTTTGTTGGCGGTGCGTGTATTTATTATCCCAGTCCCAGATCCCACTGTTGCTCGTGTCAGGCTCAAAAATGGGGTTAAAGTGCAGAGCTGTTGTTTGGTCTTTCTCTTGCATGTCCTAAATACACTTTTTCTGCGCGAACAGGTAGGTAGGTTAGGTAAGGATGGGCAGGTAAATTGATAATGGAATCGTTAAGGTTCATTTGGTCGATCACGTACATTATGTTGTTAGGTAGGTATATACATAATTTACCTACTTCTCTTTTGGGGAATTGAGATTGCAATAACTAGGGAGTGGGACACCATTGTTCGTTGAAAAGATTTTGTTTCGTGGGATCTGGGTGAAAATTTTACAACCCCTATTATTTTTACTAAGTAAATGTATACATGCATACAGGTACTTATCTACTTAAGTTTTTACAAGTTTTAAACTTCATGAGCCTGTAGTTTGTACATATGTAGATACATACATATGTGTGGGTGATTGTGGGTTAAAGTTGTTATACGTCCGTCGCGGCGGGCTTAGTAAGTACCGATCTAGAATGTAGGTATCTACAACCCAGGAATTTTAATCCTCTTTAGAACTTTTTGCTAAGAATTTCAAAGAAAAACAATTACATACCTTCATATGTATCTTCTAATCCAACAATTATTTACATATTCAGCCTCTTCATTAGGGTTTTAGTGTTATACACATAGATACTTCCTAGGTAGATTCATGAAAATAGCTAATGATGTAGCAATTATTAAACGAAAACCTACCTGTTTACTTAGGCATTGCTGAATTAATTTGATTTCTTTAAACAATTTTGCGAATAGTAACCCCCTAATCGCTTTGCTTACTAAAATCCTTGGGCATATACAGTGCCGGTAAAAAAATTAGTACCACCAAAAGTAGTTTTCCTATAAAAAAAAATGTTTGGCAATTACAAATTCTGGCACCTCTTTTTTGGCTTAAATGTCGTTCCAAGCTGTTTTAACTGTTTCACTTTGGTCTGTTTAATTTTAAACAAAAGAAACAGTATACCGCGAGTGACTGCGCGAACCATTTCAAGATAGGTACTAACTTAATGATCATCTAACCAGTTTTCTTGATGGTATGACTGGGGTCAATGCCTTGTTGAAAGACCCACATTACCAGAATTTGCACCTCTACATACGGTAGCATCACTCACTCAAGGAAGTCAACATTGACGTGTTGATCCATTAAGGTTTGGATCCAATGTATTGGGCCAACTTAAAAGAAGGAAAAGCAAAGCCCATGCAAGTTTCGTGTTGAGCCGGTAAGTAATCGTCTAACTTCTGCGTAGCGTTAGTTTTGCCCGTTGGCCCGTGCCATCCGTGGGCCAAAATTATTTCAAAAATATTTTTGTTTTACAATTTATCCAATTTAGAAAAAAATTAACTGTAACTTAAAATTGCTTAAATTTTGAAAGATTCATTCCGAAACTTTTTTTTAATAAGGACTAAGTGGCAATGCTTGCTCTTTAAAAAAAGAATCGTAAACTTTTTCATATCAATGTAGTAGGTAATACTACTTTGGTGATGCAAATTTTTTTACCGGCACTGTATATTTATGCCTAATCAGAAGAACTCTTCAATTAAAAAAAATGCAAAATTCTGAAAAAAATACATATGTATTTAAAAAACGTAGAGTACGAATTTCATATAAACGTTCGTATCTGATTTCAAAACATACAACCCACACCATGTAAGTATGTAACTTTATATCTGATAAATACATCAAATAACAGATGAAAATCTGTAAAACAAAACAAACAAAAACGCATTCAACAGATTGTTACTGATATTTACTGCCTGCAGAATATCTGAATTTCAACAAAAAACTTAAGTACCTCCATATATTTATTATCGTCGAAAGTGTGAACAACACTATTTTCTTGCTTAGAAGATCTTCAAAAGCTTTAGAAATCTATATTAATAACTAATATATGACACCTACCTAGTTTATGATACAATAAAAAAGGTTCAAGGTTTTCAGTTAATGAAGTTGTGTTTTAAACGGTGAAATGTCTTGCATTTAAAAACCCCAAAACACCTTATGATGCATCAGGTACTCACCCACCATACAGGCTTACATTCATAGACATGTACATACATTGATTCATGTTATGCCATAACATATCCCAAAAGAGACAATATGTACCTACATATACATATGTATGTAGTAAGGTCTCATTTGGCACATGATCACCTTCATTTTGGTATTGCCACGCATTTGAGCTTCAAAATAAGACCTTAAAAAATCTGAATAATTGATTCACCAAAAAGAAAAAAAAAACACCCAACCCAGTCTTAACCCATAAATCTTAAAAAAAATACACACCCAACAACAATTCACAAGATCTTCAAGCTACTAAGTGCTGAATCTGATGCGGGCTAAGCGATGGTGTTAAAAAAAAGCCTGCGAATTTTCGGAAAACCTGACTTGCTCCTCTGCCGCCTTCCCACAGTAAACACCCGCTGCTGGCCCCAAATCAAGCGATCTTTAGCATCCCACATCCCATTATGTTTGGTATGCACGCCTATCGCCACCCACCCATAAAAAAACTGGTCAATGTGACCACGACAAAACATTTAGACGACGACGACGCGACGATGAAGGCGATGACGACCGACGACCGACGACGACACAGCGAGGAACCTTTCACTCCTATACTCGCGCGTGTTTCCTAATCACCCTGTGTGTCACCACCAGAGAAGATGAAGTAGAGATTTGCGTTAATCAGCAAATGGGGAGAACAACAACAACAAACGTGGCCCACCAACAAAAAAAAAAACATCCAAAAGCATCGTTGTTGCTGAAGATCTTCATGTGTCGTTGTCACTCTCCTAGGGACCAGTTAAAGTGGGAGGCTGACAAACTAAAAAGTACTGACTGACTGACCATCTCGTCCGCCCGTTTTTTCGCTGCCTGACGGTCCGACTGGTTATTAAATTTTTTTTTTGTTAATTTGTTTTTGCGGTGTGGTGGGTCGGCAGCAGTGGCGCTGGTGGTAGATTCTATGGAAACTGGGAAGCCCATTTACAACCCACTCTGTATGGTTAATGGACGGGTCGGTAGTGTTGGGCGTGTGAGAGCGCGCATGTGTGTTGGGCGATTTTATCTACACTTCGTTTTTTTTTTGCTTTTCCCGAAGCGATCTTTATTCCTCAATAAATATTCGCTTCAGTTCGGCTTTTGTTTTCATATAAATTTTGAATGAGAGTTCGATAGATACAGTTTGACCATTATGGACGAGAAATACCTATCCAGCATCATGTTGCTGCGATCAATGTCAACGGCATATTTAAGGTTTAGGTTTCAGTCAACCGTTCAAAAAGGGGGAGGAGATAAGAGTTGCCATATTGTTGGCATTACACGAAAGTTACCTACTTATACAAATAAACATAACTTTAATTATGTCTAAGAGAATAGAAATTGATCTTTTTTAATGATCGATTATTATTTATTTCAGAGTTTCGGGTAAATGTACAGTAATGTTTCTGTAAGTGAAGTTTTCGGTGGAAATTGGGCCACCAACACCTTTTTGAAATAAATTATTAAACAACAAATCACCGGTTATTGTTATTGAATACTTTAATACTGTCCATAATAAAAGAGATGAATGTATGTACATATGTACGTACAGTTATGACCAAAATAATAGCAACACCCAATTAAGTTTTTTTTAAGTTTCCAGTTTTTTTCAGTTTTTTAATAATTTTTATTTTTTAAATCTTGTAATTACTCAAGTCTAGACAAACATCATGAAAACTAGTTAACACTATCAACTTAATTAACTCACTGGCCCTATGCGGGCGCTACAAATTATTCTATATCTTAATTTTAATTGCCTTTCGACCTTAAAATAACTTATATTTTAATTATAACTATTTTTTAAAACTGTGTTTTATTTTTTACCCAGAAAAGTTAAAAAAAAACTGGATTACCCGACCACGTGACTGTACGTGACGTAAACTGTTTATCCAATTTTAAATTTTACGGATTTCTTAAAATTTCTTGCGATTATTTGCAACAAAAAAAAACCGAAAAAAAAACATTTTTTTTCTTTCAACTGTGATTAATCGAGTTAAAATGGTCTTGTAATTTGTATACGTAGGTACCTTACTTTGGTATTTTCTTGTATTATTTATTTAGTACATAAGACCACCACGAGGTCATTTAAGCTTTGCATAAGAGTGAAAAGTCGGTACGTGAATTCGCAAAACTGACGTAGGCTCTGTTTTAATGGTTTTTACTGCTATCAATCTTAAAAAAATCCACAAAAAAGGTGGCGGTCATCAAAAAACTCAGTAGAGACAAATTTTCATTGATAAGGAAGCCTTAATCAGACCAATTTCTATCATCCAAAGATTTAAACCAGGAAAACATGGATCATTTTTAGTTGGAGAATGATCTATCGTTGTTCAGTACGCAGGCAAAAGCTTATTTTGTTTTTGCCAAAATATATCAAATCAACGATGATCCCAAAAAATTGCGGAGTGGTCTATTATTTTGTCCATAGCTGTATGTACATACAAAAAGAACAAGTTGCTGTGGCCGTTTTCGTGGCAATGGAACTATGTTCAAAAAAAATTATAACAACTTGCACGACAAATGGATCCTTTGATTTTAATTCTAAATCAATCTACAAATTAATTGTCTCTGTTGCGAACGTTTAGCAACGCTATTACCTACTGTCAGAAGAAAGAAGACGACAAACACCTACTTTAACTTACAGCTGTTATCGCTTCTTAAATGTTCAAAGAAATTTAAGTCAACAAAAAAAAACCAGTCCAACACATTCAGACATCCCGAACGTAAAAACCCATTCCCCTATCTCCAGTGTTATCATCTGTAAGAAAACCGGCACCGAACAAAAAAGTGGGTGGATTATAAAAATGAGAACAACAGAAAGAAAACAAAATTTTTTTTTTAGGATTGGGAAGGGTGGATTGCAGATTTCCAACAACAACAACAACAACTTCGACAGAAAGAATATTTTGGGTGCCAGGCACCACGCGATCACCCATCCGACGCTGCGCTGCGGCACCAACACCATCATCAAGTTGCTATCGCCAGGGAGCGGGGATTGGGATATTGAATTGTCTTTTCCTTTTCGCTTAGTTTTTTGGGTGATTTTTGTTCTGGTTCTGTTTTTTTATTCTCGTGTGTTCGTTGTATATTCCTTTCCTTTAGTGTTCGTTCACTTCAACGAATTTCAATTTCAACATCCTTTGGCGTGTCCTCTTTTTGAAAACAGTTTTTATTTGGCTTATAAATAGCATATAGCATGTAGTGGTAGACGTAAAGTGGGTTCGGCAGGTGGTCATATAATATAGCAAGCAGTAACGGCAAGCAGACAGGTAGGTAGATAGGTTGAGGTTGAGAGTTGCTGCTTTTGGATGATTTGGTTACCTTCAACCCAAAAGACAACTACTATATGATCTCATGGTTTTTGCCTTCGATTCGTAGAGTTTCACCATCGTATCTCAACCAACCGCCTTGTCCGTTGGTCGGGCGTTTAGTTGCGTTGTTTTGCTCATCTTTTCTGTAAATAATGTGGCTGACGAGGCGGAGGTGGTTGAGATAGAGTAGTAAGAGTAGAGGAGCGGCAAATATCATCACTCCCTTGGCAATCGTCGTTTCGTCGTCTATATTCTAAAACACGAACTATAAACATTGAGCATAGCAGGCGGCAGGGTGGCGGCGGATGTATGTATGTATGTAGGTACTTTTGAATGATGGTCTACTCATGGTGGTAGGTACATTCAACGGAATACTGTTTGCCTGTTTCGATATTCGGCAGACCTGTTGAATGGAAATCACAAACGAGGGTGGCTAAATGCTGTTTGTGGATGCGTGTGTGGCGAGTGTGGGTGAGGGTTAGAAGCAGAATGTCTAAGTAGTAGATACTTAGTGCACAGTGGTGTACTTGTTCTTAAGATCTCCTTGGGCGCTACTTTTCTTTATAAATAGGTACCTAGGTACATACTATTGCGTATGGAAAAGTAGAAGTAGGATAGTATCTATCCTCTGATTTCGAGCAGTTGAGGAACGTTTTTGTAGTTTTCCAGAGTTTGTTTTTATAAATGTGTGCACACCAAAAAAAACATTTTAAAAAACGTTTTTGAACTTAAAAAAACATTTCAGAAACATTTTAGAAATGTTTCTGAGTAATGTTTTTGACTTTCCATACATTTTTACTTCCGATTATAGGTAGGTACATAGGTATACATACGTACCTACTATAATTATTCTATAATGCAAGTTATGCATTTGTGTAGATTAAAAAAATTGATCTAACAATCAAACATGACATTACGCTGATAAAGAAACAAATTTAAGTTACTGCCAAAATTCTATCCGTTTGTCTGTACGGATATATTTTGGACTGTAGCCTAAATGGTTTGGCCAATTGTCTTCTAATTTAAAACTTAAGGTTATTTTGACATTCTACAGGAGGTTTTTTAATGTTTTTAGCTCCAATATTTACGTTACCTGCCATATAACCGTTAAGTACAAGCTTATTTTACTCGAAAACGACTCCAAGAATTTATAAAAAAAATCACTGCACTATTGTAGATGTAGAATGTTTTGGCCAGCAAAATGTTAAGATGTAGACTAAAAACCATACCATCAATAGGACCGGTTTTTTCGACTTATCTAAACAGTTATCCGATTAAAATCAAAATTGATATCCAGAAAGACGTAAGTAGGCAGTCTAAGTAATTTCACTTCAAAATATATATTTTTTTTAAATTTTGTTTTTAAATGTAAGTTATTTTTGTGCTTAATTTTGCATTTTTATTAATTATTGAGTGAATTTACCAATCAAGAAGTACCTACCTACATATGTATATTTTAAGATGGATGAAGTTGTCTATTCCTTCGGCTTTTTACTATGATCACTAGTTTTAGCAATGAAACAAAGTTGACACTGATTTTCCTCTTCCATCTTAAAATATATTTTTGAATTATTTTTTTTTAAGTTAAAAAAACCGGTTTATTTAAAACCGTTCCCACGTTCCACATTTCCCAAAGAAATAGAATGGCGTTTAAATTATTCCGATCAAAACTATTTTACGTACTTTTTTTGAACAAACAAAAGTCACAAAAATCGAATAAAAACTTGAAAGTTCCCTTAATATTTTTCAAATTTTATTAGACCTCGTGACCGCAAATAAGAGTAAGTACGTATGATTCAGTCGTTCAATTTATTTTATGTCAATTCGTCACTTAGATATGGCGCTTCGAAAAACAAAGTTACCCAATTTTTCAAATTTCCCTAAAAAATGCCAGAAAAATGAAGAATTGCACCTTTAAATTTGCAAAACTAAAAAAGCTGAGGAACGAATTTCTGTACCTCATCATACGAATTTCGCTATTTTTGGGCCTTAGTGCGCTCTTGCAATAAATGCGCCCCTGTTAATTATCTCGGCGAGAACGTCCGCCGTTGTCTAGGTATCAACTTTGCTCATGAGTTTCAATTCTAGGAATAAGTCATCAATTTGTGTACCAAAAGACCAACACCCCCTCTAAATAACTGGGATTAAAAAAATATCCCTTTGTAGATGCTCTGTTCTATACAAAATGTAATGCATTAATGCATTTCACTGCTGTTTGTCATCGTAAACACATCGTTTATATTTTGCATTCTTCTTGATCCTTTAGAATACACCGACCAGCAGTGGGACTAAGCTATATGAGACATGGCAACACTAATACAATCCGCATATGTGGAGGCTGCTTATGAAGATATGTTTAAAGAAATCACACGCAAGCTGTATGGGGAAGAAACCGGAAATGGATTGCATACGTTGGGTACACCGGTTGCACAGGTGGCTACAAGTGGACCAACAGCACCAGAAGGCGAGCGTTCTTTTACAAATTTGGTAAGATTGCCTGTAAGTTAAAAAAAAATAACATGATAATGTTTTTTTATTTACAAATTGTAATAATTTTTTTTTCATTTTAAGATTGACCGTTCAGTCGCGCCAACAATTGAATACGAACATAATAATGGTGGTGCTGGTGGCAATGGAAATAGCGGAGGAGGTGCTGGTCCCCCAGACACATCCGCCGGCGCAGCTAGTTCTGGGAATTTTAAATCCGAAGATCAACTAAGTACTGCATTTGGATTAGCTGCTCTAATGCAACAAAATGGATTTACGTCGAGTGGAGCAATTCTTGGGGCACAGACAATACAAAAGACAGTCAATTTATCAACAACAAATAGTAATGTTGTTGGAAATGCCAGTGCTGAAGCCAGATGGACGGGAGCAATTCCTGTAACAGTGCCGAGTGGAAGTGAAGATATCGTACAATGGCCCACCAGTGGAAAACTAGGAAGTTACAATGGAACATTGAAGGCTGCAAAGTAAGTTCGAGAATTTGCTAAGATATGTATACAAAAATCATCACTAACCTGGATAATAAATAGGGCAAGAAAAATTTAATTTATCTTTGCGAATGACGAGGTAAAAAAAAGGAAAAAATGAAACTAATTTCTCTTGATATTAGATAAAAATCACTCACAAGCAATAAATCCAAATTATTTATTGTGTAAAATTTACTTTTAAGCCATACAAGTCCTGAGTTATGTTAGCAAAGTTGAACCCTTATTGTCAACTAGTTTTCTTTTGTATATTTTAACTTCATCAATAATTAGAATTAGTGAATTCCACTCAATAATATAATAATATTCACGAAAAATGAGAAAATTCTGCAGTGGTTCTGACCAACTCCTGTGGAAATATCACTTCCTCAACCTGATTGATTGAGGCAGAAACTTGCACGCTTAGCTCACAATCCAGAGCTTCAACACTTTAAGTTTAAATAAAGTTTATCTTTGGAGACATTTCAAGACCATACTTCGGTCTAACACTGCTGTACCTATAACCTGTTGGATTCGAATCATACTTCTTTCTTTGAAATGCATTAAATTTTGAGAAAAACCTTATAGCAAAGAAGTGTTAAAATATTTTTTTTGTGTGCTTAAATATAATTTAATTTATTTCAATTTTAGATCTACCAAAGTACGCGATCAACAAGCACCCAGCGAAATCTACACGAGTCCAACTAGCGTAACCAACAACAACAGTACACCGAACTCAAATACACCCAGTGTAGTTCAGCATTCTCAGCAACACGTGGTTAGCACCCCAACAACCTCATCGTCCAATAGTCGCAAGAAGAACGCTGCCGCCGCAGCAGCCGCAGCTGCAGCAAATCAACAAAATGCCCAATTGCAAATACCAAAACGTTATGCTTGCACCCATTGTCCGTACTCCACCGATCGCCGAGATCTCTACACTCGTCACGAAAATATCCACAAAGATGAGAAGCCTTTTCAGTGTTATGCCTGTCTGAAGCAATTCAATCGAGCCGATCATGTAAAGAAGCACTTCCTGCGTATGCATCGTGAGATGGTCTATGACATCAATAAGACACGTCGCAATGTTCCAAGTACAGTATCAACGCAACAACAACAACAAGCCCACCAGATCGATCAGAAACCAAATATATTCTTGCAACAGCAACAAGTCGGAGGTCCAAGTGGAGGAGTGCATGCAGAGAATTTCATGACCGGACAGCGACAAGAGACATCATCCAGTCTAAGTATAGCCCAGACAATTGAATCGGTTGCAACTGCAACACACACCGACACCATGCCAATTATGAAACAAGAAAAGAACAGCGGCGAAGATATTGCCGGCACAGGAGGAGTAAAGGTGAAGCGAGAGAAACGGTTCACATGTTGCTATTGCCCATGGTCAGGAGCGGATAAATGGGGATTGAAGCGTCATTTGAATACACACACAAAACCGTTTGTTTGCATGTTATGCGATTATAAAGCGGCCCGATCAGAGCGTTTGGCAACGCATGTGCTGAAGGTGCACAACAAGAAGGCATGCAACAAGTGTTCGTTCCTAGCTGATAACCAGGACGAATATCAGGCGCATATGAATGATGTGCAGTAAGTACCATTTTTCGTTTTTACTTTGTATGTTTTTAGCTAATATTTAAAATTAATCGAATGGGTTTTGGTGTTTTCTAACCAATGTGTTAACAATTCTAACTATAGCAGCATGAAAAAGAGTTTAGTTTTTTTTTATAGCGGCGGGAAAATCCTAAAATTAAAATATCCTACAATAGTTAAAGCTTGAAGAATAATGCCCGCGAAAGACAGTTATTGTATTTTATTGAATTCAATAAAAAATAAAATAAAATAAATAATTTAATGCACAATCTTAATTAAATCCTCTTTTTTAAAAGTAAGAACGCGGCTGGTCGTGGTTTAAATAAAGATTTTAGGATTTTTTACCGCAAAGTTTTAGCTAAATCAACTAAAACTCTACAAAGAAAAACAAACTAATATTTTAATGTCTTAAGCAATACAAATGATTTCCTCTCTCTCTTTTTCGCATGCAGCCCACACGATAATAGGCCAGCGAGAAATAATAATAATAATAATAGCACTAACAACAATAATACAAACAGTAATAATAATAATTTAAATGTCCTAAGAACAATTGGCAACACTTTAGTATCAAATAATCAATTAAATAACTTCCAGAATCCTAGCACTTCGTTTGGGTAAATATTATTAATTTGATAAAATACAAACAAAAAAATGTATCAACCAAAATTATAATTTTGATCAAAAGCAATATTTTTTGTTCTTAAGTTTATTGCGGCGGGTCAACAGAGTTGCCATGTTGCATGCAATTTGATTGAAATGACTCATCTAACAAACACCTAAATTGGTTATGAGTTAAGGTGCATTCTGGCGCAAATGTGGTTTGATTAATATTTCAAAGAGAACAAATAAACAAAAACAGCAATTACATGCAAAATTTAAAACATCATGGCTTCCGTTAATCCCCCTGTAAAAAATATAAAAAAAAATAATTTAATTACATAGCATAAAATTTACCTAACTATTTGTTTTCAATTTGCTTTATGTTCAAATATATCCAGGCGGACATAAGTTGAATTTCTGAGATCAGCATCCATACAACGCAACCTACTAACTCTCCACAAAAAAAAAAAAAACAATTGTAGTTTTAATTAAACGAAATCAATGGCACCAACATCATCCACAAAAAGCCCAGAATTCACCTTTATCCCTTTCAAGAATCAATATTATAAAATAGAAAATAAAAAAAGCGATAAAAGAGAGAGATTGTGTGTGTTTGAAAAAGACAGAAAAATATTCATTTAATTTTATATAAAAAAAATTCTTTTTCTGTTCTCATTTAACATCAACCGAACTAACACACTGACAACTTCAATCTTTTCCCGTATCTAAAAAAAAAAAATTGTCCTTCACATTTACCATCCCAATCCTTCACTCAATCATAGTGCCCAGTCGACAGCGAATAGCAGCAACAATAGCGGAGTTAACTCATATACAACTAGTGATTTAAATAGCTCAAACAACGCCATGAACAACGGCAACACTGGACCCTTGCAAGAGATCATGGTGAATCCCACATCTATGGTCGGATGGCGCTTAAGCGCAAATGGGTCACTTATTCCACCACATGATCTTATAACTGGTGGACTGGCGGTGAATGCAAATCAAAAACGTGGCGCCGAAAGACTCTTTCAGTATCTCGAGGCGGATGGAAGCGATCCTGAAGACTATGCGCGGTATAAAGAAAATTCAATTGTCAATTTTCTGTTTTACCCGTTTTTGTTTTCATATTTTATTTCGATTATTTTGTTGCATATACATTTGTTTTTCTTTGCCTGATGAATTCTTTCTGCACGAAGGTAGATTCTGATAAAAATTTGATCCATTAGCGATCATTGTATTTATGACCGCAATTAGGAAAATTTGATATTTTTTCATGATTGACTTTATGTGTGCAACTGCACTGGTCTTCAATGTATTTTACTCTAGAGTGTTTTGAAAAACCAGTGCAACTGCACTGGTCTTCAATGTATTTTACTCTAGAGTGTTTTGAAAAACCTAGCTGCTTATTAAAAATTATTTAATTTACATACTAAGTTCATATGAATGTTCTCGTTTTTACTAATATTATTTTTATTAATTTCCTTTCTTTTTCTCATTCGTTTGTTTTGTGTACTCTCCAATAATCTCTTGACATTTTCGTTTATATTAATTTTTACTTTTCTTCTAGTTTACTAAAAATGGACGCAATGAGTCGCAACACAGCATCAGTGGCTCAGGATTTTCATAAGGCGGGAGGCGTTGACTTGAAAAATCAACATCAATTTTTCAACAACAACACCACAACCTCAAAACATGCTGCTGCAAATATGCTTAACAATAGACACCATAATAAGCAAACAAATCAACCGTTTAATCTTCGTTCAAGATCAAAGGGTTTTTCAAGTTGTGGAAGCACATCCGACGAAACCGAAGAAGATTACGAGAATATGGAAAATATTGAAAATTTCAACTCACCAAGCGATCAGAGAAAGGCGATGTCCGCATTCTTGAGTCGAAATTTTGGTTTACAAGAAAAAATTCATCAGATACCATTAAATAACAACGAAAACATTAAAATGGAAAATGTTAAAATCGAAGAATACACCAATCAATCACCACCTAAAGATTCTATACAGCAGCAGCCAATGAAATCGCCTCCCGCGCAACCAATTAATTTAACAAATAACAAAAAGAAAAACACCAGCAATCAATTAAAAGCAAATGTGAAACAAAACAATAATACAAATGGTCGTAAAACATCAGCAACCAAAACACCTGTGATTAGCAATAGTTTTAATAACAATTCGACCTTGAAAGGACATCGCCTTGATCTGATACGCGACAAAGAGAATTCCAATTCGATTTTCTCAACAATGGAATATCAAAATCTTTCCAAATTCGGTACACAGTTCCAGAATTATGTCAAAGACATAATAAATAAGTACTACGCCGAAACGCCGTTACTATTTCCAATATTACCACGTCAGCAACACTTACATCACAATGTGCATCCAAAGCAACAACAAACAACATCGCCGCCACCAGTTAAACGTCAAAAACTGAGTGAAACAGAAGAGTACATTGAGTATTTGAAGAACAAAGAAGACATAACGCTCACAATAACGCCAAAGATCAACAATAATAGTACCAAAACTGCAAACAAGAACAGTAATATTAAAGACCATTTTAACATCAACAACAATAACAACAACAACAACAATCGCAACCAAACACGACCAGCTGTCATTGTTAAACAGTCACGAACTCCACCCAAAATAATAGAAGAAGAACCAAAAGTTCAAGTCATACCGGTCATCAATTATGCCCATGGTAACCTACAATCGCTAGTCAATGGCAATCCTTTTCATCACTTGCCGTCTTCTAAAGCATCATTTAATGTTCCACAAATCGCAGATGATGACAATTCTGCCCCGATTGATATGTCATCGAATTCATCCATCTACGACTCGAGACGCAGTCATCGCAAGCAGGCCCAACCAAAGAAAATCAAGACTCCACCGGACGTGGTGATGACACAGTTGCGTGACAAGTACCTAAAAAAAATGGTAGACCGTAAAAAGAGCTGCATTATCTGCACGAACAATAATAGGAAATCAATGCTTGTATTTCCTTACCATACTCCCGCTTCTCTGCGCCTGCATCGCATGTGGAAGCATTCAGAACAATCAAAAAAGTGTTGCCACTGTAATGCACGTTTCAGCAAATTTTACAGCTTAAAGGTCCACTGTCGACTTGTGCACCGCAAATAATAGTCTCTCTCTCTCTCTCTATCTTTCTCTCTCGCGACAATTGCCACCCAAGTCAAAATCTTAAAAAAGGTCATTAAAATATCATCTTATACCTTGTAGTGTTATATTTTGTTAAAAATGATAAACTTGCCTTTTTTAATATAAGAACATAGCCTAATGATGTTTTATCATGTTTTTAGTCTAGTTCTCTTTTTTAAATTATTTATTTAAGTTTTCTATTTTAGTTATGGAGTACCTGAAGTATGATTTTAAATTTTATTTGATTGCGTAAAAGAAAAATGCGTTCATTGCTTATAAAAACAAATCTTAGCTTTATTTGTGATTGGCTGTAAACATATTTCAGGAAAACAGTAATAGAAGAGTCGCCTAAAGCAGTTAAACAATTTGTGGTGCTTTTTTATAAATGAAATTAAAGTATTGGCATGCGTCTCACAATTTGTTGGTTAAATATTCAAACCAAGACTCTTTTTTTTGCACTTTTGAATTTTCAAAATTTTGTAAAAATGAGAAACGTTATTATGATAAAGTCAAATACATTATAATGCCATTTTTGTTATACCAATTATAAATTAATATTTGCTATCATTTTATTTTTAAATAAATGTAGTTTTAATTTTTTCAAAAAAAAAAATTTATTGCCATTCATTGCTTGAAGTATTTTTTATAGTTTTTTAGCATATAAGTTATGAAGTTTTCATTATATGAATATATTATTATTGTGTATTATTATATTTTTAATTATGAACCGCTTTTTCAAAAAAATAACAAGTTATAGTAAACTAATTTTTAAATGTACTCGTATAAAAAAAAAGATGAAAAAAGGATATAGTAATCGACTGAAACATTATTATAAACACTATACATTAAAATTTAGGGTAATGTAATGAAGAGCGTGTGAAACGACAAAAAAAGTAAGAACAGAAAGTGTATCTTTCTAAGTTTTAGTTTAAATTTCCAAATAAAATAAAAAAAAATAGTTTACAAAAATTGGAAAATAATGGAGTTTTATATATTTCCCTCAAAGTTGTATGTCTTTTATTTTTCAACGATAAAAAAAACAAATAGGTAGCTTTCCTCTTGAGCCTTCGTCTCCACGCAGCATGCAGCTGCTATTTTGCTCTGTCGCTTCTCATTTAAGAGTTGGCCAACAACGAAGCATTGTTCTAAACGACTCAAAATCAATACATGTTAACTTTACTTACAAGAATGTTAGCAATCTGTTCATGTTCATATGTTAGGAATGATATTGCTTGCCAGAGCCTTCCCCAATATGGGCAATGATCCAACACGGATTTTAACTTCTTCAAATTCACTGTCCACAAGCATATCATGCATTATTGTTTCATATATAGGAGTCCAAACCTTGATGGTTATTCAAATTTCCATCTTGGAAATTTCAATGTGCTCCGCTATTTTGGTCAGACAACACCCGAAGGAAGGTATGTCGAGCTCTTTGCCAGGTTACAACACCTTACCCAACTGATCGATGTGCCAACGCGTATACCGGATGTTGTTGGGCAAGCCGCCCATACTCTTGACTTGTTTCTTACTTCTCACCCTGATAAATATATCATTAGTGCAGCTTCTCCATTTGGCACTTCGGACCGTTATATCTATTGTAGCTAATTTCTCGTCCTCCACCTATCCAGTTAAAGAAAAACTCCCCACCAGGACCGTTTGGCAATACGAGAAAGCCAACTCGGACGGCCTGAATATTTTTTTCCGAAACTTTTAACTGGTCACTATGCTTCCTCGATAGTGATACTGATGCCAGTCCTGATATGATCACAAATGTGATTCTTCTAGGAATGCCTGCTTTTATTCCAGAGTAACAAGCATCAAGCCTAAAGAAAAGTCCTGGTTCAACTCTGAGTGTAAAAAGCTATCAGGCTCAAAGAAGTAAGTTTCTGATCTTACAAAGCCAACCCTACAGAGGAAAATCGTAAAAAGCACAAACATGCAACTCCGTTATTGAAAGAACCAAATTTTTGCATGACCAAAAATTACTGCAAAAAATTCTACAATGTACAATGTAAAAAAATATTAAAAACTCCTCAACATCTTCCGTTCCATCGCTTATCGACAATAACAAACCAATTGTTTACTCTTCAGAGAAGGCAAACTAACTCGCCGCTCATTTCGCTGCTAGCTACACGCTGCCTCACAGCAACGTTTCCCCCTCCTGTACACGAGAATGTAAATTTTTCCATGGGACAGATTTTTTTCTGCACTCGTACTGTTGCAAGAGTACTCAAAGATCTCGATAAACACAAATCCGCTGGCTCGGATGGTATACCCTCGATTCTTCTGAAGAGGTGTTCTTCCACACTGGCATAGCCACTGCGTAAGCTTTTCCATCACTCCTAATCTTTTGGAATCTTTCCTAGAAGATGGAAAACAGCATTTGTCCAGCGTGCCCCTAAGAAAGTTGACCCATCCTATCCCTCCTACCGACCCATAGTACTAACATCCCTTCTTTCTAAGGTCTTGGAAACGCTGATTAACCGTCAGCTTAAGGAATATCTCGAAGACCGAAAGCTTATCCATGACCGTCAGTATGGCTTTCGTAGTAATCGCTGGTGATCTGATTGATATTTCCAAGGCACTTGATAGAGTTTGGCATGAAGCTCTCTTATATAAAATGCATGCTTTTGAGATCGATGATAATCTTGTTCCTTGGATTAGAAGTTATCTTCTGGACCGTTAAATACAAGTTGTATTGGACGGTTTGACCTCAACCAAATAAATGCTGGTGTGCTCCGGAGCTCCGTTCTATCTCCGACTCTTATCATTTTTATAAATGATCTTCTGTCTGTTACTTCTAATCCACTAAACTGTTTTGCTGACGACTCTACCATCAGCTTTTCATATTCGTTTGACGATTCACGTCCTTCGCCTTAGGACGACCAATCGCAAAGTCCTCAGGTTTTTTGTATAGGTGTAATAAGTATTTTTCCCCATCTGATCTGGCTACAATTTATAAAGCACACCTCTAGGCAGTTGTTTTGCAAACATCGCTTCACCTGCTTGATAGAATACAAAATCGAGCGTTAACATTAATAGGAACTGAACTGAAACAATTGCTCCCCTCGAATATCGACGCAATGTTTCATGTCTTCCCTATTTTATCGCTTCTTTTATAAAAAAATATTCAATTGAAGTAGCCAGTTGCATTCCTCCCCTTAAAAATGTCTCCCATAATACCTGTCTCGCAAGGAATGCTCATCAGTTCAGCCTTGAGCCCAATTTCGGACGTGCCGTGAAATATAGAGATTCTTTTTTTAGTCAAACAACACGAATTTGGAATAGTTTACCCGGCGGGGTTTTTTCTTGCCATTTCAATTTGAAAACATTCAAGACCAATGTTAATCAACGCCTTCTGTCCCTCCTTCGCTAAACTTCCTATGCTCGCGCAGTGTGTTCAACATTAGAAGGGAACCACAAATCCCTTATATAAATACAAGCAAATTCTTAAAATTGTATGGGTGTACGAAATACAACTTTACCGTTGTACCAAACCAAGTTATAGGCAAACACTCCAACCTTATCAGAACAAAGCTCTCAGACCTCAGAGCATTACTTAAGCTTCATGGTACTGACGAAACTGCGATTTATAAAAGGACTTGTGTATAGAAACTATTGAAGAAACACAAAAAAAAATCCTATCATGTTTAAAACACGTTTACAAAACGTTTAAAAATACCTAAACGAGACTAATAGCGAATCTCGAGAGCTTCATTGCAAGTAAAAGAGCAAATCTAGATCAAATCTCAAACGAAAAATTTGATCTCTGATAGTTTGGCAGATTTGATCTGAATGCACACATACATGTAAATAGTCTTTCGGTCAAACGTCAAATGAAAAATATTTTGTTATTTGTTGTTCGTTGCGAATTTGTGCCAGCCCGTGCTTAGGCAAGAAATTTACAAATACCCATTAAATATACAAAACAACAAACAAAGGTGAGAAAATACAAATATGGCATTTTGAATATATCCATCAACTGTGCATGCCTGATATTCTTGTATGTGATATCAAATACTGTGTAAGCTCATCAGTTTCATTGAAGAGAGCAAATCTCGATTTTCAGATCAAATCTATGAAATTTGAATGAAACTCGCTATTAGTGTAAAAATGCGTTAACTGTGGTATCTTGATGTATATACTATCAAACTGCAGTTTGTGTCTTGTTTTGCACAAACTATGATTTTAAATTGCAACCGTCGCTCGATGTTTAGCCGCTACGAGCCTCTTATCCCCTGGATAGTAGTTTTTCTAAATAGGCTCGCATTTTTTTATATATATATATAAATTGTGTGCGCAAAAGGAATTTGATTAACACGCATCTTCCTCACCATTCATTATTTGCTTGGCGGCAAGCCACAAATCGAGAATAGGGCTTTTCTCGAATACCCCAATGGAGCTTTTATCGGACTGGGTAAGGGTCCATGCTTCCGCGCCATATAGCAATGATTTGTATTTTGTATAGTATATCCTTGGGTCTTCTGCAAACGGCTTTATTCTTCAATATTTAGCTTAGTCTTTTGGCTTTTAGCCAACAGTATAATACTTCGTCTTGTCCGCGTTTATAATCAGAACCATTCTGGTTGCTGCTGACTCCATAAAATGAAAGAACCGGTGATTATAGGTACTCAATTAATAGAGATTATAGTAAGTAGGAGAAATCATGATGATGTTCATTTTAATTAAATAGCCGTCGACATAGTTTGATTTGTTCGGGTGACTCATTTTCTGAGTTTAGTCCATTCTGATTATTTACATATAAAATACTAAAATTATTATATGATTATAAAGAACTTTAATCGGATTTAATTACTTAAGTCCATTAAATTGATATGAGTTGTGAGCTGACTCATATTCGACTTATGCGCGGGTGCGTTTTTCAAAAACTCCTTAGCACGATTGTGCGATATTAAAAAAGTATTAGTATTAACTATAAAGGTGTCGTTTTCTGAAAGGAGTTCACCCTTGAACCCAATTTCGAGCGTAACGTGAAATATAGGTATTCTTTTTTAGATGAGCAACACGAATATTTTCCCTTGGCATTTTGATTTGCAGGCATTCAAAAATCAAAACCAATGTTAATCGATACCTCCTGTCCTTCCGGTCCTTATCTTCCTACTGCTCGGGCAGTGTGCTCACATGAAAAGGGAAACTAATAGTCCCTTGTGCGCGGGCTTGTGCTTCAAAAAACCAAATCATTTTTTTTAAGTTTTTTTGATTTTTAAAAGCAAATGTATGTTTTTCACCCTAATGTAGTTCTCTGCCCCGCCAAAAGCGAGTTTTCTTTATGAAGAGCTCTCGAACACGCGTGAAAAACAAAACGTCCAAATGAGATAATGAGTTTGCTAATGCTCAACAATATTCGCTTTCAAGTGCTTTCACCGCAGCATTAAATGGAAATAATCTCTGAACTTAACAATAGCAGAAGTTAGGCTCAATGGAAAACTGATGAGCATTCCTAGCAGTGCAAGTATTACGGTGGATTTCTTTCAGGCGAAAAATGCAACAGTTTTTTCACTTGAGCACTGCTTTTAAAAATAGCGATAAATAATAAATGACACGTTACATATATTACGGCGTTGCTCGAGAGATGTGAATCTGTAATTTTTCTGTCAACTATAATTTTTTTGGCTTCATAATGCAGCAAGTGCCTCGTCCCCAACAATGCAAATTAGCATGTGAATTTGCGGAAGGGGAAAGGTCTATCTGGCAGAAAATTCAATGAGTTTGTTTCCCGTTTACACACAAAACACTTTCAGAGAACATTTTCGCTTTCATAGTGTGACGAGCGGAAAAGTACTTTCAGAAATTTTGCTGTTTGGAAGTTAAAAGTCGTTTTCAGAAAGTATTTTCCTGTCATAGTGTGACTGCTTTCTGAAGTATTTTTAAGAAAATTTTCAAATACACATTTTCGAAACGCTTTCTGAAAGTATTTTCCTTTCATAGTGTGACGACACTTGATTAATTAAAGATAGTGCCTGGTGTACTGACCCGGGTGTTTTGTACTACCTTTTCAGGCTCGACGTTGAAACAGCAGTGAAAGGACAATGCGTCACCTTGTCTTAACGCCGGCGGTGTCGAAGGTCTCAGTACAAACCTTTCCAATTTTGATGGAGCATAGATAGAATTAATGAAAATTAGAACAAACTAATGTAACAAAGAAACCCACGTAATTCGATTGCCTCGAGATTAGGAACTTGGATGGGAGTTCTTGGAAGCAAACAGGATACAATTAAGAACAAAACGAGAAGAATCTAATAAGTTTTCGACAAAAAATAACGCACGATGAGCCTGAAATACGATAACTATGTATGTATGTATGTAATTATTGTAAAGCAACATGAAACCTATAAGCAAGATTAATTTTGCAAGCTTTATGAAAAACCTTCAAGAAAATAACATGTTACATCTTATTGAAGCTTTTTATTAAAAATGTTTTATTACTGACTTAAATTTAAACTAAACTGCGTCTGCAACGAAAGATAGATTGCGCCTCAGCGAGCATCAAAAACAACCACTGGAAGAAAAAAAAAGCATTGAGCTCTTGGTAACATTTGGTAAATTGAATTTTAAACATACATCGTTTTGTACGTTTCTTGTACATAATTCTGTAGCCACATTCACGGCATCGAATAGGATCTCTTGGACGCATTTCATTTTCATGATGGCATTCTAGAAAATTTACAAGAAAGCGAGTGAAGAACGCATGTTTTGATTGTTAAAAAATAACTAGAATTACCGCCACATATGTAAGTCATCGCAGTTTTTAAAACAGTGTCTTTGGAACCTGTTTCAGACATATTTTTTCTATTTAATTATATTAATAAATTCTTTAATATTGGTAAAAATTAAGTTTTCTAGATAAATTTCTAGAAAACACACTAGTTTTTCAATTTCAACTTATTCTTGAATAAATGACATTGACAAATGACAACACAAGTGACATATGTCATGGGGAGCAAAAGTTTAGTTTGATTTTATATTAACAATTAGGGTTTAAACAAAAGCTGTAAAATTTGAGGACAAACAGGATTTTTTTTTTTGACACGGAAACTGAGAAGTGTAGAAAAGTAGGGGTATTGAAGTAACTTGTGGTCTCCCCTATTCAGAGCATGCTTTAAAGCATACTTTCGCTATCGAAAATGGAGATCGCTATCGCAGCTATGTTTTGAAAGTATGCGAAAGAAAGTATGCAGGTTCGCAGTTCTTTTTTCTTCTTTCTATGGTATCTTTCGAAAAATAACAAGACCGAAAAGAAGTATCATGTAAACTTGGTCATACTTGGCTTACGTTCATGGTTGCATCACTTTCTGACTTATTTCTGAAAAATATATTGGCGATGTTTCAGTTTTGTGTCGCAAATCAAAGTATAGTAGGCCATTGATGACGATACGCGTCCACACGTTGCATACTATTCATTATTTTTATGTACCTAATTATAAAAAAAAACTTATATAAAAAATATCAAAAGAACCAACATTGTAATGGCCCATCTAGTATAGGGGCCATACAAGATTTGCGAAAAAACGCCTAAAAGACTATTCACGTGAGAGCGACCAGCGAATGTATACCTAACCATAATATGCGAAAGAAAAAGGAAGCTAGTGTCAAAATCAAAAGTATATTTTCGTTCTGTCAAATACATAATGTGACCATAATAGCCGACGAACAATTTGTTTTTTCTAATTTACTTTATTTAAGAATTAAAACCCAAATTTAAGTATATAAACAATAACATAAATTATATACTTCCATCATTTGGCATTGAGTTTGTAAAGAATTCAATTTTATAAGTAAATAAATAAATTTATTGGCGCGACAGCTCCTTAAGGAGCCAAGGCCTAGTGACTTATACTCTCAACCATTCCTGTGTGTGTGTTGTTACTCTGCAAGAATGGAAGGGACCTACAGTTTACCGCCGAGTCCGAACGGCTACATGAGATGCACTTTTTCGAGACAAATTTTACTCTTGGAGGTTTTGTCAGTTCCTCGCAAGAGACAGTACCCCAGAAAAAAAGGTGGCTATGAGCTGGATTTGAACCCAGGTTCTTTCGCTTAGCAGTCCGACACACTAACCACTAAGCCACGGGGCACTATTCAATTTTATAAGTTACTTTAAATCACTAATACTACGTTTTCATTAGGCCAAATGAGCAATTTCGTATCAAATTTCCAAATTTGATTCAAAATCATCTCATTTCCCATACAAAATCATATTTCGAAATCATCTCATTTCCACCTAATTTCGACGAAATTAGGTTGAAATTTATGTAATGTGAATTGTATTTGAAAACAATTGAAGGCACGACTGGGTCGCACGTACTTGCTTTATGTTCGTAATCGCAGTGGAAAGCTAGATATTTGAAAGAAAACAATTAACATTTACGTATAAATAATAGACTGGCAGACATACATTTCTTGTTACCAACTTTCTTAGGCTACTTTATGATCGTTATTTCATGTTTGACTTTTATCTCAATTTTTTATATTCACGAATCCTAAGCTTGCCTTAAAGGTACATATAATCGAAAAGTAACAAAAGTGTCAAACGAAATTAGCAAATTCCCAAATGAGGTAATTTCGACTCTAATGAAAACGTAGTATTAGGCTACCTACATCTTTTTCTTAATATCAATTTTTTTTTGTAATTGTAACGGGTGATTTTTTTGAGGTTAGGATTTTCATGCATTAGTATTTGACAGATCACGCGGGATTTCAGATATGGTGTCAAAGAGAAAGATGCTCAGTATGCTTTGACATTTTATCATGAATAGACTTACTAACGAGCAACGCTTGCAAATCATTGAATTTTATTACCAAAATCAGTGCCCTAGAAAAGTTGGCAGAAAATCCGCTTTTTTATCGACAAATTTTGTTCAGCGATGAGGCTCATTTCTGGTTGAATGGCTACGTAAATAAGCAAAATTGCCGCATTTGGAGTGAAGAGCAACCAGAAGCCGTTCAAGAACTGCCCATGCATCCCAAAAAATGCACTGTTTGGTGTGGTTTGTACGCTGGTGGAATCATTGGACCGTATTTTTTCAAAGATGCTGTTGGACGAATGATACTGTCCCTTTCGCGCTGCTATGCATATTTCGAAGAATAGTGTTGGCAAGGGGTATATATATAAAATGGAACAGGCTCCACAACTCTATAGTTAGAAATATTCGTAAAATTCTCTATGCAAGGCTGTTATTCTTCACAAGAATATCTAAAGTGCCTTACACATGAGCAGCGAACTGCGAATTGCGAACAGCGAATTGTCGTAAATGTTGACATTCCTTTCACTTGAGGTTATTTTTGGTGGCTGCGAATTGCATTTTTTATTTGTCAGTACCACGAGTACCTTATTAAAAACAATAAAAGCATTGAGAGCAAACCAATTTTTTATTCGGAAATTAGTGGCTTTTGTGCACTTTGATGTCCCATAAATATTTTTTTACATTTTGTTGCTGTGCCAGTCACAAAACTGTGACCACATAGTATTTATTGCAGCTTTCGCCGCAACTATCTTAGCTTTAATATGAGCGTGAATATTCATGTTGTATATCATTAAATACCCAAGATATTTGAATTCCCTTACAACTTCAATGATTTCACCATCTAGAGACCAATTACGCTCATAACCAATAGATCTGTTAGTTGACCTAAACATCATTATTTTAGACTTTTAAGTATTTATTTTAAGATCCCATAAATTACAGTATTGTTTAAGCTTATTGATCTGAATTTGAAGTGTAAACGGATTATCACTTAAGATCACTAGATAATCTGCATAGAGCAAAATTTTAATAGTCACATCTCCAAAAAGAACACCACCAGGGATATGGTTTTCGACATCGTTAATAAACAATGCAAACATAAGTGGACTTAAAACGCATCCTTGAGGAACGCCTGTTGCGCATTCTGGACAACTGCGGTCATATTTTCAAGGAGTTTTTTCATAAATTCTTATAAATTTGGTTGATAACCCAATTGCTGGGAGCTTATAAAGCAAGGAATTTCTGTTAACTGTATCAAAAGCCGCTTTCAAGTCAACGAAAAAAGCGTATACACATTTCTTTTTGTCAATAAAACGGCAAGCAATAGTACTGAGTACGAAAATTTGACCAATTGTTGAAAGCTTTGCTCGGAAACCCGCTTGAAAACAGCTTATAATATTGTTTTGTTCAACCCAGTTTATGAGTCTTTTATAGAGTATTTGCCTAAAAACCTTCCTCAAAGAATTTAGCACAGCAATACCTCTATAGTTATCGGGTAGATTACGGTCACCTTTTTTAAAAATAGCTGAAATTCTAGAAAAATGAAAATTTTCAGGGATGGTCTCCTCACAGAATATTCTATTTAGAAGTTCTAGGATATACTCCAAGAACTCAGGGGTGGCATGTTTATAAAATTCTACAGGGATTCCATCAGAACCTAATTTTTTGTTGTTTTTCATTTTATGTAGGGCTGATAAAAGTTCAACCATAGTTAAAATGGATTCCAAATCCGGAATAATGATGTTTGGGTTAGCAAAACTTATTGTGTTAAGGTTGGGGTCAGGTAGAAGAAGAGCTTCAAAATAGGTCGCGAGTAAATTCTCATCGATTGCATACAAAATTCTATAACTTTGACCATTTAAAAAACGCCCCGCTTTCCAAAACGATTTTGAATCTCTACATTCCACTAGTTTAGAAGCAGGCTTTTTAAAATACAATTCTTTCTTTAGTTTACATAGCCTTTTATAGTCTTGGTTGGACAGCACTTATAATGATTTGAAAAAGTCACGATTAGTTTTTCGAAAAAGTTTTAAATATGCGAAAGATTTTTTCCTACCTTTTCTGCACTCATCATCATACCACTCTAATTGAAAAGAAGCTAAATGATTTCGGGAAGATAAAGTCGCAGATTTTCTCACCGCTGATAGAACTGAGTTTGTTACGTTTTCGATACTATCGGACGTCAGATTTGGCATTGTAACTAGGTCTTGAATAAGTTTTGTTTTGTATCTGTTTGCATTCCTATCTTTCCATTTGAGAGTTATAACACTATCAATGTCTTGAAGTCTGTTAAAAAGGTTATCTGACTTGCAAGCAGTTATTATGGGGAGATGAGGTGAAAAATTAGCCGGATAAATGAAGAAATCTTCAATTAAACTAAGCCATTAACCTTTAATAATACAGTAGTCAATCACTGAGCAACCCTGACCCGAGACAAATTTATAGTTAGCATTTTATATTTAGATATATAGGAAGAATTTGGAGTTGTTTTGTACCATATGTCCATATTTGATATCTATAATTATTATGTTCAATATTTTTAAACTTAATTTTCTGATTCAAACCAGAGTGTTTTATACCACACATTATCCCACCACTAGCCCTACCAACGTTACTGTTTCTAATTGCTGGGATACATTTAATGTCAAAGTGTTTAAAGTATTTTAAGTACTGCAGTTCCTTTCCATTTTCTAAAAAGGTTTCTAAAATGATAAATACATCATATTTCGTGACAAGATCAAAGAATTAGTTTGTATTTAAGACCTGTAATATTGTAACATAAAAATTTTAATTTAAAGTTATGTGTGAGAAAAGACCAAGGATTGTTCACGGTGAATAAAAACGCCAGTGTTCTTCAATTTTGGAGCGGCTTTAATTATTTTGTGTACAGTGTCTGAGCTGTCAAATTTAAGAATCATTGTTGTTGCTAAATTCCTGTGATTTGTTTACTATTATGAAGGTTGGGGTTTTGAAAAAATATACACATACATTCTTGAAATTTAGATACAAACTTGCTTCTTGCTGGATATCTATATGTATGGAAACGTCCTTGATGACATGGATTTTTGTTTTGAATTTTGCTTTTCATTCAGATATATACAAATTAAGTGCAAACTATGGGTAGAAATTCATTTAAAAAAATAGTTTGTAAATTGATTGTAGATTTGTATAGTAAGTAGTAAGGAGACAGTTCATACCTATACAATGTGGAAATAGAAGAAAAGGTGGAGACTATTGTTTGCGTTAATTTGTATGTCTAGTTGTGTAGGAGTGTTTTTGTTAAAAATATATATTACTAGCAGGCCCGGCAGATGTCATTCTGCATTTCTTTAAATTCTTTTGATTTGTTTACCTTAACTTGTTAAAACTTTTTTTTATAATTATTGAAAGAATTACTCACAAAATTTCATAAAAAACATCAGACTTTTTCGGAGGGTTTTCCGAAAGTTTTCTTTCGTAATTATTTATAGGTATATATATATTATATATTTTATTTTTTTTCTGAAATTCTGAGTTTGAAATACCTAAGTTTTTTACTTGCGATTTATAATTGGTTATACATTCGTAAAAAAAGAAAAAACAATCTAAGAATCAAACATGACATTACGATAATAGGGAAGTCGAAAAAAGTGGGTCAGAAAATTCTGTCTGTCTGTCCGTATCGATTCCTACAGCCTAACCGGTTGGGCCGATTTGATTCAAACTTGGTATATAGTATTTTTAGAGTAGGTACTCTACCCGACTGTTTTTCGAATTGGCATTCTAGCTCCAAAACTAACGGTACCTGCCATATAACTTTTAATGAAAAACTTATTTTTCTCGAAAACGGCTCCTACGATTTTGATAAAACTTTCTGAATAGGTAGTGTTTTCTATGCAAAATCTATCTTTTAGTTTTAATGGATTTTTCAGAAAAAGTATTATAACGGTACCTCCCATATGACCGGTTTTTTTAAAATCAGACTTTCTCGTTAATTAATTGAGGGATTTTGATGAAATTTTCAACATATGTAGTGTTTTATGATTTATATAATATTGCTTATTAAAATTTTCAAAAACATTTTTTTTTAAATTTTTAATAATTTAAAAAAAAAAAATATTTTGTTTTTTTGAATATTTTGAAAACTAATCTATAGATTTTTTTTTAATTTTGCTCCTAGTATAAACTATAGATTTCTTTAAATTGACATACTCAAACAAATTTTAAAATATGTTTTCGAAAAATTTTTGAAAAACTGGTCAAACGATTTTGAAATGAAAAATTCATAAAATAGCAAAAGAAATAAGATGGCTTACAACATTTTTTTTTCAAAAAACGTTACGAATAGTGTTTTTTTTTGATTTCATAAAAAAATTATTTGTTTTATTTTCCCCCAAATTTATTATTTTATTATTATTATTATTTATCTTAAAGCATTTCATGATCGTAACAGCATACAGCATACAGAATATATAATAAGGACGCTTATGGTAAACACATAAACACGCAAAAACAACTAACAAATAAAAAAAAATACTCGATTACCTACTGAATGCAAAAATTTCGAGTTTTCGAAAATATTTTAGTTTAAGATTACTTAGGCTACTTACATTTTCCTGAATATCAATTTTGGTTTTAATTGGTTACCTAACCAGTTATCAGCAAAATCGATAACAAAAAAGCTCCTACGGGAGGTACCGGTTTTAGCCCTCCGTTATACATTTTTTTTCCCAAAATTTAATGCACATTGATTATTTACATAGAAAATTCCTGGAGTCGTTTTTGAGAAAAATAAGCTTTTACGTAACGGTTATATGGCAGGTACCGTTAATATTTCAGCTAAAAAGGAAATAAAAGAAATTATCTGTCGAATGTCAAAATAAACTTATACCTAGGTATTCCAAATTTAAAGACAATTTGCCAAACGTTTAGTACACTAGACGGACAGAATTTTGTTAGTGACTCTAATCCTAAAGAATTCGAATCAAAACTCAATGATGTAAGTATGTATATGTACAAATATGACAAATATATACATAGGTAAGGAGTACCAGTGCTCGTACAAAACTTGAAAATCCTAAAAAAATCGAATCAAAAGTCTAGTCAATGACGTACGTATGTAAGAACCAGTTCTCGTCCATATAAAAAATGTAAACAATGAAAATGTTGGATCGTGTATAAATCCCAGCAAAAAATTATTCATAAAGCATAACACCAAAAACAATGCTGTTTATTCATCTCTCACAACCTACACAGTTCGTAAACACACATGCCGCTTGGAACGCCATGGTCCACCGGTCATCATGATAGTACTATAGCAGTCTATTTACAATGATATTTGTATAAATTTTTTAAATCGAAAAAAACAAAAAAAAAAAAAAACTCAACTATCAAAACACCGCAGAATGACGTACATAAATCTTATTCGAGGTTAAATTTTAGCGAATTTTTTTTATTCGCAAGTTTGTGCATCGCGTTCTGATGTTGAGGATTACGAATTAACTTTGACAGTTTGCTGTCGTGAGTTTTTTGATAGTACGTAAAAAAATAATATGTAATTTTTTTTAATATAAATCATTAAATGCAGTGTTTTTCTTTTTAAATTTATAGAATTAATTTACTTTTTGGATTAGTAAAAATAAAATAGAATGGATGTTTTCTTTGGAATACTTAAAAGCAGCTGTTTTCCAGCTAATTGAAGAACATATAGAAGTCAGCTTTTTTTAACCATGCTAATTACAACAAAAGCAAGGCAACCTATCCGAAAGTTACGTTCGTGAACCTACCCATTATGCGTTCACTGAAAAACCCAAACACAAGCAAGGTAACCTACCCAAAAGTTACGTTCGTGAACGTACGCATTGTCTCGTCAAAATTCTTTTATCTGCGAACGCATATCTTATTTGTGGAAACTGATCAGCTGTCAAAAAATTCGTTCCACGATTGACATAGCATAATAAACAAAACAAAACGTTTCATCTCAAAAAGATATTAAAATTTTAAATTACTAAGTTCGTACGAAGACTAAAAATTCTAAGCAATGTCACGTAATTATCGCATGCATCCAAGGAATATATTCATAACAGCACCAGATTATACCAATTTAGCCATTAAATACTCAAGTTTTCGTAGAGTTTGTAAGCTTGTAAGTTGAATACAATTTTCTGTTGTAAAACCTTTGCATCCATAAATCCTTTTCTTCATGTAGGCCCTCAATGGAAAGGTAATTATAGATCTGAAAAATGAAAAGACACTGCGCGCTCTAACGGCTACCTTGCTGCAGCACTATTTCGATCTTAAAGTAGATTTTGCTCCAAATAGCTTGATTCCGACTTTACCCTTGCGATTGAACTATGTTCTATGGATTGAAGATGTTCTTAAAGCCTTGAAGCTGACCGACATCCATGGAATCGACATTGGTGAGCCGTTTGGTATAATTATTCAACGAAATCTTATATCACACTCTTCTAGGTTGTGGTTCATCTTGCATTTACGCCCTACTTGCAGCAAAGAAAAACAAATGGAAAATGACCTGCCTTGAAGCAAATACTGTTAACATTGAGTTCGCAACTAATAATGTCAAAAACAACTCTTTAGAAGAACTAGTGCATATTTTCCCTCAAGTCGATAAGAATGTAATCTTGAGTGACTTCCTCAAAGTGAATGCGGATACGGTCTTCGACTTCTGCTTGTGCAATCCCCCTTTTTTTGATAGCAATACAAAAAACGCCAAACCAGATCGAAACCCTGAAAAACGAAAAGAACCCAAAAATTGCCAAACTGGAAATGATGACGAACTGTATTGCGAAGGCGGTGAAGTGGCCTTTGTAGAGGGAATAGTGATAGAAAGTCAGAACTTTCCGAATCGAGTGAGAGTCTTCAGCACAATGTTGGGGCATAAAAGTAGTGTAGCAACAATTTCTGATTTTCTGCGAAGTAAGGATATTACGAATTTTATTTCAACGGAGTTTTGCCAAGGCAACATTACACGCTGGGGTATAGCTTGGTCACACGACGTTAACAATGATTTATCTAAAGTTAATCATAAATAGGTAAGTATTTAAACAGTTAATTCAAACTATTAAAAAAAAACAACTATTTGTAACAAAAAAATGGATAATTAGTTTTTTTTTTATATTTTTTACCATGAATGTTCTTATTTGCTTTATGTTTAATTAAAAGAAAGATTGGTTATCTTTCTAAACAGTTATGGAGACGTGGTCCGCTTTATACTGCGTCAATTCTTATCTCTTATTGAATAAGAACCACCAGTCCGTATGTGGGATTCACTGGTCGGAATGGTTTGAATATGAACATTATGTGAGGCATTCGCGAACCATTCGCATAAATGGCAAGTGGAAAAGAAGATATGAAACGAGTTGTAACCCAACACAGACCCATAGGCACCCGAAGAAAATTTCCTTGAAGGGATTTTTGTTTGTATTAAACTTTTGGCACAAGCTAAAAGAAGAATAAGAATAGAACGAATAGACGCGAAAAAGTGCGTACAACACTACCTAATATTGTTTTGTTTTTGGTTTTCACAATTATTATAAGTGGATACGAAATCAAATTAGGACAGAAAATGGACACGGCTGGGTCGCACTAACTTGTTCTTGTTCGCCTAATCACATTGGGAGACAAGATATTTGAGAGAAACAAGTAACAGCTACGTAGAAGAATAGCATGGCCCTGAACTAATAAAGTGTCAAAATTAAAACAATCAGCAGTTCTTAGTAAATATAGAATATACTCCATCGCCATTTATTTATAAACTTTCGTAGGACCGATTTTGATAAAATCCTGTTTTTTTAATTTAAATTTTTTTATATATTAAAAAAATATTGGACAACAAAATCATGAATTAATTATAAATAGAAAAAAAAAAATTCAAAATGCTAGTATGCAGAAATAATTAGGCGCCCTATTTTATTTCAAAAATAAAATTTTATATAAATCCAATGAGCCGTTACCGGATGGCTATAGGTATGAAAGGTATCACTAATAGACTTTTCTGCTAAAATTGTTTTTGATAAAATGATAGCCATTGATAGCCAGAATGCACCAACCATAAATGCCGCAAAGTACCAATAATTCAGGAATTATTTAAAAGTCCAGGTGTGGATGGGAAGCCAAAGGACCCATCAGAAGTTGCCTCCTTCACCAGGTTGGAAGCTTACCAAACAAGGTGGGTACTTTAATATTATATTTTCATTCTTAAACCCTGCCAGGTGATATCTTATCGCTACTAACAACATTGAATGCACGTGTATTAATAAAGTAATTTGTTTACAGGTGCGATTCCGATCACCACAAAAAAGACAATGCCCTAGAGCAGCTGCTCAAGGTAATCAGCTGCAAATGCACGACTGGTTGTTATGCAGCCTGCTGCTGTTAAAGGCTGCGAAAACTCCCCTCAGCCTGATAGCAAGGACTTTGATACTGACGGCGAGAGTAAAGATAAGGAACCCAGTGACTTCCCCTTTTCTCCTTAAGTGCATGAGGACATGTCCGACTATAACGACGACAAAGATGTGAAAGGTCCGGTCAGCCCCCACGCGCAGTCTAAAATAATCTGCCTTCAATCAGTTACAGATAAATAGAGAATTACTGTACATACCTACTTACTATTATTTTATTACTATTTTAAATTTTCTGATCCACTTTCATTTAGGTTCAAGTATGAGTACGAAGGAAATTTTTATGCTCTCCAAACTTTGTCATGTCATGTCAAAAACGGCTCTAACGATTTTGAAAAAACTTTCAGGGTGCTATTTTTTTACAACAATACATATTTCAGTTAAAATAATTTTTTCGAAATTTGTTCTATAACGGTACCTCTCATATAACCGGTTTTTTCAAATGCGGTTTTATCGTAAACAATTATCCCGATTTCAATAAAATTTTGCACACAGGAAGTCATTTATAAATTCAATTAATATTGCATTTCAAAATTTTCAAAAACTTTATTTTCGTTTTTTTTTAAATTTTCTAAAAAAAATTGGTTTTCGAAATATTTTGAAAATGGGTTGATTGAAATTATTAATTATCTAACATAAGAACAAGTTCGTGCGACCCAGTCGTGCATTTTTTTTAATTTATTCGACGATGCGACCGCACATATGAGCAAGTACGTGCGATCCAGTCGTGCAATTTATTTAATTCCACTATCAATTCCATATCATTTCTTTCTTAGAATTTGTGTTTATTTTGTTATTATCTCCTGGAAATAAACAACCACAATTTCATAAATAAATCTATGTACATACATACATGTATACAAATAGTGTGAAAAATATAATATAGTAATTCATCAATTGAGAACTGCTGGGCCGATTTGGCTAACATTTTTTCCGTTATTTGTAATTGGAGAACGTTTTTTACAAAAGAAACTTTTTGGAAAACTCTCCGGAAAAGTCGGGAAATTGGAAAAATCGTAAATTGAATTTTGTATGGAATTTCACATATTTTCATATAACCAACATTAATTTCAAAGGTTTGACCGATTTTAAAAAACATTGTGTACCTACGTTTACGTTTGTGGTCTTTGGCTATAATTGGACCGCTTTCGTCGGTATCAAGAAAAGCTAGGGTAAGTGCGAGCAACGCCGGGTGGGTCAGCTACTTTAATATAAAAAATGACATTTCACTAATTTGAATTTTAAGCTGCGTCCACTTATGCGTGGTTTCGATTCTTTGAGTAAAGAATCGATTTTCTCTTCTTTTCACTGTCAACTGTCATCAATTGCTCAACACTAAACTGGTTTTGCATGAAATTTCAGGAACAAACATTGAATTTGAGATCACTACGTTTTTCTTTTCAGACATAGGTTCTTTTGACAAACATGGTACTATTATTAAATATCGTTCACCAAGAGCGATGTTTATGAACGATACATCGATTTTTAAAACATCGAGGTATTACTATGTACATATATATCATTTTAGCCCCGATTGCGGTTGTCGACCACCAATCGACTCACGATTTGTCAATTGCGTCAATTAGGTTGTGTGTTTGGTATTGTGGACCACTATCGAAAAAATAATATGTTATTGTGAATAATGTAGAAATATTATTGTGTAACGTTTTTCACAGTTCTTTAGTTTGTTAACAAATAAATTTTCGCATTCGTGGTTTTGGTTGTCCATTATCAAAACGAAGAATGTCGATCGAAATCAACTTTCACAACACGAAAAACAGCAATCGACGACGAGTATCGATTAATAAATCGCCAAATACAATCGGGGCCTTCGTTGTTTCTATTGTGAAGACATATCGTTTTTTGTTTTGGCCATCCAGAACAGTCCGGAAGCATTCCGAATGCTTCTGAAATTTTTCGATTGGCACTCAATGGCAGTTGTTGTCCCGAAAAGAACAGAAAATCGATTCTGTTTTCGTAGTCGGAATGAAAACCAGAAAAAATTCAAAATTGTGTAACGACATTTTTTATTTAACGTATGAAATTGTGATCGTTGATTTGAGAGAGATACAGAATTACAAAATAAACACAAATTCTAAGAAAAAAAGCAAATAAAGTGAAGAGAATATAATTGAAATAGAAATATATTATAATTTCTCCTTTTCATTGGAAATAGAATGCAATCCAGCAAATTTGTATCCGTCATGTTTACAAATAAATGAAATTCGAAAAGAAAAAAAAAATTAATCGCATTTGACGTTTTACAAATAAATAAAACGTTACATTTCACACGCTTTGTGTCCGCTTGAATGACATTTTCCGAATTTCGGCTTTCTGTCAAAGCGAGCAAACTTTCAACCAGTTTACATTTCAGTGTTGCGTTTAAGTCACGTTACCTTATCTTGTACAAGAACCAAACGTAATGTCAGAGCCAAAGCGACATTGTGATGAGATGTTTTGATTTCCTGTGGTTGAATTTGTAAACGTCAGGTGAAACCGAAGCTAAAGCGTGATTGTGTCTTACCCATTATGTTCAGTTTGGTCTGCCATTTCATAATGTATAGATTTACTCCTGAACAACGTTTACAAATCTTGCAATTGTATTACCAAAATACTAATTCGGTTCGGTGGTGCAGAGTATCGAAGAAGACCCGAATGAGTCCACATGTCATCGCGCGTAACAATTAGAGCTGTGTCCATCCACTTTATGGAAGATTTAGATTTTTTGGCCAATACATTAAATAATATGCCTTTTATTTCTTCTTGAAAACCACACGTCTAAAAAAACACCCTTTATATACATACATATGCAGCCACTAAACAATTACCTAGCATAAGAGTCGTGCATTTTTTTAAATTGTATTCGACGATGTGACCGCACATATGAACAACTACGTGTGATTCAGTCGTGCAATTTATTTTATAAAAGGATCGATAAAATAAGAAAAGACATTGGGGGCGTTCGGTATCTCATAGGTTCGAAATCGAAGTAGCACATTGTTGTTGTAATACGTTTAAAAAGACAGCTGCTTATGGTAATCAGCTGTTGATCAGCTGTCTTTTTACACGTATTACAACAACAATGCGCTACTTTGATTTCGAACCTATGAGATACCGAACGCCCCCATTTATCTTCCACCGCATTATAACTAGATCAAATCTTTCGTGTTGATAGAAAGAGCAATTCTTTTCTGGAATGAAACTCGCTATAACATTATCCTGAAATCTTGTTAATTTTAATGACCACATTTAAAAAATACAACTTGGGCACGAGTTCGATAACTACGGCGCCAAGATTTAATAACAGTTTCTTGTAGAGATTTTAAATACAAGTATTTTTTACTATGGGAGGGGGTCTATCTCCCCCCGTTTAGGAGGTAGGAACGATTTTCGAAAAAATGTCTTTAATGGAAAAATAAATATTAAAAACCAACGGCAACACTTTAAAACCAATACTATAACGGTTTTAACAGCCAGAAATCTGCTCTTTAATCCTACATTTAAATGAAATTATTTGCGTCAATAGTTTTCAAAATATTCGCATTCGAAATGTTGATAAAAAAACGTAATAAAATATCTTTGAACCAATTTTGTTCAAAATTATGAAATGGAAAATAAAATTTTCTTTTTGTGGTCAATGCTCATATTAATTTTAAATGAAACGCAAAAAACCGAAAGCTGTTATGTCTACTATTACTTGAGAAAATTTAAAATAACTGAAAGTACTTTTTCAGATTTTTTTAATTTGCGCATTACGGTGGCGTTTAAAAAGCGTGATATGTAAGGGGGGGAGGCATGCTGCCCCACTGCAACCCCCCTGCTTGGGCTCACTTTAGGATTTGGGGTATGTGATAGTTTGGGTGTGTGCTAAATTTCTTTTGCATTTGGGATCTAGATTCAAATAAACTTTTTATTGGATGTCAACAACTGTTTTCCAGCCCAAAACGTTAAATTTACCATTTAAATGCATTTAAAATGTAATGCATTATACAAAAAATCTCATTAGGAGCAATAATCCTCTAATGCGAATATTTTAAAAACTATTGACACAAATAATTTAATTTAAACGTTAGATTAAAGCACAGATTTCTGGCTTTTGAAACCGTTATAGTAAGATATTTTAAGTGTTGCCGTTGTTTTTTAATATTTATTTTTCCATTAAAGATATTTTTTTCGAAAATCGCCCCTACCTCCTAAACGGGGGGAGATAGAGTATTTAACCACTCTAAAGGAAACCGTTATTAAATCTTGGCGCCGGAGTTATCGTACTCTCTCCACAACTTGCAGTTCAGTTCGGCGCTGTCTTCTTAAATCAAATTAAGCTGAAGTGTTTGTCCTGAAGTGTTACCAAATCCATATAAATGGAAAATCATGCAGCCTGGCGCATTTTTATAACATACAGGGTGTCCGCCAGGAAGGTATACTACTTTGTTTGTTTATAATTTTTGATTAAATAAAAGAGAATGGATGTTATATTGATAAATGTTTTATTTAATGTCAGCAATTATGTATGGAATACAATATCCGGTAAATGTCCGCCTCTGTAAGTCTCACAAATGCGAGCCCTTTTGAGCACATTTTTCATTACATTCTCACACATTTCCCGTGGTATTTCATTAATTTCATCGCGAATATTTTGTTTGAGTGCTCAAGCGTTTCTGGTTTGCTTGCATAAACCTTGCTTTTCAGATATCCCCACAAAAAGAAGTCCGGAGCAGTCAAATCAGGCGACCGGGGAGGCAAATCAACATCATCATTTCTTGAAATAACTTGTTGTGGAAAGAGGTCTCGCAGTAATTCCATTGTAATCCTGGCTGTATGCGATGTGGCACCGTCTTGTTGATACCACATGTTAATCAAGACCAAAGCATGCAGTGGTGGCGTTAAAAAGTTTTCAATATTATCACGATATCGCTCCCCATTCACAGTTACCGTTACGCCGTTTTCATTTTCAAAGAAGTAAGGTCCAATGATTTCTCCGGACCAAATTGCACACCAGACTGTAACTTTTAATGGATGCAAAGGTGACTGATGAATAATTACAGGGTTTTCCATTGCCCAGAACCGACTATTCGGTTTATTCACATATCCATTCAAATGAAAATGTGCCCCTTCACTCATTATGATTTTTTCATGAAAATCGGGGTTGTCATGGGCTAGCTGTAACATCCTATTGGCATATGCATGTACGGTGGCGTAAATGGCCTTGTGGAAGGAGCTCTTGTGTCAACTGAATCTTAAATGGAAACAAATGCAAATCCTTGTGCAAAATTGTGGCCAAAGTTGTTCTTTGAAAACCAAGCTCCTGAGCACGGCGTCGAATTGAGGTTGATGGATTGTTTTGAACACTTCATTGAGCAGCTGTTATGTTTTCAGCTGATCTTGCAGTACGTTACGTTGTGGTCCATGCTTGGGCCTATCACCTACAGACCATCATTCTTCGAAATCATTCACTACACGATAAATTGTGTTTTGTCGTTGTTTCTTCCAAACATTTCAGATTTCTCATCGTCACAGTAATCGATGATTGATTTTGATTAAATGTTTTAACGATTAAAACACGTTGGTTTATCGAATATTTTTCCATAATAAATTTGCCACGTGTCTACTTCACGACTGCCAAATATGAACTGTCAAGAATAATGTTTATCAAAATGGCGGCAAAACAAAGTAGTATACTGTACTACTGTAGCATAACGTGCATTATGACGACACGAGTTACATACACAAATCATTGTGTAGTGAGCTTAGCAACACAAAAACCTGACCATCGCATGGATCTGCAAGTTTCGTCAAGATGTTGGGTCGAATCTATAAAAATAAATGATCAATTTGTGGAGTTTAAGCTCGACACTGGAGCAGATGTGAATATTCTTCCTATTAAGATATTTAAGGATTTAAAAGAAACAGCTGTTTTGCGCCCAACATACACCGTCTTGCAAGCTTATGGAGGCTCAAGGATTATGCCACTTGGAGTTTGCACACTAACGTGTGTTCGTAAGAATGAAGTAAGTCAAGAACAATTTGTAACAGTTGAAGAAAATTATGTTCCGATCCTTGGGCATCAGACATGTGTACAGTTAAAAATTTTGAGTAGAATTGATTGAATCAAAAACAGGTGCAATAGCATAATGCAGCCCGGAATGAACAAGTTGTCAAAGAAAATGTAGTCGGTGGCTCGGTCGGCTAGGCGAGTTCCCTTGAAATTAATGGAATGCCTGAAGTCAGTCCACGTTAGATAAGATGGAAAAAGATGGTATTATTAGTAAATGCGATGATAGAAGAGACTGGATAAGCAATTTAATTATTGTTGAAAAGAAAAAATGGAAGCTTAAGACTATGTTTAGAACCTATAAAATTAAATAAATGTCTTATTGATGAGGTAATTTTGATTCCAACATTAGAGGAGATAATGAGCACCCTAAATGGTGCTAGGTTTTTATGTGTTTTGAATCTACATGATTGCAATAGACTACCTTTGGGGTAAAGTTAGCTCCTAAGGTTTTTCAAAAAATTAATGAAAGTAATTTTAGTGGCTTGAGAGGGGTGTGTGTATATATTGACGATATAGTTATATTTGGGAAAACGCAGGAAGAGCATGACGAAAATCTTCTTGCCGTAATTCAAAGAGCTAGAGAAAATAATATTAGATTTAATCCAGATAAGATGCAGCCAAAGGAAATAAAGTACCTAGGCCATGTTTTTTCGGAAAATGGTGTTCGTCCAGATGAAGACCGAATACGAGCTATACAAAAGATGAAGAATCCACAAGATAAAAAGGATCTGCAAAAGTTTTTGAGTGTGATAAACTATGTAAGAGCGTTTATTCCCAATCTAGCAGAATTAACATCTCCTTTGAGAGATCTTTTAAAAAAAACGTTATTTTCAATTGGTTAGATATACATTCAAAGGCAGTTGAAATGATAAAAAAATTTATTTTGAATTCACCAATTCTGAAACCATTCGATGAATCAAAAAATATATGTGTTCAAACGGATGCCTCTCAAAACGGGTTGGGTTGCTGTCTGTTAAAAATAATCAACCAATTTCGTTTGCATCCAGGAGTTTAACAGACAGCGAGCGTAATTATTCCCAGATAGAGAAGGAACTTCTCGCTATTTTATTTGCATGCAAGAAATTTAAGTTTTATACTTATGGCAATGTTCTTATCTACAGTGATCACCAACCTTTAGAAGCGATCATAAGCAAGCAAATAGATAAAATTCCGTCTTCTAATTTGCAAAGAATGCGTCTTAAGCTGTTGAATTTTGATGTGACAATTAAATACATGCCAGGAAAACTTTTACATACATATAGCAGATTATTTATCTAGATATTATGAACATAGAGGCGAGTTTGAGGAGGACCCTTCTATAACAGAAGCAGTTTTGTCAATTAACGTAAGCGATATAATAGAATTTGCCGGAACAAGCTACTTAGCTTTGATAGATTATAATAGCAAATGGTTAGAGTTAAAGAAAATTAAAAATAAATCATCAAATGAAATTATATCTAAATGGCTGAAGATTTTTTCTTATTGGGGTATTCCCAATATTGTCATAGCAGACAATGTTCCGTTTTCTTCATTTGAGTGCAAGAAATTTGCAAAAGGATTAGATTTTATAATTGAGACAAGTAGTCCTCATTACCCAAAATCAAATGGATTAGCTGAAAGAGCTTTGCAAATATCGAAAAATTTGCTTAGGAAAAGTAGTAATGAAGAGGAATTATACTTAGCTTTATTGGATTACAGAAATACCCCAGTCAAAGACATGTCTGCATCGCCTTCTCAACTTATGCAAAATAGAAGACTTAGGTCAATATTTGCAGCTCATTTAAACTTCTTTAAACCAAAAATAGAACAGGATATCGGCGATCAGTTTATAAAAAAAAGGAAAAATATTATAACAAAACATCTCGGGTTAGACCAGAATTTGAGATTAATGATAAGGTTATGGTAAGAGATGGAAAGATTTGGAAACCAGGAACTATTTCTAAAAAGTGGCATAGTCCGAGATCTTACATAGTGCAAATTGATGGAGAGACAGGCGAAACAGTTCTGATATACGAAATGCAACTAAGATTGTGCAGTGTTCAGATGACATCAAGCCTTTAACAATGTCTGACGAGACTTGCAGAACAAGGATAGGTAAGGTTTTTAAAGTTAATCCCTTCTAGTTTTTTTGTTCTTTTTTACGAAAATTAAAGAAAAACTATGTTTTTATTATGGTATTCAGTATTTGGATAATGTAACTGTTAATTTTTCTATTATTTTTTTACTTCTGAATTATGTTTTGAATTGTATAGTAATAAAAAAAGGAATTGTAGCATAACGTTCATTATGACGACACGAGTTACATACATAAATTATTGTTGTAGTGAGCTTAGCTGAAGTTGTACAATAAAAGTCAGTCGACCTAAAGCGAACTAGATGTATCATTTATAACATATACCTTCCCGGCGGACACCCTGTAGTAAATTGGAGGGATTTTGAAATAACGGGATGCTGTGAAAGGGATACTTTAGGATTGTTAGAAGAAATAATTGTAAATAATTAAATGCTGCAAGGCTTGGTGTCTTTTAGTTTAGCAGAAAGTAGGTTAGCAAATGATACACAGAGAAGTTTAAATTCTTCATAAATAAATGTGGACAAATTACCTAAGTATATCAGGTGTGTTGTTTTTTTGTATTTGATTTTTATTTCTTACTATCATTAACATAAGTACCATTTCCGACATAAAATTTGCCATTTACATAACAAAATCGTCTAAGGTTCACATTGCTACTATTTTATTATTTTTATCTTTGGTGATCTTTGTGTGTTTTACATCGTTTTATATCTTCAATGAATATTTCTGCTGATGTTTTTTGTCTTCTCTTCTCATTGCTTCAACAGCTTTTCCATAATAATTACTTATTTTTTTAATAGAATTATTTAACAATCATTAGGTATCTCTGTCAGTTTTCAGTTAATAAGTGTATGTATTTTTGTTTTCCTGTGTTTTTTAGTGTAGTGTAGATTACAATAAGTTATTTTTTAAAAAGCTTTTCATTTTGTGTTTAATTTCTCATTTTATTTTACGAATGAGTGTTTGATTTTATATATGTATGTTTTTTATTTGCGTTTTTTAATCGGTGATTGAGATACTTACTAACCAGTTAAAATAGATAATATAGATTTTTGTTTGCTTGTTTAATCAGTAAAAATTAAAAACTAGAATGATAACAATATTATTTGGCAAAAATGTTTTTTTTTAATTATTTTGTTAATTAATAACTCCTTAGTATGAGTTTTTGATTTAAATTTAATTAAATATATACGATTTGTATAGTTTGACGCTTCTCTTAAAATCATTCATCTTGGGCAAAGTGCAAAACTGTAAAACTTCACAATGCATATTTAAATGCCATTTATATATTTAAGGTTTCACTACTTTTTAAAAGGCGTGTAATTTTTGACAGGTGTTAAAAACAGGTAAAAATGTTCCATAAGTTACTCTCAGAATGACAATTTTTAAATTGTCCCGTTAGAGGTTTCTTCAAATATTGTGAATTGACATGAAAAACGACATTTAAAAGGATTAAAAATTGGTGTTTTATTATTGTTTTTTGCCAGTTTAAAGTTCAAATCTTTACCATTCACACACAACATTCGAAAAAGTATATTTGTGTTTTTCTTTTTAAATAGGAAGATGTTATTTGTTTTTGTTTGAAGCAGCCATTAAAGTGCTCGCCTTTCAAATGTCAAAAAAATTCCCTATATTTTTTTGAGAAAATACTCGAAAGTGTTTCTTTGTGCTTTTTGATTGTTGTTATATATATTTTAATAAGAAATAATTTAAAGAAGAAATAAAAAAGAAAGATTTAGATACGAAGATACTATAAAATATTTAATATTTTTTTGTTAAGCTCAATTGCTGGTTGGTATAGATCATGGTTTGTAGTTATTTTTATAGGATTATTTTTTATACTACATATATATTTTCTTATTTGCAAAATATTTGCCTTGTTCTTATACTACAAAAGCCAAAAATGTGATTTTTCTTACAATTTAGTTTCTTTTTTTTTAATAATGTATACTGGTTTAACATTGTTTGTTAGGAATTTTAATTTTATTTATAAATTATGACTCACATCTTTATGTGTTATTATTTTGTTAATTGTTTTAAATATATATTTAAGAATTTAGGCAGAGAATGGACTTGTCTTTACTTTTGTTTTGTAATTTTCTTTTTCAATAAAATACTTTCTTACTATATTTCTAATTTTTTTTTATTTTGTTTTAATGAATTTGAATTTTATTTTGCTTTATATTTGTTTGACAAAGTTTGCTGACAAAAAAATGGTTTTATTTAGTAAATCATTCTTTGTTTTTATTTTTATTTAAATTAAGCTGGTATATCTTTGCGACTTTTGTGTCCTCGGAATGAGGCTTGAATTTTTGTTGCCGCTTTATTCAGCTCTGGATCAGATAAATCAATATCCAATTCTTCTGCCACTTTTTTAGTTATCTCTTGGATATCAATATCTTCGGCCTCCTTGTTGCCAGCTAATTTGCGTGATAAATGACCACGGAATGTTGCTTGAATTTTTAAAGCCGCATTGCAGAGATCTGTAAAGAAAAAAAAACAAATTGTTTATATATTTTTGTCAAAAAAAAGACAACAAAGATAAATGCAACATGATAAAAGCAAGGTTTAAATATAAAAATAGGTTGCAATTATATGATTAATTCTTTAAATCCCATTTTTTTAACGCGTTCAGGTTGTTGTTGCATAATTAAAAAAAAACAATATTTAGTCATTTGCATACAAAAACTGAATAGAATTTTCCGGATCACCACAACACTTCTAAAAGGAAAAAAAAATGGAATGAGACGTTTAACATCACGAATTCCAATGGTCCCAGTCGATATGCCGTATAACGTCAACGTTTCGCAGTTTCTAATGATCTAATGATCCCATAAAAAAAAATATCCCTTTCAGAATCCATACTTCAAATCAGGCCCGTGCGCAGAAATCCGCCAGGGGGGAACAAAATATAAATAAATTTCACGACTGGATCGCACGCACTTGCTCATATATGCGGTCACATCGTCAAATAAAATTAAAAAAAAAATTAGGGAACATAAAAGTATTTTTCCGATTTTTTTGAAAAAAGTACGTACAATTTTATTGAGCGAAATAATTTAAACGCCATTTTATTTCTTTAAAAAATGTGAAAAAGTGTGAGATTTTTTAGAAATCGTAGGATTGGTTTTTAAATAAAAAGTTTTTTTTTTAACAATTTTAAAACAAAAAAATTCAAAACATAATTTAAGAATGCAAACTGAAGCACAGAAATAACTTACATTTAAAGAACAAAATTTAGAAAAAATCACCTACCTGTTTTCAATAAAAGTCTTAGGAAAAATTACCAAGGCGACCTACTACATCTTCCTGAATATCAATATTTTTGTAATCGGATGGCCAGTTTTCGAAAAAGTAGAAGTATGGGAGGTATCGTTTTAAGCCCATTATCTTAAAGTTTTTGTTCACCAAAATATCATCTACGACTACAACAGTGCCCTGTTTTTTTTTTTTATAAAAATCGTTTCCGAGAAAAATAAGCTTTTATTTAACGATTATACTGTTAATATTAGAGTTAAAAAAAATTAAGTTCCTAAGTTCTAAATTTGAAGACAATTGGCCCAACCGTTCAGGCTGTAGTCCAAAATAAATCCATACAGACAGACAGACGCACAGAATTTTGCCAGTAACTCAAATATGTTTCTCTTTTTTTCCGCACGAATGCATTACATATAATTGGAAAGAGCATTTTGGGAAATTCGGATGATCCGCGTTATATATAAGTGAATATTTAGTGAGTTAAATATCTTACTCACCCCGAATGTTTCGCTTCAAATTGCATTGAGCGTGGTCACCGGGACCGGGAAAAAAGAATATGACCAACTCAGCTGGTACTACATGTAGAATAAAGATGCCTTGAGAACTCACTTCAAAAGGCAAAAGCATGCCGCTGTCCAATACAATCGCAAAAGGAAGGCAGGCGCAAAAAAGTCCTGGTCAAACATATGCAAAAAATGGCCTCAGCTCAGACACAGAACAATCTAAAACCCGGTCTGTCCACGTTTTCAGAGCTCAAACTGGTAAACACACGAAGTAAAGCCTTAGGGAGAAACAAAAAAGTGGCAGAGTTGTCGGTTAAAGAAAAAAATGGGCACGACTAGGTCGCACGTACTTGCTCTTATATGCCTAATCACATTTGATGGCAAGATCTTCAACAGAAACAAAACATTTACGTAAAAAAATCACACGGTCTGAACCTATAAAAAGTGCCAAAATCACAACAATCAACGGTTTTTAGTAAAAATAGAGTACGCCATCACACGTCTTAAATATTATTGAATTTATGAAAAAAGTTTTTCGAAAATTGTACCACGGATTTTGATAAAATCATTGTTTTTCAATTATTAGTTTCTTGAACAAATATTTTTTTTTCAGATTTTGGTAGCAGTTTTTTAAAGTTTAATAATATACAGATGATTATAAAATTTTTATTTTTTTTGGTAGTTCTATGTAACTTTAAATACAAAAAATAAATTATTTAAAATATTGGTATGCAGAATAAATTTGGCTACTTAGACTTTTCAAATATATAATTGTATTGAAATGCAATGAGTCGTTACCGTGAACGCCGAAAATTAAAAACACCGTTATATGAAAGGTGCCGTTAATAGACTTTTCCTTAAATATAGTTTTGATAAAGTGATAGCTAATACCTACTAAACAAATCTCAACATTTTTCATTAAAATAATTGAAGCCATTTTCGAGAAAAATATGCTTTTCCTTAACGGTTATATGGCAGGTACCGTTATTTTTAGACCTAATATTAAAATTTCAATTTCCCTTCTGAGGAATATTAAAATAACTACACATACCGAATATGAAGCTAATCACTTAAGGCGTTTTAGCAGTAGACATATAGACAGACTGACAGACAAACAGACACAACTTACCGCGTTATAAGAAATATTTTCTTATTTCTTAGACTAATCCCGTGATTACGAAGTATGAAACTTCTTCGAAACGTCGGGTAGAAAGAAATAAGAAAATATTTCTTATAACGCGGTAAGTTCCGAAAATACAAAACTTTATCTAATATGAATATCGTCCGCGAAAATAAAAACCTAAAATCTCAGACACACATTTCTTGTAAATGACTTTTTTAGGCTTCTCTATGGTCGTAATATAGTGTTTGATTGTTATCTGAATTTTTGTTATATTCACGAATCCTAAACATGCCTTATAGTACCTATAATACCCTTTTTTGAGAAATTCAATCAAAATTATTATAGTTATTTTGTAAGAAAATTCTGTTGGCCAGAAGGTTAAGAATACAAATATTTTCAAATGTGAGCAATTTGGCTTCATAAATGTCGCAACAATAGTATAGCGATCAAAGATTCTTCTACGTATTAGACAAGCATACGGAAAAGGTCGTTTAAATCTTTAGTTTTGAAAAAAAAAACACATTTTCAAAATCATGGTTTCAAAATCTAAATGTATGCCAGGACAAACTAATAAATAACTTTATTCAGTCATCTAACCCTATTACAATGAAAATACTTTCAAAGCCAATACATAATTTGTAAACTTCGAAATCAACTTCTATCCTCTAAGAACTTTCGAATACTTTTTTTGTAGTTTTGCCTACACCTGAAAACTTCAGAGCTATGCTATGCTATTGTTGAGATAGTACTGCCAATAATAGAATCCAGAAAATAAATTTCAAGTTCAATAACAAAAGTTCATAACGGAATTTATGCTGGTTGGAAGAGACAAAGACATTGTCTTTTGACTGGGCAAGGCTTAACAAAACTATAGAGAACTTTTCCAAACATTTAAATTTATTCTCGAGTAGTTGTATCATTGGAATATTTCCATAACCACCACCCTTGGCATGACATTTATTTCAACTTTTCCATTATCTTTTCTTTAGGTGAAAATTTTATCTGCATGTTTTAAATTAGTTTTTTTTCCGCAAAATTGTAGGTATAAGTTGAATGCCTAATTATATTCAACACTTTTCAAAGTCAATCACTGCTCTTTAGCCAAGATAGAGTTTATTAAAAAAAAATTTAAATACAAAAATTATACATATGTATCGTATATAAACGAGTATAACCTAAAGGCAAGAAAAAATACACTTTTTCTTGGAAACAAAGTCCAACTCTTTGGCTATTGCCTCCTCGTGTATTTAGGGCTTCCGTTTTTCGTAGTTTTGGGTGAAAGTTGTTGAGATATGTTTCTTTTTTATTTAAACAAAAAAGATCTTGTGGGAGAATGTAAGGGTAAAGTTTCTGACAAATAATCGAATAATTGGCAGAGTTTTGTGATATTGGAAATTAGACAATCTTTGAGCTCGTAATACTTACGCTTACCTATTGTTTGAATTTTTTCATCTTAACCTGCTTAAGTGACAAGAAATGTTGACTCATATAATGAATGAGTGACACTAACGCGCGTTTCAATTTTGCATCATTGACTGTGGGCATTCAATGCATATACACTGGTAACTAATAACGAGTTTCATTCAAATTTCAAAGTTGCTCTGAAACCTGAGATTTGATCTTTTCAATAAAAATTGTTTCATCATTTAATCGTAGTATTTGTTAGTCACTGACGAGCACACACAGTATTTTGACATGACACACAAAATACAAGGGTATGGACAGCTGAAACATTCAAAATGCCAGTTTGGTATTTTTTTACTTTACTTGGCTGAATTTTTGACTTAATGTCAAAGTCAATTAACTTTAAGGGCAAATGGTCAATCAGGAGCTTGCTGGCTGACTTTTACATGAAGCATTGAACCTTACACCCCGATTAACAAAGAAAAATGAAATAGAAAACCAACAATTATAATTTGCAATAAAACAATATTGAGTCCATTGATCGAGATAAAAATAATCCTATGCCTCAAGTTGGACCAAATTGCACACGTTTCAATAGTTTTACAGTCTATTGGCGACAAACATCGTCACAATTTGTATATGTACAACAACGATAGCAAACCCACCCGGGGTTGTTCGGGTTTAAAATACATTTTCTAGGTCCCAACAACAGCGCTATTTATCGCACCCAATTAGAAACTACCAGGCTATCAGTCATAGAAAAGAAGAAAAAAGAACTGCGACCCGTACCGACCATGCCCTGCAAACCCTGAAATTGAATTTTGTGTATGTGTTTACGTGTGAGATTCGTGTGAGAAGCAGCCAAACAGCCATGCATTTCGTGCTCACAAAAATGCAAACGTATTAGTTAGTAGTTCCATAAGAAATGTACAGGCACCGGTATGTCGCTGACTGAGCATTTTTTCAGTTCGTAGGCGAAGAGAGAATTATCCTTTCAGTTGTCGTTCTTGTTTCCTTTTTCTATGCTACCAGCTTAGGTTAATACACAAAAAAAATAAAAAAAAAACTCGGTCAAGTCGTTTAAATTTAATATTGTTGATACATACATAATTATGTATGTACATATGTACATATATACTTATTATAAAGGTACTGGGAAATCCTCATTCTCCTATATCTCCTGCCCAGTGTAAACTTTCGGGTCAGAACTTTGCTAAAGGCTTTTTTATTTTTATTTGAATTAAAAAAAACGTGACCCCAATGCCACCGAAAGGTAATGGTCTTAGTTACTCCTTACAACATCAGCTATCTGCCTGTGAAAGTTCCATCAAAATCTGTCTAAAAATAAGAATTTCCGAAAAAAAACGACTTCAGCGCCATCTGGTGGATAATTAAAATTTTCGAGAAACATAATTTTTATGGATAAACAAATTTTACTTGCGATTATAGGGACTATAGGCAAGTTTAGGATTCGTGAATATTAAAAAAAAATCAGATAACAATCAAACATGATATTATGATCATAGAGAAGTCTAAAAAAGTGATCGAGAAAAAATGTCTGTCCGTCTGTCTGTCTGTCTGTCTGTCTGTATGTATAACGAGCTGATGCCTAAACGGCTAAAGTGATTATCTTCAAATTTGGTGTGTGTGATTATTTTGGCGTTCCCCAGAGGGAAAATTGAAATTTTATTTTTAGGCCTAAAAGTAACGGTACCTGCCATATGACCGATTAGGAAAATATTATTTTTTCTCGAAAACAGCTTCAACGATTTTGATGAAAATTTTTGAGAATTTTTTTGTTGGTATTGGCTATCATTTGATTAGAACCGAATTTACGGCAAAAGTCTATTAACGGTACCTTTCATATAACGGTTTTTTTTATTTGATATTTGAGAAGATCTAGGTACCCAAACTATTTCTGCATATCAACATTTTGAATAACTTTTTTCTAATTAAAATTAATTTTTGAAATTTTTTTTTTAAATTCAATATTTTTAAAACTTATCAAAAAAAATTATTTAAAATTTAAAAATTAGGTGTATATAAATAAACTCTAAAAAACTGCATACCAAAATCTCAAACAAAATTTTTTTTTTCAAAAAAAAACAAAAATAAAAAACACGATTTTATCAAAACCGGTCCTACAATTTTCTAAATACTTTTTTCATATTTTTTTTTGTTATTTAAGATGTGTGATAGCTTACTTCATTTTTACTAAAAACCGTTAAGTATTGTGGTTTTGATAGTTTTTATAAGTTTAAACTGTGTTATTTTCAACGTAAATGTTACTTGTTTCTCTCAAAGATCTTGTTTTCCAATGTAATCAGGCACATAAGAGCAAGTACGTGCGACCCAGTCGGGCCCAATTTTTTTTGAACATTTGTAATGAAATGAATAAATCTTTGAAATAAATTTCAATGAGAATGAAAACATTAACGAAAAACACATGTTGCTATCAGGTTGTAAAATTGGCTAAAAAAAACTTCCGCGGGAGGGTTTTTCAATTGTTTTGTTTCTAAACCATCTATGTACAATTAGTCCCTTATTATTAAAAAAAATATAACAATCCACGCAGCCGGACTCACACACAAAATTGAAACTTATTAATTATTATTAAAATTAATAGCATTATATTGTATTGTAATTAGCCCGTGGTAACCCTTGGCACATTGCTCTCCGATTTGCGACGATGTATAATGATAAGGTTTACCCTTCCTCCTTCGGATCTCTTGGTATTCGTCTAGGTCGATAGTCAAGCTGGTTTTTTTTTTATTCCTTTTTTCAATATTTTCCAGGTTTTTTTTCTCCAAATCTTCCTAATCCCTGCTACTACCTTCCATTTCAGGTTTCCTTTTCCTATCTAGACCAATTTCCATCTATTTCCTTTTGTATCTTACCAAAGAACCATGAGCCTGAACGGTTTTCTTCCGACCCGCCGTCTTTCCTTTAAATTAAAATCGAAATTCCTTCTCCTTCCTATATCCTACAATAGATGGCGTTCCACATCACTTCCTTGTCCGATCCTTACCATTTTCTATCCGTTCCCGAACCTAGTGTTGCCCTTCCTATTCGTATCCTATAGTTTCCCTTTCTTGTCATACCCATTTCCTTTTCCTTCTATTTCCTATCCAATCCATTTCCCTTTCCTAAACCCTCCTGACCCTTAAATCCTTACAACAATGGCCTGTTAGAGCTTGTACTTAAAACAAAAATATGCAATCCAGACTGAGACGAATACGTCCTATCTCCTGTACTGCCAATTTTTTTTGAACAGACTGTAGCTATAAAAACTAAGTATGGCTATATTTATAGTATTATATGTATGTATGTAGGTATACCAAAACTGGAAGATCTTATATGGGCCCTATTCCCTGTACCAAATCATGTATACCCTTCTATCAAGGCGGCTGCTATAAAAAAACGTGTTTTTAGGGCGTAACGGAGTTTCCTTCTCAAGGCGTTGTGGAAACGCAGTAGGGCTAAAGTTGTGGAAACGCACAGGATCAAATTCATCCTTCACAACAAGCTCGTTCAGCTCGTATAACCCTTCACAAGCAGTTTCTTTTCTGTTGACACAGATTCAGTTACTATTTCTAAGATTAAAAATCTAGAAAATCTCCTTGGGATTGCAACAAGGTCGACCCATACAATTAGAATTGGATTTGACTGGATCACACGTACTTGCTCATGTGTGTGGTCACATCATCGATTAAAATTTAAAAAATAAGTAACATTAACGTAGAAAAATAACACTATTTGAACATAAAAAAAATGGGCACGACTGAGTCGCACGTACTTGCTATTATGTGCCTAATTACATTGGAAAGCAAGATCCTTGACAGAAACAAGTAACATTTACGTTGAAAATAACACAGTTTGAACTTATAAAAAAGTATCAAAACCACAATACTTAACGGTTTTCAGTAAAAATGAAGTACCCCATCACACGTCTCAAAATAACAAAGAATTTATGAAAAATCTATTTCGAAAATTGTAAGACCGGTTTTGATAAAATCCTGTTTTTTATTTTTAGTTTTTTGAATTTTTTTTTGTGAAATTTTGGTATGCAGTTCTTTAGAGTTTATTAATATACATGTGATTATAAAATTAAAAAAAAAAAAAATTATTAGTCTTAAAGATGTTGATTTTTCAAAAAAAAATTTTAAAAATTTATTTTAATTAAAAAAAAGTTATTCAAAATTTTGATATGCAAAATTAATTTTGCTACCCAGATCTTCTTAAATATAAGATTGTAAAGAAATCCAAAGAGCCGTTACCGAGAAAGCCCAAAATTAAAAAAAAAAACCATTGAAAGGTACACCATTAATACACTTTTTCCGTAAATTTGGTTCTAATCAAATGATAGCCAATACCAATAAAAAAATTCTTAAAAAATTACATCAAAATCGTTGGAGCCATTTTCGAGAAAAATAAGCTAAACGTTTATATGGCAGGTACCGTTATTTTTAGGCCCAAAAATAAAATTTCAATATCCCCTCTGGGCAATCGCAAAAGAATCACAGACACCAAATTTGAAGATAATCGTTTAAGTCGTTTTTTAGACTTTACTATGATCGTAATGTCATGTTTGATTGTTATCTCAATTTTTTGTAAATTCATGAATCCTAAACTTGCCTCATAGAGTCCCTATAATCGCAAGTAAAGATGGTTTGTCCTCGGAATTTGTATTTGATTTCCCCAATGTTCGTGCTTATCATTAAAGCCATTAGATGATATTTTTCTTCCGAATGTAGTCTTGTACCACCACAACCGCCTGCTATAAAGTTAGCCGGTTGAGGTGCTTCATGCCTATACACTGCGAACTGCGAATATAAAAAAAATACCGCAAGGTCCTGTTCCTGTTTATAGAATAGTAATTGTTTATTTAAAGTTCTTCAATGGATCTTCAATAACACACGGTATTATGTAACTATTTTTAGACAATTTGAAATTTTTGCACGCACGCCATAATTCGGTTTAACTCAAACATCACAGTGAATAAAAAGAAGAAAATTAATAAAATTAAAATCAATTTAAATTCAAGTTGAAAATGTATGTACACATCCATGAAATGACAACTTGTGTCACTTTTGAAAAGGCAAATTTTCCACATGCATACTGAAATTGTATCCGCTCTACGTGCATGTACAAAATTTCCATTCAAATTCTTTAATCTATTTGTTCTGGATAAGGAATTTTTGTTATGAAATATCTCCCATGTTTTGATATACCCTTAACAATCCGGTACCTGAATACGAAATTAAGTCACGAAATTTACTAGCAACAACGTTTTTCAAGGACTTTAACCTATCCCCAGGCGGAGCGATAAAAATACTTTCCTTGATAAGTAGATATTTGCGAAATGAGTATAAAGAAACGGTATGGAAACGATACAAGAAAAAATGGGCACGACTGGGTCGCACGTACTTGCTCTTATGTGCCTAATTACATTGGACGGCAAGATCTTTGACAAAAATAAATAAAAATAACACAGTTTGAACTTATAAAAACTATCAAACCACAAAACTTAACGTTTTTTAGTAAAAATGAAGTACGCCATTACACGTCTTAAATAACAAAGAATTTATGAAAAAAGTGTTTCGAAAATTGTAGGACGGATTTTGATAAAATCCTGTTTTTATTTTTAGTTTTTTGAATTTTTTTTTTTTTAATTTTGGTATGCAGTTTCTTAGAGTTTATTTATATACATGTGACTACAAAATTACAAATTATTTTTTTGATTAGTTTTAAAAATATTGATTTTTCAAAAAAAAATTTCACAAATTAATTTTTATTAGAAAAAAAAGAAAGCTATGCAAAATTTTGTTATGCAGAATTAATTTGGCTATCTAGATCTTCTCAAATATAAAATTTGACAGAAATCCATAGAGCCGTTACCGAGCAAGCCAAATATTAAAAAAAACGTTATATGAAAGGTCCCGTTAATAGACTTTTCCCGTATATGTGGTTCTAATCAAATGATAGCCAATACCAACACAAAAATTCTCAAAAATTTTCATCAAAATCGTTGGAGCCGTTTTCGAGAAAAATAAGCTTTTCCTAAACGGTCGTATGGCAAGTACCCAAAGTACCTGAGGAATGCCAAAAGATACACACATACCAAACTTGAAGGCAATCGCTTAACCCGTTTAGGCTGCAGCTCGATATACACCCGGACGGACAGACAGACAGACAGAACAGGCAGACAGACAGACAGACAGACAGACGGACATTTTTTGCCAATGACTTTTTTAGGCTTCCTTATGATCGTAATGTCATGTTTGATTGTTATCTCAATTTTTTTTATATTCACGAATCCTAAACTTGCCTTATAGTCCCTATAATCGCAAGTAAAAATAACAAATTAACCGGAAATAAAAAAAAAAGTTGAAGCAAATTTTCGATTCGAAGAAAACCTATTTAAAACGTAAGAAATGTGCGATACGTTAGCATGGAAAAATTTTTAAGTGTTCAAATGTTGTTTTTTATAATTATTAATACTGATTTGGTTAAGGACAAGTTAACAAGAAGCTCACAGCAGCAACTATAATTGGTTGAATGTACAACGTGATTATTTTCTGTTAGATTTTTTTTTTCAATTAAACAGATTTGAAATTGAGATGATTATTGGTTTTATTAATTAATTTTTTTAATTTGTTTTTTTTTTTAAATGCCTTTATTAAAAAGACGTTTCAACCGCCAACATCTTATAAAAACTGGTCGAACGATTTTCAATATTTTTTTTCCTCGATAGACATTTAGTTTTCAAATTTGATTGCATACTTAGTTTTTCCAAAAACTCTTAAACTAATTAAAAAAAATAAAGAATTTTCGAATAAAAATTAATTTTTTTATTTTAATATATACAAACATACATTATCTAGCATAAGAACAGGTTTGTGCGACCCAGTCCTGCATTTTATTCGACGATTTGACCACACATATGAGCAAGTGCGTGCGTTCCAGTCGTGCAATTTATTTGTTTAATAAATCGCACTGAACGCGTAGTTTGAAAATGAAACTGTATTGATTTTGTTTTTATGGTAATGTTTCTAGATTTGAAGAGCCTAGACAGATTATAGTAGGTTCTGTTGGATTTTAGCAGCCACTAGCGTATTTATTACTCCATAGTATTATCGAATGCTACTTTAAACCCAAGGTTAAAGCATTGCACTACTTCAAATTCATGCTCCACTTGATTGTTGGAACAATAATTCTCGCAGACGCAGCCTACATAATTTACATACTTAGTTTTTCCTTCAAGTAAGTAGGCTCAGAATGTCGATTTCGTCTGCATAAGGACTAGGTGACGATAGTCCCTCTTGTCTAAGTGCCAGAGTCATGGATTCCTCCAAGACCAGGAGTCCAACTGAAGATGTTAATTGGTCTGGACAGGAAAACGGCCACTCTTACTTGGATTGTAATGTTGGTCACGGTTAGGCTACATATTAGACAAAATGACTTGAAACAAAGGCTTAATCTGACAGTGGGCCCACTCATATAGGAGTCATAATAAGAATCGACCAGATCCCTAGAGCGGTTACCAGTCACTCTATTAATTATAGTTGTTCAACAGTCTACCCTAATTTTATATCACCATATTATTTATATCTTTGTTATGGCAAAGATATTCCCCTTGTTAAGGAGCTAGGCCTATCTACACCTCTGATATAAGTCCGATGCTTCAAGTCAAACTATCTTCTTGCGAAATTAGCAGACTATTTGCCAGGTTCAAATACCGTGTTGCTCCTACGAATTTGGGCAACCTCAACCTCAACGATGCTTCCACAAGGCCAAATTCAATTTATCAGGCAGCTACTAACAAGCAAGTTGACGTAATTAGCTATACCCTCCCTGATAACTTAACTTAAGCTAATGAATTGAGATGATGCATCCGGAGAAGGAGTTTAAGGCATGGGTGCTGAGGTGAAAGTCAGTAACCCATGTATTTTGCAATATATTTTAGGGAGACCTCCGGAATGTGCACTTGTTAATTAAGGCTAAACAATATCTGAGTTTAACCGGAACAACACAAGGGACAAGTAACGCAAACAAATTCGGCAAATTCCTTCATCTTATAGCCTCCGACTACAAACCTAAGCCTACAATCGAGGCCCAATTGTTACTCAGTGCAACGCATACTCACACCCGGCAAACACCAAGTTGCTCTAGTACCGTGCTCCGGGATCAATTTTCAACTGGATTTTCATTCATTTGCAAAAATTTCACACCTTTTTCAGTCCATTTGCTACTATGCAACCATATGAATCGAAATAATCCAGTTGTCGTAGCCAACGTCCCATGACAAAGACTCCCGATATCATTATCTCTTCGGCGTCTCCATCAGAAAATTCTCCAAGCGCCAGTCACACGGCGTCAGAGACCCTCAAACTTCGACCATCTGTGCTTTTCCACTCATTTCATAGTTCTTTTCAACATTTCAACCATACCAACATCTGCTGAGGAGCTTACTTAGTACGAAACCAGAATCCTACACTATCCATCCTTCTCTCTCTTAGTCGAAGACCTTACTAACCACGTAAACCAGGCACTGTCCGTTTAGAACCTTCGTTACCAGTGAGCACCACGTTGAGGTGGAGGGAGTCGCCCCCCTGTAGTTGTGTCTTTTGGCCGTTTCGAGCGGTGATTTTTTTTTTGTCCTAGATGTCTTGCACTATGCAGATTGTATTACTTGATTTTTCCACAACCCACAAGTCACTGTTTGTTTGCTTGTCTATTTAATAAATATGTCAGGAGTTGTAGTGATGCTTGCTGGGCAAAGCAATCGCTTCCTTTCTAAAATTACTTCATAATCATAACTATTGAAAGTGACAAGGTGCAATACCAAAGTCCATAAGACCTGCATAAGTTTAGGATGTCTTCACCAGGCAGTTTCCTAGTTGCCTATATCATAGCAGTTTGGCAGTTCCGATTATTTCAGATCGGTCCAGGATCAGTAACATCCATAGCAGGTACACTGCCTGGCGAGCTGGTAGTTTTCAGGATTCAGGAATTTAATCGAACACGTGGAAAAGTTTTTCGTTGTTAAATATTGTTCCAATGCTCACCTTTATGTTCATTACCTAGACAAGCGGATAGTCGCTCTGTAGGAAAGATCCATATAACCCTGGACAGGAAAAAACTAAACAAATAAAATTAAAAGTTAAATTACATACCGTATGACTGGAACTTGTTATAATTTTTTAATCTTGCCAATCTTAAAGCTTCTATGGGCTGGTCAATGGATTTTTCTATTCTCAAAATTTTCCTGCTGCACAATCTAAAATCTTTATTTTTTCTGATAAACTCTCAAATGTAAATTAAAATAGCATGTAGATTCCAATTTCTTCTCAAAATCCACATGGATAACGAAAGGCAGTGGTTAAAATGATCTAATGGGTGAATGATATTGTGATGGTTTGGCCTGGGGTGTGACTTTCAGTTTAAATAACAGCAAATTTAACTTATTCCACTTATTCACAATTCACGTTTTTTTATACTTCAACACTTTTTATTTAATCTCAATTCAATCACTTTTTACTAACGCTTCCAGTTGTTACAATTCCACTTTACTTTTGAAAATAAACTAAACTCTTAATGCCATCTACTCGCGTATTTATACAAATTTACAAACTTCTGGAAGCTTCCGTCTGGTTCTGGCATACTCTAGCTTTCAGTTGTTTGTGCTTTTCGAGTTCGAATTAGTACACAGTCAAAACATATTACAAATATGTAGCATACTTTTAGCAGCATGGTTGTTTTGTTGTACACAATACATGTTGGTTGTTGTACACAATGAATCCCACAGATGTCGTTAATTTACAAACAAAATGTATCCTCCGAATATCTAAACATTTTGTTGCCACATCACAATATGGTCGATCTACTGCCAAAACCCGCCTTATGGCTCTCGTGTGTTAGTTTGGTTATAACCTTTTGAAATTGTCTTTTAAAATTAGACAAACGGTGATGTGACGATTGTAATTGCAGTTCTAAACGCGCTGCCTTATTTAGCAACTTATAATTTACTTCCTCCTTCCGTCAGAAACAGCTGCATTAAAATCCTAGCCAGTTTGCCAGAATTTACTTAAAGAACTCAATTGTTACCCCGACCCAGTCTAACAGTTCTATTTTAGAACAGATTAATTCCAGCTTAGACTCCTACATCTGCTGAAGGTTTGATTTGTACAACCCCTTATCATATATTTGATTGAAAGTCAATGTAAACATTCTGTCCCACGGAATCTTCATTGATCAGGGGAGAAAACTTGCCACAATTTGATGGATATTTTGGTTATTTTGAGACAGAGATCTTTAGATTGCAAAATGTTAAAGAGAAGAGTTAACTAGAGAGTTAACTAGTATCGCGTATACTTAAAATGTTTTAATGAGTTCTCCAAATCACTTGCCCAGCCGCAAATTTAAAGGCTGTAAACTCTATTTCGCATTCACTTTTCATGTACAAACTTAAATAAAAACCCTGCGAAACTTTCCGGAGAGAGCAAAACAAAAATAAATAAAACAAAACAAATTAATATTCAGTTTCGTTTATCATGCGCTGAACTATTTGAAACTACAGTAGTTTTGTGAAAATGTTTGTTTTAAACTTTTTTCCACATCATGCCAATTTGGTTGCAAAAAAAGGTAAAAAACTTTAGAAGCCCTACAACTTGACAAATGTAAATTTGTACCCCAGCCCCAGAGTGTTTTTATTTGCAATATGTCCTCGAATGTCTACTTTCATCCGGATGAAATGTCATTGTTCTCATTTTGTTTTCCAGTCTAAATTGCAAATTGTCTTCTATTTTACTTGTTGATGAAACAATAGTTGCATGTATCGTCCATGCTGCATGTTTTAGTTGGACACCAAATAAAACTATGCATAAAAACAATCCAAAACCCCCATATCACATATCAAACGAACTCCTGGATGTGTGATCTCGAATATGTAAATTGATTGTTGAGTTGACATTTATCAAATGCGGTATCATTAATTGACTCAGGGATTTTATTGAGATTGCGGCTTGGGAAGCTTGCTTGAAATTGAAGAGAAAATTAATGGAAGCAATCAGTATCCTTGTTTGTTTTCATGTATTGTGATTTATTTGGCTCAGAAGGGTTGAACGAGTTTATAAGGTTTTATTAATTTACTTTTGAGAAAGTTTCAATGAACGCTTTTTGAATAAGGATAAAGTAAGGTAACATTTTGTGTTTTTTTTTGAAAGTATCCATTTTTATAAAATAAGAGTTCAATAATTGTAATTTATGGTTTACAAAAAGATAATTGCTATGTGAAGTATTTAATTTGTAATTTTAATGTGAAAAACTTTAAATAAATTGTAAAACCCTAGACGATAACATGTGATGTATTTTATTTGTTTCGCACATTTAAAAGAAAGGATTTCTTAATAGTACCCTTGTTCCGAAATAGTGACTCCTAATGAGTTAATGACTGGCTGTCGACGGAATAAGCAATTCTGTCTTTATCAAGTTATTGCATAAATAACGTAAATTTAGTTTTTTAGACATTAATATAACAAAATTAAATTACGTACAAAATATAAAGAATTTGGTATGTCAATTTTGTAGTCACAGTACAGTCTTTTTTCCAATCTGATTTATAATGCAAAACTTTTGAAGGTAAGTATACACTTTGCGGTCAACTGTTTTTTTTTGGCTGTAAAAGAATACTGGAGAGATTTTCATCATTCTTTTTTTTTTTAAAGTTCGTTAACGGCGGATTTTCGATAAAAAAAACGTTTAAATTATCTCCATGGCAGATTTCAGATAGGTTTTTTAGCTTTGAATGTTGAAAAAAAAATAATTTTTATGAACAATTTTTTATAACTTTTTTTTCCTCACCCAATTAAATATACAAATTAGCAGAAAAAAAAACAATTTTTTTCAACTTTTCCAACTTAAAATAAAACCAGTGCTCCTTGCATCACAAATAAGTATTAATGACATTTTTTTTTTATTAATTTTTTTGTTTAATAAATCCGCCGTTAAAATTGACCATACAAAATAGAATCATAAAAATCGGCCCAGTTTTGATTTTTGTACGGCCAAAAAAACTAGGTGACCACGAAATTGTATAATTACCCTTTTTAAAATTAACATTAGAACATTTCTAACTTTGCGCTCATTTTTCTTATTCATAAGAATTTTTTCATTTGTTAACTTTATACGCTATTCAAATTATATTTTCAGTACAGTCCTTCCTTATGGAATAAAGCTTTCAAGCACACTGGTAACTGCTGGTGTTTGCATCGCACTCAACTTAAGAAATTGCCACTGAAATAAAACAAAAACAGAACTCCTCAGTTACATTGAAATTGTTTTTGTAATATTCCATAAACCTACGTACAATCCATCATGACCTGTCTGCTCCTCGTCCTCAACTGTAAGAGTGAGGATACTGACCGCTAATTTGATTCCAATAATGAGCGAGTGTTTATTTAAAAAAAATGGGCACGACTGGGTCACACGTACTTGCTCTTATGTGCCTAATAACATTGGACGGCAAGATCTTTGACAAAAACAAATAACATTTACGTTCAAAATAACACAGTTTGAACTTATAAAAACTATCAAAACCACAATACCTAACGGTTTTTAGTAAAAATGAGGTACGCCATCAAACGTCTTAAATAACAAAGAATTTATGAAAATAAGGAACGGATGAAGCACAGTTTACCAGAGATGGAGTAATTAACTTCCACAATTTGCATCAATGGGGTAGCACAAATCCAAACAAAAAATAAATAAATCTCAACACCGCCTTACCTGCAATGTTCGGCTTGGACTTTTAGACCCCGGTGTTTGAATTCCGTTGCAAATATAGGGAATCAAATCTCGACTTCCCACGGGTTCTTTTGTCCGATTTGCTCCCTTGGCTATAGCAGATTATTTAATCTAGTAGCAAAGATGGTGCTCCAGCACACTACAGCTTGGCGCTAAGTAACTGGCTGATGGATAATCATTTTAGGGACCGTTGGATCGGAAGAAGAGGTTCCACGGAATGGCCACCTAGATCACTAGATTTAATTCCCCTATATATATGCGGATTCATGAAGGAGGTTACACATATTTTGTATTTCAGTACAAAAAAATGTGGTTTAAATGTCTTGGCCCTGAACTGTAGAACCCAACCACGCTTCGGCATGCTTTTATCAGAGGTGTTATCAATAAGAAAAAGAAAACAAGATCAGAACAAAATGAACTATTATTTGAAACAGCCTTATTTAAAAACACAGTAAAATAAGAAATGTCTGGCCTTACAAAAATGTATACCATGCCATTTTTGTTTTTTGTTATTTTTTCTGTTCTAAATCAATTTTTAGAGAATTGCCCTCCTGGCTAAGTGTTTTTTTTTGTCTCGACCTAAACGACACGCCCTGGCCTCTTGTCACACTTTATGCGAATCACGCTGTATATTAAAATAGCATTGAAACTTCAATGGTTTTATGAGTTTTCATATCAAATCGAACAATACCCAGGACTTAACTCAAAGAAAATAGTTTGTTTACTTTTTATATATTTATGTTTATGTATCTACCCTACATATATACGATTTCCTTCTTTAAAGTTCTTCAATAGCCAGTTGCCCAAAAAAAGTTGAAATAATCATAACGGCCGGTACTGAGGACTAGTGGTTCTAAGCTCGAAAAGGCCATTGTTATCTTAAATGTTCATTGTTCAATGATTTCAAAGCTTGCTTTATCTTTTTTTAAAACAAACTTTCCGAGAAAAACCAAATCAATTTCTCCATTTTAAACTAATTGTGCCATTGTCTTTTATGAAACGGATTGCCTCACTAACAAATGCTACATCCTGATATCGCCACGATGAGGGTCGATATAATATTCCCTTCGCATTGGTTTCATTTCCCCATAACAAAAAGACGGGACCATCATCATCGTTATATTTTCCACAATCATAATCATCGTCCTTGCTACAAAATGACAGTCGTCCTAATACTACAGACGACAACATTTGGATACACAGTAAAAAGTCATGAAATCGAACAGTGATATACCTAGATTGGTAAGTGGGCGGGAGATCCTATTCAACCACACAGTCGAAGGAAATTGATTTAAACATAACGCCAACAGCGCCAGCTTCTGTCAGTTTTGTTCCTATCTTTGGCGTCAACCATTTGACTTCCGTTTTGAATGTAAAGGATCCAACAAACCGTTGAAATGAACGAAAACAAAAACAGCAAAACGAAAGAACGAGTATACCCGGTACCGTTTCCAAGCCAGTTGTTGCTATGTATTTCTTAACAATATCCTTTTATGGTGTTTTCTTTCAAAATGTATTTGTTTATTCATACAACAATTAAAAAACACACAATGGTTTTCAGTAAATTGAAACTAAAAAGTGTAAAAAATTGTAAAAAAAAAAACTAGGAAATAACAGAGTAAAAATAAAGCCCACGGAGTGGCAAGAAACACAATCAACATTGTGTTTCGTTATCCTTACATCTTGTTTCCTATCCGTTTTTTTTTTTTTGTAAAATATACAAAAGAAAAAAATATAATATTCCCTTGCGGCACAAGAAATAGAAAAAACCCGGGGATGATGATAAGGGTGATAAAAGTGGGCATTCGGTTGGCATAGATATGTGGTTGGGGGTGAGGAGAAGATCTGTTAACAATAGGTATAGTCTCCATCCAAGACGACGATGACAACAGAGGCGACGTTTGGTTTGGAAAATCGTTTCAAACTTGTCACGTACACGATAAAAATGGGTCAAGAACAAGTCTCAACCTCACGATTATGCGAATGTGCACTCCAATCTCGTTCTAGCTGTCACCACTCTTGGCCATCGTCGTCGTCCTCGTCGTCATCATCATTATCATCATCAGGACGATGGTGCATTCGTTTCTCTACCATACCGAATCCTCATGGCTCATGGCCATCAGCAGCGTCAAGCGGCTACATGCAACTTGAGGTGCTGTTGAGGATGCACAAAGAAGATGAAAAAGATGAGATATATAGTTCAATGGTGGTACCTTCGTGCAGGGAGTTTGGGACACCTAAGTTGTTAAAACAACTGTTTCAAAGAGGGTAGAATAAAATATTTATGTATGTCACACTGATGGCTTTGAAAAAGATTTCATTTTCATTTTCCTTTTGTAGCTGTGTGAACAGATATATTAAAAGGGTAATGGATTTATTTTGCAAAGATATGCAAATTATATGAATTAATTTTTATAATTTTTGTCTCCGCTTTTTAATATTTCTTTTCAAGCGAAAACAAGTGGAATTCAATAAATTGAAGTAATTCAATTTATATTATACTACATAACTGCAAACTTTCTTTAACTCATTTAAGTTTTTTAATTAGTTTATCGTTAGGTTTTTGGAATATCATTAGACCATTCCCTAATTTGACTTTTTTCCTTCATTTCTCTTATATCCTAGGGTTTCTTTTCTAGGGTGTGTACAAATTAATGAAATTTCCCCTTAGACGAACAGCTGAAGTCGAAAATATTGATGATGCCTACTACTCTCCAATTGCCCAACTATTTAGCTTCTTTAAAATCTTTATATAATATTTCAATATTAACTGCATGGTGGACTCTCCCTAATTCGAATTTTCACGGGAAACCAAGGTTTGTTCGAGTTAGAATGAAAGCTTCTTGTCTTATTAATATTAAACAAGGACACATTCATCAAAATAAAAAAAAAAATAAAAAAAAAATAAATTAAAAAACACCTTATTAATATAACATACATAATACCCCGTGGCTTATTTTTTTTTAAATAACCGCGCGCAAAAGGGACTATTTGTTTCCCTTTTAATGTATTTAAGTACACTACGCGAGCATTAGTATAATAAGGAGGGGAAGGACAGAAGGTGTCGATTAACTTTGGTTTTGAATGCTTGCAAATCAAAATGGCAAGGGAAAATATCGCCGTGTTAACTGTTCCAAATTCGTGTTGTTCGGCTAAAAAGAGGTGGGAGTTATACTCGAGTTTAGACGTTTAAACGTATTCTAATTGTAGCCAGATCAGAAGGGGAAAATAATAATGTATAAATCGGAGCTTAATGAGCTGGACATACGGTAACGTTGCAATTGTACGTCCGAAGGCGAAGAACGTGAATTATCGAACGAATATGAAAAGCTGAGGGTAGAGTCGTCAGCAAAACAGTTAAGTGGATTAGAAGGAACAGACAGAAAATCATTTATAAAAATGAGGAAAAGAGTCGGAGACAGAACGAAGCCCTGGGGCACACCAGCATTTATTTTGTGGGAATCAGACTTGAATCCGTCCAATACAACTTGTATTGAATGGTCCAGATAATAGCTTTTAATCCAACGAACAAGAGTATCATCGATCCCAAAAGCACGCATTTTCAATAAGAGAGCTTCATGCCAAACTCTATCAAACGCCTTTTAGATATCAAGAGCAATAATATTACTTTCACCAAAGCAATGTAAAGATTTGTTCCACTGTTTGACGAGATATGCCATCAGATCATCAGTGGAACGGTTGCTGCGGAAGTCATACCAAGGGTCAGGGTTCGACTCCCCGTCAGAGTCACCTTTTTATCAGGGGTACTGTATCTTGTGAGGAACTGACAAAACTTAATTCACTTAATTTATTAATTTTATTAACATTACTTAAAAAAAATTGTAAATTTTGATTGGGTCACCACAGGTGAAGTGTTAGTTTTTTTTATAAAATAATACGCTAGATTAAAAAGACAGTTTTGAATTTCATCCGGTACTAGATCAGTCAGATTGCCGGATTCCAATCGCGTTCTCGATTTCAGCTTTTTTAAGTTAATCATCGCGGGTTCTTCTTCTTCATCATCACTTTCGTTTGCTTTATTTTGAGCATTCATTATTTCCTCCAAAACAGACTCATTGTCAGGTACTTTGGTAGCCACGATTTCGACTAAATTCGACTTATGGAATGAAAAATTTGATCAAGAATAGAGACAATGTGTTCGAGTTAGAGAGAGTTTCGGCTTAGAGGGAGTTCAACTTAGAGAATGGTTTTTGTGTGGAAAATGAGGGGAATGCTAAAATATGGCAAACAATTTCGAGTTAGAAGGAAATTCTTAGGGAGAGTTCCACTTATGGAGAGTCCACTGTAATTCCAAACTACAAATGTATGTTATATTCTTTGTTTCTAATTCATAAAGTTATTTGTGTTTACATGGGTCAGTGACCAGTACGCCAAAGCAAGCATTTTCTCTAACTGACGTTTCAAAAACATGCCCACATACATAAGTCAATCGGTTGATTAATGTCAAAGTTATTCTATTTTTTGATGAATAACACTTTTCTTGATAATGTATTGATCGTGGGAGAATTAAATGCTAGGATTGGTGGATGTCAAAATTCCTCTGTTAATATGCTACGACCGCGACTTGCACTGGTTGAGGGTAGACGTTCTAAGGATGAAATTTATAACAGTAACGGTGGGAGTCTAACGGAGGTTTTTGAAGTTTTTGGGCTATTTGTTTTAAATGGGTCTTCTTCTTTGCTGCAATGTCAGGGAACTGGCTGAACATTGTCATGGACTTTGAAGTCAACTATTCGGCTCATGTTCCAATAGTTATTAAGATTCAGTTAACGGAGTTAAACCAACAAGCTAGACCTGCTAGCTTTAACAAGCTCAAGCGGTCGAAGAACAATGCAACTCTCTACAAAAGTCTCCTTACTCGACACTTCCAATCTTTGCCTCAACAATCCACACACTCATCTGAAGAGACGTATGAAAGTATTGAACGAGTTATAAAGGCCACACCCCTTTTTGCTCTGAGGAGTACACACACATTTGTAGCGAAACATGTATGGTTTTGACAAGAATTGAAAAATCTCCAATCTCCATCTCGACCAATAATAATAATAATTTTACAAAAATGTGTTCAAGTAAAAAAATTATTTATTTAAAAAACGTGGCTAAGAAACTGGAGCACTAACTCAAAGTTATTTTGGGACATAGTGCGCGAACTTAGTGGGCAAAATCAGGGTATGAAGTTCTCTTTAGAAATTGAGACGTTAGCAGCTCATTTTAAAACTCTACTCTAAGCTGATGAAGACCTTCATACCTTTGATTACGCGCTGCCTTATACTAGTGTTTACGAGCTGGATATAGGTTTCTCACTGTCCGAATTGGAAGTAAGGATCCAAAAAATGAAAAACAATAAGGCTCCTGGCTTGGACGGCATACCAGTCGAGTTTTGCAAACACATTACTACTAATTTTAAAAATTATCTCTTCTCTTTCTTTAATAAATTGTATAATCATGAGTGTGTTCCCAACAGTTTCAATGATTCTGTTATTTTTGGTATATTTAAGAAAGGTGATGTGAATGCTGCGGATAATTATAATGGTATTTCAATTTTAAACTGAATAAGACAAATGTGTACTATCTTTCCCCTTACAAGCATTACCCGACAATTTATAGATAGGAAAAAGAAACTATACACTTGCTTTGTTGATTTTAAAGCTGCATTTGACAAAGTCAATAGACATTTTGGTTTGTCACGAAAGTTTCTCAAAATGTATACCAGTCATATTTCATCAACAAATGCAATGGTATGGGATGGTCTCGAATTCTCAAATCAGTTTGAAACAACTGCAGGTGTTCCTCAAGGATGTATTCTTAGTCCATTATTGTCTGCCCTGTTCATAAATGATGTCTGCGACCTCTTTCCTGGTTGAGTTAATTTCGCCAACATTAAAATCAAAGTGCTGTTGTACTCTGACCATTTAGTTACCTACATATGCTTGCTGATAATCTTTTCATGCTAAAAATGCAAATATACTGTCTTAGTTCGTTTTGTGAGCCATCGAGCATCCAAATTAATAACAAAAAAATGAAGATTATCATATTTGAAGGGAGACAATCAAAAAGACGAGCAGAAGAAAACAGTTCTTTAAGCAATACACACATCGACGTTGTACAGGAATTTAAATAATTGGGAGTCCTTCTGACCTACAATTTAAGCTTTTTGAAGCCCTCCAAGGAAAAAAGCAACTGAAGCTGAATTAACCCTAAATATAATGTGGCCGAAGTTTTTCTCTAATCAAAATGTTGATTCAACGTCTAAATACAAAGTCTTTAATGCGACAGTTAATGCATGCATGTCATACGGTGTTCAAGTATTCGGATACACAAACTACGAAGCTTTCGAAACCGTCCAAAGGAACTTCTGTAAATGGCTATTTCGACCCCCAACTATGCCATATATGTAGAGTCTGGCATAGCCCCTAAATGCATACAAAATTTGAAAGCAAACGCGGACTTCATCACAGTGATGAAAAGAAGTGAAACATGTCTTCACAATATCATTTAAAAAAAATTGCTTCAAGGACATGCCTCTCCCCATTTAAAGACTGGAACGAACTAGCGCTACGAAACATCTTTAAAATTGTCAGAATATAATGTTGCCGATTGGCAGGCTCAGTTTGCAGATGTAATTGCTAAGGTTGGTCACAAAATGTTTTTGGATAATTTTTCCAGAGTAGTTTCTACATTAAGAGCTATCTACAGTAACTTACTACAAGTCGTTTGTGCCTTTCCTTTCAAAGAACATAATATCTGAACAACAACATGGTTTTGTGCAGAAAAGATTAACGACTTCAAACTTTTTTATATTTTTGCAGAAAAGTTCAAACGCTCTGAAAAAAATGGAAATGAGTTGGATTGCCTATACACTGATTTTTCAAAAGCATTTGATCAACTTAGCATTATTTACCTCAAAGAGTCATTTAGGTCCTTTTCTATTTGTTCTGGCAATAAATTAATAAATTATGTTACATCCTGTATTCATCACAGTGAAATCTGCAAATGACAATATTCTTCTGCAAACCGATATCGACAGGTTTGGTAATTGGTGTTGCAAAAATAGTTTAACTCTTAATGCTATTAAGTTTCAAACTGTCATTTTCTAAAAAAAAAAAAAAAAAAATAACAGGTTCTTTTGATTCGATTTCTGAACACATTCTGTGTCGAGTATTTACTTTTAAAGACCTAGGTATTTACTTTAGTACTATCTGGAGTTATCAAAACACATTAATTTAATAGTGAACAAGGCCTGGGTTCATTAAACGCTGGGCTAAAGAGTTTAACGATCCTTATGTTACCCAATCTCTGTAATTGTCATGTGCGCCCTCATCTTGAATACGCCTCACAAGACTGGACTCCCCATTATGAAATTTAAAGTACTCGTATTGATGCCGTTCAACACAAATTCATCCGTTTTGCTTTAAAGGGGTTACCATGGGCTGATCTTTACAACCTCTCACCTTATGAACATCGGATTCAACCCTTATCTCAAAGACCTGTTATCAATGCCTTGGTTTTTATTAACCAACTATTGGCTTTATTGACGGCACGTAATTGCTTTGTGATATTAGTCTAACTTATCGCCGGGGTTCTCATCACTTGCGCAAGCACAGAACCAACTATGGACTAAATAAACCCCTTACAAGAATGAGTAAGCTTGCCAATTCTAATGCCAGTTTATTCAACTTCAAGATTAATAAAATAAAATTTAAATTAATGTTAGGTAGCAGTGCTTCCGACTCGTATTAACGTTTAATTTATATTTGTTATGTTTTATCTAATATATGTGTTTATTTTGTGTGATTTGTTTTACTAACAACTAACACGTGCACTAAATGATGAGCCTCGGATCATAGACTGTAGCTTGCTTTAATAGGCCGAAATTCTGATAGTAAAAAAAAAGGTTCGTCTATGAACTTTAATTTAAGTAAACTAGGACTAACCTGTGGGAACCTGTGCTCCACTGTCGTGATTGTTTTTTTAATGTTTTTTTTTATGTCAATAATTCGAATGTTTGTATTTTAGTTACATTACATTACATTACATATTGATCTGCTCCGTAGATAAATCTACGAAGTAGAGACACTTATGACACTGGCTACTGAGGCCATCTTGTATTTTGTGGGTGTTAGGCTAGCAGTGTTTATGTTTATTTATTGTAGAAATAAATCAGCTCCAAGCTTACTACAACTTAGAATCTGAAGTATAAAAAAACGATCAGATCCACGGTGGAGCTTACTAAGAAAACCATCTTTCATGTCATTAGGAAGCTATTTTCTTAAACTGATAATTAATTTCCATCTGGTCGAAACGAGCCCTGAGAAGTACGATTTTCCATTCGTTTTTTCAGGATAACCCCTCTTCAAAATAATAATGGAGATTACACATATCTCAAGACGCTGTCCATTGTACGTTCTAAAGTATGGGCTTAAAATGGACATTCTTTTGCAAACATCAGTTTTCTCTTTAGAGCTTACAGTTAGAGTGCCATTGATGAAAACTTCAAAAATGTTTACTGTGTTTGGGACATTTTAGTTGTTTTAGCCTTTTTTACTGCTGCAAAAATTTTATCCGTGGAATATTAAGGTTTTAAGGTTTTCCTTAGTAGAGTTGGATTTATAACAACAAACAGTCAAGTCTTTAACCTTTTAACAGCTCGAATTGAACCACGCATTTTCCTTGGATCTGATTCCTTTAATCTTATTCTAAATTAGAGTTATCATTCCCGAATGAGGTCAGCGTTTTTTTTATATTTCTCTATCATCGTTATGTCATGTTTGATTGTTATCTAGAATGAAAAAAAATTAGGATTTGTCTCCTCGATTTGCGTTTTTAATTTTCTTAATTCCGAATTCCATAAAACAAAGCTCAACTGTCTAGTTTCACTCGTTCCAGAAACAGTAACCTTAATCCATTAAAAAGATTACACAAAATAATCCTTCCTCTTAGCTGTATTAGTTTTATTCATTTCTTATAAAAGAATCTGCAAAAGTTGTTATACTCCAGTTGCTACAAAAAAAAAGATTGCAGATGAATATTCTAATTTACTGCATTTTCACGTTGAATTATTTCCTTAAAGAATAAAGAAAGTATCTTATGGTCTTCACTGAACCGATTTGTTTTTCTCCAGTTAGGAGATTATGCCTCGCTGAACAAAATTGCAAATTGGAAAAAAATTCAAACTACGTTCTTCCATTATCCAATGCAATTTTCTACTTCAACCCACAAAGGGACCTTGCGAGAATCTAATCGGATTATACGATAGCGTGTACTTCAAATGTTTTTTTTTGTTTTGGTAATTTTCTACTTTTTTTTTGTTAGAAAATAAATTTTATCGACGACTTTAGTTTTTTTTTTTTTAAAGTAGATTTTATCGACGAGCTTAAGTAGGCATCACAACTAGAAATTTTCTTTTAAAGATACTTAAATCGATAAAGTTTTTGCATAATAATTTTAAAATAACTGTTTAATCTATAGTTAATTTAGGAAATATACTTCTTGGTTTTAGCTTAAATCTAATAATTTTTTATGCACAGAGTTGAAAAATGTATTTAAACAAATATTTAGTCAATGCGAGTGGGGATTTTGGGAATGAATGGAAGCATTATTATAAATTGAGTTACGAATGTTTTTGTTGGAAATAAAATTATTTTAAAGTTATCAACATGGTGGACGAGTTGTTATAAATGCGGGCTTAGGAGGTTTAATTAAAAATTTTAATATAAAATATAATTTGCATCAATTCTTTTATATGTGAAAATGAAACATAAATATGTAAATTATTTCGTTTATATTTCCATTAATGAGTTAGGCGTTATTTCGATTTCGATTCTTAATAAAAATCAGAGGCATGTTTTCATTTCAATGTGAAAGTTGGCGTTAGGCGTTCAACGACTGACATTAGGCTTTGCCTAAGGACACACGTGCATGTTCGACAGAAAATAAATTCATTAATTAAGCCACATGAGTAAAGTTAGGTTAGGGTTTACATTAGGTGGTATAGTTTAGTTGATACATGGACATGTGAATATATGAAATTCCATAACATTTCAATTTTTGTTCTATCTACATTGAGGGGTTATATAAAGAGGTTAGCATAACTATTTTGCTTTAAACGCTTTTTACATTATGCGAGGACGCAATGCGGAGAGGAGACCTTATGAATGCAAAATGTAGGAAAGTTTACCAAGCCTAAAAGAATCGGTTATTTTTCAATACTTTTTTCAAAACTGTTTTAATGATTTGCGACCTATTTTTCCAGTTCATTTATTTGTAACAAAAGCGTTTTTCTGAAAGACATGTATGTATTCCTATTACTGCATTGTTTGTCGTGTCAAAAATGCGGATTTTTTAACACATTTTGATGCAAATATGAAACATTTGAAAGTAAGTATGTAATGTACATACAATATACGAGGGCAGTTAGTCTAGTGATGTTTCCTAAAAAAAGTGAAAGGTTTTAATACAAATTCAACACACCACGTTGGAAAACAAAAATAAAACAACTACATAAGTACTTAATTATTTATTGATTCAAAATAGCTTTTAACGGTCTTTGGTCCATCAAAAATATTCTATGGAGCTAACCGAGCTTTGATTTTTTTTTATAATTTGTCCGCGCAAAAGGGTTCTAGCTACCCTTGTAATGTTGGTTAAACACTAAAGACAAGAGACAACATTGAGTTTTCCAAGCATTAAATTCTACGCGATTTCTTATTCCCTATTGTACAATGCTGTCAAGATCAAAATTTAATGAACAAATCAGTGTGTGTGCAGTTTCAGTTTCACATCCAAAGAACAAGGATGTGAATCTGGAAACGAATATAAAAAGCTGAGAGTACTATGGTAAGCGAAACAATTTATTGGATTAGTTATCTCAAATAAAAAATCGTTGATAAATATAAGAAAAAAGGTCGGAGACAGAGCAGAGCTCTGGGGCACACCAGCATTTATTTTGTGAATACCAGACTTTTTTTTATAATTAACGCGCGCACAAGAGACTATTTGTTTCCCTTTTAATGTAGAGCACACTGCGCGGGAATTAGAAATATAGGATGGGGAAGGATAGGAGGTGTCGATTAACATTGGTTTTGAATGCTTGCAGATCAAAATGCAAGGGAAAATCTCGCCGTTCGGCTAAAAAAGAATCCCTACATTTCACGGTGCGTCCGAAATTGGGCTCAGAGGTGAACTGATGAGCATTACTTGTTTGACGGGTATTGCGGGAAAAGCTTTTAAGGGGATGAATGCAACTGGCTACTTCGAGTGAACATTTTTTATAAAAGAAACGATAAAATAAGGAAAGATATGAAACATTGCGTCGGTGTTCGAGAGGGGCAATTGTTTTCAGCGGCCGTTCTATTTCCTATCAATCTGAACGCTCGATTTTGTATTCTATCAAACAGGTGAAGCGATGTTTTTGAAGCACCTACCCAGAGGTGGGACTTATACTCGAGTTAAGGGCGTATAAACGGTTTATAAATTTTAGTCAGATCAGAAGGGGGAAAATACTTCTTACACCGATATAGAAAACCTAAGCATTTAGAAGCATTTTTAGCGACCTCAAATATATGGTTGTTCCCACGGAGGTCGTCGTTGACATACATGGCGGCACTGAGAGCTTTTCGATGTAAGTGCCATTCATGGACAATGGCATGGGGGATATGTTTAGCTTTAACGACAGAAGACAGTATTGAGTTTTGGACGCATTAAACTCCACACGATTCCTATTACCCCATTTGACAATGCTGTATAAATCGGAGTTTAATGAGCTTGACATACGGTACCGTTGCAATTGTACGTCTGAAGGTAAAAGACGTGAATTATCGAACGAATATGAACTGCTGAGGGCAAAGTCGTCAGCAAAAAAGTTAAGTGGATTAGAAGTAACAGCAGAAGATCATTTATAAAAATGAGGAAAAGAGTCGGAGACAGAACGAAGCCCTGGGGCACACCAGCATTTATTTTGTGGAAATCAGATTTGAATCCGTCCAATACAACATGTATTGAACGGTCTAGAAGATAGCTTTTAATCCAACGAAGAAGAGTATCATCGATCCGTATCGAGCCGTACTGACGAACATTAAGAAGCTTTCGATCTTCCAGATATTTATTAAGCTGAAAGGTAATCAGGGTTTCCATGATTTTGGAGAGAAGGGACGTAAGTGCAATTGGTCGACAGTTTGGTGGAGAGGAAGATTCCTCGTTTTTGTGGACAGGCTGGACAAATGCTGTTTTCCGTCCACTCGGAAGGAGACCAGAGGAAAAGCACACATGGAAAAGCCTGCGCAGTGATTTTTCCAGATATGAAGAGCACCCAACAAATAGCGGGTATACTATCCGGGCTAGCGGATAGACATTTGCAACTGAACGAGTGTGAAAGAAGATTGGCCCCATAAAATCATTTGCGCTCTCGAGTACAAGGGAAGTGTCAACAAATTGGGCTGCGAGTAGATCTGATTTTTCTTGAGAACTGACAGCATGAGTATAGTTAAAGACGAGCGTTGGAACAGCCTTTGGGACATTACAGTATTTTTCGCTGATTTTTTTGTTAAAGTAAGAGAAATGTGTATTTATCAAGATCGGAGGTAAGAAACAAGTCTAGTTGGCAGTTTAGCATACAATGTCACAATTTCATGTTGGCTCATGAATGAGCTGGGTTAGTTGGTTCAACTCAGCAAAAATATCAACTTACCTTTCTGGTCAGAATAATAAAGCCCAGTAGAATTATGTACATTGAAATCACCCGTAAGAATGATTTCAGTGTGAGCATAATAGGCATGAATTCTTTGAATTGAATCTGACAGAGAATCAAATTCAGTGAAAGTTGACACTCTGTTCAAATAAAGGAAGTATGGATGGATGGATGAAGTTAAAATCTGATGGACAGAGAATAATGGCACTACGCTATACCCATGCAAATTAAATTCAGAGTTGTCGGTATTTTCAACTTCTTGGGCTTCAACAGCTGGCCTGCTTAACGCAGTATAGTTACGCATGTAACAAACATTTTTTCTTATGCCCATGAATGTTGGCGTAGTAGACTGAAAATACCTAGCATAGTTACAACAACAACGCTAGTTTAAGACTGAATTTTTGTATTAAACATTTATGTAGATCTTATCCTGTGTTGCCAATGGAATTACTTAACAGTCAATGTTTGAATAACATAAAGCAGTCATTTAGAACCTCGTTTTAATTTTATTTATTAATGACTCCATCTGTCTTGAAACTCTTTATCAAATTATCCTATTCACTTTTTCGATGAATTAAATAGTGTAAAAGCAATTTCCACACGCTTTCGTTATTAAACAGCTTTGTAAGACTTTTGACCTGGGGTGAAATCGGCTAAGGTGATAGTTGACTGTCACTGTTTTGATGGTCAATTTTGATTATCAACTTTTCTTAGCTCTGCGTAAGGTGATCGCTAAAACACTGCCAGCGCTTGGCAGCACTCACAAAATGAAATGTCATTTCGATCAGCTGTTGTGTTTTGTTTTTTTTGTTTTTTTTTTTTAATAATTAACGCGCGCACAAGGGACTATTTGTTTCCCTTTTGATGTAACACACTGCGCGGGCATTACGAAGATAGGGAGGGGAGAGATAGGAGGTGTCGATTAACATTGCTTTTGAAAGTTTGCAAATTTAAATGGCAAGGGAAAATCTCGCCGGGTAAACCATTCCAAAGTCGTGTTGTACGGCTAAAAAAATAATCTCTATATTTCACGTCCGAAATTGGGCTCAAGGGTGAACTGATGGGCATTCCTAGCAAGACGAGTATTACGGGCGAAACTTTTAAGGGGAGGAATGCGGCTGGCTACCTCGAGTGAACATTTTTTTATAAAAGAAACGATAAAATAAGGAAAGACATGAAACATTGCGTCGGTGTTCGAGAGGGGCAATTGTTTCAGCGGCAGTTCTATTTCCTATCAATCTTAACGCTCTATTTTGTATTCTATCAAGCAAGTGAAGCGATGTTTGTGAAGCACCTGCCCAGAGGTGGGAGTTATACTCGAGTTTAGGCGTATAAACGCTTTATAAATTGTAACCAGATCAGATAGAGAAAAATACTTCTTACACCGATACAGAAAACCTAAGCACTTAGCAGCATTCTTAGCGATTTCAAATATATGGTCGTTCCAACGGAGGTCGTCATTGACACACATACCGAGTACTGAGAGCTTTTCGGTTTCTTCGATATAAGTGCCATTCATTGGCAATGGCATTGGGGGTATGTTAAGCTTTAACGACAGAAGACAGCATTGAGTTTTCGAAGCATTAAACTCCACACGATTCCTATTACCCCATTTGACAATGCTGTATAAATCGGAGTTTAATGAGCTTGACATACGGCACCGTTGCAATTGTACGTCCGAAGGCGAAGGACGTGAATTATCGAACGAATATGAAAAGCTGAGGGTAGAGTCGTCAGCAAAACAGTTAAGTGGATAAGAAGTAAAAGACAGAAGATCGTTTATAAAAATCAAGAAAAGAGTCGGAGACAGAACAGAGCCCTGGGGCACACCAGCATTTATTTTGTGCGAATCAGACTTAAATCCGTCCAATACAACTTGTATTGAACGGTCCAGAAGATAGCTTCTAATCCAACGAACAAGTGTATCATCGATCCCAAAAGCACGCATTTTCGATAAAAGAGTTTCATGCCAAACTCTGTCAAATGCCTTGGAGATATCAAGAGCAATAATTTTACTTTCACCAAAGCGATGTAAAGATTTATTCTACTGTTCGGTGAGATATGCCATCAGATCACCAGTGGAACGGTTGCTGCGGAAGCCGTACTGGGGGTCATGGAGAAGCTTACGATCTTCGAGATATTCCTTAAGCTCACGGTTAATCAGTGTTTCCATGACCTAAGAAAGAAGGGATGTCAGTGCTATGGGTCGGTAGGAGGAGGGGGAGGATGGGTCACCTTTCTTAGGGACAGGCTGGACAAATGCTGTTTTCCATCTTCTAGGAAAGATTCCAGAAGAGTAGGAGCGATGGAAAAGCTTACGCAGTGGCCTTGCCAGTGTGGAAGAACACCTCTTCAGAAGAATCGGGGGTATACCATCCGGGCCAGCGGATTTGTGTATATCGAGATCTTTGAGAACTCTTGCTACTGTACGAGTGCGGAAAAAAATCTGTCCCATGGAAAAATTTACATTCTCATGTACAGGAGGGGCAACGTTGCTATGCGGCAGCGTGGAGCTGGCAGCGAAATAGGCGGCGAACAAGTTTGCCTTCTCTGAAGAGTAAACAATTGGTTTGTTATTGTCGATGAGTGTTGGAACCGAAGATGTTGAGGAGTTTTTAATATTTTTTACAAATGACCAAAAATTTTTACTGCCTTTGGGACACTGCAGAATTTTTTGCCGTAATTTTTGGTCATGCAAAAATTTGGTTCTTTCAATAACGGAGTTGCCTGAGTTTCTTGCTTGTTTGTGCTTTTTCCGATTTTCCTCTGTAGGGTTGGCTTTGTAAGAACGGAAACTTACTCCTTTGAGCCTGATAGCTTCTATACACAGAATTAAACCAAGACTTTTCTTTAGGTTTGATGCTTTTTACTCTGTTAGGAATAAAAGCACGCATCCCTAGAAGAATCACATTTGTGATCATTTCAGCAATGGCATCAATGTCACTATCGGGGAAGCATAGTGACCAGTTAAAGTTTCGGAAAAAAATATTCAGGCCGTCCCAGTTGGCTTTCTCGTATTGCCAAACGGTCCTGGTGGGAAGTTTTTCTTTAACTGGATGGGTGGAGGATGAGAAATTAGCTGAAATGACACAATGGTCTGAAGTGCCATATGGAGAAGTTACACTAATGGTATATTTATCAGGGTGAGAAGTAAGAAACAAGTCAAGAGTATGAGCGGCTTTGCCCAGCAACATCCGGCATACGCGTTGGCACATCGATCAGTTGGGTAAGGTGATGTAACCCGGAAAAGAGCTCGACATACCTTCCTTCGGGTGTTGTCTGACCAGAATAGCGGAGCCAATTGGAATTGTGTACATTGAAATCGCCCGCAATAACGATTTCAGTGCGAGGACAAAGGGAAACAATTTTCGAGATAGAATCAGACAGCGCATCAAACTCGTTACAAGTCGAATTGATGTCGAGATTTGGACTCCTGTAAATAAAACAATAATGAATGACATGCTTGCGGACAATGAATTTGAGCCACAAGAAGAAGGAACATTGCCCATATTGGGGAAGGCTCTGGCAAGCAATATCATTCCTAACATAGACCACGAGACCATGATGGGAAAAGAGTAATGGCACCAAGCTATACCCATGTAGAGCAAACTCTGATAAATGAGTATTTACTCCAACCTGGGTTTCACTTAATGCCAAAACAGCTGGCCTGTATTGAACAGTGTAGACGTACAGGTGAAAGAAATTGTTGTGAACATTTGTTTCAATTGTTTTGTGTTCAACTTTTTTTTCCAAAAAATATACATAATGGAAATATTTATGTTTGTTTTATTGTTTGTTGTTAGTTTGAAGCAATTGAACTCAAGCCGACACAACTTATTTTTCCCACAAATTTTATACGCAAATGTATGAACTAAATAAACTAAAAATAAATAATCACATTATGTGGAGCAAAAGCATTATTTTTGATGATCAACAATCAGCTACCTTAGCCGATTCCACCCCTGTTCTTGAATATTCTGTTTTCACTTCACCTTATTACGAGTGGCATATAGCCAGGCTGGAAAGTGTTCAAAAACGGTAGGTTGGCAAAATCATTACCAGCGTATTGTTTTTATCGTTTAAATCATCAATGGATAGTAAGACTCTTTGTACATTTTTCTAGAATAAATTTTTAATTCTTCAAGGAAACCTTAGAAATCAACTTAAGTTCTTTTTTGGATTCGATCCAGAAAACTAATGTGCGTTATAGAACCATATAGTCGTTCCATAGAAGGTGGTCTTTGATGCACATACTGAGAAATGGGAGTTGGTCCGTTTCTTCAAGGCAAGTGATGCTCATCAAAAGTGGAATGAAGGGTATATTACGCTTTAATGATCATAATGCAAATGCTCCTGTTGTAGTTTCACATCCAAAGAAAATGGTCGCAAATCTGAAAACGAATATTAAAATTTGAAAGAAGTTTCGCCAGCAAAATGGTTCAATGGATAAGTAGTTTCGGAAAGCGGTCGTTGGTGAACATTCGAAAAAAGACAAAACAGAGCCTTGGGGCACACCAGCAATTTTATATATACATATGTTTCTATCAAATTTAACTCTGCCCAAATGAACTTGTATTAGCGGTTCAAAAGGTAATTGCAAATACAACCAAGAGGATGTTCACCGAGTCCAGTTAGGTACTGCAAAAGCCCTACTGCCGGTCATTAAGAAGCTTTCGATCTTCAACATATTTCTTAAGCTGAAAGTTAATCAGCGTTTCAATTATTTTAGATACATTTGATAAGTTGGTCAACACTTTGAAATTAATATTTTTATTATGGCCATAAGATTTCCCTAGAGGTTTTCTCTTTAACTGGATTTTGTTGGCATGACAAATGTACAGATATGTCACAATGGTCAAGAGTAACCGATAAAATACGAATGGTTTATTAATCAGAGACTGGAAGACTTTGAAAATTCGTTTTGTCGCTTAAGCTTAAAATGCAAAGTTATTGTGTTGAACCGGTAACACGACGGCTAGCGAAGCCATGTGTTCAAAGAAATGTGCTGTAGCCAATAGTTGCACATTTTTCGAGCGTTTTTAAAGCTAGTTTCTTTTCGCAGCACAGCTTCTTTTATTTTCAATAATGGAACTGACATTTAAATACTGCTATGATCAACTGAAGCTTTTAAAACCTAAATGAAAGAAATAACTATATCTTTTTCTAGTACTTAATACCAGGACTCAATTTAGCTAAGTAATTAATTGTATCCTACTGTACGACCATTTCAAACACCCTCGCCACAAAAGAAGCTTTTCTAATTACATAACGCTACATTTATAACACCTTTAATGGCCTCCTTAAAAACCGTTGTTTCATACCACTTTTCACCTAAAATAACCTTGTAAATACCGTTGTTAAACACTTTTCCACTCATCAAATCGACATGCGAAAGCGAATCCATGGAACGGTATACAATACAAACGAAACTTGAAGAAGAAAATACAACACAACAAAAGAAAATATTTATTTTTCTACACAACACAAGCCTTAGGCCGGACCAACTTTGTATGGTTGTATATCTATGTATATGTATAGTGACAGAACAGAGAGTTTAGTTAGAGTCGTCCTCGTCATTGTATATTCTTTGCATTTGTTTCATTGAAATTGCATGGCATAACCGTCTCTTTTATCTCTCTGGAAAAATTTAAATAAAATATTTACTCGACCATTCTCTTTTTAACAAGGAACTCCATTTCGTGTACACTATGTTGACTAGGAGGAGGATAGAAAGCTCTTGAGATGGCAATCTTGCTCACCTTTGCGTGTTGCTGTCTACATTGTGTCACGTGTCAGAAAAGAAAATTATAAAATGAGTTCTATGAGTGAGGGTGAAATAGAAAGTTGAATGTTGAACTGTTCGTACTGTGCTCCAAATGTAATCCAACAAAACTTAAAGGAATTTTTGACAGTTAAATTCCTCTTGCTGTAAAATGTTTATGGCCCAATAACTGTCAATTTCCCGACTTTGACAACTTAATGAGGCTCAATTTCATTTTCACTTGATTTTGGTTTTTTGATGGTTAAAATGTTAGGTTGAAGTTGGCCGCAGCAAGACGAGTTCAATTAGTTTTGAAAAAGCTTAAAGGATTCGATAGACATTTAGAGTGATAGACGGAAAATCGTTTCTGAACTTATTTTTCAAATACCTAACTTTTGATAAGGCCTTTCATTAAAAAGTTAGATTTTGGTCTTTAAATTGATTGGAAAACGATCTTAAGCTGACATTTGTATGTATGTTGGTTTTATTTCCTAACTCAACTGAATAAAAATACTAACCAAACCTACATTAGTTTAAAACTAGAGAGTATCATAGAGCTGAAGGCAATATTTCAAACATCCTTAAATTCAGCTTTTTGCGAAGTTGTCTGTCATTTTCCTTTTTTAATTTCACACTTCTCTATCAGATTAATCAATCTTAATTAGAGGACAGCTGAGTGCTATGTTCTCAGAGCAATTGAAAGTAATGCTCTTTAGAATGTACAATAATATGTTATTAATTTGAAAACGGTTGACTCACTTGTAAGTTGTTAGTCTGAATTTTGTCACTAACTCAAGTATATAACTCAAGATATAAGATAATACAATTTACAGTATACATTCCAAGCTTGCTATTTTTATTATTAAAATTGCGTTAAATTTTTATTTTTAAAAGATTTTTAATTAAAACAAATTCTAATAATTTAAATCTAAAATTAATTGATTTTTTATTTCCTAATGATAAATATTTATTTCCTAAAAATAAACATTGGTTTAAAACCGCACAGTTGGAGACAAAACACATAAAAATGACATATTTCTTATAAAGTCAACTCCATACATATGTCTTCTAAGCTTATGATACCGGTTCTACATATAAATATATATATACAAATTATCCACCTTCGCTACGGGTATTATAAATACATATCATCACACTCAACAAAGTGATAAATTTTATTATTACTGAACTGATACACCACAGGTACATATTTCTACTTTTCACACAATTATATGTGACAAAATGTCAGACATTTTTTAAAATGTACCTTGACAGCTTCTTAAGTAGGTTTACTTTTTGATTATACCATGTCTAAATTGCATTTGAAATTAAACTAGAAAAGAAAAAGACATGAATACAAAACCCTACAAAAATAAAGAAAACAAAATATTTGTATATATATGCGAATATTTACATAGATAAGTAAAAAGACTTATTTTGCTTTATTGGAAATTAGAACATATTTGCACTTCCAAAAAGAGACTTTTAAAAAAACATTAATTGATATTTAATATGCATATGGCAACACCTTCAAATGAAAATATAAAAGAAGGAACAAAAATACATGTAAAAAACGCAGCGCAGAAAAGCGGAATCTGCAGTGGAGGCGGAGACTGCCCGCTAAATGAAGATGATAGTTTTAATGTGTGATGTATGTGCATACTGAAGATAGAGAATAATCGAGCTTCGAGCAGTCAAAGATCAAAGTTAGATGCTCAGAGATATAAGACGTGCTTACTGTTGAATGCACCAAGTGCATATAAGAAAATTGCTCAAACTATTTCAAGGATTGCTTGTGGTAGTAAAAGTGGGTATTTACTGAATAATGTTGAATATTTCTAATTACACAGATTCCGTTCGTTATATAAACAGAAGTTGGTCAAGACAATTAATTGCGAAAAAAACAGAATTGTGACAACACTGCCATAAAAAGGTAAAAAGAGAGAAAAAAACATGTTCAAAACAGACCGCTAAATTGCCAAATGGAAAGACTGCCGAGTAAGGAAAGAAGGATGATGCTTCATGTTCATGTCTCATGTTAAGATAAATAAGTTTAATCTAACAGTCAAAATAAGATGTTCAGATATATAGTGTGTTTGATTTCATTAAGTAAGCGGTTGCGGTGCTTACAATATGTATATTTAATTTTAAGACCGAGAGTGAATAAAATTTGATTGTTTTTGTGATAGAGTCATTTCCGAGAAAGTAAAAGAAGTATTTAGTACGACAGTTGAATTTGGACACATAATATAATGTGTATATAAGTAATATGTAACTGTTTTATACGATCTATTGATCCATTTTCCTTATTATTTTCAATAAAAGTTTCTGTTTATTTATAATTAAAAAAACAAACAAACAAACAAATTACATAAATGGCCTAAATTATGGAGTAAAGATGTAGTAAAGTACCTTGGTATCTGGTTGGATCAACATCTATATTTCAATCGACATGAAGAGGCTGCTCTGGGCCTCTGGCCAGGGCTAGCAGAGCTTTTTCCCTGCCTAGAAGGTTGTTTTATAGCAGCCGTCTTGATAGCAGGGCGAAAGTGCTTTGCTTCATGGCCTTCATCAGGTCGATGATTGCCAACGTTGCAATAACTCTTACGCCACGGTTGACATTTTTAACCGCCCTTAAAACATAGATTTCCAATGCTTAGTTTTCGCAAAACACAGTTTTATTCTATTGATAATGTATGCGTTTAGGCGTTTAGAGTTTGAATTTTTTTTGACAGTGGTCAGAGTTTTTTGCCTGCAAACTTTTAGAAAAGTTGGAGTTCGTTACATTGATATATGTTCATAAACGGAGAAGCGTTTTAGAAACATTTTGCCTCGTTCTGCACTGTGTCTTTGGGGAAGAACTATCTCATAACAAAACTTTTATTTTACTCATTGTCTTCTTCCCTTTCTATCACTTTCGAAGTAGTTTAAAATGTATTTCATATTACACAAACTAGATAGGCAAACGCTTAAAAATTCCCAAACTTGAGCTGAAGTACTTACAACAAAAAGGTTCTCAGACCTAAAACCATTGAGAACATCATCACTATCTCAAATAAATCTGATTAAATTGAAGATGTTTTAAGGACCTCCCATATCCCAAAAAAAAATCAGATTCATTTTGTTTGCTTTTATAATAACCCATTCACTGAACCCAACATTCGTTACACATTTTGTCAATGGCTGCCCTAAGAGCTCAAAAGTGCTATTGGGGGACTATTTGGTTGTTTGATTTTTTTTTCCATCACAAAAAGCTTTTCGTACCTTTGTCGTTGGGATCGAATTCGGCCTCCAGCTCCTCTTTAGTTGGATCAGCATCGGCCGCCGCCGCTGTAGCTGCTGCCTTAGAATTATCATCGGTTGCGGCTGAAGTATTCTTATTGGTTGAGGCGGCAGCTACTGCTGAAGTGTCGTCGGATTTCTTCATGGTTGCTCGTACTTTATGACCTCGGAATGCGGCTTGGATTTTTGTTGCGGCTTTAGCTGAAAAAAAGAAGCAAAATGAAAAGCATTACGTACGGTTAGATAATGGCTGTGGGAGTGGATAAAGGATAATCACATAACACACATAGAGCTACTTATGTACATGGGTAGTCTGTATATATATATTAAACGAAAGTGCTTCCTTTTCCTTGAAATAATGATGGTGCTTTGTGCAAACTATCGATCCGCGAAAGGCTGAAGACTGACCCCATTAGTTGTTTGCATAAACCGACGCGACGACAGGCGGAGGAGGAAACATTCTTCGAAAAGTGACTTAACCGAAGTAGTTTATTATTTTAGAAATTTATAGGACTCTCCTCCTCGTTCAAAATTGGTCGGTATATAAATTAAACTTTTAATGGATGGCTAGGCATTTGGTATTGCGCCTTTTTTCCCATTTAGAAGGGAAGTTATTTAAAACGCCGCATGAATAAGTGGGGTTTAATCTTAAATTTTAATCAGAAGCACACTTTGGTTTAAGTTTAAGTTGAAAAGGTCCTTTCCTAAGGGGTTTTGGGTAAATATATGAATCCAACAAAATTATATTTCGACAAAACTAGGCAATGAAAGAAATGAAGGTCAAATTTTAATTTGTACAAACCTCACCGAAGCAGCATTTTTGCCTTGCTACATAAATACCCATTTTGTCCTTCTATCGGGAATAAGAATCAGTAAGAAAAAATTATGCTAAATGGAACTTTGTCCCGAATGCGGGTTTGCTAGGGTATTTATTTCTTTTCTTTTTGTCAGCTTAAATTTTCAGGACCAACAAAATAGGAAAGGTGGTAATTACGAGAGCTTTAGTGGGGTAAATTTAAATATAAAATACAATGTTGAATGTTAAGATTGAAGCAATTTGCATCATTTGCAGAGATTTTCTTTTGAGCTTTTATAGAGATGCTCGTTTTTATTTCTTTGCCTTTACCTTAAAATAAAAGGACATTTTTGTTTGGGAAATTAAGATAAATGTTTGTTTAGGATAAAAAAAACATCTTTTTTGTTTTCACATTAACACGCTTTTATAAGACATAAGTCTGTTGAAACGAATTAATTACTGAACACATTAAGATTTATCTTATTTCATGGGATGAGAAATAGTCTACTTTTAATCCTTTTATTGGCCATAAAAGTATGATTTCACACATTTGAATTTAAATTTGTTTGTTTGAAAAAAAAATCGCAATCCATAGTTAATATCCTTAGAAATATGGCGAATTCTTAAAAGTACTTAACCTCCAAAAGAAATTAAAGTGTAACTTAAATTCAAAACAGATAATTATAGTCGATTTTGTGGTAAATTAAAAGTTATCAACTTTGATAAAATATTGCTTAAGGATAATTTAACTTCACGCTGTTTACTCAATAAAACATTAAATAGCGAAAAATGGATCCATTTTGTATTTTGTGTCTTTAATTTTTTAAACTACAAGCCTTCATTCAACATAATTTCATCCATTTCTTGGCCCCATTTTTTTTAATTTCAGGAAATTATGTTTTTTTAGGTTACATTTTTTTTACAATTTACAAAATTTTCATATTATTTTTACACACAGACAGGCTGCAATCGCAAGAAATCATAAGGCCTTTTTTCGACAAAATCTCGAATGACTTCCAAGGCAGTTTTTTTTTACCGCCAGAATCAAGTATTGAGAACCTGTGGTAAGATTGCGAAAATGCCGTCAGGTAGGCCACCCCTAGGTTTAAATATGAGTGTCGGCAAAAAGACGCAGTTAAACAGGAAGCATACAAAGCGGTGCTGCACAGAAGGACCATACAACTGCTCGTGTCTCAACCAGCAAAATAGAAAAAGGAACATCGACTTCTCATGAAATAAATTGCACGACTTGATCGCACGTACTTGCTCATATGTGCGGTCAAATTGTAGAATAAAATTTAAGAAAATTAAAATGAACATCAAAGCATTTATTCGATTTTTGTGACTTTTTAAAAATTGTATTGAGTGGAATAATTTAAACGTCATTTTATTTCTTTAAGGAATGTAAAAAAGTATATTTTTTTTTCAAAATCGTATGAACGGTTTTTAAATAAAACAGTTTTTTTGACAATTTTTTTTTTAAATTAAGAAAAATAATTCAAGAATACAAACTTAAGCACAAAATTAACATACATTTAAAAACTAAATTTTAAAAAAATTCACTTACCCGTTTTCAAAATATTGATTTTTCAAAACAAAAAAAAAATTAAAAATTTATTAAAACCACAAAAAAAAGTTTTAGAAAAAAATAATACATCTTCTTGAATATCAATTTTGATATTAATCGGAACACCAGTTTTCGAGAAAGTCGTCCTATAGGAGGTACCTATATAGTACCTATAATCGCAAGTTAAAAGGGAGCATGAATTGAGGAAATGGAGAGCTGTTACTGCAGGAATATGTGTAGTTCAAAAGTTTTACCAAAAGTAAAAAGAACCTGCTTTACCTACATAGGTTAAACTGAAGCTTGCAAAGACGATTAATAGAAGATCGTAGTAGAATCGCAGTCAATGCAGAGAATATGGGAAGTATGTACCAACTTATAAGCAAGATATGGTTAGAAAAAAACAGGCCTGATGAATGGAATCTCAGCATTATATGCCCATCCTTAAGAAAGAAGGCCATCTTAACTGCGCCAGATTCTGATGTATCATTCTCCTCAACATCTCCTACAAGATCTTTTGTAGTGTGTGAGCGCCTAAAGCCATTGGTCATATTATTGCAGTCTTAGGCCAGAAAGTTTAATATTCACATTACGACATATCTTGAAAAAAACCAGGATACCAACCACTTGAAAGCTCCAAATGATAGCATTTCTAGAGACGAGTTAATCAGAGCTTTGGAATCTCTGTCAAAACTCATACGCACGCTGTTTCATCAAGGTCGGTAAAGACATAATGCTCAGTTTTGAAGTCAAAAAGAATTTGAACATGTGCTGTCATGCAACTTCGGAAACATCATACTTGAAAGAATAGTGCAGAACTCTCACGCCAACCCCAGAGGCACGATATTGTAGCATACGCAACTGACCTAGGTAAAAGCGTGAAAGTCCAACGTCAACCAATCAATCAATTCCCCAGCCCGGAAAAATGTCGATTCCAATCTCAGGCACAGCGCAGCAGATGATGACCGAGATTTAGGTGGGGCACTTCTCATACAAAAATGGTGGCAGCTATTAAGGATTGCGTGGAGCTTCTTGGGCATGTTGGTAAAGGCCCAGGTCTACCCCGGGCTGTAGCTCTATCTATATACATATATATAATAAGGAAATGAGAAATTTGCGTAATTTGTTGTGTTACGTTATATGTAAAGTGATTATAGTTGTGTTGCTCAAAGGTAAGCTAAGACCAACTGACAACTAATAAAATTTGACAGTTATCTTAGAAATTATCTAATCTATAAGTTTTTGGCATAGAAAAGTGCGGTGCGTTTAAAAGCAAGCCCATACGTTTTTTACATTCGAACAAATTCTACTTCGATGACAATATAGTAGATTATATGTACCTCACTAGTCAGTAGTCCTGTTTAAAACTGCGTTTAATTATTCTATGATTATTAGCTTGAAGTCAGCTTAAAAAACAGATCTAAAACTCATAGAAACATCGTTTCATTTGTCATTAATTCTTGAATAGATGCAAACATTTTAGGACAGTGACACTAACGTTTTAATCAAAAAATGTATTTCTTGGATTTTATACAACTACTATGCTCAATGGTACAAATCTTTGGAAAGATTATTCAAAATTATTTGTTTGTTTGTTTTAGAATCCAATAATGTTTGTTTTCCTTGCAATTTCATTTCAGAAGAAATTTTTCTTAACTGGATCGCACGTACTTGCTCATATGTGCGGTCACATCGTAAAAAAAAATAAAAAAAAATACACGACTGGGTCGCACGAACTTGTTCTTATGTTAGATAATTGCTTAGTTGCTGCATATGTATGTATGGTGTTTTTTTAGACGTGTGGTTTTCAAGAAGAAATATAACGCATATATTTTAATGTTATGGCCAAGAATTTAGCTTGATTATAAAGATAAGGGTTTGCATTATGTTTTAAAAATGATTTCGGGGAAGTGACCGCCGCTGCTGGCTCGAATAAATTCCAGCCGAGGCCCAATTTTGTGAAAATTGGAATCGGTGGCCATCTCATGTGACGCGCTTGATGGTCGTTCGGCTTCAATTCTTACACGAGTTGGATTTTGTAAGCCTGCAAACCAAGATCCTTCCGCAAAATCTTCCATAAAGTGGATGGGCTCATCTCTAATTGTTGCGTGCGATGGCGGATAGACTCATTCGGGTCTTCTTCGATGCTCTGCTCCACCGAAACTAACCATTATTTTGGTAATAAATTTGCACAATTTGCAAACTTGTTCGGGAGTAAGTCTATCATTATGATGGTAGATGATGGTAATGGCAAACCAAACTGAGCACAAATCAAGTGACAGCTATCAAAAAAACCAACTCCGAAAGAAGTATTGCCAGATTGAAAACCACACGTCTATTAAAATAAAAAAATAACTTTTTTTTTTTAGAAAATTCTTTCATTTTTTTATTTAGGTTCTCAACTTTCTCTCTTCTCTCTTTAGGTTCAAACTTTTTGTTAAAAATTGTATGGCAGGTACCATTATTTTTTGATCTAGAGCAAAAATGAAAAACACCCCCCCAGGTTATTCCTAATAAATACTAAATACCAAGTTTGAAGCAAATCGGCCCATACGTTTAGGCTGTAGAGGCGCGAACAGACAGACAGACAGACAGACGAACGGAATTTCCGGGCCCACTTTTTTCAACTTCTCTATTATCGTAATGTCATGCTTGATTGTTAGATTTTTTTTGCACGAATATTTTAGTACCTAAATCGCAAGTAAAAATTGTTGACAGAGATTAACTGGATTTTATATTGTGCATTATCTTGTAATTTAATTTTTAAAAAAGATGAAAAAGAGAACAATTTATCCCCCTAACATTTAAAGTAAAAATATAAAAAGGGGGATCTGGACATCAACCAGCAAGCTTCCCCAGTGAGCTGGATCCCTAGCCAGCGGCCTCCAGTTTTGCACGTGAATTTGGTAGAGATCCTATTGCACTTGCGTGCGCCACCTTAGTCTTAGTTTAATTTATATTACTTTTCATATTTTAATTAAATTTATTGATTTTATCGAGAATGAATATTTTTGTGTTTATTATTTTTTTTTTGTTTGATAAATAAATATACAAGTGTATGTTGTCTGTTATAAAATAACAAGCTTTTTTAACTAAGGGTACGCATTGTGTTCAAAAATTAAGAATGAGGTAAGTTGTCAAAGTTTGGGAAAACTGATCAAGAGAGTTCTTCTGCTGCTGCCTGGATGCAAGTAGAAGTGAAGTACTAACACCATTCCCACACTCTTGTTTGCTACCACCAACTTCTCTTGTTCGATGCCGCACCAACTTCTTTCGTTTGCTTTCAAAGGGATTGGAACATAATCTTTAGTCGAAGATTTACACTATGTGGAGGTGAGAATAGGAATGGAAGTTGAAGAAGCTTACTAGCTCACGGATTATTTGGATGATATTAGCCTTAAATGCTTGAATCGTTTCCGAATTATTTGCATAAGATCGGCCCTTTACGGTTACCCACAAAAAAAGTCCAAAGGGGTCAAATCGCAGCTCCAAAGCGGCCCAATTGACATCGCCAAGACGGCTGATAATACGATTTGGAAATTTTCTGCCCAAAAGATCGATTGTGACATGGGCTGTGTGGCATGGTAGCCATCCTGCATGAACCAGAGGTCGTCCCAATCCAAGTCTTAAATTTCAGTAAAAACAGGTGGGTTTGCTATGCCCACCGTAGACCGAAACGGTGTTCAATCTCTTCAATTGTCCATAATCCGTACAAAACTGTCACTCTCTGTGGGTGCATCGGCTTCTTGACAATAACGTGCCGGTTTTTCGAGCCGCCGAGATAAAAATGCACCTCGCCAAAACTTCTTTTAAAAAAACACACGGTTTGGACTACACACTCATTTCGTTCCGCCCAGATATGCCACTGACTTCTGTCAAGATTTAGAGCGGCAAACAGCTGTCAGTGTTAAAATAACCTAGATGGCCCATCCGTTTGTATCGTGTCTACATGAAACGTCATACAAATGTAAACTATAATATAGTTTGAATCAATTTACTTGGCCATTCAACTACGCTACACAGCTCTCGCCTTTCCTCATTACATCTCTGGCCCAATATATTTGTTTTCTTCAATCTGCGCAACCGACCTTTGGCCAAGTGCTTTTAGGTTAAGCTATACATCCCTCTGGTACACAAAGTACAAGAACTAACAACTGCAAAAGCACGACACCAAGAAAACCAATCAGCCATTTTATATACGGTTTTGATTTAAAAAAACGCATTCTTGACTCTCCTTTTGGTTGACTCCTGAAGTCCTGATGGTATGACGCATTTTTTCCTTCCTAACATTTCAATTTTATTTAATTCGTTTAAATGATAAATATTAAAGCTAAAGAATTTAAGAATTACGTAAAAATTAATTGTTTTTTTTTATATAAACACAAATAAATGAATTGTGCTCGCGATTACTAAGGGCGCATATTTTTTTTGTTGTTGCGAAGGACCATTAAAAAAATTCTTATTTTTTTTTAATTAAAAAAATGTCAACACATGATTAATATTTTTTCTTTCAATTAGCCACAGAATTTTCATCATGAATGAATACTGTGCTTTGATAATTTTTGCAACTTGAAATTGTGCAACTCTCCCGAGAAATCATGTTCACATTTCTGAAAATATATGTACATATGTATGTATGTACAAAATCCTTTTTGAGCTTAGACCTCAAAAACGTAAATGGGAAGCCTCATCATTAGTGTTAGGTAAGAGAAAATATTTTTTATTTTTCCAAATGTCACCGACTCAGGTGAAAAATATTCGCTTCATTAATCTTGCTGGCTCATTTTGTGCGAGTTTCAAGGTGAAATATAAATTGCACAGTGCAAACTTGTGGACAAAAAAAGTAAATAAAAATAAAATTTTATGACATTTGTCACGTGGGGCTTGTGTAATATTAACTTTCTAATGCGCCTAACAATTCACTAAAACTAAGGGTGTGCTTTTTTTAATATAGTTATTTTCAGCCAAAACATCCTTTAACAAAACTGTGTGGCATTGGAGTTTCGCATTTTGGAATTAATGTGTTGGTGTTATTCCTTCCTTAGCATAACACATTAATTTATTGTGTTGTTCGCAAGACTAATCATTTTTGACACTTTCCTGAATTTTCTGAAAGGCCTTATGATATTATGATTGCCTTTATGATCAAAATAAAACAACAAATATGTCAAGAGAAATAATTGACTCAATAAAGCTTTACCTACGTCTTTGTGTGTTATGTTTAAGGAAGTTTATCCATTAAGGATAAGGTATATGAAACTTATTACAACTTTTCAACTCTCACATAACTTGTGGATAAGTTTTTCTATTCAGAAGTTGCCATTTTGTCAATAAGGAAATGATCTCGTTATTCAATCTGCCATTTATTTAATTAAAGAAACTTGCTATAATTACTATAATTCAGATAAATTACTTTCATATTTTCAGAACGTAAGAAAATGACATTTCCGGTAATCAATTTTAGCATATTCAAGATAAAAAAAACAAAGAAAACGTTGAAAAGTTAAAAATCGAAATTTTTTTCGTGAAAGTTTTTGATTACAAAAACTTGATTTTTTCCGAAAATCGTTAACATCTCTGAAACTATTTAAAAATAAATTTTCGACATTTCCGGCTTTTTTAAGGACTAAAATATGTACTTGTTCATAGTCTAATAATTCGTCGGAATCAGCAGTATGGCAATAATGCTAGGTAAAGGGACCTTTATACGTCCCAATATGGGACCAATGGAATTTATAAAGGATTTAGGTACCTATAATAAGGTTGGAAGGAAGGTAGGTACTAAAATTAAGATACGTGTTCCAACTACTGTTAAGCCAGTTGGTATAGAGACAATATTAAAAGTTAACACTGTGGTTTTGTTTATTTATAGGAAGGTGTAAACTTTTGTTTTCTCGATTGAAATTTTTGCATTCAGTAGTAATCGAATAGTTTTTTTTATTTGTTAGTTGTTTTTGTGTGTTTATCAAAGGCTTCCTTATTTATTCTGTGCTTTTATGATGATGAAAAATACTTTAAAATACGTAAGTATGTATGTAATGTAGGTTGTCACTTTCTTTTATTTGACTAATGGCTTGGCTAGGGCTTAGCCGAGCAATATGAAATAAAATGTTGGGGAAAAAAATTTATGAATTCAAAAAAACACTACTCATAACGTTTTTTGGAAAAAATGTTGTAAGCCATCTTATTTCTTTTGCTGTTTTCTATTTTATGAATTTTTCATTTCAAAATCGTTCGACCAGTTTTTTCAAAAAAATGGTTTTTTTGAAAAACTTTTCGAAAACATATTTTAAAATTTTTCTTAGTATGTCAATTTTAAGAAATCTATAGTTTATACTAGGAGAAAAATTTAAAAAAAAATCTATAGATCCGTTTTCAAAATATTCAAAAAACAAAATATTTTTTTAAAAAAATTATTAAAATTTAAAAAAAAATGTTTTTGAAAACTTTGATAAGCAATATTATTTAAACCATAAAACACTACATATTTTGAAAATTTCATCAAAATCCGTCAATTAGTTAACGAGAAAGTCTGATTTTAAAAAAACGGTCATATGGGAGGTACCGTTATAAAACTTTTTCTGAAAAATCCATTAAAATTAAAAGATAGATTTTGCACAGAAAACATCATTCTGAAAGTTTAATCAAAATCGTAGGAGCCGTTTTCGAGAAAAATAAGTTTTTTAATAAAAGTTATATGGCAGGTACCGTTAGTTTTGGAGCTAGAATGCCAATTCCAAAAACCGTCGGGTAGAGCACTCTAAAAATACTACATACCAAGTTTGAATCAAATCGGCCCAACCGTTTAGGCTGTAGATATCGATACGGACTGACAGACAGACAGACAGACAGACGGACGGAATTTCCGGACCCACTTTTTTTGACTTCTCTATCATCGTAATATCATGTTTGATTGTTAGAATTTTTTTTTTTTTTTTTTACGAATGCATAACTTGCCTTATAGTCCCTATAATCGCAAGTAAAAATGTAAATGTTTATACATATGTATGGATCTTTGTTTTGTCATCACTCCTCAACGGCTTGACGGATTTGAATGTAATAAGTTGATGGATGAGGTGCTGGGATATCTTTTATTCGAAAAAAATGTATGGTTCCTGCGGAGAGGCCTAAATTTTAAATGATGTGTGGCTGTAAATTTTCTTATTATGATTCTATGCCCTAAACGAGTGCATACAAATTTGTAAAATTTCGTAGATGGATGAGTTACAAGATACATGATTCAACATATCACTACACAGATTACATTTATTCCAAGAAAATAAACGATTACTGTGGGAGAAATCTAAATAATTTACTTTAACGGGTTTTGGCTCAAACAATAAAAATAATTTAATAATAATTTTATTGTCAAGTACCAATTGAAAAACCATTACTGCTTACTTGAAACATGAATTCTAGTTATTAAATTGACTGATGTTAATTTTAAAACATTATTTATTATTTGAACCTAAAAGACCTGCCCCGTGGCTTAGTGGTTAGTGTGTCGGACTGCTAAGCGAAAGAACCTGGGTTCAAATCCAGCTCATAGCCACCTTTTTTTCTGGGGTACTGCCTCTTGCGAGGAACTGACAAAACCTCCAAGAGTAAAATTTGTCTCGAAAAAGTGCATCTCATGTGCCGTTCGGACTCGGCGGTAAACTGTAGGTCCCTTTCATTCTTGCAGAGTAACAACACACACACAGGAATGGTTGAGAGTATAAGTCACTAGGCCTTGGCTCCTTAAGGAGCTGTCGCGCCAATAAATTTATTTAATTTATTTATTTATTTAAAAGACCTGCTTCAGTCCTCCTTGAGGAAAATGACCCTACTAATTTGATTGTGCTGCATTTTTGATATCCTCATTTGAATTAAATTATCCAACCGCATCAATTTTATTTACAACAAAGACTCGCTTCAAACTTTCTGAATTTTAAAATAAGGAACTGCCATCACATATTCCTTCCTTAATAACCGCATACACGTACACAAATCCACTTGAACTCAAGTCAAGAAATATAAAATTGTAATCACATTTCCTATAAAATGGCAATAAATCTGCCAACAAATGGAAAAGAAAATAAATAAAGACATGAACTTATGTATGCCATAAATTTGTATTCCCTGTGCAGGGACATTTAAAATTTTTTTTTTCTGGAATTCCATTTTTACACAATGAATATTAAAATAAATGCATTTTTCTGTATTTTTCCATTTGTAGCAGTTGGGTTATAAAAAAGCGACAGAAAAATGTGAACATTTCCATTAATTTTGAATTTTATTTATGAATTATCTTTATTCCAGCGAAAAAGGATGTGCATCAATTTTCGAGAGTAGATATAGTGATTTGAAACACGTATTTCAGCTCAAATAAATAAATTAATAATGCAGATTGCAGAATTCAGTATATGTAGCCACCTATAGCCAAGCTTAACACAAATGAAATGAAACTCATCAAAAATTACTGAACTGAACATTGTTACTAAAATGCAAACATTTTTTGCTCTCTAGTAGTCCCGAAAGACATCCATTACCCAAAGTGATTTCAGCAACACCTGAAAATCCTAAAAAAAAAATTTGAAGATAAAAGCTTAACAGACATTTTTTAAAATCCCTGAAGTGGGGTGAATACAAAAAAAAAGGATGAAATGATTTTTCACTTCAACAAACGGTTTTGTCACTCGTCTAATTCAAGAAGAAAAAAAATCATGTAGGCGATATCAATAAGCCTGAAATAGCCTTAAGGCCTTCTAAACTAACCGGAAATCTATGCATTTCCGCCCCATAAATTTCCTAAAAAAAGACTTGTTTCCTTATATCACATTAAGAATTCCAGTCTAGAGTTCTAAACGTTTCTATCAATCAAGTCTGAAAAGCACATTTAATAGTTGAAATATAGGTGGCTGTTCACTTGATGAATGATTACGAGTCCATGAAAAAGTCTTAAATCAAAGATGACCTTTTTCCACACGAAATAAAAATGGTACCCTGTACAGTCAAAAATTTCAACCTTCAACAATTCCAAAACGTATAACTGTAACTGAATGTCTGTAATAAAATTTTCAGGACATTGTTTGCATGCATTTTTTTCTTCTTCTTCTTTTGCAATTTACAGAACGGGGTTAGAGGATAAAGTATGCAAAAGCTCGTATAAATACCCTCAACCCTATGGTATGGTATAATTTATCATCTCTGTCTAGGAAACACCCAATAATATCATCAACCATGGTATGATATAGGATGGGATGAGCGTGGTGTAGTTGCTGTTGGATGGTCCTTGGCTGAAGGATTTTTTCTTTCTTCTTTATTTCTTCTTCTTATTTTCATTTCAATTTTGAAAATAGATTAACCTTTTACGGATGAGAACCGTCTTATAGATAGACCAAGACCATGTTATATTTTGTGTGCACATGGAAGAGCATATGTTGCATGCACACGGACATATCCATGTAGTTTAGATATATGAAGTATGAGTTAAAACATAGCACTGACACTTTAGTGTGGTGCCACAAAGCACATAAGAGGATATTCAGGATAAAAGTATGATATAAAAATTTCCACTTTATCGATTTCTCTTTATAATAGGAATAGCGTTCATTCCCTCCGCTGGCGCTTGTCCTGTCGACATCCTAATTCACTCAAGCATAGGTATATCGTATTTGCAATGCATTCATAGTATATAGCTACTATTTTTTTTCGATATTATTTTTATCGGTTATTTACGAGTATAGTCGCGATGAAAAGTTTTGGGGTATGTTTTGAATATTGGAAATCTAAATATTGAATCTGAGACTCTTTACTTATTATACAGAAGCATATTGATTTCGGGTCGATGCATTCCATAGTTTTTGGTTAAGTGCTAAATGTGTAACGTTTTCTGTTCGTGGTGATTAGAAACAAAAATCTATCTTAGCGATCGCAACTTCTTTTGTAATTCCTCTACTTCTTAGATTAAGAAAAGTTAACTTTCCAACAACATCACCTCTGATAAGTCTATATAGTTTTTTTTATAACCAACAGTGAAATAGCCAGCTGCATTCCTCCCCTGAAAAAAATTCTCCGTAACACTCGCACTCCTAGGAATGCCAATCAGTTAACCTTTGAACCCAACTTCGGACGTACTGTTAAGAACAGAGATTCTTTCTTTAGTCGTACAGCACGAATGTGGAACGCATTGTTTACCTCCGTTTTTCCTTCCCAGTTTGATATGCTGCATTTCAAAAATAATGTGCATCGAAATATTGACTGTAGAAATACTAGTAGAAACAAGATACATTGCGTTGATGTTTGAGTAACATAAATGTTCCAATGACGTTATCAACTCCAATTATTTTGCATGCTCTACTTTGAACACTATCGAAAAGACTCAAGTCAGTTGAAGGAGCACCCGCCCATACATAGGTATGTGAATTGTATTCTAGTCTTGGACTGATATACGTTTTGTTCAGATCAGAAGGGGAAATAAATGTTTTACATAATCGAAGGAAACCCAAACATTTTGCGTCATTTTTGGCTACATCGAATATATGTTCATTTCATTAAAGGTGGTTGGTAATGCACAACCGAGAATTTTGAGATGATGGGCTTCCACTAATCATAGATAGTGACAGAAGATGGTATTGTGTTTTCGGTGCAGGTCAAAAGTCTTTAAATTTATTATGGACTTTTGACCCACCCTGATGAGCCAAAAATCCACAAGAAAATATTCTGGATTTCTGACCCACTTAAAAATGTGACATATGTTAGTCCTAGTAAATAGTTTTTTAAAGTACAATGCGCTATGCGCCTGACCCAAGTGGCTCAAAAGAACAATATGGACTTTTGACCTTTGGACTTTTGGTCTTGGACCTGTATTTTTGACGCATTAAATTTCACACGATTTCTTGTTCCCCATTTGACAATGAGGTCAGAATTTAATGAGCTAAGCATAAGTCACCAAGGAAGATCCAGATCCAAAAACGAATATGAAAATCTAAGTATAATGTTGTCAGCGAAGTTTTAGACAGGAGATCATTTATTAAATGAGAAAGAGAGTCGGCAACAGAACGGAGCCCTGCAGCACACCTATCAAATGCTTAAGAAACATCAAATGATTTAAAGATTTGTTCCACTGTTGGGTGAGATAAACCATCAGATCACCAGTGGACTCACGAAAGCCATACTGCCAGTCATTAAGAAACTTTCGTTCCTTGAGATATTTCTTGAGTTTGAGATGAAAATTAAGAGCCATATAGATGCAATTACTCCAAAATTATTCCAAAATTCAGGGGCTTTATAACAATATTGGGAGTGGTAGTGGTGCAGTTGGTAAGATGTTTGCTGGTGAACCCAGATATCGTGAGTTTGAATCTCAGTTGGGTTGCAATTTTTCAAATTCCTAGGGCAAGCTAGACTCCGTCCTTGGGTTTTAAGTGAGAAAATAGTCACCTAATTTTCTATCTAATGCACCGAAAAAAATCTTTCCTATTTTTCTTATCTTTCTATTCCTAAGTAGTGCCCCGTGGCTTAGTGGTTAGTGTGTCGAAATGTTAAGCGAAGAACCTGGGTTGGAGTCCCGCTCATAGCCATTTCTTGGGTACTGACTCTTGCGAGAAACTGACAAAATCTCCAAGAGTAAAAATTTGTCTCGAAAAATTGCAGTTTGGACTCGGCGTTAAATTGAAGGTCCCTTCCATTCTTGCAGATTAACAACACACACACAAGAATCGTTGAGAGTATAAGTCACTAGACTTTGGCTCCTTAAGGAGCTGTCGTGCCAATAAATGTATTTATTTATTTATCCCTCTATTCCTTCTACCTAGTGTCTTGCAGCATTCAGTTGCATTCTAAAAGGCAATGGCCTTACAGAAACATAGTTAAATTAAAAAAAAGAAAACAAAGTAACTTAAAAAAACTGTTTTCATTAACAATTACCCCCATTCAACGTTTATCCAATTTCACTTTTGAAAAGAATAAACTGTTTTGCCGAATGTAGATAATCTTAGTCACTAATATGTCTTACCTTAAGTAATGAAAAATTCTTACTCTAATTAAAAAACACCTGAATTTATCCTTAAAACTACGGCTCGGAACAATCCCACAATTGTACACCGTACGTTTATAAGCACTTGCTGGTAAATAAGCACCTTATTATAAGTATGTATTTATCTAGATTAAAAAATTGATTTGACGTGCTTAACCAGAAGGAAACAAAATAAATAGGATGTAATGAATTTTCTTTTATTTGTTTGTTAATTTGGGGTTTTAACTAACGAAGTAATTAATAATTAAGTGATTTCTTTCAAACACGAAAACCATTCATTAATAATTAATAAGAGAATAAATTGATAAGGAAAGCGTCGCACATTTTGTGTTAAATATAATGGCATGGGAGGGTTCGAGGGAAGACGTAGATTGGAGTTTTGTCAGAAAAGCATATAATTTCTTCAATACGTACTAACAAATGACGGTTTGTTAAGTACTTGAAGTACATAATATATTGATAAAGAATGCTTGACCTACAATAATACTTTTGCAAATGTCATTATAATTGTTCCGCTCATTCATTCATTCAAACGTCCCTATACAACCTATATTATAAGTCTTAGCATACGCCCACTACCTTAAACAATACAAAATTGAATTATATTAGGCATTTGAACAAGTGTATGAAAAGATATCAATATCAAAATCATCAAGGTGAGCCTTGTCTGAACTTATAAAAAGTCTTAAAATCAGAACACACAACAGTCTTAGTAATAACGGAGTACATCATCACACGCCTTAAATAATAATTAATTTATGAAAAAACCATTTCAAAAATTAAAGGACCGATATTGATTAAATCGTGTTTTTTTATTTTTAGTTTTTTGAAAAAAAAAAATGAGATTTTAGTTGGCAGTTTCTTAAAGTTCATATGTCATATGTATGTGATAAGATTTAAAAATATTGAGTTTTCACAAAAAAAAATATTATTCAAAATGTAGGTAGACAGAAATCCAAAAACCGTTGCATAAAATGTACCGTTGCTATTCCTTTCTGGTAAATTTGGATTTTGATAAGGTGTACCTATACCAAATTACTATCAAAAATGTTCATCAAAATCGTTGGAGTCTTTTTCGACGGTTATATGGCAGGTACAGTTATTTTTAGCCCTAAACATAAAACTTCAAAAATTCCTCTGAGGAATGCACATCTTTTTAGCCGTTTAGACTGCAAATCGTTATATGTACATTCAGACGGACAGTAAGACAGGCAGACATCCATTTTTTGTCATTAACTTTTTTAGGCTTCTCTATGATCGTATTGTCATGTTTGACCGTTATCTCCATTTTTACTTGCGATTATAGGTACCATAATGCAAGTTAGGCATTCGTGCTGATTAAAAATTTTGAGATAACAATCAAACATGTCATTACGATGATAGAGAAACATATTTGAGTTACTGGCAAAATTCTGTCCGTCTGTCTGTCTGTCTGTACGAATGTATTTTGGACTGTAACTGTAGCCTTAACAGTTGGACCAATCGTCTTCAAATTTAGAACTTAAGGTTATTTTGACATTCTATAGAGGAATTTTTTTTCAATTTTTTTCTTAGCTCAACAAATAACTGTACCCGTCATATAACCGTTATGTAAAAGTTTATTTTTCTCGAAAACGGCTCCTAGTATTTTTGTGAAAAAAATCAGTTTACTACTGTAGGTAAGCATTATATTTTGGTGAACAAAAATTTTAATATGGGGGCTAAAAACGGTACCTAAAATTGATATTCAAGAAGATGTAGGTAGCCTAAATAATTTCGCATTAACTTTTTTTGGAAAACTTTTTTTTTGTATTTTTAATACTCTAAAAAAATTCTTTTTTGAATAATCAATATTTTGAAAACGGGTTGGTGGATTTTTTTTATATTCACGAATCCTAAACTTGACCATATAGTAGCTTTATTGAAAATAAAAACGGAATTTGTATGTGTCTAAAATTATTACAAAACAAAAACAGCAAACTGCATGTTTAAGGTTAAGTAGTGAGGTTGGAGTCATGGTCGCAGAGATTCCCTACCAAAAAGCTGTACTTTTCACCCGTAGCCCGCAGGCACTTTTAAGATTATAAAAAAAAACTTGTATTCTTCTTTTTTCCTATTCTTATGATCAACATTAGCATTTTTCAAAAAAGGCAAGATGAAAGTAATGAAGCAATGAATGATAAACGTTATGTTTTAATAAATTGTGTTGTGGTTTAAGAACTATTGGATTTTAAATCCTTCTTTTAATTAAAATTGTATAATTTCAATTCATAGCCAAAACCAAATAATTATAAATGCACTCAATCAAGCCCACATTAAAAAAACATTTAATTATCAAACAATGCATTTATTATATCAATAAAAAAAAAACAAATCCATATTTGATTATGGTGAATCAAATTCAAAACTTTTCACATATTTTCTTTGTGGTTCCATTAAAAAAATTTCCCTATTTATGGTCAATTTAAATAATTTTATTTATTCATAAATCCATGTATTTTAATGCTCAAAACTCTGTCATTGCTTTCCACTAAGCGAATAAAAGTTATCTTCTATTTTCCAAAATATATAGAGAAATTATTCAAATTTATTCCCTTGTCAAATTAGAAGGTCAATCGGGATTTTTTATTCCTTTATCATCGAAGCTTATGAATTATGTAGAAAGCAAATTGATAAAGGAACGTAATTTTGTAGACAAAGTTTTACAAAGACAAAATTAAATTAAAGGACCTTTGATATGTAATTAAATTAAAAATAGCATCTCAATACTGAATTGAATTATTTCGTTAATGAAGTAAACAAGCACATGTGGTTGTTGGGAATTCATTAAGAATAATTAAATAATATTTTAAATCCTTACAGTCAGTCTTTTAAGGGCTTCATAGACACGGTACATTAATTATTATTCTTCTCAACGGGCTTTACAAAATTATTATAATCACAACATTATACAAGTTCATTATCATCAAATTAACTACCAAAATAAAGGTAACAACACTTTGAGAAGTCCAATGGACAACTTCGTTAAATAGTTTTTTAAAATGCAACAGTAAAACGACAGTAGAGAACGATTTTTCGGTTCTAAAGTAAACTTTTCCCATAAAAAAAACACCATAAAAGAATATTTTTCCCCTGGACCCACCAAGTAACCATAATTTGCTATTATATAGTGCATAACAACATTATTCCATGGAAGTTCTAAATGAATATTTTATCGTTTTGTGATTTTATATTTTTGCTTAAAATATTTTCATATTTTATGAATTTAAGTCGACAAAATCAAATAAACCAAACAATACTATTTTACAAGACTATACAAAATTAAAAATTCTAAACACTATAAGTATCTAGGTTGATTGCAATCCTTGTAGAATGTAATTATAGTTACATCGTTACATGTAATGATAGAACATACATAGTTTAAATAGTTTGCTTTCAAAATGAAAATATAAAGCCTTACGGCAAACAGCAGGATGTAATGCCCTTGGATTGTACTTTGAGGATGACACAACAAAGGAATCCAACAAAACATTTAAGTAAACTCAACACTCCTTACTGAGAATTGCTAAGGTCAAGTGGCAGTTGAAAAATAAATTAAATTTTTATTTTTTTTAAACACTACATTGAAGTTTTGTAGATGGAAAAGTGATGCGTTTGAAGACCTAATTCCATATTGTTGGTTAGTAAACTATGCATACAAAGCAACTAAATTATATTAGTAAAGGATTTACAGTAAATAAACGTATTATCATTACTTACTTTCTTACTTGCGATTATAGGTACCATGTAAAGGGTGTTATTTTTAGAGGTGTGGTTTTCAATCTGCCAATCCTTTCTTGGGAGTTGGTCTTTTTGACAGCCGTCACTTGATTTATGCTCAGTTTGGTGTGGCATTATAAAATGAATAGACACTTCTACCTTAATTTGAATTAATTCAATAAGCTCCACTAAAAACAACAACAAACAACTAGCAATAGTTATTGACGTGAAATATTTTAATTTTTTTTTTATTTTTAATAATTAAAACAGGGGGATTTAAAAGGACGTGTCGGTGTACATTTGTCTTATTCTTGTGCGGCTAAAGAACGTATCTCTGTGCTTTCTGCAGCAGCCCATAGATAGCAGTTATACCAAGCTTTGGACGCCAAAGTTTTATAGATTATAGCCAGATCAGAAGAAAAGATAGATTTCTTACAGCTCCAGAGGTGTGTAATAGCCTTAATATCTTGCAGTATTTTTGGCTGCGTGTAGTATGTGGTCGTTGCATAAGAGATAATTTATAAAGCTTAAACCAAGAGTCATAATCTGCTTAGTTAACATGATGATAATGCTAGTACCACTTTCACAAGAAAGCATTGAGTTTGAAGTTTTAAATTCTAAGCGCTTTTTATTCCCTATTGTACAATACTCATACTCAGGATTTAATTGGCTTGCTATTTTTTGTGAGCCTGAAAACAAATATATATATATAGTCAGCGAAACTATTTATTTGTGAGTTTCAGATTTTAATTCCACTTATACGAATATTTATAATAATTAAAACGGTTTGAAAAGAAAGCTTCGAAAGCTAGATGCCGGGATTTATAAAATTTCTTGGAATTATCTAGTGCAATAATCTAAATTTCTCCAAAACGATCTAAGGAGATATACAATGAGATCACCAGCTATCACGAAGGCCGCACTGTCGGTCAATAAGAAGCTTTCGTTCTTCAAGATGTTTCCTAAGCTAAAAATTTAGCTGCGTTTCTATGACCTTAGAAAGAAGACACGTTAGTATGAACGGTTGGTTAGAGGATTTGCTTTTTTTTGGGAATTGGCTGAACAAATGCTGATGAAAAAGCTAACGCAGAAGTTTTGCAAGCGTTAACACCACTTGAGGATTTATGTATATTAACATCTTTTAAAGGCTCTTGCCACAGCATGAGTAAAAAGAATACCAAAAAGATTTATTTACGAGTTCAAGAACTGTGGGAGTCATGGCACTATCTGGCAGTGAGGAAGTGGCCGTGATTCGCTTTGATAACGAAGCTAACGAAGAGGGTGTTATTGACGACAAACGTTGAAACCTTGGAACTGATAGTCTGATAAAGACGTTTTGTGCCGGATATATTTTAGACTGAAGACTTGATGCTCACATGCTCCAAATAATCTTTGAAATATTGGTCAAGTCCATTTTTCTTTTTTTTTTCTAAAATGGTATTTTCAATGCGGAGGCTTCCATGGATTTTCTTGCTCCTTTGTTAATCCTGCTGTCATGAGAATATCGATATTTGTTCATTCTGAGTAAAGGTAGCGCAAGCAGGCGTAGGGTCTGGTATCTTCTCGATAAACCCTCCAATAAATAGATCTTTACAGATCTATAGTTGCCAAACTTCTGTATTGTTTTTCACTGCTCGCAGTAGGCGAAGCAGCAAAACAACTTTTATCTTTTAGCCTGAAGAACAAAAACATTGATATTTTCATAGACAGCCAATAGGCAATCAATTACCCTCCGATAGGTTCCCGGACACTGTGACATTCACGGAAACGAAAAGAAGTTAAGAATACTTGAATTTAAATTGACCCAGCAAAGTAATCACCTTCGTTAGCCTTATAAAACAAATCAGTTAAAATGAACCCCAATTCTTGTTTCAATTTTTTTTTTTTGGAGAAACACATGCCTTGTTGAAAATACTCTCAAAAATCAAATTAATATTATATCCAAAGTTTTTTAAATGCTTTTGAAAATGCAAATAAATGTCTGTTTAATGTTTTATTAATAAACCAGATAAGAAGGCAAACGACTTAATTATATTCTCCCCTCTTCTATAACGACTTCTATAATTAAAAATCTTCTTAAAGGAACATAAAAATCTTCAGAAAATTAAGTCGGTTTTGTAATTCATAAAGTCGCACAGAACTTGAAAAGAGCGCATTGAAGTTGAATACTGTTTAGCTTAAGGGAATGAAAAGCTCACAAGGAATACAGTTGGCTAAAGCATCACAATATCGATGAGTACTTCAGGCGTTGTCTCGTCAGTGAAAATCTTCTCAAACTTTTGATCCTTACTGTGAAGTCCTTCACACATCGAAATCATGAATATTGCATACTTTTGTGATTTTCAGTCTCGCTTTCGTTTCAAGATTGAAATCTCGTTAAAGGATGCGGGAAAGTCTCGAATACTTTTTGTCGAGTCGTGTGTTTTTTTTTATACAAACTTTGATTTTTTTTTGATTGATTTTTTTTGTAGGAACAGGTAGTACCAATTTCTAAACGGAAAAACGAATTTTCGAGTGGTAAATGCACTCACATGGTGCTTTAACAGTTCTCGCAATACGAAGTTAAAAAAAAGGCCAAATCTATGCACGGAAATGCAGATTTTCACAGGTGTGCATCCGTTTTTTTAGCGTTGACACCCCGAGTCGACTCTATGTGTGCCATCCATGTCCTGATGGGTGATGGCATGGTGACTGACATTTGTTCCGAGATTTATTTTACAACTCGAATTAATTACGTCGCACTTGCTTGGCAAAAAGCTGGAGGAAGGAAGCAGTACCAACACTTCGTCAAGTCTCATAATTGAATTGTAGTTTCGTTTAATGTGAGAGGACTTTTCAGCATTGGGTTTTCTTTTTTTTTTATTTTTGCTTTCAAACGCTTGTTTGGGAAAATTATTTCAGTTGAAGTTCCTTAATTAACAGATTGTTGGGGTTTTGCAATGGCATTTTGGTTTATTTTTTTGATTTGTTTAAAGGATTTGAGGAATTTCGAAGCAATTGCATTGGAAAACAAATAATTGCTGGCTTTTGAGTTTTAATTGTCATGTTCTGGTGTAAATAATTTAATTATGGTTTTATTGTTGATTAAGAACGTAAGGGGTCTTTTTATTGTTGAATACACCGGTAGGTTTGTGTGTTAAACGCATTTCCACAGTGTTTTTAAAAGAACTTGTTGATATTAATAATCTTCTTATTTTTTCTGTAAAAAGTAGGTATTTATATAAACGAAAGAAAAACGAAGGATTCGTTAAACTGGAACACTTGTCCTTCGTGAAAACAGGAAGTTATGCCACCATCAACTTTTTAATGTACGAAAGAAAAGAATTACTTTCTCCATCGCTTAGAAGCCTTAACCACACACATACATTTACCCAGTCTTTTACATATAATGTTAAATTATTGTTTGGCAGGCCCACAATTCCTTGCTTTTTCCCAGAGCCATTATATTTCGTTCAGCGAAAAGCCTTTTCACATTAGGTATATATAAATAACGATTCGGCCATTAATATAGTTAGTTCTTCTGCAGTTGTTGTAAATGGGAATAATTTTTTCTTTGCTTACTCCTCCTTAAAGCAATTATGAGCATCGAAGTCCTTCTTTTAGGAATAAAAACACGTACGGAAAAAAAATTTTTATGTCTCTCAATTGGATAAACATGAAAGGAAATGACCACCCAAAATATTTCAGCAAGCATTTTAGCTTGTCCGTTCGAAAAAAAGGATCTTTCTCGGTACAAGTGAGACAAGTAATAAATTGCGTCATAAATTATAGAACCATTCACGAACATTAAATCCGTCTTGGAATTTATTTGATTATAAAAGCTTTTATGGTTTAAACGATTGACATGTCAGTTCTAAAAAAAATGACAACATATTAAGTCGCAGAAATATCCCGGAGAAAGGAGAATAGGCTGACGTTACAAACTATAGCTATAGGCCCATTTCAAAATTACCTTGCTTTCCAAATTTTTTCGAAAAAGTATTCTGTGAAAATGGGGCATTTTGTAGTAAGAATCTCATTAGGAAGAAAGAAACGAATTTGTGAGGAAAACATCAACTGGTATTATAAGTTTTCTCCCATTCTCTAACAAATGTTCAAATGCATTAGAAAAAGTTTATGAAGTTCACGGTAATTACACTGCTTTTTTTGCAGTATCATACATTCGCCCATAGTGATCTTTAAGCAACCTTCATTAATTGATGAGAACCACCGTGGTAATTTTCCGTTTAATTTAATTTATTTCTTTGTTTCTTATGATATATACAATTTTTAACTTAAATATAATCAAAATCTGAATTAGCAATCCAATAGTTAATTTACAAATAACTATGCGAAATAAAAGTAGAAAATAAAAATAAATAATTTAAGATACAATCTGTTGCCTTTTGACAAGTATCGAAATTATCGAGCAAGACAAATAGGAATACAATAATAAAGAATTTACAAAATTAAAACCAATTTTTTGCACAATTGAAAAAGATTTTATTCAACAAAATATTGTGAGCTAAAATGTCGAATAATAACAAAAAGAGTCTGTAAAGTCGGTTTACGGACGACAATTTTACGTGATAACGTCATAAGAAAGCATTGATGGCAGCAACACCAACATACGGCCCGTTAACTCACACCCACAAACCCTCTCGTTAAATCCACTTACACACACACACCAATATCTACATCTACGTTCTACTTTACCAAAACTCCGCCTATTTCGTATTTCTTTTTCTCTTGTTCTTTTTGAATTAGAGTGGAATTATTTTGGGAATTTGCGCCTGTTTTTTTCAAGTTTGCCTGGTGCTCAGAATACGTTTGCGATCGATTTAGGTTGAAAAAATGACCCACAAACCCTCTCGTTAAATTCACACACACACACACCCCAATGTCTACATACATCTACTTTCCACTTTAGCAGCATTATCAGCATGAGTCTTATCAGCATGAGTCATGTTATTTCGTATGTGTGCCTGTCGTCGATTTATAAGACTTTATCACGTCAAAAATTATAAAAATTATAATAAACAAAAAAATTAAAAGGTTTGGAAAATGCATCAAAACTTAAATTAAAATCCTAAATAACTTAATCATGAATTTCAATATAATCACAGTTACAAGGCCATTCTCTAACCTTCTTGTTGAAAAATTGTAAAGAGCTGATAGAACGAATTTCAGAATGTAAGATATTATATGGCCTTGGTCCTACTGATTTATAAAAGTTAAAGAAATGCTGGACACTGAAGTCGTCAATCAAAAATGTCAACTCGCTCATAAAGCAAAATTACAGATTGTCTATTAACTTATACTGGAATAAAAGAATTCGCGCCGTTAATTCTAGAGATCCATGTATGTTTCCCGAGATTAATAAAATCTTCAGAAAGAATACATACTCCTGACCGCAGGAGTAGATCTGGGGAACGCCGTCTTGGACGACGATTTCCTTGTGACCGAAGATCCATTGGATAAGGTTGAGACAGTGGGTTCTGCTTTTCAGTAACTGTATACGATGAATGAGTCTGTGGCAATTCAACTTATATTAAAAAAAAATTGTATTATAACTTAGTTTAAGAATAACTCAGTTTTTCTCGTATTTAAACATACATAATAGTTAACCTTATTTTAATAATCAAAATTGTTTATCGAGTTTAAACAATTTTAAATGTGTAAATAATGATATACAAAATAAAATTTAAATCAGTTCTGACTTGAAAGTTTAAGCGTAAGCATCTCGTTTTATTTAAAATTTCGCTCAGGTTTCCACAAGTCCATTCACCCAAATCACGATCTGCAGAACAAAGCTCTGCTGAAACACTTTTACCTTCGAAATAGCATCACGCAATGGCGATCTGAAAATCTTGGTTTTACTGGGTTCAGTGAAGACAACCTGGCATCGAACGAACAAAATGGGCCAAGTTTCATGCTCATTTCGAAGGTCCAACTCATAAGGAAATAGAAGACAACAGGAGTCGATGATGTACCCAATATTGTACTACGACATCTCCCTGAGATTACAATAGACATATACACAATACCGTTCAACAACGCGCTGAATAATGCATATTATCGCACTGAGTTGGAAGACAAGCTGTTGTACATCCTCTCCCGAAAAAGGATAATTCCAATCCGGCAAATCTCCGGTCGATAAGTCTTCTTCAAAGTATCGGCAAGGTATTCGAGAAAGTTCTCAATAGAGTTCTGTGCTGACACCTAGTTCGGATTTAAGGCGGGACACAATTCATGCCGCGTCTAAGCTATTATCTGCTGCCCAATAGAACAATGCTAAGAATCAATGCATGGGTGCCTGTCTGGTTGATTTGGAAAGGGCTTTCGACATCGTATAGTTAGAGGGTCTTTATCTGAAGCTAACCAGTTGGGGCATAAGTAAAGCACTGCTATATAAGTTTTACGACATGCTTAATGGTAGAAAATTTGTTCTCAAGAGTGGCAATATAACATCTACCACAACGTTTGATTTTCAAAACGGTCTACAACAGTGAGTGGTGAGCTCGCCAATTCTCTTTAGTATTTACACCAGCGATATCATTGGTAGTCTACCTCATGCAATTGTTTATGCCGACGATTTAATTGCGTACAGAACAGGTCCAAAAGTTGGAGTCATCAGAATTCTCTTGCAAAGTGATTTCGATAAAATTCACCTGTTTAGGACCCCTTTTGTCTAGGTCTTCTAGGAATACGAAAAACAACTGGCGCAAGCTAGTGATCGCTGGGCCACATGGACATCCACTGGCGAGTAAAGATGTGGTATCTGGTTGGATCAGTATCTATATTTCAACTGATATGTAGAGGCTGCTCTTGCCAGGGGTAGGGGAGATTCGGGAGAGACAGTGTTTTCGCACTTGTCTCGGTCTCTACAGAATACCAGAGTCAGAGTACAAACACTATTATTCCAATGAGGTTCTATACAACGGGACCAAAACAAACAGGATAGATAACTTTTTAATTAAGCTCAGTCGCGGACACATTGCAAGGGCGATTATTAACTAATGGACAAGACTTCGGGGCTCACTACCCCCAAGATGAATATTTTGAAAGTATACGTTCGAATGCTTTTATCCCGCCAGAGACTTTCCCATATTTGATAGTCGAGGGCTGATTCAGGATAGATCGCCGATTCCGTTGGTCTACCACGTTGGCCGCAAAACAGTCGATAGGCGGCTTCTTTACGAACGAGACATAGTCGTTGGGAGCGAAGCAGAGCGCCTTCGTTTCAGTAGGGCCGTGCCCGACCGGGATAGGAAGAAAGCCCTTGATCAGGTCCACCAATTTTGGTGGCTCAGTTAGAACCCGATATTTTCAGTCGAAATAAACGAAAAAATTATAAAAACACAAAAAATATAAAAAAAAAATATAAAAACCCAAAAACAAATATAAAATTTATCAAAAAGCTTGCTATGGCTATTCTAGATTTAAGTATTAAAGGTTTATTTTAAGTTATTTTTGGTTTATTTTTAGTATATTTTAAGTAAGTTTTTAAATAGTATTACATAGGTTAATAAAAAAGATTAGTTTAAGATATTGTTTAGGCCGAGAGGCATCCAGTCAATTTAGAGATTAATTTAGAGCTCCCGCATAGGCCAGTTAGTTAATTAAGTTAATAGTTTTTGTTAGTTTTAAGATTTTTGTCTAGCTCTTCATTAAAACAAAAGTCAAAGAAATGCTGAGTATTGTGTCTAGGAATTACTGTGAGATTTCTTTTACTACCCCGCAATTCATAAATAAATGTATGTACATATGTATAACGAGAACCAATTCTTAAATAGAATACATATTTCCCAAACTTTATAAAAGTAGAGATATTAAAGCTATGATCAAGTCTTTTTTATTTCAGGTGGTTCTTATAATATGCTTTTGTGAAATTAACAATGGTTTTTTAAACGTACCCAACAAACTATCCCATATGAAACTATGGCTAAAACACATACAAGCTTTAGAACCGACTTCGTCCCGTTGCGTATATAAAGCTTTAGAGCGCTCTTCTGTCATCGTGAATGTGAAAATATTGAGAACCTACTGTAAAAATAAAAAAAAATCTAATTTGAACGTATTCATTGAGTAAAATGTTAGAAAGCGAGCAAAAGTTCAGTCAATTCCAACTTTTTTTGTATATCACACGCACAGTCACAGGATGTTGAATAGCTAAATATTTATTTCAGTAAAGTTTTTTGAAACTATTCAGGAACTCAAACATTCTCAGTTGAGATTTATCAAAACAGAATGAGTTTCTTTTAAGGTTCCGTTAAAGTTTTCTGTAGAAAAAGTTGTTTTTGAGACTATATGAAAAAAACAGAAAACGTGTTCTAATTAAGTTCCATAGTGGTTGGTACGACCTAACGAACAGAATGGTTTAGAATCCAATCTTAACCTTAAGCGGAAGGGGATCTCAATCAACTTGAAATGCCAAATTCAAAGCAGTTGGCAGAATATTAGGCTTACTGGAGAGACTTGTTGATTATAGTCCAGACCTATCATCATCGTCTACATATTTAACCAAAAACAAAAAAAAAAAACAAAAAACAAATTAATTGAAAAGCTTCCAAGTTTAATAATAAAAACAACACGACTATAGCAAATTTTCCATCGATTGAACACCAAATGGTTATCACTCAATCAAGGTTAACTAATAGATCTCAAGCATGGGAATATGTAATTTTTTTCAGAACTCATCAACAGAGAATATTATTTATTGGAAAAGCTTCTCGGAAAGCCAAACATGTGAAATGTACCATTTGCTAAGCATATTCATTTTCAAAAATCCATGAATCTTTTGTGGAGGGACTAAGGAATCTTAATTTCAGCCAAACGAAGCGTAGCATTGCGTAGCATCAGAATTCAACGTACACTGTGAATACAAATATATATCTACAGTGTTTTAAGGATACATGCTTTCCTTGCATCAAAACATGATTCTTACAAAACAAGTGATCCTTGAAAAGAGCATTGAAATTGAAGCTGGATAAAAAAATGTGGAGTAAAAAGCAACCGTTCTCACATACGATGTTAGGGAATGTGTACTAGAAATTACTTTTTACCTTAATTGGCGCCCAATACAAATACCAATCAAATTGGATTATAATTTGTCCAGCGACAGTAATCCCAAATTTATATTACCATCGATTATTATAAAGCCTGTAGACTTAACATCAAGTCAACCTTAAGTTATATTAATCTATCCCTAAGTATCTTAGAATATAGTGTAATGCTTCCTGGGCCTCAAGCAATCTGTATGTATATCTAAGTACCTATGTCTATTCTTGCATCTAATTTTCTGCAAGTACCTTTTAGGCGAATAAATGCAAATTCAAGGTTTTTTTACCATTTCATTTCCAAGACCCGATATTTGTTGTTATTTCAAACTCCAGGCTAAAAAATAAATACGATTTCCTTGAATTACACCCAAATGGAACCCGAAACCAGTTTTTCTTTTTCAAATTGTGTGTCACAATAACCATAAAATATTTCTGGGACTTATTTATTTTGTCTGCTTGGATATTGACATTCTTATATAAAATTCCTCTAATCTACACCATGGGATGAGTGGGTGTAGCTCATACATATATTCCATGTTATCAGTTCTTAAAAGCAGACTTCAAAGGGCAAAAAAAGGAAAATATACTTGTACCCATATTCTATGGATAATGTATGTAAGTGTGAATTTTACTATAAATCTATTGGGTTTTACTGTGGCACAGAAGGTCTCAGGCTGGCTGAGTCCGGAAATTATCTGAATACGATACAATTTGCATAATGGATATACGAGATAGTCCCGATAGGGGCCGCATTATCCGATGATTTTCTCTTACACATCAATAACGGTGTTGATGTGTAAACCAGACTCTCATTTAATTTATGGTGTAAACACGATAAGACCTAATTTCGGAGGTTCTACTCGACATAATGGGGTTGAACGTAGAAGATACATACAAACAAACTTCCCGAATGGAAAGAATATATCTTGCTTGACAAATCCGATTAATTGTTAACTAACCGAACCCACAGAGTTAGCGAGTAAATTGGCAATTTGTATCTTCAACTGCGTCGAAAAAGGTGTAAAAATGCGACTACCAACTCTTTGGAGCAATGGACTTCCATGTAAAGCAAAGGTGGTCATAACTATTCATCTACGTTTATTCGTTCTCATGCTTATTTTTTCTATATTTCTCTGGAGGAAGCTTTATCCGGCAGTCCTTGCAGAATATTTTAGTTTTATATCTCAATTATAATAACGGTTTTACCTCTTTTACGGCTCATTGTATATTCTTTTGTTTGGGAATTTAAGATTATCTTGGCGGTTTTGTACGTTCACAACATTTCACTTCTTTATAGGGGTTAGAGGGATTGTATATATTACGTAAGTCGAAAAACGTTATAAGTTCGCGTAGATACTAGATATTCGTTGGTGGATGGCTTTTCTTCTTTTTGCTTCACAAAAAAAAACCTTATGAAACGGATATTGGATGCTTCCTCCGCATTTTAATTCACTTGTCATATCTGATTTCCGTAGACTGGAAATTTAAATTTGAATCGGGATATTTTGAAATAAATTGTGCAGAGAAGATACTTATTTGAAAAAGTAAATGGAGGATGCATAGTGATGGGGACTGTCAGAAAACGGTGTGATTAGGGTTATAAATGTTTAGAAGAACTGTCAAAGCATAATAGACAGATATTAAAAAAAGATACTGGAAAAGTTTTAACCACAAGGCCTTTGGCTAAACATAGGTGGGCGAAGTTAATCTGGATCGATTTTTATTTATATATAAAGGTTAAGAGGCTTATTGCAAATACATTTTAACAGAAATTAAAAAACATGTACATAAATTTAAAGTCAAAAAACCGCCGGCTTAAAACAATGATGAGGAAAAACGTAATCAGAATTCTAAATGGGCTTAAAAAACGTTTCATTTAAACGTAGCAAACACACACTCAGCCATAAATTCTTGGAATTTCGTTTAACATTTCTGCCGACATCTCTAAATTGAATCAATATTATCATCATTAGCAAACGATCCAAATCAGTCAATTCCACGTTCTCAAGAATTGGGCATCGCTCAGACCACATTATGGCGTATTTTGCCTAAGGATCTTGGCTTACACCCATACAAGATTAAGCTGACTCAAGAATTAAAACCGATGGACCATTTGAAGCGTTCTCCGATTGGGCTCTAGGGAAGATGCGCCAAGATGATGAATTTCATCGTAAAATCATCTTCAGAGACGAGGTCGTTTTTGGCTCAATGGGCTTTATTGGGCCATATTTTTTTCGTCACGTTATTGTGAATGGCCAGCGTTATCGCGCCATTGTAACCGATTATTTTTGCTCGAATTGGAAGATATGGACTTGGACGTAATGTCGTTTCAACAAGATGGTGACACAAGCCACACAGCACACTTTACAATCGATTTATTGAAGAGTTAGTTTGATGAGCGTGTTATCTCAAGAAATGGGCCAGTCGATTGGCCGCCTCGTTCGTGCGATTTAACGCCACTAGACTATTTTCTTTGGGGCTATGTTAAGTCATTGGTTTATACCAATGCCGATGACGTTGGAAAAGCTCAGAGCCAACATTGAATGCGAAACAGAGCCCGTTTCTGTCGAAATATGTGGACAACTCATCGAAAAATGGGTCCAACGAATCGACCGCTGAAAACGTTCCCGCGGTGGCCATATGAACAAATTCGAATTCCATTCATAAATGTTTTGATTGTACTTCAAGCATTTAATAAAGTTTTTGAAATGGTTTGCGTTTTATTTAAACAAAAAGTTGTCAAGGGACCCTCTAAACTGTGCCAATTATAGAGGAATAAGTCTTCTGAATATCGCCCACAAGATCCTCTCTGCTGTATTAGGTGAATGCCTGAAACCATTCGTCAGCAACTTGATTGGCTCCTATCAGTGTGGTTTCAGGCCAGAAAAGTCCACAATCGATCAAATTTTCACGCTAATGTAGATCCTGAAAACTACCAAAGAATACCAAATTCATACCCTTCATCTATACAGAGATATACAGAGTCATGTCTGGCTTTGGCATCCCGACAAAGGTCGTCTGAGTGTGCGTGCAGGATGATAATGGAGAACTCTCGCTGCTCCTTCAAAGTTGGTACTGACCCCAAAAGAGGATTCCGAAAAGGTGATGCACTATCCTGCGATTTTTTCAACTTAGTACTTGAAAAAATAATATGAAACTCCCAAGTTAATTGTAAAATTTAATAAAGTAAAATAAAATAAATAAGTTAAATATATTTAAATAAAATTATTGTAGATAAAATTTAATTAAAATAAAATAAATTATATTAATTAATTTAAATTTAATTTAATTTTTGTCGTCTCCTGACTTCTTTTTGTAAGGTTATTGGAAAAGCAAGGCAAACATTTGATTTGTGGAGAAGTCATCGACTATTTGAAATATCTAGGCTAGGTATAGGAAGGGTTAGTAGAAGGGTTAGGGTGGTAAAGAATGTCCACCGTGGAGGCGTAGGCACGCTGGCGTGCGTGGCTAAGCTCGCCGGATGTGGGGGGATCTTGCCACCACGGATAGACCTCACCTATTTCAAAACCCATACATCGTGCCATACTTATACCACCTTATATAAGACCATACTCAGGATGCCCTGCTGGTGTTGTCACAGGGGGGACCTTTTTCCCTCCCAACCTGGAATCCGACGGTCCAAAACATCGCGGATTCCCCAAATTTGGTTCTCCGGCTGCTGTCAAGTCCTCAGTTCCCCTCGGTAGTGTCCGCCTTCCCCCACCCCCTGAAAAAAGATGTTTAGCACGCCATTGTGCGACACTCGCACGTAACAATCATTAATCAAACATCGAAATTTCACCTAGAGACGTGATGTACATTTTCGTTTTTTATTGGAAGTTTTCAATGACACATTATTTCATAACATAATATCAAAGAACCGATCGAAAAAAAGAAAACATTAAAAAAAAAATAAATAGCTAGGAACTAATAAGGAAAAAAAGTGATTGAATAACTTAAATAACAATGATTTGATTAACAAATCTCAACACTTAAACTTTTAAATAAATAAAATATTATTCAAGTAATTTTATAACGATAGATGGATAGCAAAAAGAAAAGATGACAAACACTTGATCGCTCCAACAATTCTGGGACGAGATTGAAATTTTAATTCCTTTTGTTTCAATATGTATGTTTTTTTTGTAGGAAGATTATTCGCTTCTTTTTTAATATTTAATAAACTTGTAAACAAAAAAAAACATTAGCTTCAAAATAGAAAGTATCGCGTGGTCCTGCTTCCTCCTAACTTCCACAAGCGATCGTATGCTAAAATTAATAGTATTCACTTTTTAAATGTAAAAAAAAAACTTCTCCGCGTCTTCAGAACAGCCCTCCGATACAGAAAACTTAAGAACTTAGCAGCATTTTTAGCGATCACAAATATATGGTCTTTCCGACGTAGGTCGTCGTTGGCACACATACCGAGTACTGAGAGCTTTTCGGTTTTTTCGATGCTAGTGCCATTCATGGACAATGGCATTGGGGGTATGTTTAGCTTTAACGACAGAAGCATTAAGTTTTCGAAGCATTAAACTCCACACGATTCTTACTACCCCATTTGGCAATGCTGTATAAATCGGAGTTTAATGAGATGGACATACGGTACCAATTGCAAATGCAATTGTACATCCGAAAGCAAAGGACGTGAATTATCAAACGAATATGAAAAGCTGAGGGTAGAGTCGTCAGCAAAACAGTTAAGTGGGTTAGAAGTAACAGACAGAAGATCATTTATAAAAATGATGAAATGAGTCGGAGACAGAAAAAGCTTTGAAAATTAAATACATAGGTTTGTATTGAAATAAATTAACACTGTTATGTATGTAATAAAATTTGTCAATTTTAACTTCTAACAAATATATGAATACTATTAGATCCAAAAACCTACCACTTTGTAAATGTTCAATGCCTACCGTTAATTAATATTATCCATTACCAAGCAAAGAAAACAATCAACTTTTACATGAGCAAAACATTGAATTGCCATGTGCCACAAAAGCACAGAATCAATTCATTGATTTCTTGAATTTCCAAAACATCAATAGGCTTACTATGACTTAATTTGGCATTTCCCCCAAAATGATGTTCATTGTCTCCAAAGCCCATGAAATGAGGACACCATCTCAGAAAAAAATGTAATTCATTGCTTCATCTAGGATGTACCTTTTCAATTTCAGGTATACATAGCTCCAACTGTACAATAAAACCTATGACAGCGAAACGTTTCATCGATTACATTTCTTTCCACATGACATTTTTTTCCGTGTCACGTCGTACCCGTCATCTGAAGCACCAACGTGAAACTGAAAGCCACAGCGAAATTGTGTGTTGCTAAAACACTTATTTTTAATGGCTAGGTTGTTGTCTTGATGGAGGTCTTCCTAAGTAATTTCCATAGAATAAAATAAGAAAAAACCAAAAGATACTCCTACCGTATCCTACATCCACCCATGATAAAAGTTCCATCGGATACAAGAAAATGACACAATAAATCAACAGCATAGAACTACCCCAACCCCAACACGAAAAAAGAAAAAAGTTTTTAGTTATAATGTTGCTTTGTATATATTTTTTTACATCTTCTGCGTCTATAAATTCAAATAGCACCATAAAAGTTATGAGAAATAAAATAATTATTCTTAGCTAACCACAGGAACTCTTGCAGTGATAAAGTTTTTTTATATAACAATTTTTCACTTGGGGTTTCTCGAAGTTTGGGTTGGGAATTGGTTACCATGTGTCAAAACCACTGGCCAGTATGATGTATGGTCTGTCATGGTATGAATTTTCTGGAAGCACGTGTATTTGACAGGGAATCTGACCTTTGAATCTTTAGTTTCGTTATCATTTTTAATAAGCTAAAGTTGTTAACTAAGATTTAAGAACGATATGATAGAAAAGGTATTTCAAATATGATTTTTGCTCGAAAAAGCGTGCTTATTCCTATTGTTTTGGAAGCGCTGTTGGGGATGGAAACACATTAGCTGTGATTTTTGGGAAAGCTATGGTGAAGTTGGATTTTACAACAAAATGTATCGGCAGCCGCCTGTTATTTTATGTTAAAATTGACATCTCGACTACTTAGTACAACGGGGCTTGTTCGTAGAATTAGGTATTTGCATTTGTTAAAGCTCAATAATTAACTTAACTTTATATTGCTTTAATTTTGTTATTATTACTTAACTGAATTGCTTGTACTAAAACTAAAATTCTATTTTTGTAATCTACGAGAACTTTCATAATGTCTGTTGCATTCCATTTCTCATCTCGTTTCACTTGTTCGGTGTTCTTTTGTGCTTTCACAATTTTGGATTGTCAGATTAGATTCAATTTGACCTTAACCAGCGCTAGCCGCAAGTAATAAATGTTCAGTATTTTCAAGGTGGACAAAGACTTTTATTTCTTTGAAAGAATTGCTAATTTCTTTTCGGAAATTTAACATTGGCGACCGTGACAGGACCTTATGCCAGGTCTTGTAAAATAAAAAAAAAAAGGAAAATTACAATAAATATCAACTGAAAATAAATTCATCGCTGTGAACTACTACATAAAAGGCTCGCGCTGCTCCCTTGCCATTGATAGTGCACCGGTTAATTTTTTTTAAAGCAAAATTAAGTTTTTCAACTCAAAGCTAAAATCTTAACTCGTGTGGGTTATTTAAAACAACACAAAGTGAACATCGGACGATAGTGGTAGATGAGTAACGGAACTGGTTAACCAGTGTTCTTGTAACGGTTCAAGCGATCAGGCGATAGTGCAGTGGCTCGTAAAAAAGAACGCTTTCTTTCTCGACACAATACGTAAAACAAAAAAAATAATGAGTGAGAAAAAGTTAGCGAATCTAAAAACGAAACGACAAACGCTCATCGGGCAACAAGATAGAGTCAAAGAATTCGTTGATAAGAGCTTGGATGAAGCTACGGTTTTTCAATTAGAGACTCGGTCCAAGTGGCTTGAAAAATATTACATTGAATTTCAGAGCATTCAATCGTTAATAGAAGAACTAGATAACTCGGAAGGTGAAATCGCTGTTCGCGCGTCTTTTGAAGAGCTTTATTTTATACTACAACCGAGCCTTGCATACGCGATAAGTAAATGTGACCAGGTAAGCGTTGAACAAAGAAACAAAGACACAACAATTTTCAACACAACCGTCGGTGGTTCTACGGTAAAGCTACCAAAGTTCACTCTTCCCACATTTTCCGGAGATAATACAAAGTGGATAACCTATTTTGAGTCATTTACTTCTCTTATAGATAACAACGAGTCTATCGATAGTGTTGCTAAGTTTCATTACTTAATTTCTTCTCTGTCAGGTCAACCCCTTCGTTGTATTGAGTCCATTGACATAACCGCAAAAAATTATGATGAAGCTCTAAAAATTCTGAAAGATCGGTACGCGAATACATCAGTCATCGTTGAAGAGCACATTAAAAGACTTTTAAATTGTCCCCCGGTTACTAAAGCAGCGTCGAACAATATACGCGATCTTATTGACACGGTTAACGTTCACTTGCGCTCCCTTAAGTCACTCGGTCGACCGGTTGCTCATTGGGATGACATAATTATTTGCATTATTCTTTCTAAGCTAGATTCAACGACCAACGAAAAATGGATAGACGAACGTGCAACTGAAAGACTACCCACACTCAAGGAGCTATTTAAATTTTTGGACAAACGATGTCAACAGCTGGACCAAAAGACATCACAACATATAATGTTCCCAACTTCAACAGCAGCAACGAGGGTAAGCAATCGACCACCAGTATCTAAGGCATCATTTGTTACGATCCAGAACCAGAGGGTATGTACTTATTGCTCAAGGTTAAATCATTTCATATATATCACTAACATTAAAAGAACGCCTTTTAGCTGCCACTAACAATAAGCTATGCATTAATTGTCTTCGATTTGGTCATGACAATACTGTCTGTGAGTCTCAAAAATGCCGGATTTGTCAAGGTAACCACCATTCGCTTCTGCACGAGCCATATCCTTCCGTGGCTACTATAGATAATTCATCAACCCAACCATCATCCAAAGAAACCTCTTTCGACACGTCAACTGCTAACCCTGCTAGCCTGGCAACTATGCAATCTGGGTCTCATATTAAGCAAACGCTCCTTGCTACAGCTGTAGTTTGTGTTCTTGGGAAACAAGGACAGAAATTTAGAGCTCGAGCTATCTTAGACCCTGGATCTCAAATTAATCTCATGACAGATGCCTTAGCGCTGCAACTAGCCCTTCCACGCTACAAATCGTTCACTCCTATTTGCGGAGTCGAAGAGACTTTAACGTCTGCACGCCATGTATTGTACACACAAATGCAATCGCTTGTAACAGCTTTCTCAGCGGATCTATGCTTCCACATTCTTTCACGGATAAGTGAACCCATGCCTAACTTCAGCTTTGACACAGAAAATTGGAAATATCCTTCTCACGTGGTTTTGGCAGATCCCGATTTCAATAAGCCTTCCAAAATCGATATTTTAATAGGAGCAGAGACTTTCTATGACCTATTGCTTCAAGATCAAATACGCATCGGAGATAGCTATCCGCATTTGCAAAACACCCAACTTGGATATATTGCTGGTGGTCCAATCGGTTTTGACCGTGAAAAAGCAAATACTTCGTATCAATGTAAGTTGACTACTAATTCATCCATAGCTTCAATCGAGGAAATTGTGCGGAAATTTTGGGAGCTTGAAGGCCATAGCATACCCAACAAGATTCTTACTGAAGAGGAAAGATTTTGTGAGCAGCATTTTTTAGACACCATTCGCCGCTCAAATGATGGTAGATTTATCGTTCGTTTACCTTTTCGTAATAAGCCTTCAGCTCTTGGAAACTCATTACACACTGCACAAAGGCGTCTTTTTTCTCTTGAACGCAAGCTTAAGCGTCAACCTGAGCTCAAAAAGCAATACGTTTTATTTATGAATGAGTATGAATCTCTTCTACATATGCGCAAATTAGCAACTCCACCGCCATTAAGGAATTATTTCTTACCACATCATTGTATTATTAAATCTGATAGTTCCTCCACAAAGGTACGCGTAGTGTTCGATGCTTCGGCCAAATCAACAACCAACGTTTCGCTTAATGATCTCTTAATGACTGGACCTACTGTGCAATCAGATTTGTTCACGGTCTTAACACGATTTCGAACATACCGATGGGTGTTCACAACAGACATCAAACAAATGTACCGCCAAATTGAGGTACACCCACTCGATCGGCCCTATCAAATGATTGCTTGGCGTTCGAATTCTGATGCCCCTATAGAATACTTTGAGCTAAATACTATTACTTATGGAACTTCAGCCGCTCCATTTTTAGCAACACGTTGCCTTAACCAACTTGCAATTGAAGAGAAAAACAACTTTCCTTTTGCTTCCGATTCAATTTTAAAGGAAACTTATGTCGATGATATCAAGACAGGAGCACACAACCTAACAGATGCCCTCTCATTACAAAACGACCTGATAAAAATGCTCGGAAAGGCCCAGTTTGAACTTCGAAAGTTTTGCTCCAATGAATTGTCACTTCTTAGTTCCATCCCAGAAAATTACAGGGAACCTCTGCTTCGAATTGGAAAAGATGATGTGGTAAAAACCTTAGGCCTCGCTTGGGAACCAATCGCAGATTGTTTCTTATTCCACATTTCCCTTGATGAACATCCGATAACTACTAAGCGCAGCGTACTATCAGATATAGGCAAAATATTCGATCCACTAGGTTTTATTGGGCCTGTAACTGTTGTAGGAAAAATCTTTCTCCAAGAGCTTTGGAAACTCGAGCAATCCTGGGACCAGCCTTTGCCACCGCTATATCGGGAAAAATGGTATCGATATACCCAACAAATTAAATTGCTTCATGACGTTAAAATACCTAGACACCTTCTTTCAAATACCTTTCCAATTAATATTCAGCTACACGCCTTTTCTGACAGCAGCGAAAGAGCATATGGTGCCTGCTGTTACCTACGCTGCGAAGAGGAAAATGGAAAAATAACAACACAACTTATCTGCTCCAAGTCAAGAGTTGCTCCGACAAAATCCGTAACACTTCCACGTCTTGAACTTTGTGCCGCGGTTGTGATGATCGAGTTAGTCGAGCGACTCCAAGATATGCTTCCAATCAGTATTAACAAAAGATTTCTGTACACTGACTCCAAAATAGTCTTAGCTTGGATTGCAAGGCCGTCCTATACATGGCACACATTTGTCGCTAACCGAGTTGCCAAAATTCAAGAACTTTCAAGATTTGAGGAATGGAAATATGTTCATACCAAGGAAAACCCGGCAGATATTTTGTCTCGCGGAGCCATGCCAGAAACCTTTTTGCAGTCTAGTCTCTGGAATAACGGTCCAAAGTTTTTACAGGATTCTTCTGATGCCTGGCCATGTTTTCAACTTGAAGCTGTAGGTGCTGATGTGCCTGATCGGCGCCACACAACCTCTATTCTCCTTGCCACCCATTATTTGGATCTCTTTTCATCAATCATTCATCGAAACTCATGGCACAAACTTAACCGCATCATAGGATATTGTTTCAGATTTCAAAATAATTCTCTATCTCGTTCTAGGAAAACAGAAAGTAATTTTGGATCTTTGACAGTCTTGGAGCTCGAACAAGCACACAATGGAATCATATGCAACATTCAACGTCGTGAATTCAACATAGAATATAGTTGTTTGCTAAGAAATAAGGAAATTGATGGTCGTAGCCGTTTAAAAGGTTTAAACCCCTTTTTGGATAAAAATGGACTAATTCGCGTTACTGGTCGTCTTCAAAATTCTCTCCTTCCTAATAACTCTAAACATCAAATAATCTTACCCAAACACGATATTTCAAAAATGCTAATTAATTCTTTTCATTTCATGTACTTACACGCTGGTCCACAAATGTTATTAGCTGCAATCCGACAACGCTACTGGCCTATCGATGGAAAACATGCATGCCGTAATGTCGTTCACAGGTGCTTCAGATGCATTCGTACAAAACCAACAATACACCAACCGTTAATGGGTAACTTACCAGCTGAACGCGTCCAACCAGGTCACCCTTTCCGTACAACCGGCATTGACTTCTGTGGCCCTATTCGTATAAGCTCAAAAGTTCGAGGACGAGCACCAATAAAGGCCTACATTTGTGTTTTCATTTGCTTCACGACAAAGGCTATCCATCTGGAGGTTGTCAGCGACCTGTCAACAGAGACTTTCATTGCTTCCCTACGAAGATTCATCGGCAGAAGAGGAATCTGCAAAACCATTTTCTCGGATAATGCTACAAATTTCGTGGGTGCGAAAAGTGAACTATCTGAGCTGTATGAATTGTTTCAAAAGGAGTCCCATAATCAAAAACTCTCTGCAATTTGTCAGCAATCTAAAATTGAATGGCGTCATATTCCACCCCGGTCACCACACTTTGAAGGGCTCTGGGAAGCCGCTGTTAAGGCAGCTAAATACCATTTAATACGTGTACTCGGCAGCACAATACCAACCTATGAAGAGCTTTGTACATTGGTCGTCCAAATAGAAGCTATAGTAAATTCCAGACCGATTACGCCGCTTTCTGATGACCCAGGTGATCTTGAAGCCTTAACTCCAGGTCATTTCTTGATTGGTGGTCCGTTAACATCATTCCCGGAGCCTGACATTTCAGATGTTTCCATTAATCGTCTTTCGAGATTCCGAAGAATGCAGCAACTTCAACAGGTCTTTTGGAAACGCTGGTCCAGCGAATATCTTCACTCTCTTCAACAGCGACATAAATGGACATCTAAATCAAATAATTTAAAACCGGATGCTCTCGTCCTTCTTCAAGATGACAACCTGCCACCATACAAGTGGGCACTAGGCAGAGTGGTTCGTACGATACCTGGTCATGATGGAATTCATAGAGTAGCAGAAGTCAAAACGCAGAATGGGGTATTCAAGCGAGCAGTAGCTAAATTGTATCCCCTACCAATGGAAGATTAAAGCATCAATAATACACTTTAAGGCGGCCGGCATGTTAAAGCTCAATAATTAACTTAACTTTATATTGCTTTAATTTTGTTATTATTACTTAACTGAATTGCTTGTACTAAAACTAAAATTCTATTTTTGTAATCTACGAGAACTTTCATAATGTCTGTTGCATTCCATTTCTCATCTCGTTTCACTTGTTCGGTGTTCTTTTGTGCTTTCACAATTTTGGATTGTCAGATTAGATTCAATTTGACCTTCACCAGCGCTAGCCGCAAGTAATAAATGTTCAGTATTTTCAAGGTGGACAAAGACTTTTATTTCTTTGAAAGAATTGCTAATTTCTTTTCGGAAATTTAACAGCATTAACATTTATGGATGATGAAATGGCAATTGTGCTTGCTGCTTTGGATTTGTACCTTCAAAGCTGCAAAATTGCAACAGTAAAAAAGTAAAATATTAAAATATTTTTTAAAACGTGCTCCACATTTTAATTAAAAAAAATCAAGATTGCTTAAAGAATGCCAGCAGATTTTTTTATTTGGAAATTACAAATACCTAATTTATAATGCTTCAATTTTTAAATTTAAGAACTTTAAAATTTCACTTTATTTAGTTTTATTAGCATGTTAACATTTGAAAATAAATTGCACGACTGGATCGCACGTACTTGCTCATATGTGCGGTCACATTGTATAATAAAATTTAAGAAAATTAAAGTGAACATCAAAGCATTTATTCCATTTTTGTGACTTTTGATGGTTCGAATAAAGTACGTTAAATTGTATTGGGTGAAAAAATTTAAACGCCATTTTATTTTCTTAGGAAATGTAAAAAAGTGTTATTTTTTTTCAAAATCGTAGGAGCCGTTTTTAAATAAAAAGGTTTTTTTAACAACTTTAAAAAAAAAATTAAAAAAAAATTCAAGAATACAAACTTAAGCACACAAATAACGTACATTTAAGACAAAATTTAAAACAAAAATCAGTTACCCGTTTTCAAAATAGTGATTTTTCAAAAAAAAAAAAAAAAAATTAAAAAAAAATATTAAAAATACAAAAAAAGTTAATGCGAAATTACTTAGGCTGCTTACATTTTCTGGAATATCAATTTTGATAGTATTGGAATTTCCAATTTTTGAGAAAATCGAAGACAAAACCGGTCTTATGGGAGGTACCGTTTTTAGCCCATCATATTAATTTTTTTTTAACCAAAATATATTGCTTACCTACAGTATACACTGATTTTTTATCATAAAAATTCCAGGAGCCGTTTTCGAGAAAAATAAACTTTAACATAACGGTTATATGACAGGTACCATTAATTGTTGAGCTAAAAAAAAAATTGAAAAAAACTCTGTAGAATGTCAAAATAATTTTAAGTTCTAAATTTGAAGACGATTTGCCCAACCGTTTAGGTTACAGTCCAAAATACAACCGTACAGACAGACGGACAGAATTTTGCCAGTAACTCAAATATGTTTCTCTATCATCGTAATGTCATATTTGATTGTTATCATAAAATTTTTAATTTGCACGAATGCATAACTTGCATTATAGCACCTATAATCGCAAGTAAAAAGGAGTTGGGGATAGTGATTTGATTGCAGTTAAAAATCAATTTATGTCTTCAGCGAGTTCATTACATTTTAGTGTATCAAAGGAATCAGTGTGTGTTAAACAAAATCATGTATTTGCTTAATACGTGTATTAGTCCCAAAAGTTTTGCATTGGTCTTAAATTAGGTTTTTGACATATCTTCTTTTTAGCGTTATGTTTTTTATCTTGGAAACCTCAATGTTCCTCACATTTCTGTATAATGAGGTCTAAAAATAGAGTTCTTGATCTAGTTTGAAGATATAAAAGAATCTTGTTCTGGCAATACTAATATAGATTATTTTCTTCCACCCCTGGATATCTTTTTTGACTTGGGCTGTTGTCATCTTTTTGAAAATTGTAACCCACATGACAGTTCAAATACTTTTGATTTCAAGAAAGCCAACTTTCAGTTGCTCTCTGCAAGCTTACGTAGCGCTGATATTGATAATAAGCGGTGTTTTTTTAGACGAGTGGTTTTCAATCTGGCAATACTTTTTTCAAAGTTAGTCTTTTTGACAGCTCTCACTTGATTTATGCTCAGTTTGGTTCGCCATTTCATAATGAATAAACTTACTCCTGAACAACATTTGCAAATCGTGCAAATTTATTGGCAAAATAATGGTTCGGTTCGGTAGAGCAGAGTATTGAAGCCGAATGTGTCCATCCGCCATTGCGCACAACAATTGAAGCTGTGCCCATCCACTTTATGGAAGATTTTGCGGAAGGATCTTGGTTTGCGGGCTTACAAAATCCAACTCGTACAAGAACTAAAGGCGAATGACCATCAAGCGCGTCGCACGTCAGATTCTAATAATATTGACGATGCAGTTCATAAATTCTATACGATTTAGAAAACTGCATAAAAAAGGTCCAAAGAAAATTCGAGTACACCTGCCTTTCTACCCACCTAGTATCATAAAAAGATGTGAATGCTCATGAGGACAGTTTTCCGTTTTGGAAAATATTTGAAGAAGACAATTAATAACCTCTTTCCGCATTGCCACATCATCTCGAATGTTGTTTATTTTGTGACTGTAGCATGGAGTTTTCACAGCATTGTTTGCGTCTTTCTGAATCACCGTAACAGCACTTCAAACTACATAACATAACAGCACATCCGTAGAACCCTATGTCCACCACCTCTCAAGAGGAAGTTTGAGCTTCTTTTCTAGCAGTTTTTGGCAGTTAATATTTTTCTAATTTCTATCCAGTTTTCCTCATCGGACTCATTCTCTTCGTAGTATATACGTATAAATATATACACGAAAGCAACAAAATTCTCACGAATATTACCTTTCAGATCGTGAGATAACACTCTGCTGGGAAAGGTGAGATACATTTTTTTCTCTCATCAAAAAGTATTGAATAATATCTTGATGCCCGAACTTTTCTTAAAATTTGATCAAAAACCCCTCCTGCTTTTGTTTGTCTTGCTTATATATACATAAGAAGAGGTTGACTGCAAATGTTGTTTTATTTCTCTAGCAGATAGTTGCAACTTTAGAAGTTCTCTAAAAAAATCCTTTGTTCACGGTCACGTCAGGTTGGTTTGAAATATATGTGTTTTTAAGTGTACTTTATCATCTCTATGACGACTAAATAATGCCGTCAAAGGAAAATGATGGTTCCTACTATGGGAAGAAAGCCGTTCCCTGTTTTCTTCTACCTTTTTGAGACGCTTCTGATTTACACATTTGATCGGGGGCCCCGTATCTTTGATACGACTAATTCAGCGATAGCTAGCCCCTGCTCTACTTTGGAAGATATCGACATAATCGGAAAAGCCCAGCGTGATGTCAGTAGCGCTTTTGTGAGTATTCAGACGGATGCAGCGAAGATGGGTTTAAGATTCAATGAGGGCAAAACCTATAATATTAAAAAATTCTTGTCATCAAGAAGAGAAACCCAACATCGACGTCTTGGACAAAACATCACGATATATAGCTATAACTTTGAAGTACTTAGGGAATTTTTCTACCTGGAACCAGCGCCAGCAATGATATCAAAACGAAGGATAACTTTTGTCAATCGACATCTTTAGTCTAAGAATGCAATTGAGTTTGAAAGCCCTCTCTTTCTCTCTTTGTCTGTGTCTCATTTTAAGACCCTCATGCATGTACCATGAGTGCATGATGCATGGTGCAGACACTTAGACACTCTGTCAAAAGTGAATGAGGATTGGCTGTTTCGAAAGAAAAAAATCTGGATAATTGTTGGTTCTGTATGGTTAAACGACGAGTGGAGAGGGATATACAACGAAGAACTGTATGGGCTGTACAGCGGCATATAGACCTAGCCAAAATAGTAGTCCGGGGCATTAAGACTTTTGCTGGGAAATAATTCTCAGACGACATTTGACTTTGGTATTCGAAAGAGTACCAGTAATCGAAACGAACAAAAACCATATCCTGCACGCATGCACCTGTTGGCATTATGCCACTATTTTGTTTTTAATGCTTATTTCTATGTTCACACTTAACTCTCGTATTTTCAATCCTAGTAAGATGTTTGTTAAACATCGAAACATTATTTCAATCGCATCTGGATTCTGGACGCCACTTAAAATTTTTTGCCGACCGGACCCCTATTCTATGGCTGAGTATTGCATGTATGTGTCCTGCATTAGCTTTTACTGTCAAAGCATCTAAGAAACCTGTATAAATTGTCCTAAGCTAAACATTCATATTTAGCCTTGCAAAATATGATCCTTTTACCAACTTTAACTAAAATAATCCAATGAAATGCCATCCAATATCGAAACTTCGTTGAAACCTTGAGTGCTTCAGCTTTTTACTGGCCGTAGTTTATACTCCTCATTTCTTCTCGAGGTCCTGTCAGTACTTATGCTCTATAAATTTTGATATTCTCAATTTGATGGCTAGGCTCTTAGTTCCCTTATATTAGTAAATTTATGGGGCAAAAAAACTCAACGACAAAATAAACTCTGAGGGCATTAGTGCATGTCCTGATAAATGTTATTGATGTTTAAACAATCCTATTGGGATTAAATGTATCTGCAAGCACTTACAGTAAGTCACGTATGTTTTTTTCCTTTACTTTTTTTCTTTCTTCATCATGCAGGAAATAATAAAAAAGACGCCGGAGAAAGCTGACTTAAATATTAAATAGCACAACTTTTACTGTTTTCCCAACAACTTATCCAGGCAAAAACTATGGAAAACTTTAAACTCCCTGCCAACCAACAAGCATCAGCAATACTGTGCAATTCCCCAAAGTCATGAGTCAAAAATGTTCCCGTGAACATCCTGGCTTGTCCCATAAACCTTGTACCTATATAACAATATTTTCCATATGACGGTAGAATGCAATCATGGTGGACTTTTAATAGATTCACGTGTTTCGAGCGAAATAACCTAAATAAATACATAAAATATATGTATGTATATACATATGTACATGTACAATGTATATATACTATAAACACATGGAGCAATATATCAATGTCCTGACTGGCAAGTTTGTCCTCTGCTGCCATTTTCATTAATATTTAATGGTTAAATTCAATTTTCTCCCAATTTTGTGAAGCCCGTAAATATCAAAGGCTCAAGAATGTACTAAAAGCTTCATACGTGTGGTACACATACGCGGATATGCCTGGTTCTACTTTTAGTCTTCGCATCGAAAAACTAATTAGCACTGAATTAAATTTGAGGGCTACAATACTTTATGCACTGTTTCATTATCAATAAGCTTTAATTATAATTAGGTACCTAAGTTTAAATAAAAAAACTGAAAAAAAAAATTGATATTAAAAACCACAATACTTAAAGGTTTTTAGTAAAAATGAAGTACGCCATCACACGTCTTAATAACAAGAAATTTATGAAAAATGTATTTTGAAAATTGTAGGACCGGTTTTGATAAAATCCTGTTTTTAATTTTTAGTTTTTTGAAAAAAAAAATATTTTTTTTTTGAAATTTGGGTATTAAGTTTTTTAGAATTTATTAATATACATGTGATTATAAAATTTTGAGGTTGGCAAAACTGTTGTAAAAGTGATTGGTTCAGTATTAATATCGCTCTGTAATATTTTTAATTTTTAATAGTAAATTACTCGTAATTTTCATAAAAAAGCAATAAAGTTCGAATTTGTAGTCAGTTCTTATACGCGCTACCAAAATATTTTGCTGATTAAAAAGGTAAAACTAGCAATTAAGCAAGAAAATAAAATAACTTGGCTGATTACGGTGTCACATGAACGAATACAAAAGAAAGGTCGACCAAACTTCTCCCGAAGACTTTCTCAATCCGAACCCAAAATCTACTCACCAAGCGACAAAAATAAACAACCCCGTCTTTAACATGCCCATCTCGGATGCAGATCTCATAAAAATAAAGCAAATCATCGATACATCACTGCAAAAAGAGCTCTGAGTAGCGACCGCCAAACTAGCTACAAAAGACGACTTTGTTAAGTTGAATGAAGAAATCAACGCTTTACGCCTACAGAATGAGGATCTCACCAAGAAGATACATCACTTCGAAGAGAGGTGCGAGATGTTGGAGGATGAGCTCGAGATGCAAAGTCGGATTCTACGAGGTAAAAACATTATCCTCACTATTCCAAACAACGTTGATCTTCGAGAGAGAGTACAAGACATTAGTCAACTTCTGCTTGGCGATCCAAACCAAATCACTGAGTCTATAAAAATAAGTGAAAATAGCACTGTTACCAAATTAAAAACTATCACTGGTTCTATCGAAAATGCAACAAAAATGATGAAAAATTCTTCAAAACTAAAGGGCACACGTGCTTTCATCCAAAGAGATCTAACAAAGCAGATGCAATTCAAACGCCGTTTTCTTCTTGGCTACCGAAAAATAATAAAAAATAAAAATCCGAATGAAGCCGTTCAAATAAAAAACAACTCGCTTGTGGTAGCTGATAAAATATTTTATTTAAATAATTATAACAATATAAAATATAAAAACTATAATGGCGAACAACAACTTTGCGAAATGTTTGGAGATCTCAACTTCGAACCTGTCAAACTTTTGAAAATGTCAAGTAGACGTCAAAATGATTTATATAAACCAGTCAGGCAAAATGGCTCAGAGATGCCACTTAGGCAGAATAGTGCTAGTAGTAGTACAATAGTACAAAATTGAAATAATTATGCCGTCAGCTCAATATTTTCAAGTAATAGTAATATTTTATCATATAATGTGTCAGGCCTTAATAATAAGCTATTGTTTGTGAATTTTTTTGAATATGTAAAAAGTTTTGATGTATTTTTTTTGTACGAAACTCATATAACGTTAGAAAATTTTAACAAGTTTACTAAATATTTTAATGGTTTCAAATTAACTTGGAAAGCTGCAGTGAGAACATACTCCAGAGGACGGGCTAGTGGTGGGACTCTCTATGGAATTAAAATATCACTTTTAAAAACCTACGACTTTGAGGAACATGAAGGAATCACGATTGTTAAACTATTACGAAAGCCAAATCTTATCATTATTCCTTGTTATATTAACTACAGCATATGGAACGAAGACTTCGAACGACTCAACAACATCATGATGAATATGGCGAATAAGAGTATTTTATTGATTGGATATCTTAACGCCAGAATAGCTAATTTACAAGTAACAGCAAGCCGCAGTACAAATAACACAGTTTTAAATCTCAGTCATAGAGTATCAATGGACGATGTATGTAATCAAAAGGGAACACATTTATTGGAACTTATTCAGATGTTTGATTGTACAGTTTTAAATGGATGTATAAATGGTGATACCAAAGGTCAGTTTACATTTCTTGGAGGGCAAGGAAAATCAGTCATCGATTACTGTATGGTTAATAATGACTGGAATGATCTAGTGAAGAAGTTTAAAGTGCAAAGCAAAATCTTCTCCGACCACATGCCAATTACAGTGGAATGGGTTAATGAATATGCTACAAATGGAAAAAATCTCGATCTACTGCCGCGGCTGAAATGGAATCAAGACATTTGTAATGTTTTTCAGAAGAAATTGGATGAAAATCTGGCTTCTGTAGATATTTCTACAGAATCAACGGAAATAAGTGCAAACAAACTCATTGCTTGCATTAAGAGTTCCACAAACAACACTCTCTCACACAAATCTTCAAAATTCAAACAAAAATGGTTTGACAAAGAGTGTATGCTTGCTCGGAAAAAAACGTTTATTCTGTTAAATGCACTGAGAAACTCTTATAGCCAAACACTTAAAAAGTGGTATTTAGAAGCGAATGCAGCATTCAAGAAGCTTTGTCTCCAAAAGAAATCTACTTTTGAAAATAATCAGGCTCGTACACTGGGCCAAATTAAGAACTCAAAGGAATTCTGGAAGACTGTCAGAGAGATAAATTTTACAAAACATACAATTGGATTAGGAATGTCCGCTGATGAGCTATCTACTCATTTTAAATCTCTTTTATACGGCCAATATGACATAAGATTCTCATATGCTGAACCATGGTTCTCCGATGACATTTTGGATTCTGAACTCACTATTGAGGAATTGAAATCTGCAATTTTCAAAGGAAAAAACGGAAAAGCCCCTGGAGAAGATGGAGTTCCGTACGAATTCTTTAAGAATGCCACCGAAACTTTCCACAGACAACTTCAATCCCTTTTTAATAAAATATTTTAGACAGAAGAAGTGCCATCATCATTCAAAAGGTCAGTAATTTTCCCAATATACAAAAAAGGTGACTTGAACAATGCTGAAAACTACCGTGGCATCTCCTTCATGAATGTTCTTGCAAAATTATTTTGTGGTATTCTTGTAAATAGATTAGAGACATGGGTAGAGGTTAACAGTGCCCTGTCAGATTTTCAAGCTGGATTTCGGAGAAATTACTCGACAATTGACCACATTTTCACGCTTACCTCAATTGTTAAAGCATTTCAAGCAAGAAATAAAAAAGTGTATGCTTTCTTCGTGGATTTTAAGTCTGCATTTGACCTTATAAATCGAAATGCTCTCTTTTATAAGCTCTCAAGGCTAAGATTATCTACAAAATTCATTAATGTTTTAAAAGCACTATATTCAGAGTCAAAAGCAGCTGTATGGGACGGTTCCACTTACTCAGATTGGTTTGAAACAGATAACGGAGTAAAACAAGGCTGCCTTCTGAGTGCGCTATTGTTTTCGCTTTTTATTAATGATGTGGTTGAATACCTGCCTGGAGGGATTCGAATAGCCGATACAAACATAAATGTTCTAATGTATGCTGATGATCTAGTGTTGCTTTCAAAATCTCCAGAAAACCTTCAACTGAGGATCAATAGACTCGCGGAATACTGTCAGCAGTGGGGTCTTGTAATCAACACAAACAAATCGAAAGTAATGATATTTAGCCATTCAACGAGAAAACAAACCACATACAACTGGTTCTATATAATGGTACTAGTTTGGAGATTGTAAACGAGTATAAGTATTTGGGTGTAAAACTAAGCCGAACGTTAGATTTTAACGTGCATCTTGCAGAAAAATCAAATTCATCACTTAGCCTACTCAACATGTCTTGGAGAAGCATATTCCTAAATAATAGAATCAATCTTTTAACGAAGTACAAAATATATGATGCTGTCGTTAAGTCTACTCTTTGTTATGCTGGACAAGTCTGGGGTATTGACGAATACGAGTCCGTCGAAAAGTTTCAAAGAAACTTTTTAAAAAAGCTCTTTAACCTACCACTGAATACGCCAAATTATGCAATTTATGTTGAAACAGGACTTCCTAAACTTTTTACATATACTCTGAAATTGCAGGCCGACTACATAACCAAAGTACTCTCTTATTCAGATACCCGTCTGGCCAAGAAAATGCTGTTATACGAGCAAAGGAACGAGGATTGGTGGTGGTCTAAATGGAAACGTTTAGGAATAGATTGTGAAGAAGTCGTCTCAATGGACTCAAACAGTATAAATTTGGTCAAAGACCAACTATATCGAATTATTCAGAATCATGAAAATTCTGTTCATGATGAGTTTGCAGCGAAAGTTCGAAAATCAGAGAGCAGAATTTTATACTCGCAACTTAATATTAATTTACTTGAGAAGAATTACTTTAATGATGTATATAGTTGTAAAGAAATATCTCTAATTTTCAAAGCACGATGCGAACTACTCTATCTAAATGGAAGCCCTTACAACGGAAGTTTTAACCAGTTCTGTTCATTGTGCAACCTTAAAGCAAAAGAAGACTGTTTTCACTTTTTAAGTATTTGTCCAATTTTTTCTCCCCAACGTCTTGTCTTGTATACTTCGGAAAGAAAACTTTAACTATGCAAGAAACAATTGTAATCTTGAACGAGTTCAACTGGAAAAACCTTTGCAAATTTATATTAGAACTGTGTAGATATAGAATGCTATTGATAAACGAATATGTATAAAAACTATTAAAAAAAAAAAAAAAAAAAAAATATTTATATTAATATGTTTAATGTAATAAACAAAATTTGTTAACCGAGCTGACGGCAATGCCATAGCTTTAAATTCATTAAATTATAATACAAACGAACATAAAATTGAATAAAATGAATTAAAAATTGAAATTGAATTGAAAATTGAATTGAAATTATAAAATTTAAAATAATTTTTTTTGATTAGTTTTCAAAATATTGATTTTTGAAAAAAAATGTAAAAATAAATTTTAATTAGAAAAAAAAGTTATTCAAAATTTTGATATGAAGAATTAGTTTGGCTACCTAGATGTTCTCAAATAGAAAATTTGACAGAAATCCAAACAACCATTACCGAGAAAGCCAGAAATAATAAAAAAAAACCTTATATGAAAGGTACCGTTAATAGACTTTTCCCGTAAATTTAGTTCTCAAAAATGTTCATCAAAATCTTTGGTCATATGGCAGGTACAGTTATTTTTAGACCTAAAAAATTTGAAGATAATCGCAAGTAAAAAACAACATCGTATACCGTACGTACGTTTGCGTGAATTGGTTAGCAAACTTTTTCTTTGGCCAATTTACAAAGATTTTGTTAATTTTTTTTTAAAAGAGGTTATATTATGTTACTGGAAGTAATTTCCTATCAATTGAAAAAAGTTTTGCTCAATTTCGTTGTGTCGTTCTCGCGTGATACGCGCGCACCCGAAACTGCTTAGATTTTATTATATATAGTTGTTTTTTTTTAATAAGCTATTAAAAACAATAAATCCATGTTTTTAAATGCTTCCAGCTTCTTTAGGGAAATTTTTTGGTAATTATGCCTTATAACTTACACCTTCTTCATATTTTGTTTTTTTTTTCGTTGAAAATCGACGATTTTTACCTTTCACGTTTACAAATTATCTTCATAAAAAGACGTACTTTCCCCATTTCAACAAAGTTAATATTTCTAGTCGGTTAAACAGTAAGATATAAATGGTTGCCCCCATATATATGTATATATAATATATGATTTGGAGTAGATGCGAGAAAAAGATTAAAAGGACGTGCAAGCGTGCCTTAAAAATTACATATACATTTTCAGAATGACCCCAAAAATTACATTATTCAAGGTCATCCACCTTCTTGAGCTGTAAATTAAAAGACATTCATAATTTCCAATATTGTTTTTAGGATCTATTAGTACAATGATTTTTTTATTTTTAAATTCCACTGTTTGTTCCTGGGTATATATCAGAACATTCAGTCTGTCTGTCTGTCCGTATCGATTCCTACAGCCTAAACGGTTGGGTCGATTTGATTCAAACTTGGTATATAGTACTCTACCTGACTGTTTTTCGAATTGGCATTCTAGCTCCAAAACTAACGGTACCTGCCATATAACATTTAATGAAAAACTTATTTTTCTCGAAAACGGCTCCAACGATTTTGATAAACTTTTCTGTATGATTCTGTAGATTTTTTTTAATTTTTTCTCCTAGGATAAACTATAGATTTCTTTAAATTGACTTTTTCAAAAAAAAAAAACAAACGATTTTGAAATGAAAAATTCATCAAATAGAAAACACCAAACGAAATAAGATGGCTTTCAACATTTTTTCCAAAAAACGTTATGAATAGCGTTTTTTTGATTTCATAAAAATTTTATTTGTTCAATATTTTCCCCCAAATTTTGTTTTATATTGCTCAGTTGAGCCCTAGCCACTAGTCTAATGAAAGCAAACTTCGTTATTTTTATTATTATATATTTATCTTTATTTATTTTAAAGCATTTTTGATCAAAACAGCATACAGCATACAAAATAAATAATAAGGACGCCTATAAACACATAAACACGCAAAAACAACTAACAAATAAAAAAATACTCGATTACCTACTGAATCCAAAAATTTCAATCAAGAAAACAAAATTGTACACCTGCATACAAACAACCACTGTGATAAGTTTTAATATTGTCTATACCCACTCGCTTCACAGTGGTTAGAATTGGTATCTTAATTTTAGTACCTACCTTCCTTCCAACCTTATTATATGTAGCTAATATCCTTAATAAGTTCCATGAATACCCCCAACATGAGTTTATCGATCCACCAAACATAATTAAGTTACCTAATTTAATTAATTTTATTTTAAAAAGTAAATTATTAATGTACCTTAAAATGGCGTTTAAATTATTTCACTCAATATAATTTAACGTATTTTATTCGAACAATCAAAAGTCACAAAAATCGAATAAGCTCTTTGATGTTACTTTTTTATTTTATAATTAGCGCGCGCACAAGGGATTATTTCTTTCCCTTTTAATGTAGATCACACTGCGCGGGCATTAGAGAAATAGGGAGGGGAAGGACAGGAGGGGTCGATTAACATTGGTTTTGAATGCTTGCAGATCAAAATGGTAAGGGAAAATCTCGCCGGGTAAACTATTCCAAATTCGTGTTGTTCGGCTAAAAACGAATCCCTATATTTCATGGTACGTCCGAGATTGGGCTCAAGGGTGAACTAATGAGCATTTCTTGCGAGACGAGTATTGCGGGAGAAAGTTTTAAGGGGAGGAATGCAACTGGCTACTTCGAGTGAACATTCTTTGTAAAAGAAACGATACAATAAGGAACGACATGAAACATTGCGTCGGTGCTCGAGAGGGGCAATTGTTTCAGTGGCCGATCATTATTTCTAGCGTTCAACTAGTGAACTCAAAGCGTTGCACCCTTTACGGATAACTGCCCAAATCCAAAACACAACTACAAAATATGACGCAACAATCTATGTTTATTTATTTGCTTAAGATCCATAAGGCTGTATCCACAATCAAATGTTCCCACGACTTAAATATATAGCTCACGACAAAATTCACGTTGCAAATTTATAACTGAGCCGGAATCTGACAATATTTTGTATTAATTTACACCCGTTCGGTAAGCATAGTGAATATTTTGACACATAACGAAGACTTTGACACCTGCGGAAACTTAACAATTGAAAACACTTTCATTGGTATCTGGTCAATGATAATATGGTTGTATTTTTATAATAACGATGCCATTCAAAAATTCAACATATATTGAAATGGTAACTTTTCAATGAAAGAGACCCAGTAAACATTTTTGCACTTTAATCTGTCAGATGAGCCTTGTCTAGAGATTTCATTATAGCTCCCGTTGCTGCTGAAAAAACCCCATTTTTTATCCTCCCAAACGGCGTGTTTTCACCCTTAAGCATCCCTAAGTTAAGTGAAATTTGCATTATTTTCCATGTCAAATTCAATTAAATCAGCAACTCACTGACAAAGATATAAATCGGTTTTTATTATTTATGACATGCACTGTGGAAAATCAAAATAAAATTCTTTAAAAAAGTGCGTTTCTCATATTTATGGAATGTGTTAAGTAATATACTTTAAATATTTTACTAGAAACTAAATCTTGGTAATTTTTTTTTATTTTAAGAAATTTATTATTTTTAAGACTGTTTTTAGTCTTTCACAAACTTTCGTATTAAAATATTCTAATCTTTAATTTAACCTAAATAAAAATAAATTTGTTCTGGATTTTATTTTTCATGGATCTCTGTTTTCATTCTAAGGTTATGGGCCCAGGATACGATTAAAGGAAAATATATTGGGATTCATTTCTTAAATTAATACATTTTCTTACTGCACTAGAGATCAATACCAATTTGAGAAGAAGAAAGAAAAATGGCCATCAACAATCAGAATTCCACTTTTTGATGGCACAAATTTCAGCAACTGGAAATATCGTGTTGGTATATTTTGCTAGACGAGAAGGTACTTCAAAAATACATTGAGGAAGATTTAGATAGCATTCTTTCGGCAGCTTTACCAGCTTCTCAGAACCGGATAACGACTAGAGGAAAAGAAATGTATTTCAATTTTGGTTCAGACTATTCATGATGGACAATTGGAATACGTCAAAGAGAAAACAAAAGCCAAGGAGATGTTTGACACGTTATACAATATTTTCGAAAGGGAAAGCATCGCATATAACACGCAGCGCAAACAGTGCAATTGATGGACAGCAAAATAAATTTTCGTGTTGGATTCTGGTGCTATCCAGGAGTTTCAAATTTCAGTTGCGAAGAAAAATGAAAATATTTTAGCAAATCAAATCGGGAACATTTCAGTGAAAACATTTAACAATGGTGATTCTTCTCCAAAGAAGATGAAAATGTTTTATTTGTCAAGGATTTGAAATGCAATTCGATGTCGATTCGAAGCTTGACCGAAAGAGGTTACCGTATTGATTTCGAAGGCGACCAAGCATGTGCGTCGATCAATGGTATCCGCATGTTTGAAGCGCACAGCGCACAGCGCACACTGGAGGGAAGCTGTACGAAGTTGATCTACATGTTTTTCAAGACAAATTTACTGGCATTTCAGGTGAGTGAAATGTTAATAACTCATCTCGGCTTTTATGGTAGGTACTACAGATTGGCATTACAGATTGGCACATTTGAATTCGTCTGATTTAAAAAAAATTGGTATGTCGTCATATGGGTAAAGTTTTGGAGCAGGTGAGCGTTGACATCGAATCAAAACTTTGCAAATCATGCGTTTTTGGAAAGCAGATAAGCACTTCATTTCCAAGGAACAAAAATATGCGATCTAATCACAATTTGGAATTGATTCACAGTGATATCTCTGGCCCAATGTCTGTGCCGAGCTTCAATGATTAAATGAAAAAGTGAAGTTCTAGATAAATTCTAGAAATTCCTAGCTATTTCTGAATCATTACATTGCCAGAAAGTAGCGAAACAATTCGAAAACCAGACACCGTGTGAGATTTGGTTTGGAAGAAAACCAGAGCTGTCTCCTTTGCGAATTTTCAGTTCATAATTATTATAATATATTATTATATATATAATTATATTTTTTATAATTATTCTTTTTTAGTTATAATTTTGTACCTAAAAACAAGCAATCAAAATTTGAAAGGAAGTCAAACAAATGTCTCATGCTTGGGTATGCTTCATCAGTTGGTTCATATCGGCTTTGGGACATGAAAGAGGCAAAACTTGTAATTGGTCGTCATATAACATAAGATTCTATGCTTAAAACATGATAGAGATCAAGATTTCAGAGGTGGACTTAAATGATGAAAAGCAAAAAGACCTGGCATTTTCTTCTGATCTCCAACTGAACCAAAGGGATGACTGTGATGAGGGAATAGTCCACTGGTCTTATTTGGATATGACTGGTAACCACATTCATGTCAACAATTCAAGATGTTGCTGAAAATGACATCAGTCTTAATCAAGGTGGTGCTTAGGACGAAGAAAGAAATTTTCCACGAAGAAGGGACCGGACTCGAAGACAACCTGATGGACTTGGTGTTTTGGCTGATTTGGCAAAATCGGAAAATGCACATTTTGCACTTGCAACTGAGCAATATATGTAGAAGATGATCCAATTACTATTGCCGAAGCGAAAGCAAGAGATGACTGCCCAGAATGGGAAAAAGCTATAAAAAGTGAGAACGAATCATTATTGCATAACAAAACTTGGACTATGTGTGATTTGCCAAACAATCGTAAGACTATAACGAACAAGTGGGTGTTTCGACTGAAACTCAAAGAAGATGGAACTATTGAGAAATATGAAGCTCGGTTTGTGGCACGCGGGCTTACTCAAAAAAGGAGGTTTGACTATACCGAAACCTATGCGTCAGTTACCAAGCTAGTGACTCTAAAAAAATTTGTTGGCATTCGCGAACCAGTACGGAATGCATATCCATCAAATTGATGTCATAAGTGCTTTCTTGAAAGGAACATTGGGTCTAGTTTTAGTGTGAATAAAACCCAGCTTAAGCTAGCTAGAAAAAAAGTTTGCTAGCAATTGCTATTTTGAAATAGCAAACGCTAATATCATGTACATAGCTTAAGGTTGTTTTTCTTAGCTTAAGCTAAAATATTTAGGCAAAAGCTACAAAAATATTAAGATTCCTACACCCCTGTCTAGAAACCTTTAGCTAGTATTTAGTTTTAGAACTCTCCTTAGTAGTAGTGCGAACATGGCAGAGTTCATACGTGTTTATGTTTATGAGTTTACAAGAGTTTAACTTTTCCTTCCCAGCGAGTTCGTCTGCGTGGACTTCAGATTAAGTAATTGTTATTATTTAAATCAAAACTCGCTTAAAATATTATTCAGATTTCTCCCGCAGGAAAGGTTAATTTTCAGAATAAAAGTAGCCTGTCTACCATAATGAATCCTGTAACTCTTCCGTCTATTAAACTTCACAAATTCGTGTATTGTTTCGGCATTGAAGGTTATCAGACAAATATACTTATACAAATATACAATACGACGGTTCTTAATCTTTAATCAAATATTGGATATGTGAATTTTTATATTACCTAATAGAGGTTATTCTAATCTTAACTAAATAAGGTAATTTATAGTTGTAAGCAAGCGTCCCATGTCTGGAATGAAAAGTTCAATAGCTTTATGATTCGATGTGAAAAATCAAGTTGACAGTAATTGTTACGTTCTTTTATACGTCGATGGCATATTGCTGTTTTGTAAAAACATTAAAGTTATAACCATACAGCAGAGATTATCTAAAGAATTCGAAATGACAGACATGGGAAAAGCAAGTAACTTTTTTGGAATACATATTGAGCAGAACATCGAACTTGGAACAATTGTTCTCAGTCAGCGTCAATATTTAGAAAAAGTTTTACGAAAGTTTTACATGGAAGACTGCAAATCAAGAGCTACTCCAATGGAAAAGGGTTTGCACATTGACGAGGTCAACAAAAATAATTGTACAAATCATCCATATCGAAAATTGATTGGTTGCTTAATCTATACAACGGTAACAACAAGGCCAGATTCATGTGCTAAAATAAATATCCTTTTTTGCATTTTCCTTTTGAAAAATAAAATTTTTGCTTGGATTTCTTTTCAAGTATCCACAGACAAGTGAAAACTAAAAACATTACAAAAACAAAAGGAGCGATACAAATCTGCATCCTTTTCCCATCAATCTCTTTAATAGAATTTTCATCTTATATTAAATGTGCGACACAAATTGGAGACTTAATGATGTGCAATATTGTGTGTCTTACATGTTTAATTTGATCCTATTTCATCGAAAACAATTTAACATAGAAAAGATACACATATAAACAAAAACACCATTCATTGGAGAGGAGCACCAGAAGTTCATATTATGAGATGTGTGCCACCTTTCATTTTAAGCCACGATGCTGGTGCTTATGGGTGCAGATTAAAGCATCAGCATCATGTATTTAGGATTGATGATGCTATATATTAAACCAAAAGGGGATTAAGTTGTTTAAGGTGAACTATGTTGATAAATTCAGGAAACCACAGGAGCATTTAATAAGAAAGGGTAATGTTGTCGTTGTTGTTTCCTTTCATCTTGTTGTTGTTGTTTTAATCAAAATAATAAACTTGGTGCTCACTGTGCGTAAGGATTTTATTATAAAAAAAAACACTAAGTGGGGCAAAAGAGGCAGAAACGATAAGGAAGTCTTTAATTCAATTTATTCAATGTCATTTAGGCACCAAACCAAACCAAAGGACTAAACAGTGAAGGAAAATTATTTAACTTTGTAAGGCGCTCATTATATTTGCAAGCTTTATATGCTCTCTTTAGAAAGCCTTTGAAAGCTTTTTCCTTTTGACTTTTAGCAGTTTCTTGTCTTCCCAAATTGTTGTAATGAAAGAAATCTATCTTCCCTGAGTAAGAATTTTATTTATTTGCCCATATTGCTTTTCCTCCACTGTGGTTATATGAAAATTGAACAATATTATATAATATTCTGTTGTTGATTTAATAAAAGAATGGCCAGGTTAGCATAAATGTTTCGGGATATATGAGGATAGTAAACTTCGAACATTATGATGATTGCGGAGCAATCGTGCATTTGGTATGAAGAAATGGCCAATGAAAGACGTTTTATTTTATAGTATACATAATATTGTTTCTTGGAAATATACCTATATTATCCTTTATTGGTTTTCCAAAAGAAACTAAACTAATTTCGGCCGAAATTTCATTAAATACCTACCTCTGAACCTTACAGCAAAAATAGGAGAATGAGTTTCTTGTAAATAGAGACTTTTGAGGACTTTGGAAGGCTTTGATACTTGATTGTCTTCTGAGCCCGGAGAAGCAATAATTGGTAATGTGGTTTGGTCTCAGTACTGGTATTGTTTTTTTGAGCTAATAGCGAAAACCAGATGGACGAAGTCTATACTTCCACTAGTTACAGCTGCTTATTTTGGTGTCCTTCTTGATGGGAGTCTAAACTTTGTTTTGCGCACATGGTATATAGGCTTTAACATTTTCAAAATCCTCCCGTCGGAAAAGCTACAAACGTAGAGTTATCTCCAAAGGATATAACAGTTGTATTGGTCTTCTCAAAATTGATCTGCTTCGTATTTTGCAAGACCGTAATTTGATGTCTCTTTCAAGATGTGTTTTTTTTTGGTTATAGCAATAAGCCCTAGAGTTGTAGGTAGGGATATACAAAAAAGAACAATATCTTTAACTCAAAAATTCGAATTCAAAGCATTTTTAATATGATGCAAGGATCTAAGTTGTAGCAGGTATAGTGCTAAAACCATCTCTTCACAAAAAAAGCCATAAAAAAGGAGTTGCTCTTTCCACTGCTTATGAAGATTTTATCTCATTGGCTAAGTCTCCAATAAAAAAACGAACTGGCGTAAGTGGCATCTGAAGTCATCTCCAGAATATTTTTAAGGTCTTGAGTTAACAAACCCTTCGACTTCTGCGAGTGGAGTTTGAAATTTACCAGGGCTTCAAATTGCCTTACCAATAGCCGATCTTAGCGCAGACTTAACAACTCTTATCATTCGCTCCGAGAACCCGTTCCATCATGAGTCTCGCTCAACCATGAACTTCCATTTAATTCTGGAGTTGCTTACGAATTCGAGAAAATATTCACTTGAGTTCAAGTTGATTTTTTGAAATATCGATGATGCTTTTTTGAATGAAGTTGCAGTATCGGAGTAGAATGTACGAGGAACACTTTGCCATGCTATTAAACATCTGATACTGAGAAACCATCTTATATTCGTTATATCCGTAGTGCTTCTGATTTGAAGTGTGCTTTTACACGTGAACAGCTGAGGTTCGACTTTTTTCGAAGTTCTCTTTATTATTTTATACTTTCGAGTTTTTCTCTTAACCTAAATTTGAAAAACCTCTTTTATGCTGCTTCAGAAGGTGGGTATTTTTTTTATTTTTGATACGAGGCAATTAATAATAACAAAATAATAAAGTCTTTTATGCTCGAAATGCTCAGTTGTGTCTTGTGTCATGTTGTTGGTTCAATACATTTTTTTTAATGTATAAATTATATATTAAAAACAACATAAACAAATATGAGGGAAGTCTGTTACAGCGAAACCGACTCTACAAGCACTGAAAACGTATGAAGGAATGCAATGATAAAAAATTGAAAAACGAAAAACGTCAAAAACGTACAAAACAGTCGATGAAAAAAATTACCTTCGGCCCACAGGGCAAAATATTTTTCTTCTCAACTTTTCGAATTTGCTTTCTCTTTTAGACTTATGTGAGTCGTGATTTAAGAGTCTACGTGTAAAGGTATTTTGAGCACATGTATACTGCAAAACTTACATTTTAATGCGTTTTCCATAAATTATGCAAATGAAGCACATTTTTATGTAATTTTTAAATAAGTGTTGTCCTTTGGGATCTTAAACTGTAACGATCGAAAGCTGAAAATTAACTTCCAAAAATGTGAAACTATCCTGTTTAGAACCCTATTGACTGGGGCTCTAGGGATACGAGAGAGAACTGGCGTAAGCTAGTGATCGCTGGGTCACATGGACATCCATGGCGAGTAAAAGTGTAGTAAAGTACCTTGGCATCTGGCTGGATCAGTTTCTATATTTCAACCGATATGTAGAGGCTGCTCTGGTCAGAGCTAGGGGAGCTTTTTCCTTGACAAAGCGGCTGTTTTATAGCAGCCGCCTTAATAGCAGGGTGAAAGTGATTTGCTACATGGCCCGAATTAGGCCGATGATTGCCTACGGATGCCCTGTGTGGTTCAACTTTATAGAACACCAGAGTCGGAGTACAAACACTATTATTCCAACGAGGTTCCATACAACGGGGCCGATACAAACAGGATAGAAAACTTTTTAATTAATCTCATTCGCGGACTCATTGCAAGGGCGATGACCTCAACTAATGGACAAATCTTCGGGGCTTACTACCCCCAAGATGAATATTTTGAAAGTACACGTTCAAGGGGTTTTATCCCGCCCGAGTCTTTCCTATACCTTGATAGTCGAGGGCTGATTCAGGATGATCGGCGATTCCTTTGATCTACCACGTCGGTCGCAGAACAGTCAATATACGGTTCCTCTACGACCGAGACATAGTCGCTGGGAGCGAAGCAGAGCGCCTCCGTTTCAGTAGGGCCCCGTTCCTCACCGGGATCGGAAGGAACCCTTGATCAGGTTTACCAATTCTGGTGGCTTAGGTAAACCCCGATATTTTCAGTCGACAAAGACGAAATATCGCCTAGATTTATCTTAGGTATCTTTAAGTTAGGTAAGGCAGTTCCGGCGGAACCAAAAAAATATATATAAATATATATATAAAATCACAAAATTTGAATTTAAATTGTTGTCTAACATTTAATTAGTTATAAGTAAAAGTTCAATAAAAAAATAAATATATATATAAAAAATAGGGATCTTAGGCGTGAAAATGTTGATGAAGTATCCACGTGTAATACACTCCCATGGTCATCACAGACTACGCCTATGGCGACACCGCAAATAGTCTTTTAGAGTTTTTAACTTCATAAATACGTAGTAGTACTTTTGCCAAACGACATTGTGCCAAATGGACACTTTTGAAAGTGTTATTAGGCCGAATATTACCATTTGGCATGATGTTGTTTTGGTAAAGCGTAATACTGTCAATTTGGCACTATGTCACTTTGAATTTTTAAATTTGTATTACCATTTATTATTTAAGCTTTGATTGGCAATCTGTTATAAAATCAGAAGTAAATTCCATAACCAGGTCAATGTGTATATATGGTAGAGCATTCTGCTCCCCTGCAACGCTGCAACCCCCCTGCTAGGGCTCAATATCGTATTTGGAGTAAATGCGAGTATGGCAGTTTTCAAAAGATACATACATTTATTGGCGCGATAGCTCCTTAAGGAGCCAAGGCTTCGTGACTTATACTCTCAACCATTCCTGTGTGTGTGTTGTTAATCTGCAATAATGGAAAGGACAAACAGTTTACCGACGAATCCGAACGGCTACATGAGATGCACTTTTTCGAGACAAATTTTACTCTTGGAGGTTTTGTCAGTTCCTCGCAAGAGGCAGTTCCCCGGAAAAAAGTTGGCTATGAGCTGCAATCGAACCCAGGTTCATTCGCAGTCCGACACACTAACCACTAAGCCACGGGACACTACACAGTTTTCAAATCCATTCGAAAAATAGATATTTTTTTTAAATTCATCCAACAAACCAAATTTGGCATAATGTCGTCAACTAATTTGGCGTTATGATGCTTTACCTAAGCGACATTATACGAAATGTTTTTATTTGATACAATGTCACTTTCGAAAGTGTCACTTTTGGGGCGTTCTTTTATTTACTATCGTTGACAATCGTTAACAATTGTTAACTATTTGTTGTTCTAAAATGCCAAATAGTTACGATTTGTAGCTATTTGACAGAAAAAAAAGGGATTTGTCCCTTCGTTTTCGATGAGTTAAATATTTTTAAGTGAACAAATATACAGATTCAAGTTTCCATAAATAATTAAAACTTGACTAAGTATTACCATGTCAATTAATTAAAGCCATGCTAGTAAATTAACACCATTATTGCAGAATTTTAAACACTGTCATGATGTAATGTATTGTACTGTAATCGTTATGTCAACTTTTATTTTTTATTATCATAGAGATAGTTTGTGCAGTCTTTAATTTTTACCAACACCTCTTCTTTCCAGCGCAAATCATTTATATTACAAGAGACACTAAAAGCTTGGCACATCGTCGTCTGTGGTGTGTTTTTAAATTGTTAAGCTCTACACGATGTGGACAGGACACACAATCTCTTTATCCCCATATTACTACAACCACGTTATCCCTTTAGCACACGACCCCATATCACCACTAGTTCTTATTGTGAATGAAATGAAAACGATGACATTGGAAACCCTCAGTGTAAATTGACCTCAGATGATGATCAAAGTATTAAAATTCCGAATATAAATTATACACAAGGGTATTAGTTAGAAATACCCTAAAGACGATATCTAAACATAGATACTGGGAGCAGAATGTATCCATGAGAGTATTAGATTGAAATCATGCAGTAAATGGCCTCGGAGGACCTTTCGTCATAATTCTCATACAATCGCTGGTTGGTACAAATGGCTTTTGTTATGTTTGGAGGATGAGTTGCATTCGTGCTTTCAGAATTCAAAATAACATATCAGCATTTAAAACCGTTATTGATGAATAAATATCAATCAAAGTGATAAGTAAATTTCATCTTTAACTGTCTTACGAGTTCTGAATTTAATATTTCACATAATCCATTGTCATTAGTTAGCCTAACTAGCCTAAATTACTTTGGATGCCTTAAGGGAGACATTTCTATTAAGTTTTGTTAGCCAGGATAACCGACAGTAATTATAGAACTGGGTCAATCCATGATAAGTATAGGTGGTTGGGGTTTAATGTAACCATTTTCTATGCATGGAAACGTTCATGTATACACCTTGCTTCGAAACCCTGGCATTTGTAATTGCTTCCTGTATATCGCAACTGGCTGATAATGTCACTGGTTTGGTAAATGAGGCTTTCGGCCATTATTTCGATTAAAGGTTTTTTTATGTTTTTTTTCCGATATTAGGAATCATTAATGACCTTAAATCCTCCTAACAAAGGAAGCAGCAAAAATAAATGGTGTATCCACCGCATGCTGCCATCAACTCCGTCCACACCCTTGCCCGCGGTTAAATGAAGTTTGGGTGTGTCAGTTGGAGATTTAGAATGAAACGTGCTTTTTTACCATTTTCCAATCCGATATTGAAAACCATTCAGTTAATGGATATTGATGGGCAGTAAACAGTGAAGTAAATACAAAAACAAAAAGCAAACAAATCCTATTATTGGAAATTAGAACTTTTAAAATTAATTGCGCTAAAAAGCTGTGTATAGTACAATTAAGCTCGCTACAACAAACAGCATTGATTTAATCGACCAGGACGAAGAGTGAATGTTGTTCTTCTGATGCTGTCACTTCCAGGCACTAAGTTCCAAGGGGCTTAGATGTGGTTGTTGATAAAAATACACAACCTTTTTGGAAAAGGTATTTCTGTCCTCTATCGATTGACATGGCAATGAGGTCAAGTTTTAAGCTTTGAGGTAGCTCTTCAATGCAAAAAAGTCATTTGAGCTGAAAAAAGGAAGAAGAATAGAGCTTTTGTTTTGTTCATTGAAAGCAAAGATTTTTGTATGGGATCGTCAATTAGTCGTTTTTGCCAAAAAATAAAAGAAAATTAGAAAAGCATTGAATTTTTCCGGCGTTAATAGCTTTGAAGTATTTTTTTAATTTTATTTGGGTTACCTCGGTCGGAAAATATCAATTTCATTTTGAGAACGATAATAACGGAGATTTTACTAATAAATGTGAATAGTACATATACTAAATCACATAATTCGCACTTGAAAAGGTATGTTTTATATCTAATAACACGATTTACAACAATTTAAAAGTTGATTTAAATGACAAGCAATTGAAAGCTAGATTATGTCATTATTGCGAAGAAGATAACAGGAAAATGCTTACGTCTACATGCGAGGCTACATATATCCCATGCTGACATATCAAGTTTCAATACAATTTTGCTACTGCATTTTTCTGTAAAGATTCCTGAAAATTTATAGAGAAAGATTTCCGGGAGAAGAAAATATATTAATATATAGTGGTGCTACGGATAAGATGTTTGCTTGCTAATCGAGAGATCGTAAGTGCGACTCACAAATCCATCCATTTAATCGCATACGCCGACGATATGGGAAGTACACAGCGTGGTGTCAGTATCGCTTTTATGTGTATTGAGACAGAAGCGGCGAAGCTGGTTTTAGCAGTAAATGAGAACAAAACCAAGTATATGCTGGAGATATTTGGACAAAACATCGCGATATTTAGCGATAATTTTGAGGTAGTTAGGGACTTTGTCTACCTAGCTCCGCTATTAAGAAGGTGAAAAAATGTTCCCCCTTGCCAATTGCTGCTTCTTCGGGCTGAGAAGGCAATTGAATAGCCAAGTCCTATCTCGGACAATTATATTGTATATTGACGCATGGACATTATCAAAAGCGGTTGAAGAAGATTTAGGTTGATTGAGAGAAAAATTGAGTAGATTTTTGGTTCCGTATATGCATTAACGGTAAGTGGAGAAGAGATACAGAGACACGGACCTAGCCAAAAGAGTAAAAGGTGGTTATGAGTCTTAGTTCTACCCCGAACAGTAAATTATTTAACAACAATTTGTTTACACAATTAGATCAACAGTTCTTTATAATAATAATTTAATTAACAACATTAATACTCATAACTAAACATTTGTTAAAAACAGAAAACAAGCGCTAAAGACGATTTGACAAAAAAAAAACAAACAAGTTTCTTCATTTATTTTACATAAAGTAATTAAATTTAAACAAATTCGAGAAAATAATACTCATCGGGATTTTATGGTTTTTTTGAGATAGCTTGTGTGGGTTTCTAGAATTTCTTATTATTTATGAAAAATTAACTAGAAAGGAAAGCTTTAATTTGCAAGTTCTAAGATTTGAGTATTGATGGCGGATTGTTCAGAAATTTGGTTATAGCTTGAACCATTTTTATGATGGCTATCTCATTGTACATGCGTGAATTCTTTGTACCTTGCTCTTTACTTTGTTCCTCGTAGCCAGCTTTATTGAAATAGGGCTCTGTCACCAGGACTCTGTTCCCTGAATTGGAGCAAAAACCTGCAGCAAGATGATGTTCGATCCCCAGACTTTGGTATCACAACCCGACCAAGTGGCAAGCAAAGATACGCAAACGGGGTCATGACGTTATCTCGTCTTACAAAAATATCGAATGCAACAAATATCGAAAAAATAAATTTTTAATCTAAAAAGCAAAAATCTAGAATGCACAAATATCTCGAATGGGCAAAAATCTCAAAAAGCCTTATCTCAAAAAAAAAATATCGAAAAAAATCAAAGAGATTAAAAAAATTAAGAGATTTCTTTTCTAACTTTTTAAAGAGTTTTTGTATTATTCGCAGCGGGACAGCATTCCCCCATAAGCATATTTTTTCCAAAAGTTATTTTCCTGAGTGTATTTTGAAAGCGGATATAACAGGTTATTATCATTATTCTTACATGTTATAAGAAGAGGTAATCGAAAATAATCTAGAGTTAATTTATTAATTTAAATATCAAAAATTAATATATTATTCTAGATTTTTGCATTCGAGTTTTTTTTCTTAGATTTTTGTATTTCGAGATTATGCTTTCTAGATTTTTGTTCGAGATTTGTTCAATTCTAGATTTTTGCTTTCTGGATTATTGCTTTCTATATATCGTGGTAAACCCCACGGAAACCTTTCCATCTTCGTACAAATTAGGAATCGATCCGAACAATAGCTCATATAACGACAAGACGGAGGACTCTTAGGGTAACCTCGTCCCAGTTGAATATCGAAAGAAACACTACATCTTCATAGGGTGTGTTCTTAGATAACACTAACTAGATCCATGCGAACTTCAAGACCCTAACCCAAACACCAAGAGGCAATGATGAGTGCAACATACGGGTGATCTCTCTGTAGAGCTCTGTAATACTGTGAGAATTATTTGGCCGCAATTCGTATTTGTGAGTCTCGGCGCAACATTGAACTCCTGGAAACATTCTGAAGGCACATTGGTGTCGAAACAGCTGTCTCTGGTTGCTGATTTTCCAAACCCAGAATCTCCGCGTTGCCAACTTGATGTGCTTCATTTTTTCAGTTACATGCATCAGCAACTAAGTTCGGAGACCCAATTGATTCATCCAGATCTTCGGCAATATCGTTCTCCAAATCCAAAGTATCAACAAAGCATTTTTGACGAATTTCATTAATACACTTGACCATTTGTTACTGCAGGAAACCGATTGCTGGTCATTGTTATAACTTTTAACTGTGGCAATCTAAAGTAAGAAAGGTAAGTTAACAGGATAGCATAAAGAGGAGTAGAAGTAAAGCAACCTATACGCCCACAACAATTTTTTTTTGTCTGGATGACCCAAGAGACTGTGCCTGGATAAGAACTTAATTTTTAAGGTGTTCCCTGAAATGATGTTGAAATGCACTACATACGCATATGCAGTCTCGTATATCGCACGATAACATCTTTTTCAACCTAACACAAAATGCAGGGCTGCAGTAGAAGGATTACTGGATGATCCAGTAATCGGTACTGGGGATCAGGGATTTAACTTTTTTTAAACATCTTAAGTCAAAAGTAGCATCCAACACCAGCAGTTGCTATAATCCAACAGAACACTTTGAATCAATTATTCAACAAAGTCCAAAATTAGTACTGAATCTTCTACTTATAAATTTAAATTTATTCACGCGATAGATCCTTAAAGAGCCAATGCCTAGTGACTTATACTCTCAACAATTCCTGTGTATGTGTTGTAAATCTGCAAGAATGAAAGGGACCTACAATTTACCGCCGAGTCTGAACACTTTTTTCGAGAAAAATATTTTACTCTTGGAGATTTTGTCAGTTCCTCGCAAGAGGCACTACTTAGTTGGTTTTAAATTTTATTTTTCTTACAACTTATTATTTGAGTTTTTATTACAACCTTTAATTCAGAATACTTTATTATTTGTCAAAAGGCTCTTGAAATGTTAAAGACTTACCATCAAAATTAATCTGTGCAAAACTCTTACCAGTACTCACATACGAATCCGAGATTTGGGTGCTAACTCAAAGCCCTTAATGTCTCAACCGCTTTAGAAAGAAATGTCTTACGGTAATTGGTGCCCAGGAGTGAGAGAGGACAATTCCTCAGAAGATCAGGCAAACTAAAAATGTTAAAGCGATAAAGCTTTGTAATTGTAAATTTGTTGTTCCATGCTTGATCCAAATTACAATATGGATAGTTTGGATTAAGGACAGCTTAGAATAAACATAGTTTAGTTCCCACAAAGTGATATTTAATTTTTCAAAGGTTAAATGAATGCATAAGTAAAAAAAGAAAGAACACATTTTCCCGTAACAGCCAATTAATTGGGTGTGACATACACCAGCTGGATGACGCAGTAGGACCCTGAATCCCTGGACTGAAGTGTTTATTTATCCTATTTTAAACCCACTTTTTCAGAGCTTTTATCAACAGCATTACATATTTTTTTCAAACGTTAAATTGACGTGGTAATTCTTTTGTTATTTTAATACCACATCTAAAATAACCAAAATGCTTTTAAATTGTTTTGTTTATTTAATCGATCCAAAACTACCTGAATGTACATAATTAAATTCTAAATACTCTTTGTGACGCATGTTCCTCCTACCAGGCAACGTCCCTGTCTATTTAGGTTAATTCAACATTTCCAGGCAAAAATTTGCACATCTCCGTATAGACGATGAGGCAAAATTCACGTCAAAGAAATTATATATTCAAAAGTCAAATAAATTTTCAACACTACTCTTATTATCCTTAGCCTAGACTTTTGATCGGTTTACAGGTAAAATTATCTATTTTTGGGGAACCAAGGCCCGGAAAAAGCAATTTCCATGTTAATTTCACATCCTATGCAGGCAATGACTTTGAAAGATTGCTGCGTTTAAATGTCCATATTTCTTGTCGGAATTCAATTGGTTCTCCGAGGAATACAAACAAAAAGAATTACATTGAGTTTGTACTAACATCTAGTACCAATAAATGAGATAGGAAATTCTTTGATGACACATTAGTATTATGACATATAGTATTTTTCCCATCACCTTTATGTTCCAAAGAAGGAGATTCTTATAGAAGTACGAAATTTGTTCTGATTAATTATGAATATTTATTTACTCAGTTCCTCTGTATTCGTACGAATAGGGACAGTGCTGTGCAAATTATTTCTATCAAAATTGATTTTTTTTTTAAATAAATCGTCGATGCAAATGTTTTGTATCGTTTAAATTCTTAACTATTTATTTGATCTAGGTGGAGGTTTATAATATACTATAATAATAATAATATTTCATTATGTGTCCGTAAGGCACATTGGCTGTTAGAATGCAAATGGATGCCGAACGACACTAGCTAGAAGGCTTAAAAAGATGGGAAAGATTTTTTTTCGGCGCAGTAGATAAAGAATTACATAGGTGACTATTTTTTTACTTAAGACCCACGGACGGCGTCTAGAGATTCTGCGTTTCTTAAACGTGAGCACTTTAAATCTTGTTTAAAACAGCAGAAAAAGCAATGCACTATCATGCGCCCCAGATTTTTTCTTGAAGTAAAAAATCAGAGCTGTCAAAACTCAAAAGTCAAATCTGCTGTTAGCAGAAAGCTCAATTTAAAAGAAGGAAGATATTTATTTTTCAAACTTGGTGTGCTATATCTAGGAAATATTAAATAATTCAGAGAATACTTTGTAATAGTTTAAGACATTTACATATGTGTTTTAAGACGAAATGTTATTTTCATTGGTCATTTTATTCACTTCTATTTATTTTCACTGCTTATTTCTCACTTAAAAAAAAATCCATATGAAAAAAATCGTCAAAAAAATTAGAAATGTTGCTTTGGGCTGTTCGATGCCAAAATTAAAGGACAAGCAGCAATGACAGTTGAACGTAATGCACTGACATTCCAAAGTGCGCATTGGGGCTGGAAACAACGAAGAATTCTAATAATTCCATTGTTTTAGTTTGACGTTTGTTGTGTGTTCTTTATTTTAGGGAGGAGAAAGAAATCGGCTACGTTCCATGCCTTCAGTGACTTTTTGTCAACTAACTTTTAGTCAAAGTGAATCCATAGAACGACAAACTGACACCAATACTTTGTAAAGGGCAAAATTTCAGTTGGAAGTCATTCAAAAAATCTGGACAATCTTTTTTACTAAATGTCAACTAACTTTTAGGGCCCATTGACTTATCACAGACAGCATTTTCATTGCTGTATGATAAAAATTAGAAGTGTGAAAAGATGAAAAAAGTATGACGGTTTCAATTGATAAAGTTAAAATCGCCAAAATCTAAGAATATCGCCTTTTTTAGGGTACATCGCCAAACCGATTTTCGTGTCGCCAAAAATAATTTTAAATCGCACATTTGGCATTAAGTCGCCACATCTGGAAAGCCTTCTAGCTTACACTAGGAGTTTGAAAAATTGATACCCAACTGAGATTCGAACTCATGATCTCTGGGTTGACAAGATAACATCTTTTTACTTGCGATTATACGGACTATAAGGCAAGTTTAGGATTCGTGAATATTAAAAAAATTGAGATAACAATCAAACATGACATTACGATAATAGAGAAGTCTAACAAAGTAATCGAGAAAAAATGTCTGTCTGTCTGTATGGCTGTCAGTATGTATAACGAGCTGCAGCCTAAACGGAGCGATTATCTTTAAACTCATTGTGTGTGATTCTTTTGGCATTCCCCAGAGGGGAAATTGAAATTTTATTTTTAGGCCTAAAAATAACGGTTCCTGCCATATGACCGTTTAGAAAAATCTTATTTTTCTCGAAAACGGCTCCAACGATTTTGATGAAAATCTTTGAGAATTTTTTGTTGGTATTGTCTATCATTTGATTAGAGCCGATTTTTCGGAAAAAATCTATTTACGGTACCTTTCATGTAACGGTTTTTTTTTATTTTTGGCTTTCTCGGTAACGAATGTATGGATTTCTGTCAAATTTTATATTTGAGAAGATCTAGGTAGCCAAAATAATGATATCAAAATTTTAAATAACTTTTTTTTTCTAATTAAAATTAATTTTTGAAATTTTTTTTTTCTTTGAAATTCAATATTTTTAAAATATATCAAAACAAATTATTTGAAATTTAAAAATTAGGTGTATATAAATAAACTCTAAGAAACTGCATACCAAAATCTCAAAAAAAAAAAAATTTCAAAAAAACAAAAATAAAAAACATGATTTTATCAAAACCGGTATCTATCTATAGTTTGGATAAGTGGTGATTTGATCAAATTTATTAAGAAATTGTATAGTTGACAATACAAGTAAAGTGTCAAAAATAAAAACCATTAAAACTTTTTTGAGCTATGCCAGAAAAAAATACTGACCAAGGCTTAGGATTGTAAATAATGATTTTTTTATGAATCGACGATCTTGATCGTACACTGCTCTACTGAACCAGAGACACTCTGCTTCGACTATAATATATCGTGGTAAAATAACTATCTTCCTACAGTTTTATGGCCAAGTTTTAAATCAAGGAGTTTCGTCTGTCAACCATCGACGATCGAAATATAAGAATGTCTTGGGCGCGTACTCTAAAAAAGAATACTTTTGGGCGTGGAAAGTCTGTAAAATCTATCCAATTATTAGAGGTCATCGCTTAACGTCGAATCAGCCTTATTAAAAAGCTATCTATGGAGTTTATATTAGTCCTGTTGCATACGATCCTTTAGAATAGCAAAGACGTAACTCACTGCTTTGAACTTTCAAACTATTTCAATATTACAAAGAATGGCGTGCACAAGAAACACCGAAGCTCTGGAATTCAGCTATCTTTAACCTTAAATCCAAAATTCAGCATCAAATAGTGTCCTTCGGTTAAGTCAAATCCAAAACAAATATAGTCAGAAAAACCATGCACAAATCTTATAGAGATAAATGGCAAATAATGTTTGCACAGACTACATAACATGCCGCTTAGATTTCGAAAGACCATTTACCACTTCTTTCCCTCTGATTGGCAGATATGGCAGCTGCTTTAACTGCGAATAAAGTACTAACTGGCTAACGAGGGATGGAGCTCGCTGGACTCCTGTTCCACATTCAGGAAATTGTGGCCTAACTTTAACAAAGAGAAAACATAGGGCGTTCTACAGCTCAATTAGAAATGATACTACAAAAAGAATCTAAAATTTAGCACAGACAACCTCTCTACGTATATTTTGGTTAAAATAAAGAAAGTGATCCAGTCAGATGCCAAGGTATTTTACTACAATTTTACTTGCTAATGAATGTCCAAGAGGCCCAACGATCACTATAGCTAGATCCAGCTCTAGTTCTTACTGAAATCTTTATAAACATGTGGATATAGGAATTTATCAAGGTTTTTGGTGTGTCCACAGTAAATGGCTACTAAAGAACCAAGTGGAGTTTGGTTGGTAAACTTGTTCTAGCTCTACTGGGATGAAACTGTAGTGTTAATCAGGTTAGTTTTAATACAGTTGAGGTTTCTGGAAAGTGGTGCAACTATAAAAAGAATTCATACCAAAAAAATTAATTAAATCGTGTACAGTATGGGCATACGTGGTTAATGTCCCTGGCAATTCTAGGGATCCGATCGCATGAAAGTAATTTGTAGTTCTTTTTTATCGTAGAAGACAACGTGGCAAACCTTGCTTAAGCTGAAAGCATGGCGTAGACCAGGACGCAAGAAGCCATGGGGTCCCCACCTGTATGTCGTGTTGAACGAAGCCGGGTTCCGGTCCTGGTTTCAAAAATGTTCCTTCTATCATGCCCTGCGTTAAAGCCAAACTGTGTGTTAGGAATTATATTTTTGTTCTTGGATAACTTAGATAGAGTTATTGGTCTTGAATTTTAAGGTGCCATAAAACCGTTAAGAAAATGCTTAGTTTTGCCGTATACTTTAAGTATTTTTATTCTATTTTTAATTTTTTTCGGTCACTACTACTAAAAAATGCTGAATTACAAAATCATCAATTTCCACTACTTTTGCTTATACTCAAATCTAAGATAGCATGAAATAAATAAATCCCAATAGCAAAAATTATACATTTTTGTTAAATATTTATACACAGCATTGTATTTACCTAGTTATCATAACCAAACACTCTACAACTTATATAACATTGAAAGTTGTCTCTCCAACAAAAAAGTTGGATTCTATCCCATGAGATATAAAGCCATTAATCAAAGACTTTGCGCCAAAGAATGTTGTCTATGTGACTTATGTATATTTACATTATTTATCATAAAGGCGTGCGAAGGGGCTTAAAGGTAGTTTCTGGGAATTTCTTATACTAAACATCACACAGAATAAAGCCTTAACTAGGCGTTTGGTATGGATTTTCGCATTTTTACTCGTATTTTCTTTTCAGATATAAAGGTAAGTTATATTATATGGTATTCTCAGAAAGTTTTGGAATATAAGGATCCTTACCAACGACAACACCCGCTGTCCTTGTCAACTAGGTTCGTGCTTTATTGAGTTTCATTTCTTTGCATGTTTTTGGCATTTTTGTTTGAAGTACTAACATAAAGGAAGCAAAAAGGACTTTTATTTGAAGCGTCAAATTTATAAGGCTCTAAAACATTTGCATGTAAATAATTTAATAAATGTTCTCTTTTGGATTAGAGTACTGCTGAAATTATACTTTTCCAATAAACAAACTTTTGAGATTGCAGAACTAAAAGAAATAAAAAAAACATGATAAATTGCATGAGAGTATGTGCCATTCTCGGGGAATTATGTATTTGTTTCGAAACCATTTTCTTTGGAATCCTCCGTAAAAAAAAGATTCTCATCCTGAAAATGGAAGTCATAAAAACATTTCCAACGACAAAATAGTCTCATCTTTGGGATGATATTAGTTTACATTTTTTGCCATATTCAACAATAACAAAAATCCTACCTATTGACTGGGCTTAACATGGAACCACTTAGTATTCATATGGAGTGTTCTTTCACATTTGCCAGACCCAAGCACCACCGAACTGATTTCAAGGATACATGGAATTCAATTCAAACGAAGGTAAGTTGTGGGTCTTTTTTTTAACTAAAAAAAGAGTTGGAATGAAGAGTTTTTCTTATAAGAAAATGATTATCACCCACACATAAAACGTGCTTAGAAGTTTTAGGACGATTCAATTAGTTTATTTGCTCGGAGTGATAAAATCAGTGATTTTGATTGAAAAAAATAATGGTTCAATTTATCTATATGAATAAATTATTGCATTGAATTTAAAAAATTCTTTTTTTTATTGATTTCTTATCTGCGAATTTTATACAATTTCATTTATGAAACTGTAGAAAGACACATTATTTTGGGTGAAAATATATCATTAAGATTGAATACGTGCCTGATTACATTGGAAAGCAAGATCTTTGACAGAAACAAGTAACATTTACGTTGAAAATAACAAAGTTTGAACTTATAAAAAGTATCAAAACCACAATACTTAACGGTTTTTAGTAAAAATGAAGTAAGCCATCACACGTCTTAAATAACAAAGACTTTATTTCGAAAATTGTAGGACCGGTTTTGATAAAATCGTGTTTTTTATTTTTGTTTTTTTGAAAAAAAAAATTTTTTTTGAGATTTTGGTAAGCAGTTTCTTAGAGTTTATTTATATACACCTAATTTTAAAATTTTAAATAATTTTTTTTGATATGTTTAAAAATATTGAATTTCAAAAAAAAATTTCAAAAATTTATTTTAATAAGAAAAAAATGTTATTCAAAATGTTAATATGCAGAAATAGTTTGAGTACCTAGATCTTCGCAAATGTAAAATTTGACAGAAATCCAAAGAGCCGTTACCGTGAAACCCAAAAATTTTAAAATCCGTTATATGAAAGGTACCCTTAATAGACTTTTTCCATAAATTCGGTTCTAATCAAATGATAGCCAACACCAACAAAAAATTCTCAAAAATTTTCATCAAAATCGTTGGAGCCGTTTTCGAGAAAAATAAGATTTTCCTAATCAGTCATATGGCAAGTACAGTTATTTTTAAGCCTAAAAATAAAATTTCAATTTCCCCTCTTCTGGGGAATGCCAAAATAATCACACACACCAAGTTTGAAGATAATCGCTTAAGCCATTTAGGCTGCAGCTCGTTATACATACAAACACACAGACAGACAGACAGACATTTTTTCTCGATCACTTTTTCTTCTATATGATCGTAATATCATGTTTGATTGTTATCTCAATTTTTTTAATATTCACGAATCCTAAACTTGCATTATAGTCCCTATAATCGCAAGTAAAAATTTGTTGTCTGTAAAGTCGGTTTAGTCCCCAATTAACCGATGTCTCGTGAGCCTTGTCTCTTTTTCAGTTCTCCTTTTCAACTTTGATCCTATGAGACGAAAGCAATTACACATTTGAATTTAGAGTAATGTCTCACATTTGACAGTTTTTCTTTCTGCTTCCAATGATGGATGTGCACAGTGTTGACGGAGAGGCACAATCTTGCCATTTTGCCACGACAATTTTATCGTGGTACAAAATAATTCAATATTTCATTTTCTTTGCATCTGCTTTTCTAAAACGAGATTCATATATATGTTAAATTATTTTTTCCCACTTTCTTACAACTCCCGGTGAAAATCCTTTCAAAACCGATAGGTATAAGAATTTGGAATTGAACTTAAAAACTTACGCTTGTCCTATTTGGTTCACCATATCACCATCATATATAAAGAAGATCGAAGTTTTTGAAAGGAAGATACTCCGTAGCTGTACAGGTCTACAGCAAAACCCCATTACAAGGAAATATGTCCCAAACAAGAAGCTATATGAAGACACAAAACTGATCCCAATAAATCAGTTCATGACACAGCTCTCTAAAAATATTTTGAGGAACTTGGAAATCCAGCAACAACTAGAGCTCAACCATCGCTACCTCAACATTTGAGCCATCACAGACAACCGATTCGAGGATATAATGAACAATGGCGGAGCCCCGTTCTATGAGAGAACCAGCAACGGACACAACAGGGGATAAACGACACACACCACATCCTTACCCCAATTTTTAAAACCAAAGCAGACAGTAATAATAAATAAGAATTTCAATTAAGAGATTATGCAAAAAAATATGATAAAAGTAAAAATATAGCATAGTATAAGGTCATCTGAAGTACGTCAGGCCCCTGTTGTTAAGCCAACATGATTTATTTCAGTTATAAGTTAGTTTAGGGCCAATTGTACATACATTTTAGCGAATGTAAACAATAATCTAATAATCTTAACGATGCTTTTCTACAATGCAAATATATATATATGTTTGTTGAATATAGATATAGATACATATATGTATGTATATACATACAAAAATAAAAAAAATAAATTTTTTTTTTTGGGGAAACAAAAATATAGTAGTAGTGTGCCAACTACGATATTTTTTTCTTGGCGGCAACGCTGCCATTAATGCCTGCGCCTGGCTTACTTCTATGATATTCACTCCATGAAGTTAGGAAAGGTAATAAAACAACACAAGATAAAAAGAAAGGAACGTGAGAAAGAAGAAACGCCAAACTACCAAACATTGGCATGCTTCTCACCGGGAAGGTTTTCTTGCATCTCAATGCTGCAAACTTGTTTTCTCTTTCCCACTTATGTGAGACAAAGCTCACAAGTCATCGTCTATTTGCAGACTTACGTGATAACTTTATTAGAAAACATTGATGACACCAACACCAACATACAACCCGTTAACTCACACCATTTATGTATAATTACACTTACTCCACTCCATACACACGTCATTATACTTTTTGTAATTATATAACAATAAGGGAAAAAAAAATCATTAAAATACCCATACCCCCATTCCTTTCCCTTTCCTTTCATTTCAACGATAATCAACCAAACCACACGAAAACAACCTCAAAAGCAAATTCAACAAAAAACCAGAAAGATGAAGCAGCAGCACAAAGAATAAAAGACAAACAACACCGAACAAGTTTCGAATGAGACCGAACGGTCATTAAGTTAGCGTGCTTCTACACGTAGACCGCCCGGTCATGACTTTTTTCGAAGTTATCTCTGTTCTTTTCTTTCCGTGAGTCTCGCGCTTCTACTTTTTCGACTTTTTCGCTTGACTGGCTTGACTGCTTGACTCAAATTTGACACTCCTCTTGCTCTTTTTTTCAGCTTGAAAAGGCGGATTTTTTTTTTGACATGAAGCAATTAACAATAATAAAATAAAAGTCTTTTACACTCGAAGTGCTCAGTTATGTCGTATTCTCTGTTCAACAAATATTTTTCCAAGGAAATATGCAAGAAAAATAAGAGAAAAGTAAACCAACAAAAAAGTCAATGAAAAAATTACCCTCGACTCACAGGGTAAAATGTTTTTTTTTTTGCTGTAAAAGAATTAAAAACTGGACCGAATTTCATGATTCTTTTTTCAAAATGTCCATTTTGAAGGCGGATTTATTAAAAAAATATAAAAAAATTAATACACACAAACGACATTAATACTTACATATTTGTGATGCCTAGCACTAATTTCATTTAAGAATTGTTCATAAAAAGTGTTTTTTTTTCAGTATTCAAAGCTAAAAACTATCTGAAATTTTTAATCCGCTGTAAAGACGAACGTTTAAGAAAAATCATGAAAATCGGTCCAGTTTTTGATTTTTTTATAGCCAAAAAAGCAGGTGACTGTGAAAGTGTATAATTATCGTAACCTTATTATATTCGGAAATTAAATTACCTATGTAGTATTATACTATGTTTATATATACATTACATATATATACAATAAAGGTATCACTGAAAGACTTAACATGACACAATTATTTTTCATAAAATTATGCAAACGAATATAATTAAATATTATTCTTTCCATTGTTCGATATTTCTAAAAGCACTTGACTAGTAAGCTCATAAACTTGATGTGAGCCTACTCTTATCGGGTCCCTCTAATAGGCAGGAACATTGACCACGTTTGGCTTTGCAGCATACAATTTAATTATTATTTATGGTATGAATTCATTATCTAGTTGCACTATTTTTCCAGAAAACTCAAGTGTGATAAGACTTACCTACTGACAATCCAGTCTCTTTCCAATAGATTTACTAGGAGAAAAACTTAGAGTCACAATGTTAATCCGACCACTAAAAGTTTTCTAGTGAGTTGCACTACAGCTACCATGATTTTGTAATATGATTTAATTTAATTTTGGTGGGAACAATGCCCTCATTTATTTATGTAGCTACTATCTAAATACAAGCTTCATATCTTGAAGTAATATTAACCTATGAAAACTACAGCTAACTTAAATCTGACGAATTGCATGCATGATTCTGGCGAAGGAGTTTCAGGCAAGGGGGTGTTGAAGTTCAAGCCAAAACAGTTTTCATTGAAATTAACCCTCTGCAACATATGAGTAATTGGTTCATTAGAGCCACAAAAGTAAGCAGATAGAAGAGGCGAGGATTTCTTAGGTACAGAGAATTGGTGCTGAAGAAGATAGAGATGTAAATAGAAGCTCCTACAGGTGGCTAATCGCAATTTAACACTACTACCGAGTAAACTCGAATAAAAAGCTGGGAAATGCGACTCTTGCTAACCCATGGTGCCCAGTATTGCATGGGTACCGCTTTTCGCACTCTACCGAAGTATTGAACTTATGAATGACCTACAAAGACAAGGCCTATCATCTGCAGAAGAAAACAATAAAGCGGTAAATACTGCAATTCCTTGCCATTTTACGTAGAGATGGCATGACGCGAGAGCCAAACACCGTAAAATATTTGCACAGCTAGCTAGCTCTATTATGTGCTCTAGCAGCCTTTTACTCCAGGCACAGCCTCAAATCGTACGTACTGTTGCGAAGACGAAAATAGCAGTAAGTTGAAAATGCTTCTCCTTGAATATAGGGCAGCATAACATTTTCAAAAATATCCGCGTACACATTTTGGTCCACTATGCCATCGATCTTGATGTGTATATTGGACCAATGTCTTCATTCCCATCCCATGATCTTTGATCCACCATGTTTGATCGACCACAATCCTCAAAAATTAAATCAACCATTCTAAAGCATGACGTAGTTTCTATAAATATATATTTCTCTCTCTCTCTTAAGATTTGGTCTTATAGTGAATGTACTTTTTTTTTGAGTTTGGAGTCCAGAACAAAAAAGATGACCATTCAACAATATCTGGGAATTCACAGCAATTTTCGTGTTCACAGTCAAAATGTATGAATACTGGTCGTACTTTTAGTCATGATCGCATGAAAATTTGAGAGGTAAACCAAGTTAAAACCGTTTATTATATCCATTCCCACGGCCCTTTATGATTCGTTTAGACTTTTTAATTTTATAGACTGACTTATCCATACACACTAATAAAATTGAAGTGTCTATTTTTTAATAAAAAAAATAACAGCGTTAACAGGCTTTTAGGTTTCAACGCTAAAATTTTTTTTTATAAATTGAAACATGGTCAAATTCCAAATCGTATTCGGACATCGGAAAGAGGCGTACGTATTCGCATGACTAACTCGCTCTTATTTTATTTGAAAGGTCGGGACTCGGGATTGTTCGTGCGTGTTCGGATCTTTTCGCAGGAGTCAGATCAGATTCTTACGAAACGCGTCCATTGTGCGGTCGGCCTCGTATTTTTTTAGATTGGTTTAGATAATTTTTTTTTATAAAAACAAATAATTTAAATTTTCCAGAAAAATAAATATGTACTCCATTCTGTTTCCTTAAAATGTGTATTACTTAATAAATAAATGATAAAGTTAAGAAAAACGAACAGTTTTTGAAAAACAGGTACTTCCCGACGCTTTTATAATGGCTATACAACTAATATGGTAGTGCCCCGTGGCTTAGTGGTTAGTGTGTCGGACTGCTAAGCGAATGAGCTTGAGTTCAAATCCAGCTCATAGCCATTTTTTTTCTGGGGTACTGCCTCTTGCGAGAAACTGACAAAACCTCCAAGAGTAAAATTCTCATCTAGCCGTTCGGACTCGGCGGTAAACTGTAGGTCCCTTCCATTCTTGCAGATTAACAACACACACACAGAAATGGTTGAGAGTATAAGTCACTAGGCCTTGGCTCCTTAAGGAGCTGTCGCGCCAATAAATGTATTTATTTATTTATTTACAACTAAAATTAGAACCAAAGAAATTAAATTAGTCTCCGTAGATGGCCAAAATTACATTCTTAATGGCAGATATCTGAAAGAACTACCGGAACTGGTGCTTTACAATAAAAAGGAAAACAAAAATTGAAAACCTTGCGTTTTATTTTTTTTTATTTGTTATTATTTTTTTTTATTATTTTTTATTATTTTTTTATTATTTTTTTATTATAATGCCTTTTTATCAATCTTTAATTCAAAATTATATTGACAACAGTATCAAAACTCTCAGACTATTGATGTTTCCGTTTCTCTTAATTTTGTTTTATCCTTGACGTCTTTGACGAAGTATTAAATTTCTAAAATGTGCTTTTAACGATCGCCTTTGAATGGTTAAAAAGTTCAATTTAATTGTTTTTTTCTGACAAAAAAGAGTTCTAACTCTATTTATGTCCCTTTACAAACTTAAAAGTAATTAAAGTAAAAAAGATATAAAGCTTTATGTAAAATTTACATAATCATTCTTTAGAGATTTTGTTTTAAATGAATGTAGGCTTCGTAACCTAATTAATTCTATATTGCTCATTTATATTGAAATCAAGGTAACAAAAGTATCTGAAGAGGATTTCAATTTTTTGTTGAACTGTGTGGTTTTGTTTTAAGCAAAAGTTTTTTCAGTTTTTTGTTTTAAGGAAAGAAGCATTAATGTATGCAAGACTTTTAAACTATTCTTCCAGCCATACCTACTTCCAATTAAAATAAATTTTGGTTAAAAGTCCTGCATTTCAAAATAGGAGGCAAAAAATAGAGCCCAGCTAGGGAATCCACATTCATGTGGTGCGGCTAAAGAATGACTGAAAAAAGGTTATTTTTTTTATTTTTTATTTCAATTTTCTTTAGCTCAAAAATTAACGGTAACTGTCATATAACTGTCATGTACAAGATTATTTTTCTCGAAAACGGTTCCAAGTATTTTTTAAGAAAAATATCAGTGCACTATTGAAGGTATGCATTATATTTTGGTGGAAAAAATGTAAGATGGTGGGCTAAAAACGGTACCTCCCATAGGACCGTTTTTTTCGACTTTTTTGAGAACGAGTACGTAGGTACACGTAGATAGCCTAAGTAATTTCAATTTAAAATATTTGCAAAATATTTTTGTTTGTATTTTTAATCATCTTTTTTATTTTATTTATTCTTTTTTTTTTTGAAAAATTGATATTTTTAAAACAGGTTGGTGTTTTTTTTTAAATTTTGTTTTTATATGTAAGTTATTTTTGTGCTTAATATTGCATTCTTCAATTATTATTTTTTTTAATTTAAAAAAAAAGTTGTTTAAAAAACCATTTTATTTAAAAACCAATGCTACGATTTTGTAAAAAAAATCATACTTCGTCACATTTCTTGACGAAATAAATTGGCATTTAAATTTTTGCGCTGAAAACTATTTTACGTACTTTTTCGAAACCTCAAAAGGCACAAAAATCGAATAGGCTTGGATGTCAAATGATGTATAGCTGAAGGTTTGCTTGTTTTGCTTCCGTGCCTCAACGACTGCATGCATTTGCGAAATGTTGTGGATGGAAGAGTTAAAAGATTCAGTTTACTAGTACATAGACTACCACAAAAAAATGCACGGTTCTTATGAGAACAATATGAACAAAGTATTTAATATGAAGTTCATGCCGACGAAGTTCGAGTAGGAACCAGTTCATAATAAAATAGAGTGGAATTCATAGTTTATTAGAAAAGTTATGGTTTTGCTATAAAAAAAATAATAATTTTTCAGTATCTTTAAAATTTATCAATTCATTTAACTAACAAAAAAAATGACCACCGTTTGTGTCTTTGTATTTCAAATAATTAGTTTAATTTAGTTTTCACACGGGCTGACATTTTTCTGTTACAGTATAGATTAGAAATAGGTGAGCCATGTTTGTAAGATAAAATTCAGTGGAGGCATTGCTTGCAAACATCACTTTTAATTAGCTTTGAAAATTACAGCATGCAAGAAAATCCTTTCTCTTTATTTTTCAACGGCCTTCAATTAAAACATTGATAGAGATTTATTTTATACAAATAAAAAAAATTAATTTAAGAAAAAACCTTGGAAACTATCTATTATCGATTAAGGTCCAGTTCAAGCCCCAGACATAATGGATAAACTCTCATTTATCTAAATTTATTCGTTTATTCTTATTCGTTTATCATAAATTCATATTATTTTCCACATTAACAATGTCCTTAACTCACAATAATCATTTCTTTAATCAAAAGAAAATTACAAAAAGCGGAAATGTATTAATCATTTCCTCACCACCACCATCCAATCAGCGTCAAGCTATCATGTGTACGCAATGAATAATCTAAACAACTATTCCAAGGACATATAAGCTCCATAAAATTAAAATAAATATTTCCCAACAATGTAGGCACCCAAATAAAATAGAAACGACAGAAAAAAATAAAATGTATCTTAGAAATATGTACGTATGTTTCGCCCTTTGTAGTTTGTATATAACCTTCACTAGTGGACAAATTATTAGAAGTGCCTTGGACGTTCAACTTAACAATGAATTATTATTTTTTTTCATTTTCTGTTGTGTTGTAAGAGAAAAAGAAATTTAGCAAAAGACAGAGAGAAAAATCTAATAAATAAATCGATTCCCGACCCACTGCACACCACCTGAACATTTTTTCCGTTTTATTTCATCGTCAAACCTAACAAGCTCTTCAAACTACAAAATTATTTATTTATTATTTTTCCTAAGCCAATTATACCAAATAAGCCTGAAGAGCAACCACAAATAACCAAGGAAAATTCGCGCCAAGGATTCCCGTCCTTCGCACATATGACGCCTTCACACACCACACCACTCATACAAACATAACTACTTATCTATACCTTTTACAAAAGGTAAGCATAATTCAGTTAGTGTGTTTGGGGTTCGGGAGCGATTTATCGAATACTCACTCTGTGAAGTGATGTTTCGTGTCCTAACCTTTTAAAGGATATTAGAAAGTAGGTATGTAAGTAGATAGGTATACCAACTTTTATATCCTTCGTACAACTTTTTTTCTCAGGTGAAATATTATATAATCAAGGCTCAGGTGGATCTTTTGAAATCCTTTTTAGGAATCCTCTTTTGATGTGGGCGAATGATCCAAAATGAAAAATGTCTAATTTTAGAGGCTTAGGGGTTGGTGGAAGGCATCCGGAATTTAGGTTCCCTAAGGGACTGATTTAAATCATTTCTAATATGCAACATTTATCTATTCTTAAAATCATTAATTTTAAACTTACCGTTGGTCTAGCAGTTTTTTAAAAAGTTGAAAACGTGAGTTTTCAAAACAGTTTAAATATTTTCAAACACCAACACTAAAGACGGTTTTGATTCGAAAAAACTTATCATTAACTGTTCTCAAGCAACACTGATATGATTACCCACTTGTTTAAGGCCTTCTCGATTAGAGCGTAACAGTAACACAGATCCTTTTGAACCGAATTCAATTTTCGATTTGAATTGAAAAGAGAGCAAGATTTGAATCGAAGGCTTCCGCGTTCGTTCTTTGCATAGGTAGGTGAAGCTTACGAGTGAATGCCTGAGATTTTCCCAGAACTCGATTACTCTGTTGTCAATAATATAGTCTCACTCACTCTCGAAGAGATTTGATAATTCTGTAGGATAAAATTATGCATTTAATGCAATTGTCTCTCTTACTCGTTAAAGGGTGGTTTATTCTCAGATTGGTATAAAAAGGGGATGCAAAAGCTTTTGCGTTTTCTTAGCTTTTCTGAGAGAAAGTGTTGAGATTGAGAGCGATACTCAATTTGATAACAGCTGGACTTTGGTGGGTTTCTATTTCTATCAATATAACGAATAGAGTGACGCATGTTGGGTTTTGGGGCGAAATATGAGCTTTTAGGACTTCTGCCTTTTTCTCTGATAATACACAAAAGATTCACATGTGTACCTTTATTTCAGCAGCTCTCGATTCTCAGTTATTGGGATAAAATCAAATTAAGCAAACCATAACAGAAGCTTTTTGTACCATCTATTTGGTTTTGGGAGAGAGCTTCTGGAGGGATTTTCCCGTAGGTATATGAATCTGAATATAATATATACATACATATTATATAGCTATGTATGTATATATATTATTCTGTTTGTGAAATTTTAATAGGCAAGGTGTGGTGTTTTTGGGTTAGCACTTTCAAGTGTGTAAAATACACAAAAGTGCTTGTTATGAAAAACTGCCCAAGTTGTTGGGTTCTGTCCAATTCCGAAATGCGAAGCCTACTTTAAGAAAAGTTTTTGCCTTTTCGAATAACAAAAAAGTTATAAGAATTACGATAAAAACATTTTTGGCATTTTCTACATAATTGATTAGTTTTTTAGGGGTGACAAACAAAAACAGCGTGACCGAGTGTAAGTAGTTCGTTGATGTCGCCAAGACGATATTAGTGAAAAAAGATTCATGAAGCCATTTTGTAAATACAAAGTGCAACAGAAAGACGATTACTCTTTAAGTTTTAAAAGTGATTATGACCATCAAAAATGGGACGAGGTGTTGACACATATACCCATCATTCTTATACTATCTTCATTAAAGATAGATTTTTGGCTACAAAACTGAATGTGTGCCTTACTTGTATGTTTCAACTTTAATTCAATTTTCATTTATTAAGATACTAATGTAAAGGGTTTTCGAATATGGACTTGACAACTTTTTTTTTAAATAAAACGAAAAGCATTTGAGATATTTCAAAAACTTTATTAATGGCTTGAAGTACAATTAAAACATTAATGAATGGATTTCGACTTCGTTCATATGGTCACATCAGGCTTGCAGCGGTCGATTCGTTGGACCCAATTTTCAATGAGTCGGCCACACATATATATTGTTACATAATTGGATCATCCTATATTCTGTTTACGACCTAAACCCCATAAGTATAAGAGATTTACATAGTTATTGTTTAACTCTTCTTATCGTATGCTTAACATACGATAAGCGAGCTCATTGGAAAGTCATTTCTCCTTCCAATATCATCTTCTTAAGAAGATAATGCTGGAGAGATTTATTACCTGGAAAACTTATGAATTATGTATTATGTTGTTAACTATTAGTTCAGTCAGTTCAGTCAGTTCTTTTTGTGCACTCTAGTATGTAAGTTTATTTATGTTGGTCGACACTTAACTGTCGTTTTTTTTTAACTTTTTTCGTTTCGTTTCTTTTTTGGTAAATAAAGTCATTGAAATTTTGTCGAAAGTCGTTTTTTTTTCATTTCAATTATCTTTCCCCAAAAGATAATAAAACTGGCGCAGTCGGTGAAAACGGGTTAAATCAGTAAAAAAAAAAGAGAAAACTTTGCTTTATTATACAGAATTAACCGCGTCAAAAGAAATTTTTTTAATAAACCTAGACCAGAAAACCTAATTGGAACAAAATAATTAGAACAATAATTTTGAAAACTGTCAATAAAATCTAATGTGTTTAAAAAAAAGAAAAGAAGAAAAGAAGTAAAAAGAAAAAAACTAGTTTTGAAACATAAAAAAGGTGCTTGTTCTGTAAAAGGTTAGTACAGTCACCACAAAAGCTAAGAGCCTCAAATACTTACAAAAAACGACGCGCGATTTAAATAACCCGTTAAACATGTTTCCAACCGCAAAGCTTTACGTGTAACACCCCAAAAATACCTACATAGTTCGAAACAAAATTTTCAAACCAAGCGGTGAAAAAAAGCTTTATGAACATAAATCTTTTACCATCGAACCAATTAATTTCGAACGTGTCAAACACCATAATATAAACCTAAAAAAAAAAACTATTGAAAAATTAGCTAAAAGTTAATTTCAAAAAAGGTCAGTTGACATTAAAAAGACCGTCTACATAAAAACAAAATAGTTTTTTTTTCAAACGAAGTAAAAATAAAACAACACAAAGTTAAAATTAAAATCAAATATAAAAAAATAATAAAACTTTACTAATAAAATCATCCTAAAAAAATGAAACAAAAAAAAACTCATAACATTTAAACATGACCAAATAAAAAGTATAAACAAAATGCCCATTAAAGTTTAAAAACATTGAAAAATAAAAGTACTTGAGGAAACAACTAAAAGCGCTATGGCTATACCTAAAGAAGAACCCTTTCAACGTTTCCACATGGAGACTATCGATCCTCAAGAAAAGTTTAAGATAACGGAACCATTCCCATATATTTCAACGAAGATGATGAAGCGTATGCGAATCTTGTCCAACCAAACGAAGATGTTTGAGTGCATTTTGCAGTGAATATTGTACAACAGAACGAAGATGTTTTGAGTATTCAAGTTGTGTTCACAAATGAATCAAATTCCAGTCGATTGTGGGTTTACACAGTGAAGTTGATTTTCTTAAGGATTATTTTTGATTAGGAATAATTGCTTTGTTAAATGGATTTCGATGAAAATAATTTTAAAAAAATACGAAGGCAGTTTATAATTTTTTTTTTATAAAAATGTAAACAAGTAAAGTGGAAAAAAACTAATTGTAATTTTTATTAATTGTTAGTTGTTATACCCTCTAAGGAACAATGGTAAAAAAATATAATGGTAGTATTAAAATTATCAGAGTATTAAATAAAAATATTAAAAAATATTTGTAAAATGTAAAAAAAAAATTTAAAAATAAATGAAAAACTAAACTAGAGTTCAAGTTGTATACTCTAACAACAAAAAATAATTAAAATTAAAAGACTAAAATAAGAAATTATGAATTATTAAAACATTTGATTGGTCAAAATTACTTTTCCAAACAAACAAACAAAATTCTTTAGTATTAGACAAAAATTAATGAAAATCACTGGCTTTGTTTGTTAAAGATAAAAAACATGTTATAAAATAGAGAAATATTATTTTTGTATTAATTATTGAAGACATTTTTGGAGACCAAAAATACTTATGGGGGGAGGTGTTACATAATTGGATCATCCTATATTCTGTTTACGACCTAAACCCCATAAGTATAAGAGATTTACATAGTTATTGTTTAACTCTTCTTATCGTATGCTTAACATACGATAAGCGAGCTCATTGGAAAGTCATTTCTCCTTCCAATATCATCTTCTTAAGAAGATAATGCTGGAGAGATTTATTACCTGGAAAACTTATGAATTATGTATTATGTTGTTAACTATTAGTTCAGTCAGTTCAGTCAGTTCTTTTTGTGCACTCTAGTATGTAAGTTTATTTATGTTGGTCGACACTTAACTGTCGTTTTTTTTTAACTTTTTTTCGTTTCGTTTCTTTTTTGGTAAATAAAGTCATTGAAATTTTGTCGAAAGTCGTTTTTTTTTCATTTCAATTATCTTTCCCCAAAAGATAATAAAACTATATGCTATTTCACATTCAATGTTCGCTCTGAGCTCTTTCAACGTCGTCAGCTTGTTGGCATAAACCAATGACTTAACGTAGCCCCAAAGTAAATAGTCTAGAGATGTTAAATCGCACGAACGAGGCGGCCAAACGACTGGCCCATTTCTTGAGATAACACGCTCATCAAACTTACTCTTCAATAAATCAATTGTAAGTTGTGCTGTGTGGCTTGTGGCACCATCCTGTTGAAACCACATGTCATCCAAGTTCATATTTTCCAATTCGGGCCAAAAATAATCGTTAATCATGGTGCGATAATGCTGGCCATTCACAGTAACGTGATGATCGTTATCGTCGACGAAAAAATATGGCCCAATAACGCCGCCGGCCTGCAAACCGCACCAAACAGTTATTTTTTTTGTGGATGAAATGGGGATTCATGTAGCAAATGTGGATTTTCACCCGACCAATAACGCATATTTTAATTATCGACGAACCCATTGAGCCAGAAATGAGCTTCGTCACTGAAGATGATTTTGGAATAAAATTCAACAATTCAACGCTCATTAAGTTGCGGTCACCGACTCTGAAATTTGGTAGAAAATTTTCATAATTTGCAGACGCTGCTCGCTCGTGTACTTTACCCTGGTTAAAAAATGTTGAGTTTACTGAATAAATTGACAATGACAGTTCGATGACTTGTGAAATCATTCATTGAAGATAAATAGCGTTCACAAATTACATTCAAAGTTATCAAGTCCCTATTGGAAAACGCGATAGAAGTAAGACCTAGTCTTTTACAGTACCTCACATTTGGTAGTAAATATTGACAGTTTAACTTAATAATAATTATTAAAAAAACCTAACAATTTATATTGTTTGACATTTTTTTTTAAGATTAGAAAATAGAAATAGATAATGAAGTTTTCTATATTGGTGTGTATCTTCGTACCTTGGGACGGAAGCTTTCTTGCCAGAAGCTCCCGTCCCAAGGTATTTTTTTTATATAATCTGCACGCACTCAAGGGATTGTTACTACCCTTATCATGTATTCACACAGTGCGAGGGTTTATGAAAACTGGATAGAAGATGAAAGGGGGTACTGATGCACATTGGTTTTGAACGTTTGTAAATCGTAATGGAAGGGAAAAATCGAGCGGGTAAAGCATTCCACATTCGTGTAGTGTGGCTAAAGAATGAATCTCTATACTTAACAGTGCGTCCGAAATTAGGCTCAAAGGTAAATTTAAGAGCATTCCTAGCGGTACGAGTATTACGGGGAAAACTTTTAAGGGGAGGAATGCTGCTGGCTATTTCGCTGGAGCATTGTTTATAGAAGAAGCGATAGAATAAGGAGAGACAGGAAACATTGCGACGATGTTCTAGTGAATCAAATGTTTCTGTTATATCCTTGTTCCCTATCATTTTCAAGTGAGTAACAGGGGCACCTGCCCAAATATGAGAATTGTACTAAATCTTCGGGCGAATGTACCCCTTATAAACAGTAGCCAGATCTAACCGGGAGAAGTATTTCTTGCATCGTCAAAGAAAACCTAAACATTTCGCAATATTTTTGGCGATGTCATATATGTGTTCATTCCACAGAAGGTGGTTTGTGATACACATACCTAGAACGCAAAGCTGTTCAGTTTCCTCGATGCAAGTACCACTCATGGATAGTGGCAAGGGCCATGGGGGGTAGGTTATGCTTTAACGACAGCAGGCAGCATTGAGTTTTTGAAGCATTAAATTCCACACGATTAATAATAATTTCTCCATTGAACAATGCTGGCCAGATCAGAATTTAATGAATTTATCATACGTTGCCGTTCCAGTTCCACATCCGAAGAACAGGGAAGTGATTGTGGAAATGAGTATGAGAAGCTGAGGGTACTGTCATCAGGAAAACAATTTAATGGATTAGAAGTCTTAGACAAGAGGTCATTGATAAAAATAAGGAAGAGTGTCGGAGACAGAACGGAGCCTTGGTGCACACCAGAATTTATTTTGTGACTACGCGAATTAAACGTTCCGAAATATAATTTCTAATCCATCGATAAAGAGGTTCGCCGATTCCAAATGCACGTATTTTCGTTAAAAAAGCTTGATGCCAAACTCTATCAAATGCTTTTGAAATATCAAGTGCAATAATCTTACTTTCTCCATAATGGTGTAAAGATTGATTCCACTGTTTAGTGAGATATACCATCATATCACCAGTGGACCTATTGCTACGAAAACCGTATTGCCGGTTATTTAGAAGTTTCCGTGTCTCAATATATTTCTTAATCTGATAGTTTATCAGCGTTTCCATGACCTTGGAAAGAAGGGATGTAGGGAGATGAAGATACGCCTTTTTTAGGTATGGACTGGAAAATGCAGTTTTCCATCCTCTTGGGTAGAAGCCTGTTGAATACTACAGATGGAAAAGCTTACACAGTGGTTTTGCCAGCGTGGAAGCACACCTCTTCAGAACTTTAGGGGAAATACTATCCGGGCCAGCGGATTTGTGAATATCAAGATCTTTAAGAACTCTTGCAACTGAACGAGCGCGAAAAAAGATTTGTCCCATAAAACCATTTACGTGAATTTGAATTAGCTGCAAACAATGTTGCAAATAAATCAGCTGTCACTTGGGAGTTGACCACAGAATTGTCATTATGGACAAGCGTCGGAACCGAAGACGAAGTGGAGTTATGTATGTTTTTTACGAAGAAACAACAATTTTTACTTCCTTTACGACATGTCAATATTTTTTGCCTTAAATTTTGCTCGTGTACAAATATTGTTCTTTGAATAAAGCAATTGAATCTGTAATTGTGCAGTGTAGAATAACGCGTCATTGTTAGAACAGGTGTTTTGAAAACAGTTATTGTACTGTCGAATGTTCTGGAGAAAAAAAATCGATTCAAACAACGATTTCAACAGCTTCGGGAGTGCATCTAGTAAGGGAATCAATTTCGCTTTGCCACTCGCACAGCAAAGGCCCGGCTTTTCGCCTTTGAATTTCAGCGCGTTGCAATGTTGGCACACAATAGTCATCGCCACATGAATATCAAAAATTGCATCACCACCGTATTTTTCTGTTGGTCCATATTGAAATTCTATGTACGATTAGAGAACAACACAATAAAAATCAAAATTTACAAAATACGGTGTGGTGTGTCGTGGTGTATTAGTTTAGTTTAGTTGAGTTTTTTTGCTTTTCATTTCATCGGTTTTTCTGAAAATGTCGCCCTGGCATCTTAAGTCGCCCAGCGGCAACGCAGGCTAAAGGTTTCATTTTTAAAGTAAAATTTGATAAAAATATGCGCTTAAATTTTTTAAATTTTATTTTTAACTCTCAGTTCTGTCTGAGGCCATTAGGGTTTTTCTTTTTTTAATTACATACATAATTGTTTTAACATTTCGAAAAAAAAGCAGTGGGCGTACATATGTAGATACCACTGGACCCGAATATTCTCTCGGCGGCCCTAATTTTTATAAATGAAAATAAATGTGTGAAAACAATCCAAAATGTACTAAATTCATGTGTTTTTTCACACACGCACCACACACACATACGTTTTCCGATTTCAACCAAATCATATATAGACCAATACCAAAGTTTGGTTGAAACAATTTTAAGACTCAATTTATATATATACATATATATGTACATATACATAATGCAGATTAAAAAATAAAAAACATTGACTTACAATGTACATTAAAATATCAGAATTTTTGATTGTTGTTTATAAAACTGAATAATTTCTTTATCAACTGTATAAAAGCGATGAAACTATTGAATTGATGCACAAATCCAAAAACCAAAACTGTTGACAAATAAAATAATACCGCGGGTATAAATCAACTTTGACATCCCCTATAGTAAAATGTCAAAAATGCGAAAATTACAAAAAAAATGCTATTTATTCTTTTTTTCATAAACCAGAAGTACAGCAATACGAACAAGAAAAAAAAGAATCATGAAAATCGCCCCAACGGTTATCGAGTTATGTGTAACGTCATCGAGCTACACCAAGAAAGAATTATATATGTATACAGATATATATAAATATCAATATACAATTAAAAAATGTTTACTTATATAAATAAAGAGAACAAATAGCAGCAAACGCTTTCAGCTCTAATTTTGTTTTTTTTTAATTTACTTAAAAAATAAAACGAACATTTTGATTGTTTTAGGAATGCAAGGAATTTCCTACTTTTTTCATTATATTTCAATGTAATATGCAACTGACTAAAATTGAGTTTTAAGAGCTTGCCTTACAATTAATAAAACAATAAAATCATGTTCATTTCCTTTCCTTTCCTTTGCTTTCCGTCCTTTTTCTTTTTACTATCTGTAAAGCAGTTCACTAGGGCGTATGTGTAACTTTTTTCGTGAATGACGTTGGGTTGTTATATTGGAAAGAGTTAGGGGGAGCAAGAGGGATATAATAACGATGTTAGGGTGAAGCAGATGGCGATTCTATGAGAAGAATTATGGCTCAAGGTAACAGTGGTGGGTTGTTGGAGTGCCGAACGTACATTAGTTCAATGTGACCATCGTTATTTTTACGTTGAGAAAGGTAGAAAAGAGAAGCAGATCGCTTCATATTGGCTTCATTTAGGAAATAATATGTTCTAATTGGTGATAGTATGCGCTTTCGGAGGTTTTTGAATAACATTTGGTCATTTTTTCACCTTAAGAAGGTATGGTTGCAAGTAAAGAATCTATTAATTTTGATTTAAAAAAAACCGAGTTGGTTGAAAAATGAGAAATTACCTTTAAGATGAAAAGATAAAAATCTTATGATATAAAACAAACATCATTAACCGAAAGAACAAAGAGAAATAGTCCAAAATGGCTTCCTTGAGAAAAAATTAATGTTACATAGAGACAAAGTCTCGAAAAAGAACTCTGCAAGTTCGTTTTTCAAGATTGCAGCAATCCAAGTTAAAAACAATCTTGAAAAAAACAAAAGCTCTGAGCTGAAGATAAATTATTTTTTTGAATAATTTTATCGAAGGCTTTGATGTAATCAGTATGAATAACATTTAATTCATTGCCTTCATCGTTCATTCATACCAAATGCTGGAACCTGGAATTAGTTAATCAGATTTCTTTTTTACATTAATGAACTTAAAAGAAACTTTGGACCAGATAATAATTAATTTTCCGTATAACAATGACGCTGATTATGTACAAAATTTACTTGGTTCCAAGAAACAGTTAGACGCACAAAATAATGGAAATGTTCAGAGAGGCACCTTTCGCGATGAGACAATCGAGTAGAATCCTTACTTAGTGAATTCACATTCGAATTTTGGGAATACAAATCAAAAGATTTTTTAGTTGTACATAATGGAGCATAAGTGCATTACGTTCAGTAGAAAGACTTTCGCCTGGGAAATTAATACTTTTATAGATATATGTATAATTTTTATTAGTCATCTCTTGTAAGTAGGCATACCTCTTAAACAAAATATAACATTCGGTGGAATAAGAAGGTTTAGGAAACCTTGTGGTTTCGGGAATCCTTGTTCGTGATATGTGAAGAAGACATTTTTTCAATGTATGCGAATAAATAAAATTAGGAAGGTGCGGCACTTGGAGCTGAACTGAGCGTAAAACTAGAAACAATAATATTTGAACGACCATCTAGTGCAGGTTAAGGAAGGTTTAAAGATATGTTCTTTAATTTATTTAATTATTGATAATTATCATCCCCTCAGATACAGGTCATGAAATAAGGTAGCTAGCTACACAGTGTGATTCGAAAAAAATACAGCGTTTGTTGGTTTGTGGCTGTAAAAACTTCGGTAATCAGATGGTCTACTTCAATTTTTAATTATGTACATATGTATATCAATTACAACTTTCTAAAAAAAATTACTTGAACTTAAAAAAACAACGGTGCACCGGCACTATGCCATGCTTAAATTATTTACATAAGTATAAAAGTAGTTTTCAGCGGAAAATTTAAACGCCATTGTATTTCCTTACAAAATGTGAAAAAGTGTGATTTTTTTTTAAATCGTAGGAACGCTTTTTAAATTAAACATGTGTAAAACATATTATCTAAATTAACGAATTTGAAAAATAAACGACCAAGTTGACTGAGTGTGGAAATTGAAAACTATGCTCCCCGTAGCAAACATATTTGGCAAAAATTAAATAGAAAATAAGAAATTTTCTGAAGTACCTACTTATATCTAGAAAGTAATGTGTATTGTATACGTTTGGTTTACGTAAGGTGGTACGTAAATGGTTTATCCTTCTTATTTCTGAAGCGTTTTCATTAGTTTTTTCTACAAAAATTAATATTTGGCCTCCAACAGGATAGAGAAAATAAAAATCACTTAATTTTTATCTTCCTCATTTTGTTATTAATTAATTATTAATTATTATTCATTAAGGTTGAACTCCTTCCAAAGTTTACGAAAATATATATTCTGAATTATTTTATTAAATATATGACCAAAAATAATGTTATCCTTTAATATATTTGCAAGACACACCGCTTTTCAAAAGATCATTAATAAAATTTAAAAAGTTCAATATTTGAGATAAAAAACTGGGATTATCCTCAAAAATACAGAAAAACACTGCCTACGCTAACAAAAAAAAAAACATTAATTCGAGAAGTTTTATTTACATTTACCTCAGATATCTCAATTCAAGTATCATACATTATTTCTCCACCTTGTTGATGAAATATTGGGATTTCCGAATTATGTAGAAACAAACCATGAGACAGATTCTTTCCGGGACCAAAAGATGTCATGTGAACAATGAAGTAGTAAACAAACACGCTTCCTAGAAAAATACCAAAATAAGGATGTGCTGAAGTTTTCTCAGCTGCTGTTTTCACAGATTCTTTTATATGTGTTACAGCAAAGTTTATAATACACGAGGATACGAGTGGACCTTTTTTTTCTAAAAAAGGATAATGTGTATTATGTATTTGTCATTTTAACCTTCTTTGTGGGTCACAATAAATAAAAAGGGATACTTCTCTTTAGCTCCTACACTCTTAAAAATGGCAACAAAAAGAAAATCGCATGTCTTAAATAGAGCAGTCTTAAATTTTCACAACTAGGTATTTTATTTAACTTGAAGTGGTATTTCATGTATATATATATGTAAATAAAATTATGTATTACTTTCATAATATTTCGTGTTTCAGATACCGTGTTATTTTTATATTGCGTGCGTAAACCCATTTATTTATGGTCGGATTTTTTTTTTCTATAGCAACAAACTTTATATAAATTCTTATCTGCGGTCTTTGAATGTATTATCTAAAAATACACATTTGCAATGTGGTTTTGAAATAAAGATGCTTATCACAACGATGTGATGTAAATAAAAATCGATTGAGAAGATAAGATAATAAAGATATACAAAGCGACGGCCTTTTTTGTGAACACGCATAATAAGATTTATTCGTTTTTTAGGATATCCTTTATCTGTTTCATAAGAAAAAAATATTAAATTTTCTTAGCTCTGGTAGAAATTTAAATATAGCACCATAAAGACCGTTGATTTAACTGTATTTATAAAATAAAATACAAGAAATGAACTAATGAATAGGAGATGCAAACAGCGAATAAACTATAATAAAAAAATCACTCATACGCCCTAGTGACCTGTAAAAAACACATTAATTTAATTTATTATTCTCAAAAAAAACTTATGCATGTATATACATTTGTACATATGTATACATAAAAGGATGTATAAACTTCTCATTCTAATTAAGCTTTAAGAATGGACACATAATGTTATTAAATTTATTAATTAGGGAAAACACAATTAATTCGAAAACTTATTAAATTTTAAATTAAATACTTTTCTTTAAGAAATAAGAAATTTTGCCCTGAACAAATCACAAAAATATCTATCAAAACTAAGAATAACTCATGGAGGGAGGTTATCAGGTTATTAGGTTAAGAGAGATAAGTTGTTCCCCAGGAATAAAGCCAATTGCACCAAAAAATACCGGAACAAGTTTAAGCAAGAAAATGGTGCAACAATCATATTCGTCAAACTTTTACATTGCCACTTTTAGAAAAGCAGAACAAATTGTTGATCATTTGTAAGAAATGTACGAAATTCTTCGTTGTCATCGGTTCCAAACCTTGTCTTCAACGATACTCCAATTGTCAGTTCTCAAGAAAAAGCCGATTTGCTTGCAGCCTAATTTATGGCATACCCCGAGTTCATAAATATAACCATGCAGCATCACTACAAAATAAAATTATAAGAATATGGTACCATTTGTGTAATTTGTTGGCAAAATTTTATTTTATTATTTAGAGCAAAAGTCAGCACTTCTAAAAAAGTTAAAAAAAAAACTTTGCAATGGGAGGTATTTGCCTGGAGAAATGGAACGTAAAATTAGCAGTGATACTGCAGTTTTACATTTATGATGTCGTCCATACTTAGCACTAACAGCAGGGCGCTGTTTCACCAAACACTTTTCACTTTGCAACTTTTCACTTTTACTTTGCAAATTTCGTTTCATCAAACATCATTTCGCAAAGAGGAAATTATTTTTTTGTAAGGTAAAAAATGTACTTTTTTGGAAATTTCGTTTTACCAACCAGAAATCTGCAAAAGAGTTTTTCTAGTTTGCCCAAAATTCTTTCGTTTCATTTTAATTTCAAATTCTGCAAAGCTTTTCAATAGAAAATAGAAAAAAATTATTTGCGGTTGACTATTTGTCGTGTTAATTACGTGAATATTAAATAATAAATTCAAATGAATAGTTTCGAACGACTTTTTCAAGACGAAGAGTATATTAAGAGTAATTTAAGAAGTAGTAATTTAAGAAATCTAATTTGTGAAATCTATACAAATAAATAATATTGAAGTTTTTAAGATCAATATACATATGTATGTAGGTAACAGCTTTTTAGAAGATGCGTATGAAAGTTTATACGGTACTAATAACGGAAACACCATTTTTTTTAATTTTTGTCTGTCTGTCTGTTTTTCTGTCTGTTTATTCCGGCTAACCTCTGGAACGGCTGCACTAATTTTGACGGGATTTTCATTGGCAGATAGCTGATATTCTAAGCAAAAACTTAGGCTATTTAATTGCCTAGTTTAGTTTTTTTTTTTCAAAACTCTGATTTATAGACCAATTTTGACCGGACTTTCACAAGCAAATAGCTGATGCCGTAAGAAGTACTTTCGGCTATTTACTATTTTAATAATCCTCGCTGGAGGCGCTTTTCTCTAAAATTCTTAATTATGAACCGATTAGATTAAAAGTCGTACCATATAATAATTATAATTGAATTCAAATAAAAATAAGAAAAAGGAGAAATGTCAGTTAATATGATAGATTTTGTTTGTGTATTAAAACAATTACATTGATGGTGTTTAGTTAAACGATATGTGGCGCTGCTATCGGGATTTAGAAAATATGTGGTATACCCGAGTAACACCGTGTAAACTTAAACAACAGGTAAAAAACGTAAAAAAACTATGTAAAAAAAGTAAATTAAAAAGTCGAACAACACTGCCGATTGGCAGTAAATTTTAGTGTAGGTTATTGACCAACATATTAAAAAATGTGCCTAATTAAGATCACTATTTTGTGCTTAAAAATATTAGTAGATATGGCCTGCATAGTAAAACGTTTTTTTTTTCAGTTTTGTCATAGCGACGAAAAGAAGTTGAAAACATTTCAATTGTTTAACTTTGTAACTTTTCAAAATACGACTGAAATTGAAAAGTTACGTTTTTAGTTGGTGAAACGCCCACACTTCTCACTTTGCAAAAAAACTCGAAAAAATGAAAAGTGCAAAATCGACTGATTTTTCATTTTTGGTGAAATACTTCGCACTTTTATTTCGCGAAAAATTAATATTTTGAAAAGTTGCAAAGTGCAGAGTGAGAAGTGTTTGGTGAAAAAGGGCCCAGATGTTAAATCTCTCCTCTCTCCGAGAGCGAAAACATTTTTATAGAACGGAACCAATCTTCTTTTTATTCAGTCGCAGAAGTAAGTAGATTAGATATTAGTTCCTTTTTGGATCCATATATTCCTCCGCATTTACCTAACACCACTTTTTCATACCTGTCAACGAAAATAAAATGCTTGAGAAACAAAGAAAGTTGTCTGTTCGGAATAGAAAACAGACATTTCAGAAATGTTTTGAAAAGCGTTCAGACCAAATAAACATTTCAGAAACGTTTAAAAAACATTTCAGAAATGTTTCTTTGTTTCTAAATAATTTCTTAAATGTTTCTGAAATGTTTGAAACATGTTTCCTTGGTTCCTTAGAAATAGAAGAACTTTTTAATGACTATCAGTTTGGCTATAAGTAATGTATACTAAATCTCTTCCAGAAAGTTGAACCAATCCATGCATTGTTTTGTTGAAATAGGATAACTTTACTTGATAGAGCAGAGCTTGGCCGATTTATTTTTTTGTATTTAAGTATTTAAACGTATGTAGATAGGTTTCTCTTAACATTTATATTGAAGGAAAAAATAGTAAGAGCTAATGTTTATTCAAAACGGCATTTTACTGCTTACGATCGTACATAGGTATACGGTCTATATTTCCGTGATTTTTTTTTCAAAAAAAAATAAAAACACCGAGATTATGTTTTTATTTTTCAAATTTCTATTTTATGGCTCGAAAAATGTTAACCATTTTTTGAAGATACACAAAACCAATAACATATGTAGGTACAGACATCTGCAAACTATGTGTTTTATTTTTAAAATAAGTAACTAGGTAGGTACTTCAACACAAATTAATTTTTTGCAGACTACAAAATTTGATATAATAATCAAATATGGTAACCATATAAATATTTGCAAAGCAGCAAATTCTTCCAACAAATTCATGCCAATGAAGGAAGATACAGAATACGAGTTGTGTACATACATATACAGGGTGATTGGTTTAAGATGCACCAAAAAGCTTGAGCGTGTAGGTGGGGTTAAGACAAGAAAAAAATCGTATAGGAGGGGGAGTCTATTTCCCCCCGTTTAAGCGGGAGGGGCAATTTTCTAAAAAATTGACTTAAATCAGAAAAAAAAATATTTTAAAACAACGGTTAATGATACAAAGCCTTGTTATATCTTTTTGGAAAGCCAGAAAACGGCTCTTATTTTATTTTTAAATTCAGTTGTTTAAGTGAACAGTTTTAAGAAAATTAATTTTCAAACTCAAAATTAAAAAAAAAATATTTAAAAAAAATTTTAAACTAATTTTTTTGCAAAATTTTATGTAATTAACTATTATTTTTAATATGTATTTTTAAAAACAGAAAACCGGATGCCAAAATGTATCTTGGTTTTTGAGAAATTAAAAAAAACCTAAAAGTACTTTTTTCCAAGAAAAAAATTTTTTTTTTGGTTTTCCCAAGTTTGACCTGCTCAGGTAATATTAATTAGGGGATAATCCCTTTTTTATTTCTTATTACATACCATCCGGTTTTAAACAAATAATAAAAAAAAACAATTAACTGGATTAACCAGATTTCACCTTTTTTTTAATTGAGGCACGTGACAAAATGACTTGCATGCCTACCTTTTACCCAAATGAAAGGTATTTATACTAATTACCTAATTTAAAAAAAAAATATGTTTTACCTAACCACAAATAAATATGGAAGGATATTCTGAATTAAACATATTTCCAAATTGCGCAACAAATCGTCAACACAAAACAATGGCAAACTTAAACTACTTCCGGGAAAAATTGTCTGATATGCACTTCTGCTATGGATTAGCGGATGGTTCCAGTCGGTAAGCACAAAGATTGTACGCTGAAAGGTTCCCCAATAGGAGATGTCCCCACTATTCAATATTTACAAGACTTCACAATCGCCTTCGGGAACATGGAGTGTTGGAGTATCGAAGGAGGGAAAGGTCATCTGCTGGATCGGCAAACATAGTAAAGGACGGAATTTTGGATTTGGTACGACGTAATCCCACCCTTAGCACCAGAAGGATAGCAACTATGCTTGGATTGCTCCAGTGTAAAGTTTGGATAGTGATTCATTCTGAAAACCTTAACCCATATCACTTTACCTCAGTGCAAGAGTTGACATCAAATGATAAGGTATTGAGGACAGAATTTTGGAGAACGCTATTGCTGAGGGAAGAAACAGAATACAACTACTTCAAAAGGATAGTCTGGACAGATGAACAACTTACATTACTGGAGTCCAAACAAAATAAATCACAGCACCGCTTCTGCTGCAATGTGTGGCTTGGTATTGTTGGACGCACCGTAATTGGACCACGTTTTTTGAATCCGATCTTAAATGGAGAATCCTATCTGCAATTCCTAAGAACCCTTTTGCCAGACTTATTAGAAAGTGTCTCTTTGACAATAGCAGACAATTTAATATTTCAACAAGATGGAGCTCCAATACACTACAGCCTGGCTGTGAGAAACTGGCTGGATAATCAATTCAACGATCGATGGATAGGAAGGGGAGGTCCCACTGAATGGCCACCAAGATCACCGGATTTAACTCCTTTGGACTTTAACGCCTGGGGATTCATGAAGAACTACGTGTATGAAGTTGAAATTACATCTTTGGAGCAACTTAAACAACGGATTAAGGTTGCTGGAGTGAAATTGGAGGAGAATTTGGCAGAGTTAGATTTATCTGCAGCCATACAAAGAATACAAGATACAACCTTTGCCTTCTGAAAAGTGGGGATCATATTGAAAATTTATTGTAACATTGTTGATTTTCATTTGAATAAGCTTCAATGCTACAAATATTATAAAAATGACTGGTTAAATTATTTATTTATTTAATTTTTTGCTAATAAAACTAGAAACAAACAAAAAACAGTTTTTTTTGAAAAAAAAAGTGCTTTTAGTTTTTTCTTAATTTCTCAAAAACTAAGATATATTTTGGCATCCGGTTTTCTGTTAATAGTTAATAACATAAAAAATTGAACCTCAGCATCGTTTGCCCGATTCACAAGAAAGGAGACCCTCTAAACTGCGCCAACTATAGAGGAATAAGTCTCCTGAATATCGCCTACAAGATCCTCTCTGCCGTACTATGTGAACGCCTGAAACCTTTCGTCAGCAACCTGATTGGCCCCTATCAGTGTGGTTTCAGACCAGGAAAGTCCACAATCGATCAAATGTTCACGCTACGGCAGATCCTGGAAACCACCCAAGAATTCCAAATCGATACCCACCACCTCTTTATCGATTTTAAGGCCGCGTACGATAGCATTTATAGAGACGAGCTATACAGAGCCATGTCAGGTTTTGGCATTCCCACAAAACTCGTCCGACTGTGCAGGATGACGATGGAGAACTCTCGCTGCTCCGTCAAGGTTGGTGCTGACCTCACAGAAGCTTTTGACGTCAAAAAAGGATTCCGACAAGGTGATGCGCTATCGTGCGATTTCTTCAACTTAATACTTGAAAAAATTATAAGAAACTCGCAAGTCAATTGTAGTGGGACAATTTTTTTCAAGTCTGTGCAATTGCTAGCATACGCTGACGACATAGACATCATTGGCAGAACTCGGCGAGCTGTCACTGGAACGTTTGCTAGCATTGAAGCTGAAGCGGCTAAGATGGGACTAGCAGTCAATGAGGCCAAAACGAAGTACCTGCTGTCCACAAAAAGGGACACACAACACCGGCGGATTGGACAAAACATCACAATAGACAGGTACAACTTTGAGGTAGTTAGGGACTTTGTGTACCTCGGATCCGCTATAACATCTGACAACAACATCTCGTCAGAAATAAAGCGAAGAATTACTCTTGCCAATCGCTGTTTCTATGGGCTAGGAAGGCAATTGAGTAGCAAAGCCCTCTCTCGAAAGACAAAGGAGACTCTTTATAAGACCCTAATCATCCCAGTCCTGCTCTATGGCGCCGAGGCATGGACTCTATCTAAAGCGGATGAAGATATCCTTAGTCGTTTCGAGCGTAAGATTCTTCGGAAGATTTTTGGCCCTATCTGCGTTAACGGGCTTTGGAGGAGAAGGTTCAACCAAGAACTATACGAGCTGTACAGCGACATTGACCTGGTCAAAAAAATACGCATATCACGTTTAAGGTGGCTAGGTCATGTAGAGCGAATGGACAACAATGCTCCGGCTCGCAGGATCTTCGATTCCATCCCAGAGGGTAGACGCAGTCAAGGAAGACCTCGCCTTAGGTGGCGCGCTCAAGTGGAGGACGACCTCAACCAACTTGGAGTGCAAAACTGGAGGCAGCTAGCCAAAGACCGAGTTGGCTGGAGAGGCATGTTGGTTGAGGCCCAGGTTCGTCCCGAACTGTAGCGCCACCTAAGTAAGTAAGTAGATTTTGGTAATAAAATTCAATGATTTGCAAGCGTTGCTCGTTAGTAAGTCTACTCATGATGAAATGTCAAAGCATACTGAGCATCTTTCTCTTTGACACCATGTCTGAAATCCCGCGTGATCTGTCAAATACTAATGCATAAAAATCCTAACCTCAAAAAAATCACCCGTTATATGTAAATACTAAAGAGCAAGGACCTACTTTTACGCTATCGTTTGCCTCGTTACTAAACCTTTTGTTTATTCCAGACTTAATTTGATAACCAAATAACTACACTCATAATGATCTTTCTGTGTCTTCCTATTGACAGTCCGTTCATTTATCTTATTGACATTGACGATTACTTTCTTTGCCCTCAACAAAGGACACATCAACAACTGTTGATAGAGACCACTCGCGATGAAATTAGAAGCACCACTTTAATTACTTTTTTCCAATGTAAATGGCGGTTAATCACGCATTTGTTGAATAAGGCTCCCGAGCTAATAAAAGACCTCACAAAAAAATAACATACATATGTATATAAGGACGTCCCTTATCCACGCTTTAGGCAAGGGACACACAAATGTAATCATAATGTGGAAGTTATTTATGTAACAAATGGCGATATCTTAAGGGTTGGTGGACTGGTAGGGCTTTTCATTAAATTACCCTTCCTCGGGTTCTACCAAATGTGGAAGGTGTTATGTAAGTGTAAGCTATCCAATCGGCCGACCACTGAAAAGGTAAACTCAGAAGCCCAGGGCAGTGGTGACGACCCTTTGTGGGTGTAAAATAGTTAATTATGTCAGTTTCGTAATTTACCCAGTTAGTAAACGTGAGTGTTTTTTTTTCTTCTGAAATTCAGTGTGCAGGTGTTAAAGTTATGACGGTCTGGTTGTTGCTAGTAACTTTGTGAACTCAAGATTAATAAGGTAATTTTAAATTTGTTGGATGGATTTTCCTAATTAGTTCATTGTTTTCCCAAAAGGATTTATTTAATTTTATTTGACAGTAAAAAAAGAGTGTTGGCTAGTATTTCTGCGGGAGGTAAACGAAACACACATGTGCCTACATCACAGAGTTTCGCTGTAATTAGATTTTTCGTTTTTACTTGCGATTATAGGGACTATAAGGCAAGTTTAGGATTCGTGAATATAAAGAAAATTGAGATAACAATCAAACATGACATTACGATCATAGTCATTTGCAAAAAATTTCCGTCTGTCTGTCTATCTGTCTGTCTGTCTGTCTGTCTATCTGTATGTCTGTCCGGTTGTATATCGAGCTGCAGCTTAAACGGGTTAAGCGATTGCCTTCCAATTTGGTATGTGTGTATCTTTTTTTTTTTTGTTTTTTTTTATAATTAACGCGCGCAAAAGGGATTATGTGTTTCCCTTTTAATGTAGAACACACTGCGCGGGCATTACGAAGATAGGGAGGGGAGAGATAGGAGGTGCCGATTAACATTGGTTTTGAACGTTTGCAGATCAAAATGGCAAGGAAAATCCCGCCGGGTAAACTATTCCAAATTCGTGTCGTTCGGCTAAAAAAAGAATCCCTATATTTCACGGTACGTCCGAAATTAGGCTCAAGGGTGAACTGATGAGCATTCCTTGCGAGACGAGTATTACGGGAGAAACTTTTAAGGGGAGGAATGCAACTGGCTACTTCGAGTGAACATTTTTTGTAAAAGAAACGATAAAATAAGGAAAGACATGAAACATTGCGTCGGTGTTCGAGTGGGGCAATTGTTTCAGCGGCAGTTCTATTACCTATCAATCTTAACGCTCGATTTTGTATTCTATCAAGCAGGTGAAGCGATGTTTGCGAAGCACCTGCCCAGAGGTGGGAGTTATACTCGAGTTTAGGGCGTATAAACGCTTTATAAATTGTAGCCAGATCAGATGGGGAAAAATACTTCTTACACCGATACAGAAAACCTAAGCACTTTGCAGCATTCTTAGCGATCTCAAATATATGGTCGTTCCAACGGAGGTCGTCGTTGACACACATACCGAGTACTGAGAGCTTTTCGGTTTCTTCGATGTAAGTGCCATTCATGGACAATGGCATTGGGGGAATGTTTAGCTTTAACGACAGAAGACAGCATTGAGTTTTCGAAGCATTAAACTCCACAGGATTTCTATTACCCCATTTGACAATGCTGTATAAATCGGAGTTTAATGAGCTTGACATACGGCACCGTTGCAATTGTACGTCCGAAGGCGAAGGACGTGAATTATCGAACGAATATGAAAAGCTGAGGGTAGAGTCGTCAGCAAAACAGTTAAGTGGATTAGAAGTAACAGACAGAAGATCATAAAAATGAGGAAAAGAGTCGGAGACAGAACAGAGCCCTGGGGCACACCAGCATTTATTTTGTGCGAATCAGACTTGAATCCGTCCAATACAACTTGTATTGAACGGTCCAGGAGATAGCTTCTAATCCAACGAACAAGAGTATTATCGATCCCAAAAGCACGCATTTTCGATAAGAGAGCTTCATGCCAAACTCTATCAAATGCCTTGGAGATATCAAGAGCAATAATCTTACTTTCACCAAAGCGATGTAAGGATTTGTTCCACTGTTCGGTGAGATATGCCATCAGATCACCAGTGGAACGGTTGCTGCGGAAGCCATACTGTCGGTCATGGAGAAGCTTACGATCTTCGAGATATTCCTTAAGTTTACGGTTAATAAGTGTTTCCATGACCTTAGAAAGAAGGGATGTCAGAGCTATGGGTCGGTAGGAGGAGGGGAGGATGGGTCACCTTTCTTAGGGACAGGCTGGACAAATGCTGTTTTCCATCTTCTAGGAAAGATTCCAGAAGAGTAGGAGCGATGGAAAAGCTTACGCAGTGGCTTTGCCAGTGTGGAAGAACACCTCTTCAGAAGAATCGGGGGTATACCATCCGGGCCAGCGGAATCTGTTAGCATTCCTCAGAGGGGAAATTGAAATTTTATTTTTAAGGGCTAAAAATAACGGTACTTTCCATACGACCGTTTAGGAAAAGCTTATTTTTCTCGAAAACGGCTCCAACGATTTTGATGAAAATTTTTGAGAATATTTTTGTTAGTATTGGCTATCATCTGATCAGAACCACATGTACGGGAAAAGTCTATTAACGAGACCTTTCATATAACGGTTTTTTTAATTTTTGGCTTTCTCGGTAACAGCTGTATGGATTTCTGTCAAATTTTATATTTAGAAAGATCTAGCCAAATTAATTCTGCATATCAAAGTTTTGAATAACTTTTTTTTCTAATAAAAATTAATTTTTGAACTTTTTTTTAGAAAAATCAATATTCTTAAAACTATTCAAAAAAAATTATTTTAAATTTTATATTCACATGTATATTAATAAACTCTGAAAAACTGCATACCAACATTAATAAATAGATTTTTTTGAAAAAATTAAAAATAAAAAACAGGATTTTATCAAAATCCGTTCTACAATTTTTGAAATACTTTTTTCATATATTCGTGCCGTACTTCATTTTTACTAAAAACCGTTAAGTATTGTGGTTTTGAAACATTTTATAAATTCAAACTGTGTTACTTTCAACGTAAATGTTATTTGTTTTTGTCCAATATGTTGCCTTCCAATGTAATTAGGCACATAAGAGCAAGTACGGGTCGAACGTCGTGCCCATTTTTTTATTTTCTTTAATTTGCATGGGAGGAAGAATGAATGAGCGAAGTGTTTGTTATAATCCTTAGTACTTCTCAGATCTTGTGGTGACTTTGAAAGTGCTCTGTAATTACGGTGACCATCCGTTCATTATTATAATGAACAGTTCAATATTTGAAGTGAATATTCATTATGAATTATTTTGTATCAGACATGACATAACGATGATAGAGAAACATATTTGAGTTACTGGCAAAATTCTGTCAGTCTGTCCTTCTGTACTGATGTATATTGAACTACAGCCTAAACGGTTTGGCCAATCGTCTTCAAAATTGAACCATAAGGTTATTTTGATTTTTTTTTTAGCTCAATTATTAACGGTACATGTCATATAAACGTTAAGTAAAAGCTTGGAAAGAATTTTTATGAAAAAAATCAGTGTACTATTGTAGATGTAGGTTATGTTTTGGTAAAAAAAAAATTTAAGATGGTGGGCTAAAAACGGTAATTCCCATAGAAACGTTTTTTTTCTTCGACTTTTTCGAAAACTAGTCATTTCAATCAAAATTGATATTCGGGAAGACGTTGGTAGCCCAAGTAATTTTATTTTAAAATATTTTCGATTTTTTTTTTATATGGATATGTATATGGATTTTTTTTAAATTATAATATTAAATATAGATTATTTTTTTTGCTTAAGTTTGCATTCTAAAATATTTTTTTTTTATTTTTGAAAAAAGTTATTAAAATAAAATCGTTTTATTTAAAAATCACTGTACGATTTTGGAAAAAAATTAACCTATTTCATATATTTTAAAGCCACAAAATGGCGTTTAATTTTTTCCGCTGAAAAATATTTTACGTACTTTTTTACAAACAATCAAATGTCAGAAAATCGAAAAAAACTTTGAAGTTGCCTTAATATTTTTCAAATTTTATTCGAAGCTGTGACCGAACATAAGAGCAAGTACGTGCAATCCAGTCGTGCAATTTATTTATTTCATTTGGCAAATCATTAAAAAGTTTGATGCCCTTATACATACATGACCATGTTTTGTGTTCTGCTATCTTTATAAAGAGGCAATCTAAAGTTATTATTTCTTAAGTTATACGTCTTGTGTTAAGTTTATATTTAGGAGAAAGATAATCAGGAATCATTTTAGTTTTAATTTTAAATTCAAGTATTGCTGCGTTCTATGTTATCCTCTGTTTGATTTGAAGCCACTTTAAGCATGAGAGCATAACATTGATTTGTGTGTTAAAGCTGTATTTCAGGATTACTCCTATAGCTTTATTTTGAAGTTTTTGAAACCTGTTTATCAAATCGTAGTTTAATTTTTTCAGTTATCCCTTCTAAGTCCTTACCGGAAACAAATAAGAGTGTATCATCAGCAAACAGTGAAAAATTATGCAGAATTAATTAATATTACTTATATCATTGATGTCTATAAGAAATAAAAGTGGACCTTATATTGTTCCTTGTGGTACACCGAACGATGTTATTTCACTCATTGATTTTAGTTCATTGGGTTTTATTATTAAAGTAAGTTTGAAACCCATTCAGTTCTTCTGTTCTGTCCTGTATATCGTCTTGTAATTGATTGAGCCGATGGCCTCAGTAGTCAGTGCTCGTAAGAGTGTCTACTTCGTAGATTTATCTACGGAGTAGATTAAAAATGTAATTTAATGTAATTTAATTAAGAGTATCGACCTATCTATTGTTTCAAATGCTCTTTGGAAGTCCATAAAAACGGAAATTATTTTATTTTTTTTTTCGTGTCGCTGAGTTTTCAATGTAATGTCAACCAGTTGAAAGCTGTTTCACAAGAATGTTCCGAACGAAATCCCGATTAAATTTGGATAAGGATGTTATTAATTGAAACATATCTATATAATTGATCATGAACCACTTTTGCAATTGATTTTTTTTTAAGATGGGTAGCATGTTAATGACCCTTAATGTATCACAATTAATGTTATATTGCACTTTTGGTATAGATGTTATTATAGATTCTTTTAAATCATCGAAAAAATGCCTTTTTACATATAATATTAAGCAATTAAAGGTTTATTGGTTTAAACAGAAATGAAGTATCCAAGTTATCACCAAGTTATCACTTTTTTTACTGTATTCAAATTGCAACTTCACATTATATTCAACTTTTCTTTTCTAAATACTAGTTTTAATTAATCTACACATTTCTTTTTGATTGAACAACGTTCAATTTTATTGCAAGTATAAGGTTTTGACGTGATACCGTCTTATAAATCAATGACAGGCTACACGTACGAAATAACATGACTCATGCTGATAAGACTCATGCTAATAAGACTCATCACTCAGGCTAACCGCCATATTGTGGTTCTTTCAACCAAAATCGATCGCAAACACCAGGCGAACATGAATAGGAAAAGGGGAAAATTCCCAAAATAATTCCACTCAAATTCAAAAAGAACAAGAATAGAAAAAGAAACACAAAATAGGCGGAGTTTTGTTAAAGTTTTTTAGTTTTACTTTTAGTTTATCTGATCAATTGAATATATAAATTCGCTTAGACTATATATATCTATAAATGTACAATTTTAACAGTTGGTGGATTCATGTATACAATTAAATTACAATTTCAATTAGTTAATTTTAATGTTTAATTATTATTATTAAAACTTATACAAATAATATTTAAAGCTTGCCGTTTAAAAATACGACGAGAACAGTTGGAATACAAATCGAGTCTATTACAAATCATATTTGTAACTCTGATGCAACGGGTTATGGGCTCATTTCTGCCATAATTACTGCGATGAAACTGTTCATAGAAGAGGTATCTAAAACGAGTAGTTCTGAATGGAAGCATAGTTCCAGTTACTAATGATAGCAACGGAGGACAATTAGTATGAAAATTCAAAATATCTCTTATAAACATGACCGAAAAGTATGTTCTACGGTTTTCAAGAGAATGTAAGCCAAACAATAAGCACCTACTATTATAAGGTGGTCTTAGAATATTCCAATTTAGCTTATAGAAAGCATATCTAGTGAAATTCCTCTGAACTTTCTCTATTCTATCCAAGGAATTATTGTAACAAGGATTCCAAATTATGCAACAATATTCTAAGATTGATCTAACAAGTGAATTATATAAGGATATTATGTTAAAAGGGTCAGAGAACTCTTTGGTATTCCTTTTAATAAAACCAAGCATTTGATTTGCTTTATTAATCATATAGTCGTAGTGAGCTGACGATAGGCAAATTGAAGCCTATATTTATATAGATTTCTAATTCGTCGGTATTCAACCCAGTTAGAAGGAAGATTATTGTTGTTGTAATTGTAGTTGTTGTGCCTTAGGTAAGCACGGATTTGTTCACCTTTAAAGAATTTAATTTTTCTGTGACCCAGTCTTTACTGCGGGGATATAAGCGTTTGGTAACGGTCAACTCCCCAACACTGTTATCTAGGCTTTCTTTCAAAACTCTCAATATTTTCTTGGAATTCATTAAAGTTCCTAATTGGGTCTGTAAAGTGGACTTGAGTATATTTTATTTATATTTAAACACTTGAATAGTTCTTAAGATTTTGAGAGTATTTGGTTTAGATACCGGAATTTTCACTAATATTGATTCATGATCGCTTGTTTTTAAATTAGGAACTTTTAAAGAACATTTATTTAAGCTTTATTTAGTATTTGAGTAGTAAAAAATTAAAATAGCAAAAAACCTTCACTTTTTATTAATAGAAATAATGAAATAAACATGAAAAACTTTTATTGACTTATGTTGTTTTAACAAGAAATAGCTTTAGTGGTATATAATTTAACCAAACAATTGTAGGAACCAAATTTGTTATTGATTATTATTAAAAGTTACGCCTAAAAATAGCCTTGTTAACTTTTTACAATGTATTAATTTGTCATGGATTATCTTCAACATTGGTCTTCTAAAAATGTTGTTATAAAATGGCATATGCTCTTCCAGAATACTATCCTGAACTTGTTTTAAATTGTCTATTTTTTTTTGTTATTGACTAGCTTACCGTTTCTCGGGTATACCATACATTTTCGAAAAAAAAACGAAACCGGTGAATCGCTGTTATTTTAATATTAAAAACAGACACTTCATTTTTATTATAGTTTTATAGATAGGCTTTGGCCTTTGAAGTTGTAATTTTTACTTGCGATTATATGTACTAAAATGCAAGTTATGCATTCGTGCATACAAATTATTTTGAGATAAAAATCAAACATGACATTACGATGATAGAGAAACATGTTTGAATTACTGACAAAATTCTGTACGTCTGTCTGTTTGTCTGATATGATGGTGGGCTAAGAACGGTACCTCTAATAGGACGGTTTTTTTATTCGACTTTCTCGTGATCTGGTTAACCGATTACAACCAAAACTGACATTCATGAAGACGTAGGTAGCCTAAGTAATATTAGTTTAAAATATTTTCAAAAACTCTTTTTTTTGTGTTTTTAATAATTTTTTTTTTATTTATTTTTTTTTTTTTTTTTGAAAAATCTCGTTATTTTCTATTATTTTTTTTTTATTTTTAACAAAAGTTGTTACATAAAACCGTTTTATTTAAAAACCATTCTTACGATTTTGAAAAAAAAATCACACTGTTTCACATTTTTTATAGAAATAATATGCCCCGTGGCTTAGTGGTTAGTGTGTCGGAGTGTTAAGCGAAAGAACCTGGGTTCAAATCCAGCTCATAGCCACCATTTTTTTCTGGGGTACTGCCTCATGCGAGGAACTGACAAAACCTCCAAGAGTAAAATTTGTCTTGAAAAAGTGCATCTCATGTAGCCGTTCGGACTCGGCGGTAAACTGTAGGTCCCTTGCATTCTTGCAGAGTAACAACACACACACAGGAATGGTTGAGAGTATAAGTCACTAGGCCTTGGCTCCTTAAGGAGCTGTCGCGCCAATAAATATATTTATTTATTTATTTATAGAAATAAAATAAACGCCATTTTATTTCTATAAAAAAAAGTTTTCCGCTGAAAACTCTTTTATTTACTTTTTTCACAAAAATCGAATAAAAAAACTTTAAAATTCTTCTTTTAAGTATTTATCAAATTTTATTTGGCCTGTGACCGCACCCAAGAGCAAGTACGTGCGATTTATTTGTATTGATAAGAATGAATGTTTAATCAATCCATCAATATATTCCTGGGTTTAATAGTACCTGTTCGATCTGAATTATACTGAAAACTCATTTAGGTATGTAGAAGGTGCGAATGAATTTGTCTGTCCTTTTTTTCCATAAGATTCAGTTGTCAACCTTTTTTTGTACAAAAAAGATCTTCAGTTTTAAGCTATATGACTCAGCCATAAACTACTCCCGCCATTTAGTAGTGCATGCAAAAATCTCTTAAGTCACTGACTAATGTTGTTTATGTAATGAACGTCTTTTACAAGGTATTATTGGAAGAAGAAGGAATGTATCGACTTACGTGGTTTTTACCCAGAATACGCATCTTTTCAGCAAAAAAAAGCAACTTTGAAAAAAATGTGACTTAAGAGGTTTTTGAAATAATCGATTCAATGACTACTGGTACTATCACATCTCACAACTATATAGTTTGGTAAATTTACTTCACTATTGTTAATTTCACTTTTCAAATGCGTTTCGGAAACAGCGATAACATTAAATTTGTTTTCCATTAAAATAACTTCCACTTGATTCATATTATTAACAAAATCTTGAGGGTTAAAGTACCAGCAACTTAGTTGCTAATACTGAATGCATTCTTTAAGCACTTCAAGTATTCTAATATAAACCGTACAGTTGTTGTATGTTGCTTCATGGTCACAATTGGTATGCAATGCAAGTGATTCGTTTGTCTTAGCACAGTTGATACACTTTGAAACTTAATTATTACATTCCTTAATATTGTGTTAACCTGCACATTTTATACAAGTTTTATTTTTACACGTACTAGATTTAAGGTTATAACCCTGGCAGTTAAAACAACGCTTCAAATTATAAAATTCTCTGATTATAGATTTCACCCGAATACTCCGAATATTGCCAAGGTTTATATTTCAGCGTCGATATTCATTCTTAATATTGCCAACAAACTCTCAGGGTTTGCAAAAACAAGAGCCGCACAAATCAGGACCACAAAAATTTCACTGTAGGCAGGCTCATAATTATAGATTAGAAAATGTAGGTCGCTTACATAAAATGTAGCATTTGGGAAGCAAGTTTAAAAAATCTAATATCATTAAAAACCAACCATACTATTTAAGAAAACAATGTTTGGAATATGGCCTTAATAAAGAATCTTATATTGACACTTTCTTTATTTACAAAAAAATATTCTAGTTATTATTTACCTCGCAACTTTTTATTCTTGGCATCGAAAACTATAAACATAAACAAAAATCGCTGTACTAACTAATAAATAAATTAAATTAAATTAAATTAAATCAGTTTTAGACGTATTAGTTCCTAACACTGCTATGTGAACTTAGGACAGCTACCAGTGATGTGAAGCAATGATCATATACTAACTCTTCCTTAGGACTTGGTACCAGAGCTAGGACCTGGCCCAGCTAGACCGAGTACTAAGCTGGCTTAGTAGTCGTTAATATGTCATGTTCTAAATACATTTACTGTCTACTAGTATTTCTAAGGTCAATTTTAGAAAAAATAAACTGTTCGAAAGTTATTAAACAAAATAAATTAAATAATTTCAAGATGATTACTCTTTGGGAATCATTCTTTAAATTTGTTTTTTTTTTAATAGATTTTTTTCAAACATAACCAAATACAAAAAGACCCACTCAAAATCATTAATTTATTAAACAATTTTAAATGTTAAATTTATTTTACTAAATACCATGTTTTCAACCATTTTTCAGGCTGCGAAATAAGGCACTAGACAAAACGGCCTCAAAAACAAAAATTAAATAAGGCCCCAAAAGTATATTAAAAATACAACAACAAAAAAATCTTTATTTTGGGTGTAATTTTTCACTTTTGGGGCCTAATTTCATTTTTAGAATTGGGGTTATATTTCATTATGAAAAAAGCCCCTAATATCAAAGAATGAAATAAGACCCCACAAAAATATTATGTCGAATACACTTAGGCCAGTATAAGCCCCAAAGAAACAAACAACAAATTTAAAGATATGTGCCACTTTGATGAATGTTAGTATGAAGAAGGTATGGGGGGCATTCTGTGACCGTCTGCAACCCCCTGCTTGGGCTCACTATAGGATTTGGAGAAGGTGCAAGTTTGGATATGTGCAACGTTTCTTTTTGATTTAAAGAATTTTTGCATAAACCCAATCTCGCATATACTTCAAATCCTATAGTCAGCCCAAGTAGGGGGGTTGCAGGGTGCAACATGCCCCCCATACCTACCTCATACTGATTGGGAGATAAATTCTCACGAAATGCCTAGGCAAAACAAGTTTAGCCTGAGTGGGTTAGGTTTTTTTATTTTTTTTATTTTTTCAATAAAATTGGGGTCTTCTCTCATTTCGTTTTTGGTGTCCTTTTTCATTTTTTAGGGGGTTATTTCATAGTACCCCATTTTTGGGGCCTTATTTCATTTTTATTTTTGGGGCCGTTTTGTATGGGGCTTTATTTCGCAGCGCCTATTTTTCTTTAAATCTGTTAATTGTACGATAAAAAATGTTACAATCTTTTTTTGGGTAGAATTACATGACCTACACCTACAATGTGTCCTACAACTTTTTTCAAAACCTGAAATGAAGAACCTATAGTTTTCAAACAATTTAAAAAAAAAACTGAATATTCCCACTTTATATCCCTTCCCATCCTGTTGCAATAACTTTGTTAGTGGCCTAATACGAAAATCCTAGGTTTTCCCCCTAGACGGAGCTGTGCTAAATGTATAGGGGTGTGATTTTTCGTATCTTATCTGTATCTTCGAAACTATTCAATATATGTACATAATTAAACAAATCTGTACAAAGTATTTAAATGTGGAAACAAATAAATGAATTGGACTTGCATAAGTCCAGATTTTAAATAATAAAGATATTTATTTTGCCAAACATATACATATGTAAGTACATAAAGGGTTTTCGAATAAGGACTTGACAATTTTTTTTTAAATAAAACGCCAACCATTTGAGATATTTCAAAAACTTTATTAACGGCTTGAAGTACAATCAAAACATTTATGAATGCAACTCGACTTCGTTCATATGGCCACCGCGGACACGTTTGCAGCGGTCGATTCGTTGGACCCAATTTTCGATGACTCGCCCACACATTTCGGCCGAAACGGCCGCTATTTCGCGTTCAATGTTGCCTCTGAGCTCTTCCAACGTCGTCGGCTTGTTGGCATAAACCAATGACTTAATGTAGTCCCAAAGAAACGTTGGCCATTCACAGTAACGTGACGATCTTTATCGTCGACGAAAAAATATGAAACGCCGCGCCCGCCGTGCCGCCGGCATGCAAACCGCACCAAACAGTTATTTTTTTGTGGGTGAAGTGGTGATTCATGCAGCAGGATTTGCACCCGACCAATAACGCATATTTTGCTCATTGAGCCAAAAATGATTTTGCGATGAAATTCAACAATTCAACGCTATTAAAGTTCGGTAGAATTTTTTTATAATTTACAGCCGTTGCTCGGTCGTGTACTTTACCATGATGAAAATGTTGAGTTTACTGAATAAATTGAGAATGACAGTTCGATGTATTTATGTATAAGGATTCCTTCTGTAATATTCTGTAGTCATTGTGTTATATTTTATGTCTTGAGTTATTTTTTAAGATAAAAACTGGGTTTAATTATTTTTCTTTTTGTTCATTATTTGGAATTTAAAAATATGGTCACCGTATCTATAATACACATGCCGAGATTCAAAATATAAGTACGTGAAACAATGTAGAGGCTATGCTTAAATATTGTGTATTTATATAGAGTGGGAATTTAGAGTCTTGTAAAGCGCTTTGCCCCATTATGACTATTTCTGCCATTAAGTAAGATTATAAGAGGTGGAAATAAAATTAATGAAGTTTGTGATAAAACTAGAGAAAAGCATTGCTATTTCTGCCTTCTTAAAGAAACTCCCAATTTGTTTAATATTTATGTTTAAGGTCTGTATTAGCTCTGTTATTGTCGCGATTTGATACTTTTTGCGTTACCTATATGTGCCAGTTTAACGTTTTGCGAGAGAGCAATTATACATATTTGTAAGGTTTAAATAGCAATATTGTTGATTTTGTATTGCTTTCTATTTAGTTTTATGATAAAACCTTTATTAAGTTAAACAAAGAAATAAATCTTCTGGCCAGACATTCGGCATGGGTAGACACCGCCATACATTCGCCAATCAATAAAGTCTCTTGATTTAGGTCGTCCAACAGAGCAATGAGCCCAAACACATCGGCAAACTTGCAAGCGAGTGGTTTGAGAACAACAGTATGGATGGCCTAGACATTATTGAAAAGTTGCAAAAAAATGTGACACTGAAGAAAACAGTGCGGCTTAAAAATAATGTAAATAAAATCAAATTTGAGGCGTTCAGAATATTAGTAGAATAAGTCTTTCTTTCTTCGTTAAACGATGATTGTTCAGCTGGTCCCGGTGGAATTCCCAACGGCTCTAACGATTTTTATAAAACTTTCAGTGTGCTATTTTTTTACAACAATACATATTTCAGTTAGAACGATTTTTTTTAAAATTTTTCTATAACGGTACCTCTCATACAACCGGTTTTTTTAAATGCAGTTTTATCGTAAACTATTATTCCGATTTCAATAAAATTTTGCACAGAGGAAGTCATTTATAATTCAATTAATATTGCATTTAAAAATTTTCAAAAACTTTTTTTTCGATTTTTTTTTTAAATTTTCTAAAAAAAAAATTGGTTTTCGAAATATTTTGAAAATGGGTTGATTGATTTTTTTTACATAATTTTCCCAAATGAAAACTACAGATTTCCTTATGACATACTAGAAAGAAATTTAAAATATTTTTTCGAAAAGCTTTTCCAAAAAAAAACTTTTTAAACTTTTTTTCCTCGATAGACATTTAGTTTTAAATTTTGTGTGCATACTTAGTATTTCCGAAAAAACTTTTAGGCTAATTAAAAAATGAAAGAATTTTCTAAAAAAAGATTTTTTTTATGTTAATAGACGTGTGGTTTTCAATCTGGCAATACTTTTTTCGGAGTTGGTCTTTTTGACAGCTGTCACTTGATTTATGCTCAGTTTGATTTGCCATTTCATAATGAATAGACTTACTCGCGAACAAGTTTGTAAATTGTGCAAATTTATTACCAAAACAATGGCTCGTTTCGGTGGAGCAGAGCATCGAAGAAGACCCGAATGAGTCCATCCGCCATCGCACGCAACAATTGGAGATGTGCCCATCCACTTTATGGAAGATTTTGCGGAAGGATCTTGGTTTGCAGGCTTATAAAATCCAACTTGTGCAAGAATTGAAGCCGAACGACAAGATGGTTGGCTAAAAACGGTACCTCCCATACAATTTTTTTTTCTTCGACTTTCTCAAAAACTGGTTATCCGCTTTTTTTATTGAATTTTTGAAAAAAGTTGTTAAAATGAAATCGTTTTATTTAAAAACCGCTCCTACGATTTTGGAAAAAAATCAACCTATTTCACATATTTTTTTTCTTGTGTATCAGAGTTTATTAAATAAAAAATAAATAATTTATTTTTCTCGATTTTAAAAGATTTAATAAATTATAAAAGTTAATGTTATAAAATTATTTTTAATAATTTATTAGAAATGAAATGTTATTCGTTTTTAAAGATATCTAGTTTTTTCATAAATTTGTTATTATACAAGACGTGTGATGGCATACTCCATTTTTACTAAAAACCGTTAAGGGTTCTTGTTTTGACACTATTTATAAGTTCAGAATGTGTTATTCTTTTTACGTAAATTTTACTTGTTTCGATCAAAGATCTTGCCTTCCGATATGATTAAGCACATAAGAGCAAGTACGTGCTACCCAGTCGTGCCCATTTTTTCGTTTGTTGTTGTGGCAGCAATGAAGCTAGGCATAAAATTTAGAAATAGAGACATGGTGCAGATTCTGCAACCCTGCAGAATTTTGGATTGACATATCCTATAAGAGCCTGTGTATTTTTTTTCCGGAGCAGTACATCGAGAATTAGTTGACTATTTTCTAGCACTAGGAGTTTTGAAAAATTGGTACCCAACCTGAGAATCGAACTCACGATCACTGATTAAGCAAACAACTTCACTACTGCACACTACCGCACGCATATAAAGGAGAACCGATTTTTCGTTAAAAAAGCCCTTTTACATTCACAATTTTCAAATTTGTTAAACTGTTGAAGCGTGATATCATTCACATTTTTTTATGTTATTAGGTGCGTCCAGGTCAAAGAAACTTTTTTTTATATATATTTTAGAAACAAAGACATTTCTTAAATGTTTTTTAAATGTTTCTGAAATATTTATTAAGGTGTGGAGGCTTCGCGAAACATTTCTGAAACGTTTATTAAAAGTGTCTCTGTTTCCCATTCGAAACGGAAAACTTTCTTTATTTCTCAAGTATTCTAGTCTTATTTTCAGATATGAAAAAGTGGTGTTAGACTGGGAATCCCCCTAATATCAAAAACCAACATAATTTCGTTGGCTTCCATCAGGAAAAGAAAATAAGCTTTTGTTAATTGGGGTTGGGAGATGGAGCGGGTGTAATTTGAGGGTGTCAAAAATTAGTGATTTTCCATCTGAAACTACCTGTCCGAATGAACTTCTGAATTATTTACAAGGGGGGTAGAGGAAAATGAGAAACAAAACAAAATTTTAGAAATGTTGTCGGAAGCAAAAAAAAACATTTCTAAAATATTTTTGAAGGTGTGTCTACACCAAAGAAACATTTAGGGAAACATTGTTTAAGAAATGTTTCTAAAATGTTTTTAATTCGCTTAAAACACAATGATAAAATATTCAAGATAATCAGTTGGAGTACCCCTGTCTAAATTTCTTTCTAAAATTGATTTTCGTTTTTTTTTTCGGAAACACCCTGTGAAAATGTCAAATGATTTTGATTCGTATTTCTAATAAACCACCATTAGCAGTAAATTTGTCAGAACTACTAGTACTCAAACCAAACGACAAAGCATTTGCCTATCATAAAAATACATCTGCACACATACTTACATAATTCTTAATGTGCATAATTCGAATTAAGTTAAAGCAAATATCCACTTGATGTAGCTGTATTGAACACTATTCCTTCTTTCTTCGTTCTTATTTGCAAAGTTTCAAACTGTCATTTTGTCAATTACTTATAAAGTTGAAACGAAAAGTTTACATTTTATAATTAATGACGGTACTGCTGAAGCTATGATTTTGAGTATGTTATAGTTGTAGCAAATTCTAATGTAGGTATCATGACGTTTCGGGTGACGGGAATCTTATTAATTGGTTTATTCGGTTCGTTTAGGAAAGTTAAGTTAGTTTAAGGGCCTTAACGCATACAGACAACAAAGTTTAATAAATTTCCTTTGCCTATTTACTTTTGCTTATTCATTGCAAACTAGCAAGAACCCTAACTCTAGTGAAAAGTTAAAGTTGGCTTTGACAGTAGAGGAAAATGCAAATAAGCCTTTATAACCATTGATTATGATATTGGCTGACTTTTGTTGATAAAACTATTTGATACTTATTTCATATAAATATTCATAAGTCTCTTTGAAATTATTACATCCATACTTTAATTGTTTCTAAGATAATTGTTAAACTTTAAGGAGAAATTTGACTTTTTTTTGTTTTATTTACCATTAGTTTTTGGACAATAATTTAAAGTTTATATGGGATCAGTGATGGACTAAGGGAGGGCAAGGGAGCGGATAAATAGTGGGTGCCATTAGTAACAGCAAAACAACTATTTTGCAAATTACACTAAATAAAAACACAAATAAAACAATAAATTTGTTTCCCAAGTACCAATAACTAACTATTTATATGTGCGCATAAATTTCGATTTTGATTCCCTTAAGATAGGTAGTACATACGTGCTTGGACACATTGACGAAAGCGCGCATGCAACTTAAATATGCAAAAGAAAAGGAATGATTTGCATTAAGAAGGAAAGAGATGGGCTAAAGAATCCAAAGTCTGCACGAATTTCATAATTTATTTTAAAACTCTGTGCAGTGACTCAAGTTTCCTTCTCATATAATTTCATTTTTGATGCATTCATTTGCATTTTAGCGCCGTGATGGAAGGTTAATACAATTCACTTGTATTGTAGTGATTTGAAAAATATATGATATTAAAAAAAATATTCAGAAAATTTAGCTTCCTAAACAAAACACAATAAAACACTTTTGCGTGTAGATTCTCAGTACAAACACAACCTTTCTTTGCAGAGAAAATGCCTATCCGAACGGTAAATTTTCAATCGATTGAAAGCACATCAGTTGTTTGATAACGCATGTACTATTGCTTAAGTGTGAAAGATAGGAAAGAATTTTTCGATGCAGTAGATCGGGAATTAGTTGACTCACTGAAAACCCACGGACGGCTCTTTCTTCCACTAGAAGTTAGAAAAATTGCTCCGAACCTGATTATCGAACTGACGATCTATGTAGCAAGCAAACACCTTATCAACTGCACCACTAGGGATGAAACGATACAAGTAACTTCAAGTACATTATCGATAATTTTGATTCGATACCAAGTAATTTTGGAATCGATACTTTTAGTTGCGATACCAAGTACTTGGATCAATTGAAAGTACTTGGATCGAATAGGAGTACCGTATCGTTTCAACATAACTTCAACTTTTTTCAGTTTAACTACAGCTATGCTTATATTCGTACTCAAAAGTCAAAAAATATTCACATATATACTTAATTTTAATCACATATGTACCTCCTCAATTAAGATGAATTTTGTATTCATCTTACAAAACTGAAACCACATACTTTTCATTCATAAAAAAACCAGCATCTTTAAACTCTTTCATTTATTTGAACACACCACACCAGACATTTTCTCATCGCAAAATGACATTAATGGAACAATTAGTGCGTTCACATTTATTTTGTAAAATTTGTTGAATATTTTTCTGTCTGAAGGAACATGTGATGAACAGGGAACAGTTTGGTTTTTCTTTTGCTTAAAATTTTGAAAGTTAACCTAAATAAATATTTAAGGTTTTCGATATGGAAAATCAGGTACTATTAAAAGTGTTCGTAATCAACCAAAAAAAAAGGTATGCTAAAACCGTTTCCGTTTCTTCGTATTTGTCTTCTCCTGTATCTAATATGAAGGCTTTCTTCCCTTCTTTATATAAGCATGCACGAATATTTTTGGTGGTTGTGGCCAAAATAAGAAACCGCTTAAGAAAGAAACACGCTTATTTTTAGGAAATATTCCACCAATTTTTTTAAATCAAAATAATTAATATCAAAATTGAAAATTAATATTTATCTTTTAGATTTTGATTTTAATTCATTCCAAGTAGGTACTCGATACTTTTCATCCGATACCCGAGTAGGTATCGATACTTTCATTCGTTACAGGTATCGCGTACAATTACTCGATAACTTGGAGCTATCGTTTCATCCCTATGCACAACTGCCGCCCACAAGAAATTTGAACAAGTATCGATAACATGCTCTGGACCATCGATATTATGTTGATAAAAACTCTTGGTCCTTGTGGCTAGAAACTGCGACCTGTAAGATCTATTGTTTCATGGAGTATGAGTTGATCTAAAAGTCTTATCACCTTCCTTATGAGGATATAAGACTCTTAGTAGCAAGGAAGAGTTCTTTTGAGAGTACGCGCTTCCTTAGCGAGATTAAAGCTGGACATGCTTCACAACGCATGTCAGTTGAAAATTCGACATCTTCAATGCAGAAAATGCACTATGTGTGTAGTATGTAGTACTCTTAAATTTTCCCTGTCAATATTCAGGATGTGCTTATAGGTTTATGATCTCATTAATCTTTTAGATTGTCTCAGATCCGGTATGTTTTCCCAGTGAGTTAAACTCAGCTCCCACCCATTTGATTTGTTAAGGGCGGATTTGTAATTAATGTCACAGAATGGTTCTGGGCCTATGAAATCGGTGACGATCAAGCACGGGTTATGCCGCGTCGTTTTCAATTTCATTTGATATACCTTGGTGGCCTGGTATCCAACCAAGATTAACCGTGTTATGTTTAATTAGTGTTTAGAAAGGATCGCAGCGGCCTTTAATCGACCTCGAATCCATAGTATTCGAGGAGATTGCTTTTAAAGTAGCTTGAAGGTTAGAGAACGTTTGGGAACAAAACATTTAATACTTTTCCTGGATGTTGGTATCGGTACATAATTTCAATGGCAATGAAAAACCTTGGGAGTAGTTCCCATTAGTACTGACATTTTTCATAGACACCTTAACCTTTTCCATCTGTTATTCTTCTATAATGTATTGTTGTAGTACCAGTAGGGCAGTTATTACTATGTGGCATTATATTTTTATTTCTATTTTCTATTCTGTAGCCACGATACCTATTATGGTGCAAAATGCGTTCCACATGGTCCACCTGGTTTAAACTTGTAATCAAGCTAAATTCTTAATGCGCATTTAACACCGTCTTTTTAATTATTTATTCCTCTATATCAGTGGTAAGACAAATCCGCATAACACCTGTTAAAGCGAATATATTTGTTGAGTTAAGTCCCCATATTTTACCTTAAGACAACTTATAGCCCATGAAGCACGTTTGGTAGCAGTTTCTAGGTGGGAAACTTTGTATCGACAATTACACAGAGATATTTGAGTTAGACAAGTGTAGTTCCTTTCGATACAATTAGATTAATTTCCCAGTAGTCTACTTATCGCGAAAGGAACTAAACACATTTTTAAGGATTGATTGATAATTTAATAATCTTCATAGTTGTTTTAAAAGTTATTATATAATTAAACAATATAAATTGGTGTGTTAAAAAAGTGAAAGATTCTTTTCACATAAACGGTAAAAACTCCTTTGAAAAACAACGAAGTCCTAAGAATCAGCGATTCTAGAAAAGAAGTGATACGCATAGTGTAGACTGACAGTATCTTTTTTCTATTTTTCCGCAAAAGATAAAAATGGAAGAAAAGAATGAAATCCTTTTTCTTTGGAAGAGCTTATGTAGCTTTTTTTGTATCTAAAAACTTCTAGCAAAGGTTTTTCTTCTTTGACAGATTACGATTTTGACGTGACCTTAACCAACTGTGAAAGTAAAGCCCATCTTTTCACACAGTCCAACCAACATTGAAAAAGCATGAAGGATAAAAATTAGTTGCATCCTGGCAAAAGAAATCCGTTAGAACTTTTTGCTTCCCAAATAAGTCCCAACTCTAGACTTTACGACGACAACGACTAAGTAAGATATCGCAAATGCAAACAAAAAAACTGTATATTGTCTCTCTAAGTGCTGTCTTACAAAAGAATCCCTATACATTCCTAGCCATTTTTTTGGCAAAGAACGAATCCACTGAGTGGGGTTGTTTGTAAACATACCCATTCATGAGATGAAATAATGAAATTTAAGAAGCAGACATAAAAAAGGACAAAGCAAAGAGCTGGACCGAAGTAAAAACATGCGCAATTGTTACAAATTGAACTGTATAAAAATGTCTCTAAGACTACAGAGCCAAAGGAGACAATTTCCCGATGTTGATGCAATGATCCATAACGGCAAGCTGTGTCAAAACCCAATGACTCCAAACCAAATCACTTAAATTTTATAACCCTATTCAAATTTCTTATCAAATTTACTTAAGGACCATTTTAAATTATACCCATAATGTTAACAGACTCAACAAATGATAATAGGTTCTCCACTTAAACTCGATAACGACTCTTTATATTCACATTACCTTCATCATCATCGACTTCGTCTTCGTTGTCCTCCTCCTCGTCATCAATATCCACATTGTTCAACTCGCTAATCTCTGCTCTGTCGCATCGTTTGACATTGATGCTGGAAATGCCATCTTTTATATCACCGTTCACCAGATCATTATGATGTTTTCCATCATCTACAATACTGACATCACCTGCTGCCACTGCTGGTGACTTCTGATGTTGTTGTTGCAGCTTCCCATGCTGTTGGATAGCATTGTTCTTCGCATTATGTTCACTCTCTGTCGGTTCCTTGGTCACAGCTCCTCCTGACGCTGGCACAATACTACTTTTGTGTGCTGCATCCAAACTACTGTCCTCAACAGATGGTGATGAGGCATCACCATTCATGGCTGGCGTTGTCTGTTCAGTTTCACCATTTATATCACCCACATCGGCTGCACCATCCTCCTCCTGTTTTTTCGCCTTAACATCCTGACTTGTATTACAACCCATTTTTACACTATTTTTTTAAATATCAACACTACACTGGGGGTTTGATATTGTTCGGTGGTTCTCGATAAATTTGTTTTTTATTTATTTTGAAAAATTCTGCAATGAATCACATTAAATGTATAAATAACTCCGGAATACCAGGGTAACAATGTAAAAAGTTTAATCAATTAAATCAGCACGTGCGCCTGGCCCTCTTCAATCACTTTAAGTTTTTGCGGATGGAATAATTACTACAAACGCATATATACAAGTCTGGTATTGGTGTTAATATATATGTACATATAAATTAATTTGTAAAAATTAATCACAAAAAACCACAATTTTTTTCTTAAATATCTCTATGTATATCAGACATTCCTTCTTCACAAAGGACGAGTATTATAGTATATTCCAATAGACACGTTAAAAACCGAGACAAAGACCGTAATTTGTAAACCGACAAAAAATAATTACGGATTGTCGAGAGGTAAATTTGTTGTACGGACAGCTTGTGCTACACGCTCTTGTGTCAATATACAAACGAAGCCTAAGCTATACTACCGCTAGTTAAGTGTGGATAGTCGGATTAAGAGGAATCTGTCGCGCGCGCCACACACCGTATTCGAGAGTCCTTCTGTCGAGTAAGATACCTACGTGTGGAATGTAGTCGACAGTGACCGTCTGTGTATACTCGTACATTTCTTTGGAGTCACTCGCCTTCGCCTGTCGTCGGCGTTCCATGCTCCACTCCCATGGCATAAACATACACACGCTCGTTAAAACACACACCCTTATTGTGTGTAGCTGGAGCAGAAGAGGCAGTGTGGCAGCAGCAGCACAAGCCAGGAGACGTTTCCCCTTTTTATAATTTAATCTATGATTGTAAATTCGGGATGATATCGACCCGCATCCCACTCGGAGCGGCGCCCGTTTTTTATTGTTGTCTCCATGGGTAGGTTTTTGTTTGGAAGGGGGGCTTGCGCACCCTCAGCCCCAAAGGAGCAGCTTTATTTTGGAAAACCGCACTAACAAGGATGATGACGCGCCACAAAGAGCATTGGCTGTGTGCAAAGTCAGTGTTGTTATATGTATTCTTTTATCTGTAACTATTTAAGAAACAAAATATGTATTGACTTAGAATTTAAACAAAGCTGTTAACAAAATTAAGAACCAGATTCTTAAGGATAAGTTTTAATACTTTTGAAAAGAATGGAAAAGTTTTTAAGCAAATAATTGCAAGAAGTAATCGAAGAATAAAATATGTAGGGAATGCATAGAGAGTTGGATGAAATATCTGACTTAGCTTTTAATCCTAACCAGGTTTCTTTACGAAGTACTACTTCTAAAAGTCGATGCAAAAAAAGATCATTTTTGGAGAATTGTACACATTATCCAAAAAGTCTGGGTACAGTGAATAGTTGGTTTGTTGGGCTTTCACGCCTAAACCGCTAAAACGATTATGATGATTTTGTATATAGATAGACTAGCTTACCCACCCGGCGTTGTTCGGTTACCCATACCATACATTTTCGAAAAAAACGAACCCAGCTTGGCGCCACCTAGTTACTTCTAACAAAATAAGCTATCTGCTGGTAAAACGACCCCAGCGTCACCAATGGGTGATTAAAATAGTCTTAGTTACACCTTAAAACATCAGCTATCTGCTTGTGAAAGTCTCGTCAAAATCGGGGCATAAATAAGAATTTTCAAAAACAAACGCCTCAAGTGCCGCCTAGAGGTAATTGAAAATAGCCTTACTTTATTCTTACAATATCAGCTTTCTGCCTTTTGAAAATCTCTTCAAAATCGGTCCATAAATAAGAATTTTCGAAAAAAACAGCCCAGCGCCACCTAGTGGGTAGTTATATAGCCTAAGTTATACCCTAGAACATCAGAAATCTGTCAGTGAAAGTCCCGTCAAAATCGGTAGAGCCGTTCCCGAGATTACCCGGAACAAACAGACAGACAGACAATTTTTTTTTAATTGTGTTTTTGTTATAAGTACTTTATATTTACTTTCATAATATGCATCTAGAAAAAGCTGTTATTTTGATATTAGAAGCAAACACTCCATTTTTATTTATCTGTATAGATTGGTAACTGGAGACGGTTATAGAGAACTTTTCTCGCTTAAAACGGATGAGTTAGGAGTAAACCTTCTATGAAACTTTTTATTGCATCTTGCAAGTTGCTTTAAGCTTTGCAGAAATGTTTTGATGAGAAAATATCCCTAATAGAGGTGAAATATGAAAAGAAAGTTTTTTATGGAAAAATCGTATTCTTAAAATGATTATATGCAGCTAAATAGTCATGGATGTGTCTAATTGTATCCATATATGTATGTAGGCGCAATAGCTCAACGCCAATACGACTTTTTTGAGCAAAAAAGTGGAAAAATTAGTAACAGGATGGCAATCGTCGGAATCGCCGGTGAAAGCGAGTACAAAAAGGGGAAAAATAAATGCAAGTCGATTTGGACGGTGGCATGGGTAGGGATGGGGCTTTGGGGTTGAAAATGTTTGCTTCTGATTTCCGGCAAATCTGATCGAGAAATTGTCCACAAAAAAGTTGTAGATAATTCAAAGCCTACAATTTTATTTTAGAGTATTTTTCAAAATTACCTCAAATTGTATGAGACATCGGCAAAAATCCGGTTTTTCGATGTTTTGAGTTTTTTTCAAAAAAAAATTGTGCACTTACCATTTTGAGCATATATATTATGTACATATTTTAGTCCTAAAATAATCCTATTTTTGTCGAAAATTTGTGACTTAAATAGTTTCTGACATATTAACGATTTACGAAAAAAAAATATTTTTTTCAATAAAAAAATTTAAAAAAAAAATTTTGAATTTTTAACTTTTCACGGCTTTTTTTCGTGTTCGTATTGTTCGTGTTAAACTAAACTCTTTAAGTGTAGAATATTTAAAAAAGTGTTCTTTGTATGCATATGGTCTATCAAATGAAACTTTTTAGAAATTTGTTTATGAGTTTGCCAAGGCTAATATAATTAGCTGTCCACCAAGTTAGGAAGTTTCAAAAAAAACTGGAGACGATTGGCTTTACGAGTTTTTAAAACGAAATCAAAATCTTTTCCTACGAAAGCCCGAAAATATGAGCTTAGCCAGACTGAAAAGCTTTATAAAATCAGCAGTTAATGGCTTCTTTTAAAATCTTCGACAAATATATGCACAATATTTATTCAGCCCTAAGGACATATATAACTTAGATGAAACAGGTATAACAGAGGTCATGGAATCACCACATCTATTTCAAACGGCTGCTTTCCTGGATCTCTTATCCTAAATTCGAAATCTGAATGGATGATTTCAAAACCAATTATTATAACCAATTATTCAAAAGAACGTCCCGTTTTGATTGTTCTTGATAACCATGCATCACACTGCAGCCTTCAAATCATCGACTATTATGCCGAGATAATGGAATTTTGTTATTATCCATTCCACCATACACTTCACATCGACTTCAGCCATTAGAAGTTCTAATTTTTGGGGGTTCTAACGTTTTTTGTAAAAAGTCATTTAATGACTTTTTAGGTACTAATCATGCAAAGCAAATAACATTTTACAATGTAGTAGTGCACGATACGTATTTCGAACAGAACCATGATTTTCAAAATAAATTTCCACAAAGAAGCGTTGTTCAGGCGTCAACTCGAATCCAAGTTCTTACACCTGAGGCTGTAAGACCCATATCGCGTTTTTCCACACCAAACATAACTCCAAGAATTGGAGGCTCACGCATTCTTACAAGTTCCATTGAAAAACGTCGAATAGTAGAGCATAAAATGTGATCAAAAATTGAGCGTTTTTTGGTAAGCTTTAGTGTTTTTAATTTCTAGCTATAATCTAAAAAGATACTTTACGGAAAACCCCAGTATAAAAAGAAGTTCCAGAGGATCAAAAGCAACATGCAACAATAAACTGAAAAAAAGTATTTAAATAGATTTTGTGTCGTCTGACAAAAATAAATCCTTTAAACAGATTTTGTTTATACATTGCTTAATCCGGCGTAGGAAACCTTGTTTTCTTTTGAACAATATGGACAAATTTGGGTTTTTAGATACTTAAGAAAAATCATTTTCCAAGTTCTGAAAAACTGATTCTTGGTAGTAGTTTTGTTTTTCAACAACGCAATAACTCCAAGCACATATCAAAGCTTGTAAAAGCGTGGCTGCAGTTAGAACAGAAGCCGAATACACTGCTCAGTCGCCCGAATTCAACCTATTCGACCATCTGTGGGACAAAATTTCGTAAGTGCACAATATCAAGCAAAGTTGATCTAAATACCATCTAACATGACAAATGTCATCAAAACAGAGGTCTACTACGTCATGAAACTTTTGAGCTTTTTTTTTCTATTATTTCTTATAATTGAATTTAAATTTTTAATTTGTATTATGTTCTCTCCGAGCAGAGTAGTTGGGTGTGAAATATCATAGTATAGTTAACTGTTATATTCCAGAGAAGCTTTTTTTACAGAGGACTGTTCTTTTCTACTGTCCTAGACTTTCCATAGTTTTTAGCTCTATTTCGAGGTGGGCTTTAAGAAAAAATCATCAAGAACAAATTCGTGTTCAGAAAGTAATAGTTCTATGCCAACACTGTTGCAGATCACTGTATATACATATGTACATTTCATTGAAGCTTATATTGCTACAGTCCGTCCAGAGCAAAACGCGTGTTTGAATGTATGAGCGTAGCGAACAAATTTCTAGGGAGTGACATGGCTGTTTGTTTGCCTTAGCCAGTCCATCTTTTATTCAGGGGGGTTGTTGCACGTATAGAATTTGCCCTATAACCGCCTCATTTATATGAAATCATTTGGAGTAGTTTTCTATGAAATCATCTCTTCGACAACGATGGGGGCGAAAAGTTGTGGAGTGAAATCCATCCCCTATTTTCCTCTCTCTGATGTTGGGTGGCAGACAACGCCTTAGATGTAGTTTTGTATTTTTGTGTGTCTCCTTTTTCTAACTTTTGTGCTCGGCTGTATTTTTTTGTTTTGTATACGTTTTCTTTGTTTTATTTTTTTTTTGTCTGAGATGTTCCAAAAATGAGGGGAAAATGCGTTCAAAAGGACTAAATTCATACACAATTCACCAAATATATTTATTTAACTACAAAAACAAATCCTTTCATATTTATGTGATTAATTTTGTTTGCCATTTTTTTCTTCCATTTCTTTTTTCCTTCAACTCCTTTTTGAGACAACAGTGAAGCCTACGATGACGGCGGTGAATGAAAACACCTGTATGTCGCTGATGAAGTGTGTATTTTTTTAATTAATCGAAGGAAATAACAAAATTTGCATAAACGATCATGGTTGTTGTGCACGCTCATTAATATTTCAAAGAGGGGGCTCAAAGCTATGAAATGAAAGGATAATAGCCTTTTTTTGCTTTTTGGTTGAAAGGAAACAGGAAGGAAGAATGAATTCTTTTCAGGGTGAGAAACTGATGGATTATAATATATGGAAAAGGAAATTCTTTTAGGAGAAGCCGGCCTTGGGAGGACGTCTTTGTAATGACTTTAGGTGGGTTTGACCTTAGTTCTGGCCATGGATGGGTTTTGTGTTGTTTATGTTTATTGCTTCGCTGGATGATAATGTAGGATTTGTCAGTTCAATGGAAAATGTAAGACAAATGGAGTTTAGTCCCCTTACTTGTTTCTTGAACAAAGTTTAAGGGTGTGTAGCGTTATTCTTTAAGATGAAGTTCCGTAGGAATGATTTACATGTAAAAGGTGATTTGTATAATTATTAAATAATCTAATCTTAACAATCATTGAGTTTCTAAGAACAATACTGTTACGGCTACATATAAGAATATTTTTTACTCAAGTGTACATCTTTCCTAGTTTCGCGTTGTTTCAAATAAGAGCGTATTGCGGCTAAGAGAGTTCGATTGACCCGATTGACCATTCGGAGGCGTTGGACTGCGGCAAATAATTTCCAGTGCGAAAATGTCGAATCCCTGTTGGATATCTTTCACCAAAATTTGATTGTCATTATCTGAATGAATAATTTGGGGTACCCTGCAGGTATTATCGCCCATGTTCTAGATTTCGATCGAAACCGAATTGAAATTAATTTTAATTTCACGTGAAATGAAACTGCGTGTTCTGCATTTCGATCGATTTCGAAAACTTCGGAATTGCTCAAAACTAAAGGTTCATTAATTTGTAATTTGTTTTGAAATTACTACTGCTTTTAAACATGGATGCAACATAATTGGCGATTTTAAGTGAAACAAGGAAACAGAACTCTAAAGAAAAAAATTTAAGGGAAATTTTGCGAGACAAATCAAAAATATTAGATCTACCTGGCAAAATGTAAGTATTTCAAGAATAGCTTCTCTTGTCGTACCTACGTTCTTATATTTTCCCTAAAAACTAAACTTCGTTAATAAATAATTTCTCTTCCACTTTTGACCAAGAATTACATAGCCAATTGTAATTCCACCAATTTCACACACAATTCACCGAATTCGTTCCGAAAATGGAATAAACCGAAATGGAGAACATCTATTTTCATTTTCGAAATTCCAATTCTCAATTAGGAAATGCGGAACACTTCACTTTCACCATGTGGATTCACAATAAGTGATATGCAGAACATGGGGGGTATAAAAATATGGTTTCGATGACATTTTAAGATGCTACTTGTACTGACTGTACGCGAAGGTTCGAGGAAGACATATTTGGACAAGTGTTCTAAGACAGCAAACGCATATGACTTCCCAATTTGTTACATCTACCTAAAGGGTTTTCGAATAAGTACTGGACAACTTGACAACGCAAACCATTTGAGATATTTCAAAAACGTTTGCAGCGGCCGATTCGTTGGACCCAATTTTCGATGACTCGGCCACACTATTTCGCGTTCAATGTTTGCTCTGAGCTCTTCCAACGTCATTGGCTTCTTGGCATAAGCCAATGACTTAACGTAGCCCCGAAGAAAACAGTCTAGAGGCGTTAAATCGCACGAACGAGGCGCCCAATCGACTGGTCCATTTCTTGATATAACACGCTCATCAAACTTACTCTTTAATAAATCGACTTGTAAGGTGTGCTGTGTGGCTTGTGGCACCATCGTGTTGGAACCACATGTCGTCCAAGTCCATATCTTTCCATTCGGTTCAAAAATAAACTGTAATCATGGCGCGATAACGCTGGCCATTCATATTAACATGACGATCGTCGACGAAAAAATATGGCCCAATAACGCGCCGGCATGCAAAGCGCATCAAACAGTTATTTTTTGTGCGTGAAGTGGTGATTCATGAAGGAAATGTGGATTTTCACCCTACTAATAACACATATTTGGCTTATTAATGAAACCATTGAGCCAAAAATGAGCTTCGTCACTGAAGATGATTTTGCGATGAAATTCAACAATTCAACGCTCTTAAAGTTGCGGTCACCGACTCCGAATTTCGGTAGAAAATTTATATAATTTGCAGACGTTGCTCGCTCGTGTACTTTACCATGATGAAAATGTTGAGTTTACTGAATAAATTGACAATGACAGTTCGATGATTAGTGAAAGGAGGCGTTCACAAATTAAATTCAAAGTTTTCAAGTCCCTATTGGAAAAGCCTCTTTTCTCGGGGTCGGAAAACCTACCACTGATTCTATCTGACTAAGTATCCGAAAACGTTGTTCCTGAGTGGTGCAGATAGTACCTTATACATCTGACGCAAAGCCTTTGAGCCGCGTTACACAACCCAAAAGGCATTACCGTGAATTGGTATAAGGGTCTTCCCGGTACCGCAAATATCCTCTTCTTTTTACAGCTGTATTTGCTTAACGTATTGACCTTACGCGAATCGAGACAAAAACGATACTTGGTAGTACCATTTTTAACTGGTTTCTTTATAAGCACAACCGGTGACCCCCAAGGACTTTCACTCTCCTCGATAACGTCCAGTTTCAGCATCCGATCTTTTTCCTGGTGCAATAAGGACCGCTGCGCTGGCGAAACAGGGTAGTGTCGCTGGCTTGAGGGGATCAGCTGTCCCGGTATCGATTAACTGCTCCATTAACGTTGTCCTTCCCAGACAGAGTCGGTTAAAGTCTACAAATTCCCGCTTAACCACCTCCAACTCACTGCTGCTTTGGCAAAAGCCGGTGAGCATTTAAACGATCAGCATCTTCTTGAACGAACAGGGAGCATACCGGACTTGTTTCTTATAGGTAACAATACATGGAATATTTTAAGAGGCGTTTTTTTTAATAAAATTGCTTTTTGGTTTATCTGTATGTTTGGTGGTTAACAAAGACTTCAAAATTTACTTTTTATGGATGAAAATGGCTACAATTTCAATTCAAAATACACTAAGATTGTTGAAATTAAAAAAAAAGTAAACTAATTTCTACTACCTGTTCGAAAAATAATCTAGTAACCTTAGAAATTGTTTTGTTCTAAAATAATTTTCTCTTCAATTTAATCGTTAAATAAAAGAAAATCAAAAGGACACAAATAAGCAAAAAACAAGTTTTCATTCCAGCCAAGAGCAATAGAGAAAAATGGAAACTGAAATTGCAAGAGTAACAGAATTGAAGGGAACCGATAATTGGTCGTCATGGAAATTCCAGGTCCGCATCACACTCCTATCGATTGTTTTATATGACGTTGCAATTGTAAGACTAAATTTCCTTCAGAAAATAAGACCAGCGAGGACCAAAAAGCACAAGCAGCATGGAGAGCGAATGATAATGCAGCGCAGCGAGTCATAGCGACATCATTGGAGGACCGCTACTTCATATCATCAACTGCGAATCATCCAATGCCATGTGGGACAAGCTATGTTCAGTCTATGAACAAAAATCAGATGCGAGTATTCATATGCTCCTAAAACAATGATATAGTTACGAGAAGAATCGCGTAGATGATATTGCCACTCATGTAGCGCGACTTGAGGATCTTTCACATCGCGTGCAAATTCTTGGCGAAAAAATTCCAGATCAAATGGTCATAACTTAGCTTCTAATGACATTACCATCGTCGTTCAAACATTTTATTAGTGCATGGGAATCAACAACTGCAAACTAGCTCGTATAGGAGAAGGCAACAATATCCCAGCAGTTGATGAAGGTGAAATTCAAATATTGGCGTTTGATGGAAAAGATTGGAAATCCAAACAATTGACTGAGGTTCTAGTTGTTCCGGATATAAAATATAATCTATTCTCTCTCGGTGGAGCACTGGACAAAGGAATAACACATGAATCAAACAGCAAAGTGTATAAGTTATTCAAGAACGGTAATATTGTTGCAGTGGGAGAAAGGGAAAACAAACTCTTCAAAATGCAGTTCAAAGTAAAAAGGGATTATGTAAAATTGGCAAATGTCGCCACCCGTTGTTCACTTATCGACTGGCATAAACGAATGGCTCATTAAAACGATTAGCTATTGGGTCTGAGAACGTGGAAAATGTTTGCTGTGAAGATTGCCTCAAAGGAAAAATGCACAGGCTTCCATTTCCAAAGAACATTTCAAAATCAGAACGAGCTGGCGAACTAATACACGATGATTTATGTTGACAAATGCAAGAAAACACCCTCAGAGGAGCACTCTATTTTCTGCTTTTAAAAGATGACTACAGCTTGGAGAAGCATATACTTCATTCAACAAAAATTGGAAGCAACTCGTTGTCTTGAAGATTTTTTTTAGAAAACCACCAAACACTTAGGGTATTAAAATTCTTAGGACAGACAACGGACTGTAGTTTATTAATCGCGAAGTCAGCGAACTGACTTATCGGTATGGAATAATCCATCAAAAGACTGTTCCATATACTAAGGAACAGAACGGTGCCATTGAGCGTGAAAATCACACATTAGTTGAGCTTTCTCGAACATAGCTTCAAGCAAGTGGATTTCCTATTAAAATGTGGGCTGAAGCAACAAGCTATGCAATCTTCACACTCAACCGAACAGAAGTAAGCAGTCTGAAAGATTCAACAAAGATTCAACATCGATCGATTGTCTTGAGGGCTTAAAAATCTTTGGATCCAAAAGCAGAACAAGGCTATTTTGTTGACCATGACGAAACCACTAAAGGCAACCGTTTTTGGATTCCAGAAAGAAATGAGGTCAAATATACAGGGATGTTGTTTTCATTGGTAAAATGTACAAATCCAATTCCTAATAGAGTAAAAAGCATCAAGCCTAAGGAAAAGTCTTGGTTTAATTCTGAGTGTAAAGAAGCTATCAGGCTCAAAGAAGTAAGTTTCCGATCCTACAAAGCCAACCCTACAGAAGAAAATCGGAAAAAGCACAAACAAGCAAGGAACTCATGCAACTCCGTTATCGAAAGAACCAAATTTTTACATCACCATTGTATATACATTTTCAATAGTACTCTCATGGTGGTCATTTTTCGTCTGGCCATCTTGCTGGTTGATTCGAAAGTAACTCTAAATAGTGAAGACGAAAACCTTAACCGAAATTTTACCAGTATTTAATACACTTTTGTTGACTGTACTTATTCTATATTCACACCAATTGGCAATTTCAGCACGCCTCATTGCGACTTGATGCAGAACTAAAAAAATGATGTTTCATGATAGTACTACATATATGCAGTGAATATACAATGACATGACCAAAAATTATGGCAAAAAAATCTGCAGTGTCCCAAAGGCAGTAAAAATTGTTGGTCATTTGTAAAAAAAATATTAAAAACTCCTCAACTTCTTCGGTTCCAACGCTCATCGTCAATAACAAACCAATTCTTTACTCTTCAGAGAAGGCAACTTGCTCGCCGCCCATTTCGCTGCCAGCTCCACGCTGCCTTGATATCTCCAAGGCATTTGATAGAGTTTGGCATGAAGCTCTCTTATCGAAAATGCGTGCTTTTGGGATCGATGATACTCTTGTTCGTTGGATTAAAAGATCTTCTGGACCGTTCAATACAAGTTGTATTGGACGGATTCAAGTCTGATTCCCACAAAATAAATGCTGGTGTGCCCCAGGGCTCTGTTCTGTCTCCGACTCTTTTCCTGATTTTTATAAATGATCTTCTGTCTGTTACTTCTAATCCACTGAACTGTTTTGCTGACGACTCTACCCTCAGCTTTTCATATTCGTTCGATAATTCACGTCATTCGCCTTCGGACGTACAATTGCAACGGTACCGTATGTCAAGCTCATTAAACTGCTACGAAAACTCAATGCTGTCTTCTGTCGTTAAAGCTAAACCCCCACTGCCATTATCCATGAATGGCACTTACATCGAAGAAACCGATAAGCTCTCAGTACTCGGTATGTGTGTCAACGACGACCTCCGTTGGAACGACCATATATTTGAGATCGCTAAGAATGCTGCTAAGTGCTTAGGTTTTCTGTATCGGTGTAGTAAGTATTTTGCCCCATCTGATCTGGCTACAATTTATAAAGCGTTTATACGCCCTAAGCTCAAGTATAACTCCCACCTCTGGGCATGTGCTTCCCAAACATCGTTTCACCTGCTTGATAGAATACAAAATCGAGCGTTAAGATTGATACGAATAAGAACTGCCGCTGAAACAATTGCCCCTCTCGAACAACGACGCAATTTTTCATGTCTTTCCTGGTTTTATCGTTTCTTTTATAAAAAATGTTCACTCGAAGTAGCCAGCTGCATTCCTCCCCTTAAAAGTTTCTCCCGTAATACTCGTCTCGCAAGGAATGGCCATCAGTTCACCCTTGAGCCCAATTTCGGACGTACCGTGAAATATAGGGATTCTGTTTTTAGCCGAACAACCCGAATTAGTAATAGTTTACCCGGCGAGATTTTCCCTTGCCATTTTGATCTGCAAACATTAGGTTTGTTCGATGTTTTCCGCCCCAGTGTGCACTGGGGAATGTCAGTGCATCAAGTCAAACTACCAAAAAACTGCATAGCTGCTCCGGTGTTGATTTAACATCGAACAGCTCAGTGCAACATCTCTATTTTTAGACATTTCTTTCATTTAAAATTGTTTTCTTTAAACGGTGGCAAATAAATAGAAGTTGATTAAATGACCCACGAACGCAATATTTTGTCTATACACACATTAATAACTTAAAACCTACAAAATAATCTACGAAATATTTCATATCCTAAAATAGCACAACAAATTTGCAATTAAATTCCTCCATTCTCTGAAAACGAACTGCTGCCAACAGCTGGTTTGAATTTAAATTTTGAATTTTGACAGCTCCGATATCTTACACCAAGAAAATACCTGGGGCGCATGAGGGTGCACTCAGTGCGTGCCCGGTGTTCGTATCGAACACAGTGCAAAAACACTGGGGCGAAAAAAGTGTCACATAAAACACTTCAGTGCGATTTCAGGGTACACCAGTGCGCCCCAGTGCTGACATCGAACAAAGCTATTAAAAACCAATGTTAATCGTGTAAGAGACTTCATCTCTAAAGCATCATTCTTATTTAAAATAAAGACATCCTGCAACTCGTCTACGATATAATGTACCTATTTTTATGTATACGACATACGTACATATATTACGAGATAAGAAAAGCTTTCTTTATATTTTGCACTCTGTTCAAATGCAATTCAAATGTATGTGCATATATTAATCTTAACTTTCCCCAAAAATAACAGTTTCATCATACGATGTTTCATGTACTTTAATGTATTTATTTTACTGTTCTAATGCCTTCTAATAAGTTACTGTAAAAGCTTTCTGTTAAAATGATTATGTTCTAATATTCTGGTTTAAGTCAGTCTCAATAAAACCTTCAAACTATGATGACTAGCTTGGTATTTTATTTTTAAAGAGTTTTTTTGTATTTTTGTAGTTGCTTGCTTTTTGTTTTTTTTTTTTTTGTATACGCCTTTGCTTATTTTTCTTATTGCTTTTATTTAAGTAATTAATTATACGCTCTTAAAATTAAAAGAACGCTTACAATCGACACCTTCTATCTCTCCCCTCCCTATCTGCCTAATGCCCGCGCAGTGGTTACATTAAAAGGGAAACAAATAGTCCCTTGTGCGCGCGTTAATTATAAAAAAAAATTATCTAGTGTCGCCGACCGGGTGAAGTATTATTTGATTTGCCGACAACTAAAGAGTTGATTCAGCGAATTCAAGAACAGATACCACATTCCTCAAATAAGGTTGCAGCAATAAACGATGCTTCAAATGACTCACAGCTTTTCCCACAGAGGATTGATTTGCAGGAAAATTTTAACCAACTACAAAGTTTCGAAAATTCGGAAAACAGTAAGGACTACAAACTTAGAAACTGGAATATAATAAAGCTACCTCACAGGTATTTGGATGCAAATGACTTTATGGATCAAGTTGAGCCGGAATCATTCGAAGACGCAATAACTAGCACAGAAGCTATCAAATGGAAAGAAGCCATGGACGATGAAATCGAGTTCTTGAAAAGGAATGAGACTTGGACATTTGTTAGTCCACCTGATGGTCAACCAATCATTGATAATCGATGGACTTACAAAATCAAGCGCAATAACGATGGCAGCATGCAGCGATTCAAAGCCAGGTTGGTAGCTAGGGGCTTCAAACAAACGGCTGGAATTGACTATCACAAAACGTTTAGCCCTGTAACAAGATTCGGTTATATTCGCATCATTTTGTCTATTGCGGCATCAAGAAATATGTTCCTTCGTCCGTTCGATGTCAAAACGGCTTTCCTTTATGGAGAAATAAAAGAAACAATCTTTATACAACAACCCAGAGGCTATGAAGATGGATCTAATCAAAAATGCAGTAGTGCAGATGTCAAATGGACAAAAAGAATATTCAATTTTATTAACAATCCACATCGGTGATGGATTAATTGCAATACCAAATCTAATGACAGCAGAAACATTTATTTCAAAATTAAATGCAGAATTTGAAATAACTTCAGGACAGCTGAAAACATACATATCTAGGACCTACAAATACATAGAAAAAAATAGTGATGTTTTTTTTTTTTATTCATCAAGAGGCATATACAAAAAACATTCTCAAGAGGTTCAGAATGGATTCAAATACTCCTTATCGTCAAGTCACAGGCAGTCTTATGTACAATAGCTACTCAACCGGACGTCACATTTACAGTCAACAATGCAAGTCAATACATGGAACATCCGAAGAAAATACATGGTTCTTCAAAAGATCAACAAGAGGATTTCTTGACGAAGCCACTACCAAAGTTTGGATTTGAAAAACAGAGAAGCGTGATAAACATAAAAAAGAGAGATATTCTACAGGACGAAAATATCCAAAAAAGGATACAATAAATTTTGTAGACTTAATAGGTATACTTTTAGTGGAAGTGTCAAAATAAAAAAAAAGTAAACTACCTTCTACTACCTGTTCGAAAGATAATTGGAATCCAGAACTTTTTACCAAAAATGATATTTGCTACAAACATAAGGAAATTACTCAAAATAAGTCTAACTTAATTAGTCAGACCTCCCTAACTAGCTTAGTTCTTTCTGGCTCTTTCGATTTGCCCAGTCTAAGTGGGTTGAGATGAGATTTTTCTTTTTACGCGCCCCTATACCCTTCTGGTATGTAAATGAATACTCTTATAATAACAGAAACTTATATATAAAATATAAAAAAAGTATTCTTTTTTATTTCTTTTTTAATAAGGAATGTTTATTTAAATTAAATAATCACCTACTTGACGATTTTATGTAATGCTTCACAAGTTATATTTGATTATATTTAAAAAAAAAACGCTTTGGATTTAAATTCATTTAAATAAAAAAATAACATTATACATTAGATTTGTGTATATAAATATTAACATTCTTAATCTACGCTGGAATCGTGATTCCAAGGTTTCTGCGATATATATAAGACAACAATTGTGGTAAGAGCACTTACTAAAAATATAACATCGAACCAACGATGGTAAAAATTAAAATGCAAACTTCCCAGCACTTCGGTGATGATAACTCTGTATTCGGCTGGCATATTCATTCGCATAAGCAAAACGGAAGAACAAAAATACATGCCCATTATTTGTGCTAATATTAAAACTATAATATTTGATGATTTACTCGAAGATATCCTATAGAAAAACTGTAAGAGAAAATTGTTCATTTAATCGTAGTATTGTTCAAAAAACTATACTTGACTTACCTTCGTTAATGTCAATAGGAGACCACGTATAGATGTGACAACTATACAGCCGACCAATATAAAAGAAATGTGCTGATTCCAAAATGCTAAATCTATATCAAAGCCGCACCAGTGAACTGCGATCTCGAGGCCTCTGGTGACAGGGTCCTTGCGACCCACACGATCGAAGATAATATTAACTGTGCACTATTTAAAAAAAGTTTTTTTTTATTTAAGTTAACTATTTAAATAAAATAAGACAATCAAACAAATCTGAAAACGAAATCTTTTAGGAAATGAATGTTAAATTCTCCTATTGATATTACATAACTTTTTTAAATTTTTAAAACGTTGAGAAAACATCATTTAAGATCAAAGATAGACTCCTAAAAGTAGCTTATACAAGGTGGGAAAAAAGAAATCACCCTATTAGAAGATGCTCTCATTTTTGCAAATGGCCGCCAATGTCAAATCTGTTTTGACATTTGTGGACAAGACAGATGCATGAACCGACATGAACCGATATTTTGAAGGCGGCGTTCCCGGGTCGCCTCATCTCTCGTTTTGGCGATTTGCACTGGCCCGCAAGATCGCCCGATTTAACCGTTTCAGACTTTTTTTGTGGGGTTTTTTGAAGTCCCGTGTTTACGTGAACAAGCCCGAGACTCTAGAAGCCCTCAAGGACAACATTCGAAACGAGTGCGAGAATCTGTCGGCCGAAGTTCTCGCTGAAGTGATGAAAAATGCCATACAACAAGCCCGTATGGCAATCAATTGTGACGATATCATCTTCTCGACTTGACCAATACAATTCTAAAGGTTCAAATAAACATAATCAAAAAACAGAATCGAAGTTTTTCATTTAGAAAAAAATGAGAGCCAAACAACATCGGATGGATGACTTCTTTTGGCCCACCCTGGATAGTTTATAGATAGCCCATCAGCCTTTCATCCTTAAAGCGAAGTTAATTGCCTCAGTTGAAATTTGAAGACATATTTTGTACTAAAACTTGTGATATATGTAAATTGAACGTTCTCACTTCTCCATCTTCTTCTTTTATAAAATCGACAATTGTTATGATATTGACTAAGACCACAACTCCCACTTCACTGCTTCACCCAAAGGTATATGTCTCGTGGGATTCGCCTTTTTATAATAATTTTCACACATGCATACTCCGTTTATTTTTTATTTATGTGCTTGATGCTTCTTTAACGACAGCGATGATCTCTAGTCAGTCCTTTCATTTTCACACTTCTGGTAAATTGTCACGATAGTGACGACCATTTTTATATAATGTACAATGAAAGTTAAGTGCTTGGTTGTGTTTCATAATTAAATTAAAGCGCTCAGATCACGCGAGCTCTAATCGCTGAGACCCCATTCAGGGCTAAAAAAAAAAACGCCAAACTATGAAATTTATATTATGCAGATTTTGACCTGTGTAATGTGTATATGCCATGTGTATATGTCACTTTAGAGGAGTTAAATTTTGGGATACGTATTTAAATCGCTAAGTTTCGCATCATACCAATTTATAAACCATGGAGTTTGCCTTTTAGCTATTTCTTTTAAAAGCTACGTGAACTAAAATTATTTGACAATGAATAATATTTAGTTTTATACATGTACTACTATGTATTACTTCTGTTAGTCCAGGAGGCGGCCGTAGGAACACCTACTTCATCGAGTCAATGGAAAATTTGGGCATTAATATATGGCAAATTACATAAAATGAACAAAACCGCTGGTCGGGCAGACTTTTTCTTGTTCCTTTGGCGGTAAAACGGCCACTTCCGGTTTAATGTTGGCCTACCTCATCGGGTCCAAATAAAAGCTAAGACCGTCTACATTTAGAATTTGCTTGTCGGGCAAACTTAACATGGACCAAACATGCGTCCGAACGCATGGAGTTAAATGCGTCGACTAAAATTCAGTCAACGCGACTTTGATTGGTCAATTGCCATAAAAGTTAGTTGCCTTTTATTTGACATTTAGTCAAAAAGTTAGTCAAGTTTTGTTGATTAATAGCGAGATTCATTTAAATTTTCAAGATTTGATCATTGTATATAAACTGCCTATAGAGCGAAAAAATCTTACCCAAACGAGCCGCTTGGAGTGCTAGTGTAGCGACATTTTATTTGAGAGAGAGGGGGAATTAAGAGCATGTTTTTTAGTGTTATGCTTTGTGCTTAGTTTAATGCGCATGTGCAATGTGAGGCAGGAACAAAAGAAGGCGAACATGAAATAATTCAGTATCTTGTTTCGCTTAGCTGAGGCGAATAATTTTTTTCTTGGGATGTATACACGATCTAGCATTTTCATTGTCTACATTTTTTTATAAGGAGAGAACTGGTTCTTACATTCTTCATTCAATTCATTGACCATAATTTTGATTCGAATACTTTAGGATTTTCAAGTTTTGTACGAGCAGTGGTACTTACCTATGTACATGTACATGCCTGGTATTTTTTGTGTGATATCAAATACTGTGTATGCTCGTCAGTGAATGACCAATACTAGGTTTAAATGATGAAACAAGTTTCATTGAAAAGAACAAATCTTGATTTTCAGATCAAATCTTTGAAATTTGAATGAAACTCGCTATTAAACAGAAAATTACTTCTTGCTGGATATCGACATATACAAACGTCTTTGATGAAATGGATTTTCGTTTTGAATTTGGATTCTTTGGATTTGTTCACCTAAACTTGTTAAAAAACGTTTTCTACTATAATTGGAAGAATTACTTACAAAATTTCATACAAAAAATCAGACTTTTTCGAAGGATTTTCCCAAAATTTTCCGTGGTAAATATGAGTATAATGATGTATATGTAGATACTTGTGTAAGGCAAGTGTATTTGTCCTTCCATATGTAAATGAATGCTAAAAACTAGATAATATTATGAATTTTAGTTTTCGAAAAACTTGAAATTCACCAAACCCATTTTTACTTGCGATTATAGGTACTATAATGGTGGTGCCCCGTGGCTTAGTGGTTAGTGTGTCGGACTGCTAAGCGAATGAGCCTGGGTTCGAATCCAGCTCATAGCCATCTTCTTTTCCGGAGTACTGCCTCTTGTGAGGAACTGACAAAACCTCCAAAAAAACCTAAAATTTGTCTCGAAAAAGTGCATCTCATGTAGCCGTTCGGACTCGGCGGTAAACTGTAGGTCCCTTCCATTCTTGCAGATTAACAACACACACACAGATATGGTTGAGAGTATAAGTCACTAGGCCTTGGCTCCTTAAGGAGCTGTCGCGCTAATAAAGTTAATGCAAGTTATTCGTGCAGATTACAAACGTTGAGATAACAATCAAACATGGAATTATGATGATAGAGAAACATATTTCAGTTACTGCAAAATTCTGTCTGTCTGTTGTTCGTTAATTGTTTTGGTTTTTGTAAGCCCGCAAACCAAGATCCTTCCATAAAGTGGATGGGAACAGCTCCAATTGTTGCACGCAATAGCGGATGGACTCATTCGGGTCTTCTTGGATGCTTTGCTCCACCGAACCGAACCATTATTTTGGTAATAAATTTGCACGATTTGCAAACGTTCAGGAGTAAGTCTATTCATTATGAAATGACTAATTAAACTGAGTATAAATCAAGTGACAGCTGTCAAAAAGACCAACTCCAAAATAAGTATTGCCAGATTGAAAAACACCAATTCAATTTTGGTTGTAATCGGTTACCCAACCAGTTCTCATGAAAAAAGCTCCTACGGCAGGTTCCGGTTTTAGCCCACCGTCATAAATTTTTATTTTCACCAAAATTTAATGCACATTGATTATTTACATAAGAAATAAGCTTTTTCTTAACGATTATATGGCAGGTACCGTTAATATTTTAGCTTAAAAAGAAAAAAATCCTCCGCCGAATGTCAAAATAAACGTATAGGTATTCCAAATTTAAGGACGATTGGTCCAACCGTTTAGTAGACGGACAGAATTTTGCCAGTGACTCAAATATGTTTCTCTATCATCGTAATGTAATATTTGATTGTTATCTCAATTTTTGCTCTGCATGAATGCATAACTTGTACTTAGTACCTATAATCGCAAGTAAAAATTAAACAATTAGGTATTACAAATGCAAAACAAAAGCTGGGTAGGTCAACTAGTATTATATAAACCTCAAACAAACAAAAGAACTTTGTTACAAATCTACAATCAATTTACCAACAATTTGTTTAATGAATTTTTACACATACATATATAGTTTGCACTTAATTTGTATAGGTACCTATCTGAATGGAAAGCTAAGTTCAAAACAAAAATTTATTTCTACAAGGACGTTTCTATAAATACAGCAAGAAGTAAATTAGTTATTAAATTTCTAGAATGTATGTGTACCTACATAAATGTACCTTATAATAGTAAACAAAAATTGTAAATCCTAAAGAATTCGAATCAAAAGTCTGGTCAATGACGTACGTATGTATAAATATACGAAAGTAAGAACCAGTTCTCGTCTATATAAAAATAAATTGCACGACTGGATCGCACGTACTTGCTCATATGTGCGGTCACATCGTCGAATAAATTTAAAAAATGCACGACCTTGTTCTTATGTTAGATAATTGCTTAGTGCTTCATATTGTTTGTATGTATGTATATAAAGGGTGTTTTTTAGACGTGCGGTTTTCAAGAAGAAATAAAACGCATATAGTTTAATGTTATGGCCAAGAATTTAGCTTGATTATAAAGATAAGGGTTTTTAAAAATGATTTCGGGGAAGTGGCCGCCACGGCTGGCTCGAATAAATTCCAGCCGAGGCCCAATTTTGTGAAAATCGGGATCGGTGACCATCTTGTTTTGGGCCCATTCCAACCAAGATCCTTCCACAAAATCTTCCATAAAGTGAATGGGCACATCTCCAATTGTTGCGCGCGATGGCGGATGGACTCATTCGGGTCTTCTTCGATACTCTGCTCCACCGAAACGAACCATTATTTTGGTGATAAATTTGTTGTTGATAAATTTGTTGTTGATCTACAAAATCAACTGCCAAGGAAAGCCAGACGAACAATGCAACCAGACGTACATTGGAACAACGAAACAAAAATTGAAGAAGAGACTCGCGGGACGTAAATCCGGTATAAAAACCAAAGCTTCACAGAAGACAGCACTGGCAATACACTGCATTACATACGACCACTATCCAAACTTTGAAAATGTCTAAGTTGTGCAGCGAGAAGAGAACCAAGCCAAGAGGTTTATAATCGAATCTCTTCACATAATAAACACACACAACACCATGAACAAAAAAGCAGACATCGAAAGTGTGAATCCGTATTACAAACACATAATCGAAAAGAGGAGCAGAAATGTTATTTAAACCATAAACCAGTACCTGTTTTTTATATGTTAGTTGTTTGTGAGAAGTTTAGTTGTTAATTATACTTTGTGTCACCGACAGCAACTACTTTGTGCTTCTTAATTTTAATTTTAATGTAATTAATGTAAGTATAAATTGTTTACTTGTATTTTGTTGTTGAATCAACCCATTTTCAAAATATTTCAAAAACCAATTTTTTTTTAGAAAATTTTAAAAAAACAAAAAAAAGTTTTTGAAAATTTTGAAATGCAATATTAATTGAGTTATAAATAACTTTCTGTGTGATGAAATCGGGATAATAGTTAACGATAAAACCGCATTTGAAAAAAACAGTTACATGAGAGGTACCGTTATAGAACAAATTTCAAAAAATTCATTCTAACTGAAAGATGTTTTGTTGTAAAAAAATAGCACCCTGAAAGTTTTATCAGCCGTTTTCGAGAAAATCAAACTTTTTGTTAAAAATTGTATGACAGGTACCGTTATTTTTCGACCTAGAGCAAAAATGAAACCATTGTCTATATAAACTGCCTGCAATGTAGAACAACAGTACGAACACCTGGCTAAGGAGGTTGATTCTTTGAAAAAGCAGAAGGTTCGGGAATATTCGAGCGACGGTCCACGAAGAAAGGAAATGCAGCCCCCTGTCTTCGATGGTCAAACATCATGGCCAATTTATAAGAGGCAGTTTGAAGCTGCCGCCTTGACGAACAACTGGGACAACGAAGACAAATCAATTGCTCTTACGCTTGCGCTCAGAGGAACAGCTGCAGAATTGCTGCAGACCATTCCTGAAGACAAACATCATGATTATGATGCCATGGTCAAGGCAATCGAGATGAGGTTTGGCGACGACCACATGCAGCAAGTTTACCGAGTCCAGTTGCGCCGAAGGGTCCAGACAAGAGGTGAAACGCTGCAACAATTGCAAGCTGACATCGAGCGCTTGGCCAATTTGTCTTATCCCAATACCAGCAGGGAAATCATAAACGAACTGGCAACCGATGCGTTCACTAATGCCATTGCAGATGGAAAACTACAAATGGCTGTGAGAATGGCAGGTAAGAAAACGCTCGCTGAGGCTTTAGCATTTGCCCTGACAATGGAAGCAGCAGACCAAGCTTCGCAAGGTAGCCATCGCGTCAGGGAAATGGCTACGCTAGAGTGCTCATGTCAACGTGTCGACATTGAAAGACAAAACCCGAACACTGCTCGAGGTCAAATGAGATGCTGGAATTGCAACAAGCTAGGACACCTACAGCGACAATGCAGATCTCCACCTAGACAGGTAAGCTGCCCACATTGCGCAAGGAGGAGGCAGAATGACGAAGCATCTGGCAGGAATAACACTCACACTGCTGGACAAGCTTCTGATCAACAGCAGGCGGGAAACGCCTAAGAACCAACTTCGCGGGGCTGAAGTTGGTTGATGGAATCGACGCCCCCAGGACCATCATCCAAGTTTCGCAAACTACACGCTGCAGCAAGAGCTTGACAGTGGAGACAGCCGACATATGCGACGAATGCATCATTGGAGTGGATTTCATGAAGGCACATGAGGTAATCATAGACCTTCGAATGCAAGTATTAAGGTATCGAACCGTTGAGATCCCTATGGTATACGGAAACGAGAACGCTGTGAATCTTCTGGCGGTTATAAGCAGAGATGAAGTCCTACCACCTTCTTCAGAGACAGTTCTTTGGACGCGTTTGGAGGGTGATCCTGGGAACCACCGATTCTATTTCATTGAAGCAGATAATAAAGAGGACTTTCCAAGCTATATCGTTGGAAAGATTTTAGTGGAACCAAAGAAAAACATGGTTCCGGTAAGGCTGATGAATCCGAACAAACACTCCGTCAAGCTGAGACAAGGAGAGGTGATTGGAAGATGCGTACCCATTGCAGCCATATCGACAACATCTGGGAGTGAATCTGCGAGTCCTGTTTCTGCAAAAAAATTGGCTGAGGTATGTAATGCTATCCTTGGAAACTGTGAGCTAAATCAGGAGCAGAAAACCATGGCCAAAAATCTCATTGGCGAGTTTGCTGATATATTTGCATCGCAGGATGGAGACTATGGTCGAACACACCTAGTACAGCACCGAATAGACACCGGCGATAGCAGACCGATCCGACAACCTGCTAGAAGACTTCCATTGGCAAAACAGTCGGAAGTCGATGAGATGATATCAACCATGGAAAAAGACGGTCTCATCGAAAACTCAAAAAGTCCGTGGGCATCACCCGTTGTACTAGTGAAAAAGAAGGACGGCAGCACTCGATTCTGCGTGGATTACCGGAGGCTCAACGATGTCACCAAGAAGGACAGCTACCCCTTGCCTCGAATAGATGACACCTTGGATACCCTTTCTGGAGCGAAATGGTTTTCCACCCTCGATCTGAAAAGTGGCTACTGGCAGGTACAGATCCATCCAGAAGACAAAGAAAAGACCGCTTTCACAACGGGAAATGGACTATGGCAGTTTACCGTTATGCCATTTGGCTTGTGTAACGCTCCAGCCACCTTTGAGCGTTTAATGGAACGTGTGTTACAGGGTCTGACATGGAAAACCTGCCTGGTGTACTTGGATGACGTCATCGTTGTGGGAAAGACGTTCGCTGAACATCGCGACAACTTGAGGGAGGTGTTTACACGACTTCGAACTGCACATTTGAAACTAAATCCAAAGAAATGTGCTCTGTTCAAAGCTGAGGTGAAATATTTGGGACATGTGATATCATCAAATGGAGTAAACACTGACCCGGAGAAAATCGAAACCGTGAGAAATTGGCCAGTTCCCGAAGATAAACACCAGCTGAGGAGCTTTCTAGGTCTCGCCACTTATTACAGGAGGTTCGTCAAAGATTTTGCCGGAATCGCAAAGTGTCTGCACCAGCTAACTGAGAAGGGTAGACAATTTAAATGGTCAGGTGAGTGCGAAAGAAGCTTTCAACATCTAAAACAGCGGCTTTGTGAGGCACCAATACTAGCTTACCCCACCCCTGGCAAAACATTTATTGTGGACGCGGATGCTAGTAACGTGGGTGTTGGAGCAGTTCTGTCGCAGATACACGATGGGGAGGAGAAAGTAGTAGCCTATTTCAGCAAAGTTCTGTCGCGACCAGAGAGAAACTACTGTGTAACCAGACGGGAACTCCTTGCTCTGATACTGGCGACAAAACATTTCCATAAATATCTGTATGGACAGAGATTCATCCTGCGTACCGATCACGCCGCTTTAAAATGGTTGCTACAGTTCAAAAATCCTGAGGGACAAGTAGCAAGATGGATCGAACGATTGCAGACTTACGACTTCGAAGTACAGCATCGCAAAGGAAGACTGCACTGCAATGCGGACGCGCTTTCCCGCAGACCATGTGAGCCCAGTTGCAAACATTGTGCGCGAAAAGAGGAAAAGGATGAAGGTATATCTGTCCAGAGAATAAGAGCCGAACCTGTAGAGGGTTGGAGTGCCGAAGAAATTCGTAATGCACAAAAAGAAGACCCTGACATCGAGCCAATCCTTGCATGGAAGGAATCTATGGAGAAACCAAACGCAAGAGACATCTCCGACAGAAGTCCTACTTTAAAGGCATACTGGGCGCAGTGGGACTCTCTCCATGTGGAAGATGGTGTTTTGCGAAGAAAATGGGAAATGCCGGATGGCAGATCTTTTAAGATGCAGCTCGTGGTTCCACGATCGAAAGTAGAGGAGATCCTACGAGAAATGCATGCTGGAATATCCGGTGGGCACTTGGGAATCAACAAAACACTGGAAAAGGTACGGGAACGCTTTTATTGGCTAAGCGCGAGAAACGATGTAGAGAGCTGGTGTCGAAAGTGCACAACATGTGCAGCTAGCAAGGGATCCAAAGTCAAAACACGAGGTAAAATGCACCAGTACAACGTGAGCGCCCCGTTTGAAAGAATCGCCGTTGACATCACAGGCCCGTTCCCGGAAACTGAAAACGGTAGCCGTTACATCCTTGTTGTCATGGACTACTTCAGCAAGTGGCCGGAGGCTTTTGCGATACCCAATCAAGAAGCTAAGACCGTTGTCGAGCAGATAGTGGACCACTGGGTCTGCAGGTTCGGGGTGCCTATGGAATTGCATTCCGACCAAGGGCGAAACTTCGAGTCGAAGGTATTCCAGGAAGTATGCGCATCACTCGGGTTAAAGAAAACAAGGACAACACCTCTTCATCCACAGTCTGATGGAATGGTAGAAAGATTTAACAAGACCTTGAAGGAACATCTGTCCAAAGTCGTGAACGAGAACCAACGGGATTGGGATCGGCGAATTCCTTTATTTCTTATGGCCTACCGGAATGCGGTTCATAGTACAACTGGATACACTCCATCCGAAATTCTATTTGGACGAACTGCCCGGCTTCCAAGTGAGCTAAGATTCGGATTTCCTATTGAAGACCCAAAATGCGAAGAGGACTACGTGTTAGATCTTAGAGAAAGGATCAACGACATTCACCAGAGAACAAGAAACAACATAAAAATTGCGAGTGACCGCATGAAGACCAGATACGATGCGAGAGCAACAGCACCTGAATTCAATGAGGGAGATCTGGTATGGCTTTATAACCCACATCGCAGAAAGGGAAAATCGCCCAAGCTTCAGCAGGACTGGGAAGGTCCCTACCAAATAGTTACACGCATTAATGACGTCGTTTTCCGAATCCAACGAGGACCAAGAGCAAAAATGAAAATTGTCCATGTGGATCGACTGCATCGTTACCACGGAAACAATGATGATGTGCTTGTTCGGGACGAACAAAACTAAGAGGGGGACAATGTGATGTGGCAACAAGTTTAGATATTCGGAGGATACATTTTGTAAATTAACGCCATCTGTTGGATTCATTGTGTACAACAACCAACATTCATTGTGTACAACAACCAACATTCATTGTGTACAACGACCATGCGCCTAAAAGTATGCTACATATTTGCAACATGTTTTAACTTAGTACTAAATCGAACTTGACGAAACAATTCGAGACTCGAATTAGTACCGAAAGCTTAGATTGTGCCAGAACCAGACAGAAGCTTCCAGAAGCTTTTAAAGTTGTATAAATACAAGAGTAGATTGCATTGAGAGTTCAGTTTATTTTCGAAAGTGGAATTGTTAACAACTGGAAGTATTAGTAAAAAGTGATTGAATTGAGATTAAAAAAAAAGTGTTGAATTATAAAAATGTATTTGAATTGTGAATAAGTGAAATAAGTTAAATTGGTGTTATTTAAACTGAAAGACGTTGTGTTTTATAAAATAAAGAGATTTGTTTTATTATTGTGGAATTTTGATTGAGTTTTATTTGTCGAACCCAAGGCTAAAATATCACAGTAATAAAACAAAAAAAAAACAATAACTAGCCAGCAACTTTTTGTTTGTTGCGTTTGTAAGACATCCAATGCGATTTTAGTTACCAAAACTAAAATAAATTGCACGACTGAATCACACGTACTTGCTCATATGTGCGGTCACATTGTTGAATAAAATTGTGTAAAAATAAAGAACATTAAAGTTAACATCAAAGCATTTATTCGATTTTGTGACTTTTGATTGTTCGAATAAAGTACGTTTAATAGTATTAGGTGAAATAATTTAAACGCCATTTTATTTCTTTAGGAAATGTAAAAAAGTGTGATTTTTTTTTCAAAATCGTAGGAGCCGTTTTTAAATAAAACGGTTTATTTTTAACAACTTTTTTTAAAAAATTTAAAAAAAATTCAAGAATACTAATTTAAGCACAAAAATAACGTACATTTAAAAACAAAATTTTAAAAAAAATCACTTACCCGTTTTCAAAATATTGATTTTTCAGAAATTTTTTTTTTTTTATTATATATATATATATTATATATAAATACAAAAAAAAAAAGTTTTCGAAAAAAAATCTATGCAAAATTACTCAGGCTCTCTACATCTTCTTGAATATCAATTTTGATTGTAATCGGATCTCCAGTTTTCGAGAAAGTCGAAGAAAAAAACCGGTCCTATGGGAGGTACCGTTTTTATCCCACCATATTACATTTTTTTTTTCACTAAAATATAATGCATACCTACAGTAGTACACTGATTTTTTTTTAAATTCTTGGAGCCGTTTTCGAGAAAAATAAGCTTTTACATAACGGTTATATAACAGGTACGTTAATTTTTGAGCTAAAAAAAAACCGGAAGTAAATATCAAAAGACCGTTTTTGCCGATATCTCGTAAGATTTGAGGTTGTGTTGAAAAATAACCTGAAATAAATTTATAGGTTTTTTAATTATTTACAACTTTTCGTCAGACCATTTTTCGATCAGAAATTAAACTTCGACGGAAATCAGAAAAAAAAACGTTTTCAACCCCTGAACACCCCCCTGAACGCCACCCTCACAAACTTCGCCATTCGAATCGACTTGCATTTGTTTTCCTCCTTTTCTAATCGCTTTCATTGGCGATTCCGACTATTGCAAATTTGTAGCAATTTTTTTTTTTCATAAAGAAATTACCCTGGAGTTGTTTGTGAAATTCCACTATCAATTATATATCATTTCTTTCTTACAATTAATTTGTTTTTATTTTGTTATTATCTCCTGGAAATAAATAATCGCAATTTCTATAATCTTTTATATCTAAAAATGGTGTGAAAAATGTATAGTAATTCATCAATTGAGAACGGCTGGGCTGGTTTGGCTCAAATATTTCCCCGTTGTTTGTAATTGCCAGGAGTAGGTTTTTAAGTAAAAAAACTTTTGGGAAAACCCTCCGGGAAAGTCGGAAAATTGGAAAAATCGAAAATTGATTTTTGTATGGAATTTCATATATTTTCATATAACCAACATTTCATTTGAACGCTTAGCCGATTTTGAAAACAATTTGAATCTACGTTTACGTTTGTGGTTTTTGGCTATAATTGGACCGCTTTCGTCGGTATCAAGAAAAGGTAGGGTAAGCCCGAGCAACTCTGGGTTTAGTTTAGTTTAATATAGAAATGACATTTCACTATTTTGAATTTTAAACGCATCCACGTATTTCAGACAAAAATCTGTCATCAATTGCCCAACACAAAACTTGTTTTACATGAAATTTCAGTAAAATACATTGAATTTGAGATCACTACTTTTTCCTTTTCAGACATTACGTTGGTTCTTTTGACAAACATTTATTTCGCTAAGAGCGATGTATCGATGTTTAAATAAGTTCAGTTGCGGCATCTCTGATAGCTTGTTGGCAGTGTTGCCAATAGTCTTCGGCACTTGAAGCTGGCGGTAATGGATTTCTTGAGAGGTTACAGGATATTCGATCGGCATAGGTTTTGGCGGTTTCTTACGATTGCAGCATTCCCACGTCATACTTCCTGACAGTATTATTCCGTTGTTGTGGTGTTCGGGTTATTCGCATTCTTACCTTGGTTGCAACATGGTAGTTATCCGAATCGATGTAAGCTGCACGGAAGGTGCGAACATCCAAGATACTGGAGGTGTGTCTTGCATCGATCGCAACGTGATTAATCTCGTTGCAGGTTTTTTCAATCTGGGTGTCGCCAAGTCGCTTTGTGTATATCTAGATGATTAAACCGTGTGCTTGCATTGGTGACGTTATGTGCCCCTGCGAATTCAATTAGCCTAAGTCCGTTTTCAGACGTTGTGTCGTGTAGGCTATGTTTTCCGACAGTCCTACCAAAGATTTCCTCTTCACGTATTTTGGCGGTAAGATCGCCTAGTACGATCTTAACGTTGTATTTAGGGCATTGCTCATAGGTTTTGTCAAGGAGCTCGTAGAAGTCATCCTTGTCCTCTGCTGTGCAGGAGTCAGTCCAGGGGCCCTATTCCTGAATACGAGTCGAGTAAGTTTTCATGTGCGATCGACATGTTGGTATTCTCTAACACGACTCACTAATTATCGGTATTCCCCAATTCGAATGTCGAACGTCAAATGACACTCGCGTGAAATATACCAATTCCTGAACTCGAAAGTGACGCTTTTTTTTGTGATAAATCATTCATGTTTAAAAGGGTGTTCGAGAGCAGCACCAGTTGTAATTTTCTAATTGTTATGAATAATGAAGTGTTTGAAACAAAATTTAAATATTTGTTGGTGGTAGGTATTTGGCATAGACGACGATCTAGCGTTTGTTTTAAATTTGTGCTCCATTACTCGCAACATAATATACAAAAATTGTTTTTTCAAACATCTCCGTACTTTTTTTTTGCACTTTTACGATTTAAACTGATTAATTTACTATCAAATTACATTTAACGATTAGTTCTCAAATCAAAAGATTTTTTTTTTGTGAAACGTCAAATCAACATTTAGTGAAGTAAGCTACAATTCAAAGGGTGTGTTCAACAGTTTCGGAGTCATGTCATGTTTTTGGCTCCCACTAGAGTTGTGGAATACCGATTCTTACTCGACTCGACTGTAAGCTCTCGAGTGACATCTCACTCGACTCGTATTCAGGAATAGGGCCCCAGGTACTATCCGGCCTCTTGAGGTAACCTCAGGTAACTGCAGTGTGGACCTTGGACATGACCATGACTTTTCTGAGCCCAGCAGCATAATTTGTGGATTCTATGTTTTGTACAAATTTTTTGCCAGGCAGAACTTTTGTATTTATCGTTGGTTGCAACATTCGGTTTCAGCGCTCATCGACAATAACAAACCAATTTTTACTCTTCAGAGATGGCAAACTTGCTCGCCGCCTATTTCGCTGCAAGATCCCCGCACAACAACGTTGCCCCTCCTGTACTTGAGAATGTAATTTTTTTCATGGGACAGATTTTTTCCGCACTCGTACAGTAGCAAGAGTTCTCAAAGATCTCGATATACATAAATCCGCTGACCCGGATGATATACCCTCATTCTTCTGAAGAGGTGTTCTTCCACACTGGCAAAGCCACTGCGTAAGCTTTTCCATCGCTCCTACTCTTCTGGAATCTTTCCTTAAAGATGGAAAACAGCATTTGTCCAGCCTTTCTTTTGGAAAGGTGACCCATCCCCCCCCCCTCCTCCTACCGACCCATAGCACTAATATCCCTTCTTTCTAAGGTAATGGAAACGCTGATTAACCGTCAGCTTAAGTAATATCTCGAAGATTGAAAGCTTCTCCACGACCGTCAGTATGGCTTCGGCAGCAACCGTTCCACTGGTGATCTGATGGCATATCTCACCGAACAGTGGAGCAAATCAGAACATCGCTTTGGATAAAGTAAGATTATTGCTCTTGATATCTCCAAGGTATTTGATAGAATTTGGCATTTGGCACGGATTCAAGTCTGATTCCCACAAAGTAAATGCTGGTGGCATTTACGCCGAAGAAACCGAAAAACTCGCAGTACTCGGTATATGTGTCAACGACGACCTCCGTTGGAACGACCATATATTTGAGATCGCTAAAAATGCTGCTAAGTGCTTAGGTTTTCTGTATCGGTGTAAGAAGTATAACAATTTATAAATATTCTTTAATGATTTTATGATGTATTTTAGATACATAAAGTGTAGAAGAGTGTAATGTCAATGGTCGATGTAAAAAATATATAATTTAAAGCAAATACTACTCACCATAAAAATCTTGTACAAACAATATCCACTGAAGAAGTGCCCGATCACATTGAAATACCTTCCTTTCAGCGTTTTTGACCATATTTGTCTCTCTTGCATGTTTTTGAGTGAATTGATTTCAAGAAATACTTGCCTGAGTATCTCCTCGCAACCCGCGATTTCCAAACGAAGTTGCCCAATATCTAAACAAAATTAAAAAAAAAAATTATCTGGCTGGAAATCAGTTAAAGGCCAGGCAATAAAACGGAACACTTTTCAGCGCCCCCAGTCGCCCGTTCTCTTCTATTCATACTGGCCCAAAACTCTCACTTACTCTCTCCTCCAGTGTCTCGATTTGCTACTGAGCTAAGAATGCTCCATAATCTTGGTCTGGTATGATTTTGTTTGTTGCGTTTTAATTCTAGAGCTATGCGTTTCTTTTTTCCAGTTATCATGTCAACAGTAAGGGCCAAACGTCGTTCCAGAACAATAATGTCACTTTGAGACACTGGTCTACGTTGTACAACAAAAATTAATAAAAGTCTATCGGAAGAAAATTAATTTTACCTTATAAAATATGTCATGCTCTCATAAGGATAATTCACAGCACCAAAGCCTGAAAGAATGGCCATGACTGTGACTCCAATCACACCAATCCGCGATACTCCCTTCAAATGAAATCAAATATTGAAACTCAAGATTTCTATGGAGATAATACAATTATACAAACTTGTTCAATGGTGAATATGCCATGGGATACACTAAGTAACGGGAATGGATCACCAATTTTCCATAGCCCATAAAGGAACACAAAGTAACACAATACTGTCATGATACGAACCCATTTTTCTGAAACTAAAAACAGAAAACTAATTTTTTAATAAGCTTTAGGAATGATGGTTTTACAAAAACTCACCTAGAGAAAGGCTATGAATAACTGAATGGATGATATACAAAGGTATTACCATGATAACCATTAGAAGGAGCATGGTCAGTCCCAATCTCCAATGGAAATATCTAGAAGAGGACTCCAAAACACCAAGTATTTCGAAGATTATTAATTCAAACATGGTAATGGACAGGGCGAATGTTAAGGAATAAATGAATTGCACTGATATATGACGGATTTCATAGTTTTTGAAAAGTTGTTTTACAAAAAACAACCAACCACCGGCAAAAAATACCAACTGAAAATTGTATTTTAAAAGATTGTGGTTATTTACGACAATATCTAGCTTACCTGCGAAGCAAAAACTATTAGACAATCTTCTAGGAAACCCATTTTTTGTTTTTTATCTTTTATTTTCCCTGACACGGGGTAGAATTAACATTTTTCTTAGGATTTTCTATAGCGAAGCAAAAATCGCCAACAAAACTATAAACAATGTTTGACGAAGACATGGGTGGCATGAGTGACAGATGCGTGAAAGCTGTCATTTAAATCAGAGAGGAAATGAAAGTAGAGTGTTGATTCATGAGGTTATTACAAATCGTCGACAGTTGAAATGTAATGCGGTAACTATAATGGTCGGAAGCAAGGGGAAGCTAGTGTCAAAACAGACCGAGACTTGACGAAACGGAGCAATCCGTCATTTAGGGCACAAGATACGAATAACCTGTTCTCGCTCATTCACGGACGGGCCCGTCCGAGCCATTTCAACCATTATAGTTCAGCCTTAAGGATCTTCCAATTGGGACTTCCAACCTTTGACAGTTGATGGCGGCCATTTTGTTGTTGCTACATCTGTCAAATTGGATGTCGTTTATTCAACCTGTTTTTTTTTAAATAGTGGATACGAGAACATTTACCGATATTTTACCAGTATTTAATACACTTTTGTTCATAGAAAAAAAAGAAAAAAGAAGTAAATAAATAGGGCAGTGAAATTTTATTTTGTGTATGTGAATACGTGTACGCCAAACGTTTCGTGCCCACTTAAATGCAAACGTATTAGTAGTCTCTTAAGAAATGTACAGGGACCGGTACTCATATGTCACTGAACGGGTATTATTTTCAGTTTGTAGACAAAGATAGTATTACCCCCCCAGTTGCTGTTATTGTTTCTTTTTTCTATGCTTTATTTCTTTGTTCTTATTCCATATCCACACCAATTGGCGATTTCAGCGCCAGTCATTGCGACTTGATTCGCAATTAAAAAATTATGCTTCATGATGAATTTCATATACAAAGCACAAAAGAACTCTTCTGGACGCTTTTGAGAAGAGAATCTTGCTTCTCGGTTTAAAATCAGAATCCACTCAAGAAGCACAAACACATACAAATCAAATGTCAAATGAAACGTAAACTTGAGAAAACAGCCCAGTGTATGTTTTAATTTTATAATGTTGTGATTGATTTTGTTTTGTGAAATATTAATTTGTAAATCTTATTAAATAAAAATGAATCTATAAATAATGTTTATATTTGTTTTTTACTCTATACCTTACTACCTACCTACAAAATGAATAAAACGATTTATTCTTTCCTGCTATCATCTGTCTCGCAGCGTTGCCGAATTAGCCCGATCGTGTAATTTTGACACGAAATTTTTCTAGGCAAACAAAACTTTAATGTGGCGTACTTTTTTTCATTTCCTTTGAACCTGCCTTTAAAACACATTTCATTAATGTATTTTTCCACTTAAATATTTTTTCTGCAAAATGTCTATATGAGTGAAAGAATATAATGATGACAGAGTAGGTTGTATGGTTTGTTTGAAAAAAGTCTTTAGTTAGAACGAGTACAAGAAAAGGCAGAAATAATGAATAATAAGTACGTGAAAGGTTCAAAAAGTGACACTAGACCATTCGGTATGGCAGAGTAAGGGAAACAAAAATTAATGGATTTCCCTTTGATTTTTCGTAAACAAACCAATATTGTGCGTCTTCAATTATTTTTTGGATTTTGCATTTTTCAATAAATTTTGTTATTTTTGTATTTTCTCTATTTCTTATACCAAAATTAACTACCAATATTGTCATATTCGGATTCGACTGTTTAAAGTTTTAATATAAATATTGTTCAGTCTCGAACGTTAGTTAAATATAAAATTGGTGCCAGTTGGTACTATGTTGTTGGTACAATAGTGTTGGTACTAGATTTTTAGTACTTAGTAATAGAATTTAGTACTATTGTAGTTTTGGTACTATATTTAGTACTAGATTTAGTACTTATAAGTAGATTTAGTACTATATTTTGTAGTTAATAGTGGGTTAAGTAATAAATTTAGTAGTGAGTAGTAGATTTAGTACTAGATTTTTTTACTATACTCTAAAGCAATAACATAGGTACAAACATATGCAAACAATATGTTTTATTTGTAAAATAAGTAACTAGGTAGGTACTTCAACTCAAAATAATTGTTTGCAGATTAAAAAAAAATTATATAATAATCAAACATGGTAGCCATTCAAAATTATACAAAAAAAACCAAACCAATAATCAAATTTCAGTAAAAATCGTTAAAATGGTACATTTCATCCTGTTGCCGTATCTATAAAAAACCCACCCAAAATCAGTGTATTTCCAGGGCAGAAATTCAAACTCCTCACAAACCTGACTAAATTTTTATCTCTCATTCTCTCATTATCACTTATTCTAAGGAAAATGGTAATGAAATAACATTCATATACATCTATGTCGTTCTGTCTTTTTCTAACATTGTATATGTGTTGAATACATTTCCCCGACTAAAAGTCTATGTTGCAGTCTCCACTCAGAGAAAAACTTTAGGGTGATGTAGATGCACTAGATGGCGCTAGTTTTCGGACTCGGATGGTAGTACTATAAGTTCTATATACAAGGCCTCCATATAAAATATTAAATACAATAATGGCATATATTATATAGCCAAATAATATAATTCGCCCGGCAACGCTACTGGATTACATATTTCTTGTTCGTCTGTGAACAAGTTTTCACTCACACATATACAAAAATGTAAAATTGAGCGGAAGCAATTTTGCTGTTCCATTAGATTTCAGAATGAGTGGATTACCGAATGAAACCAATGGAAAAGACCATGGACTTATTATATATGGACTGCTAGTCTAATGTCAGCTTCATACAACAATTGTCAAACAAATGTTGCTAAAATTGAGAATGCGCTCAAGCTCTCCTGAACCCACTTCAGGAAAAAAACCTACTTAAAATGTTGACATAGAAGATCGCATTTACCGGTAAAACTCAACTGACACTTTTGAATTCCATCCATAGAAGTGTGCGACATCTTTCGTAATTTGCCTTTTGTTTTTTAGATCGTGGACAACTTTCTTTTTTATTGGTTTGTGCCTAAGACAAGCTAAAAGCACTAGAAGGAAAAAAGGGATTTTTTAAAATCTCGTAGAAAAAATGGGTTTTAGGTTATTTCCAAATCTTTTCAAATATTGCTGATTTTATTAAGATTTTAAAAGAAACTAATGAATTATGATCAAATAAAACACTACTAAGGTAGTAGATAAGGTGTTTTGAAATTTTTTTCCTATCATTCTTATTCTTCAAACTACATACGTCCAAATTCGAGTTGCGTTCTAAAAGGCAATTTGTCTTTTAAGACCAACGTTCCTTTTTATTTATTTCTTCTAACTATTTGTTCATTAATAATGATAAAAGACAGTTAATAAAAATCCTAACAAAAAGGCCAGAGGTTGAGACCTATTCCTGACGACTATAAAGGTTTGTCCACACCAAAAAAACATTTCTGAAATGTTTCCCCTTTGCTTAAAAATCATTTCAGAAACATTTCACAAAATTCTGAAACATTTCTAAAATGTTTATTTGTTTCCCATTTTATGTATCCAGTTCTGTACTTCATGATGTAAAAAAGTAGCAATCATAGCGTCGCGTTTTGTCATCATGAAGAACACACAAAACACAAACAAATAAAAACAACAACAGTTGACAGGTTAACTAGACTAAAATGAATGAAAATAAAGAAAGATTTCCGTTCGGAAGGAGATAGATAGACATTTCAGAATTGTCCAGACTAAAATAAACATTTCAGAAACATTTCAAAAACATTTTAGAAAAAAAATGTTTCTGAAATGTTTAAAAAAAAATGTTTCTTTGGTGTAGACACAAACACCTTAAGGCTTTTTGTTAAGTTTGCAGTATGACAGTCCAAAATCGCAACAAAGTTTAGGTTCTAAAGATTTTACGAACTTGTAATTTACCAAGCTATAAAAAACAAATTTCAATAAATCTATGAGTGTTTTATTTTGTATTAATTACATACTTGGTGAATTACTTGTGGAATATTTTTAATAACACGGGGAGAAAAAAAGGAAATTTTTACATGCCAACGTGGGAAAACCTGCTGCCAAAGTCTGGGATTACTGGATGAAATGTAAAAATTGCGGTTTATTTTTTTCCCGCTAGTATACTAAGGAGGGCTTAGTGTCGCCCAAAATAACTGAGACTAAAATGGAACCAATTTGAGGTAGGCAACTAGCAGTCCATATATAATACGTCCATGGAAAAGGCATTTAAATTTTCATCATTTCTTCATTTTATAAACGAAACCAACCATGGAAGCAAAAGCATTTAGGATGGGCGTAAAAAAGATGTTTCTCTCTTTCATACGTCTCTCTGGAAAGTATGCCGGTGAAGAAATCAGTTTTTAATGAAACAGTTCTAAAAAAACCAAACTGTCATGTTTATTTTTCCAAAAAACCTATTCCTTCGACAGATATTTGCAATTACAGTTTAAATTCGTAAAATGCGTGAAACCGAACATCGTTCTTATTCTCATCGTTCACGCCACAAATCTCGTTCAAGATCCCGGGATCGAGACCGTGAAAAAGACTATTATTCACGAAGAAGACGCTCTAATTCTCGCTCAGGTACATCAAAATCAAAAAAGAAAAAATCAAAAAGGAAACGCTATCGCAGCAGTAGCAGCAGCTCATCCAGCAGTCGTGGATCCATCAAATCAAGTAGCTCAAGTACAAGGCGAACGACAACTCAACCCCCAAGTTCTGAAGAGAACTCTTCCTCCTTATCAGTCCCAGCTCCACCGCCGCCAAAAGATCTCAGTGTTTTGAGTAACTTTCGAGACCGTGGAGCGATTGCCAAGATCGAAGATGATTCCTTCACTGCAACCCCGTTCATCAGCTCTGCGGAAAGTAAGAAAACTTCTGAAAAAGTTATAATTGACTTGAAGAACGACACGATTTTGGTTGAGAAGAAGGAAGATGTCACTGAACCTGAACAGTCGTTGATTTTTCACCCAAATGTAAATTCTAACCAAAACAACATAAATTCCATTCTGAAATTTAATTTATTTGCAGTTTATTGGGGATGACAAGAAAAAAATGCAAAAATGGATTAAGAAACTATTCAACTACAGGCAAAAGGCATTCAAAGAATAAAGGAAGAATATAATAAAGTTAGATTAGAAGATATCGGATCCAGTTTTTCTTGCTTTCATTAGGGCTTGTTCTGGTGTGAGAAGCTCATCTTTTGAGGGTTCCAGTGGACTACCATCTTCTGCTAGTTTTCCAGCCTTAAAGTCTTCTATGACCTTTTTGGCATACACTGCATTGTATAGATCCAAACTAGTAAATTCTGATTGGATAACATCAGGAGCTCTATATGAGACATATGGCTTCAATTTGCAGTTTTCCAAATTGGGAACAACTAGTTCGGGAATTCTCTGGGGAATTGATACAAATATTCCATCCACAAACTCTCCTGTGTCCCGAACACCCCGTTTATAAATCGGCACTGGTGGGTTTAGAGAGGTTTGTTGGGCCTCCTTCAAGGAACGAGTTCCTCGCTTGTTGTAAGTGAGAAACTTGCGGAAATTTCTTTTGCCCTCGCGTACAGCAGTCGTGGAAATATGCCTTTGGTTTGCACGAAGATTGTGGGCAAGAATTTTACTAATTCTTTCCATTTTTTCTCAGAGAATTCAATATAAAATGAATTTTTTTCTAGTGTGGTTTTGTCGGACAGTTTTTTGACATTTTTCTGAGGGTAATGTCAAATAAGCTGGGTCTGTTCGTTTTTAGAATAAACACTCGATTCAAGAATTACACTATACGGCGTAAGGCATGGATCAATCAAGTGCTAATGAGAAGAATAATCAAAACAAAACAGATTTAAAAAGAGCATCCCGGTGAGTTGTGTGTCGAATTTAATCAGCCCTATCACAGATTCCATTAACAAATCATAAACTTGTAATACATACAAGTTCTATACTCCACCATTGTGGACGAGTGTGCTACTTTAGTGAGATTCTTTTTTTGATGTTTGCTTTGATCGTGCTGCTTGCTGCTGCTGCTGCACTATTGTGTTCAAGCAGTCTGGCGAGAGAGGTGGGAAGTTCAATGGGGAACACACATTTTTGACACTTTTTCGCGTGACACACCAATTCAACAAACTCCTTTAAATTTTTAAACATCTCATTCCATACATTCAGCTCATTTGTTGTATCCATTTCAAAAATTTGCGAAAAAGAAATCTTATCCAATCAAAACTCGATTTGCTTCTGAGGTATCAGTTACCGAACAAAATATAATAGGGGTATTCATGCAATCGCGTAAAACCCTGATAAAGCGTAAGAACCTCGTGAATTTATCTTCTCCTAAATGAACTGTCAAAATTTGTAAGGGAATTTATTTATGCGAACTTTATAAATTTATCTCATTATTTTGCCGGATAAAGTGAAAAAAATGAACCTCGTAAAACTGAGGAATGCCTTTTTTTGTTGTCTTTGTCTTTTGTGACAGCTAAGATGATAAGGATACACTTGTTAACAAAAGTCTGCGTACATACTGTGTATACTTTTGTAATAATTTTGTATTGCATCTATAGATGCCGACTAGTTTTTTTCTATTTTCTTAAGAAGTTTGTTTTTGTATTCATATTATCAGCTATTATAAAACGAAAAATAATTGTTTTCTTCGAATTTTATATTCTTTTAATAAAAAACAATAACTAAATAATAAGATCTACTAGTGTACGTACGCTTTTGTTAGTAAGTGTACCTCAATCTCAACTCTTACGTTAAATGACTATTTCCACATTTACGCAATTTGTTTCTTAGGGGCGTTCATGCAAATGCTGCGGAAGGATATGATTTTCTACTGTGGATGAATTTATCTCGTTGGATGAATACCCCTAATGAAATGAATGCAATATATATCTTGCTAATGTTGGCGTTGGGCCCAAGAAATCATATTGCCCGGGATTTTTGTCCCACGCTTTCTTTGCCATCCAAGAATGATAGAATACAAGATTAAGGCGTCTGAAAATCCCTCATTGTGTACATTTTTTTTAGAGCTATGATGTAGGCAGAAACATTGTGAAGTAAACAAATATTTCGTAGTGGCAGTAGAAATAATATTTTTCTGAATTTATTTATTTATTTTTGCTATTTATTTGAGTGTTTATCTGAAAACATTATAGAAAAATGAGGAAATAAAAGAAAATATGGCATATATTTATTTTACTTTGAGTTTTTTTTTAATACAGCACGTGTTTTATTCACTGAGTTTGATTTACTGGCTGAACACAATGACGACGGAACTGGAATACGCATACGGAACTGCAAAAATTGAATACACGCGAACTGTATTTTGCGAACACAATGGTACGTTACTGCATACGGAACTGCAATACGCATACGGAAAGGTTGGTTAACTTTTAACTTTTACGTACAGTAAATTTGACATTTTATCTGATGCAGAGAGAAATCATGAAAGAGAGAACAATCTTTCGTACGTCTGTCCCTCCCAAACCCTTATATTTAGTATACCTGAAATAACACCAGATGATTCCATTCTTCTTAATGATATTTCAATTCGTTGTATAAGAGTTTCTTCTCTTTTTTATCATTTGTTTTTGGTATTCCATCCATTTTTTTATTTTAATGTCAAAGTTACTGTACGTGCATTGTGTTCCGATTGAAATTGGTACGTACGACAAATTTGACAGCTGTTCCGTACTCCGTCTCCGTATTGCAGTTCCGTTTTTGCATTGTGTTCAGCCAGTTAAATTGAATTGTTTGCTCCCACTGCTCATTAGGAACGGTCTTGAGGGATCAAGCTTACACTGTAAATAATTTAAAAAAATCTTAGCAGCGGTAAGTAACTTTTTTACGATTGCTTAATTTAATTTTTATTAACAGAAAATGGAATAGAAAAAATGTAAAAAGTGTTTGATGAAGCTCGAAAGAGGACTTCTGTGTTCCAAAAATAAACCAGCCCTCTCAGGAAGTTGGAAGTATGGCCATAATAATTTGGTGAAGGCGGTGGCGGTTCTGTGAGATTTTGTGATGTGTGCGTAGTGTTTAATAAAAAAATGGTTTGTTTTATAAATGATATATTTCTTTTTCTGAAGTGTGTGGGTATGCAAACGGAGCGAACAAATGGCAAACAATCAAAGTTGGGTTATGTGTTTTTGTTTGGCTATTGCCATAACAATTGAAATGTCAAACAACAACGAGATAATGTTCGGTGTGAACGCTATACCTGTTTTAGTAAACGAATAGCAAAAACGAACTTGGTGTGAGTAGGCTATTACCAGGGTTCCTGTCAGTTCTAGAAGCTGTAATTAAGTTAAGGATGAGCTAGATTTTCAAGCATCTTATAAGGTTCCTCTCACTTCAATGTGGTTTCCTGGTATATCACCTTTTGTAAATACAAAGTCGGTCTTATTATATAAAAATGGTTCTTATTTTTTTGGAAACAATACACGCATCAGAATTTTTTCGAAAGATTTAAAACATTGCCCTGCATCGTCACTAGCAGGCCCTCCTTTGTTTTTCCGGTATGGTGTTACCACCCGAGGTACTGCTATCAGGGAAACTTTTTTATTGGTTTATATAAGGCATGTTTTTTGTTTTTTTAAAAGAGGTATGTGAAGGCAAGATCCCCTATACCGACGAGCTAAGCCGTTCATGCGATCCCACATTCTATCCCTTTCTGCCCCCTCTAACGGTAAAGTGAAACAAAAATGGTTGGAACCACAGAAACTTTATGGATTAATACAAAAACGCATATTTCCCTTTAATAAAACAATAACTATTGGCACAAAAACTAAAATTAAAACATTTAAAAGCGCAACGGAGAAATAAAATTAAAACACATAACATAACACATAAAAATCTATTATTAAATATAGTACCAAAATACTATTGTACCAACCACATAGTACCAACTGGCACCAGTTTTATATTTAACTAACGTTTGAGATTGAACAATATTTATATTAAAACTTTATTAAACATTCGAATCTGAATATGGCACCATTGGTAATTTATTTTGGTATAAGAAGTACAGAAAATACAGAAATAACCAAATTTCTTGAAGAATGCAAAATCCAAAAAATAATTGAAGACGCACAATCTTAGTTTGTTTAAGAAAAATAAAAGGGAAATCCATTAATTTTTTGTTTCCCTTACTCTGCCATACCATATGGTCTAGTGTCACTTTTTGAACTTTTCACTCGTAATTATTATTCATTATTTCTGCCTATTCTTGTACTCGTTCTAACTAAAGACTTTTTTCATACAAACCATACAACCTACTCTGTCATCATTATATTTCTTTCTACAAATGTATATCGTGTTCACAGAAAAGGTATTGCAGCGACGTTGCGGCTCTACCTCGCTTAACTAGAAGCTGCCTCATGATACTACTATAGGTTCTATATACAAGGATGCCATGAACTACAATTTTGGGTTTTTAGTAGTAATAATAAAAAATGGCATCACTAGATTTTCGATAACATTTTCGATAACCACAAAAGAAGCAAAAACAACGCATGCCGCCATTTTTTTAAAGAAAACCGCGACAAGTGCTGCAGTGACAGTGAAAAATAAATCCCGTAAAAGTTTATTTTATTTAAATTACCACTTTTTTTTAATGACCTAAATAAAATTTTCGTCTCTTAATCATGAAAGGAAAAATCGACATAAGCCTTGAGCTCGATTGCTGGGTAGAGGAACTATCCCCCGCCCAGTTAGCTGCCTATGAAAAAGTTGCCAACGAGCACAATGCAATCAAGAATTCTCTGAAAAACCTAATGGGAACCAATGAGGGCAAAGAGCTCTTCAATGGACAAGTATTTTCAGCCTATTCTTTTAAAGGAAAAGTCCTACAAGAAATCAAAGAAGCAACCGTTCCTAAAAAACCACCTCCACCACCATTAAAACTTGATAAGGCAGAACGGAGAAAGCGTGCCGCTATAAATCTAGTATACATGGAATCATCGGATGATGAAGATAATATCCCACTGGCAAAGCATGTCACCCAAGCACCACCGCTGTCTTCGCCGACAACAGCCGCACCATCACCACCGTTGAAACGTGGAAGACCTCCCAAAGGACTTCAACAATCCATGTTGATGTCTACATCTAAGGCAACTCCAAAACCATCGCCAAGTGCAACTCCAACAAGAACCTCATCACCTCAACTTTCTCCAGGTGCATCGAAAACACCCAAAACCAATAGCAAGCCAACGCTTAAGGGAACAGTTAAGAATTCATTGGATCTTTCTTCACAGAACTTCCGACCATCAGAGATTACATCGGTCGGTGGTTTAGTTATTGACTCCGAGGCAAAGGACGGCAAAGCAAAATCTTCAGAGAAAGATGGGAAGCTACAAGGGAAGACATTCCCTTCGTTAGTTGTATTGGCTAAGCCTTGGTTGAAGGTCAAAGACATGTCGGCAACTCGAAGCAAATTGGATTCTAAGGTGAAACTAGTGCTGATGCTAACACCCAACAAATTCACCGAGTGGCTTATTCAAGAAGGACTCCTCAAGTCTGAACAGAAGTGCACCAACCATAAGACCAACGAACTTAAATTGGGTGAGTAACTAAAAACTTTTTTTGCAAACAACTTGCACAAATTTGGCACAAAACGAAACAGAATGGGTCTTTTGGTTGTAGAAGATTGCGCGCTGGAGCGTCAATGTTCATCCGCTCTACATGACCGAGCCAACTTAGCCGCTGGAAACGGTTTTTTTTTAGCTAGGCTCATGTCGCAGCACGTTCAACTCGTTTTCTTCTTCGTCATTCGTTATTTCCTGGGTCGCAAACCTGGCCAGGTGTTCCGTACAACCTTTTCAAGCACAATGTTTAAACAGCTGCAGATACTGTTTTACTCCTTTTTAGAAGTTTCGTGCCTCTTCCCTGTTAAAAGATTTCTGCAGCCTCTCGACTTCTCGTTTCTGGAAATCTTTTTTCTTTCTACTGAGTAAGTGTTTCTCAACCTTCCTTAGCTCAACATAGAGATTTTAAGATGGCATAGTTTTGTATGCCTCTGTTTTGGCTTTGTTTGCCTGAGCGCATTCGGAGTCGAACCAGGGATTTCTCGGAGGTAGCTTGTTGACAGTCGCCATTGAATCTTCGATTCATATTGTCAGTCGGGGATTTCTAGCTAGCTCAAGGGATACGCGATCGGCTTTGACTGGCAGTCGCTTTCGATTGAAATCAAGGAAAGGAAATATCTAATCTTGTAAGTAAACTTATACGAGAGAAGGGGAAGAGTGTTACCACTAAAGCAGCACTCCTTGCATCAAGGCTGCAGCGAATGTATTCTCTGAATGGGATCAGCGGTGGCGTCTACAGTTCCAGTCAGAGGTTGAACTACTTAGTGAACACCATATATGGGCTACTAAGACGTTTTCTTTGGTGGTACAATCGGAAAACACAGCTCTTGCACGACACCACCTCCGATAACAGATTCAGGCTAATTGACTTTGCTGCGGGGCGAAATATTGAAATAGTACCAAGTTCCCACACTTCAACATTCACAAAGGGACATGGAGATCCCCTGATTAATCAACTTTCAACAAGATTGACCACATTGCGATCGATGCAAGGCACTACTCCATACTTTCCGATTCGCAAACATTGATTCGGACCATACCTCCCGACAAACTCCAAGAAGAGATAATACTGTGAGGAAGTTTAACATCGGACGCTGCAATCGCAAGAAATCTCCAGGTCCTTTTCCCATCCAGCCTCAAATAACCACCAAAGGAATGCCTTTACCGCCAGCATCAAGTATTGAGAACCAGTGGCAACATTGCCAAAACGCCATCAGGGAAGCCCCCACTGAAGTGCTGGATTTCACACGGCTACCACAAAGAAACCCCTGGTTTGATGATGCGTATCGGCAAACACACGCAGCTAAACAAGAAGCATACAAGGCGGCGGCGCTGCAAATAAGGACCAGGACGACTACCCGTGCGCCTTACGAGCAGAAGAGGAAAGAGGAGAAGGGTGCGATGGAGGAAATGAGCTGTCATTGCAGGAATGAAGTTAGAAAGTTTTACCAAAAAGTAAAAACAAACTTCCAAAGACGATCAAGGGAACATCCTAATGGAATCGCAGTCGCTGCTGAGATTATGGTAATACCATTTTTGCAGACTATAACGTCGATGACAAATTCCGCTGTCAGGAAGAATGGTCCATTTTATCTGGACGAAGAAGACCAACCATTCCGCCCACCAAATCTGGAATTTGGCCGTGATACAGATCGTCGTCATTCTCTCGCTGACCTCACGAAAGCTAAAGTCCGTTTACTGATACGATACGTAATTATGTTCAACTTAAGCGCTTATGTTCTACTTTTCCTCTGCTTAAACATGTCAGGAATGAGAAGAGATTTAATTCGCCGAGTCACGACCTCATGTGAATATAATGTAATTGTCCTTGTTGAAACTTGGCTAAAAGAAGATCACCTTGATGCTGAAATATTCGACTCTTCGTGGAAGTATTTCGTTGCGACCGAATTGAATTTATTTAAATTTCCATTGTGGAATAAACAAGTGTTTTTCTTAATTGAAATGTTAAGAACAATCAATTTCCACCAAGTGGCTAATGATCGCACTATTGAGAGTATAAAAACTTAGGATGTGCCTACATCTATCCAACCAACCCACTGAAGTTTATGAAGTTGCAATGAATCCGATGAGTTTTTCTTCTTTGGTGACTTCAATCATCCTGGGCTTGACTGGTTGGTTGCCTGCGATAGCAACGACTCCATTTTCGATCCTGTTAATATTTTAACCAAGCAGCAGTCTTGTGCTATTGTTTTTTTTTTATGAGCATGGTTACAATCAAATGTGTTGGTTAGAAAATATTTTTTCAAATGTTCTTGATCTTGTTTTTACCAATATTTGTGATAATTTTGTTTTAGAGGAAACTTGGTCTATCTTGGCTAACAAAACAAGTATATTTCATAAAATATTTAATATTCACTATTTTAATCGCGGCGGCAGTGGTTCAGTAGATACGATGTTTGCTTGCTAAGCGAGGGATCCTAAGTTTGGAAAACTAAATTTCTAACTCCTAGTGCAAACTAAAACCTTCCGTGGGTTTTAAGTGAGAGTTTTTGATCTTGAAAATGGTGATTACGAGCATATTAACTTAGTGTTGGATAACATCGACTGGTTTACTGACTCACCGTAGACGATAAAGTTCAGAAACTTTCATCACTTTGTATTCAAATTTTCAAAACTTTATTCCAAGAAAAGTAATAGCTTCAAACAATTCTCCGCCTTGGTATGATTATTAAACTTTAACAAATTTAAAAAACCGTAAGAGAAAACTCATCGCAAATGGATAGCTTCCGGTAATTTTGAAGATTATGAATTATGACAAAACTTGCTACGACCGTTATGTATTTAAAACTGATCCCAACAATGCAGTTTGAAAATAGAATTAACTCTGATTCTAATGAAATATGTGTGTTATTTGCGTCACATTTAGTAATGAGGACTTTCATCATATTGTTGAAAACAATGTGAACCTAAGCTCTTTCAATTTAAATGTCTGACATTGTGCGTAGCATTAACACTTTATATATTCACAAAGGCAGTGGTCCGGATGGAATTCCACTATTATTTTTAAAGAGAATCGCCGATTATATAGCAATGCTCCTGCTTGAACTTTTTAATCAATTGTTTGCTTGTGGTATTTTTCCTAATAGCTGGCGAAATTCCTTTTTGACGCCCATATTTAAAAGTGGTGTTAGATCCAATATAAAAAAACTACAAGGGGTATTACAATTTTATGGGCTATACCGAACTTTTTGAAAACATTTTCACTGATTACTTAAGTACAGTACTGAATTATCACTTATTAATAAGTGAGCATCAGCATGGCTTCCTTAAGGCTAAATCTACTTCCACAAATCTTGCAGATTACACCTCCTACATTTTTTTGGAAACGGAGAAAAAGAAACAGATTGACGCGATATATACAGATTTTAGTAGGACTTTTGACAATATCTGGTAATATTTATTATTATTATTATTATTAAACAAGTAAATAAATTACATGCTAATACTTAAATTAAAGAGCTCTAGCTGCAATGGCCTACCGCTCAATAATACTTAAACTAATTTAAAATTGATAAATGGAGGAAAAAATTTATTTAATGCATTAGTGTCTGTATCAATAAGAATTTCATTAATATTATATATGTTAGATCTATTATGGGCTTTTATTACTCGATAATGTCGTTTCCTGTTAATATTTTGTTGATGGATGACTTAATTTTGTTGCAGTCGTAAAAGGTTTTGGTGTAGATGTTGTAAAGGTATATTGGTGATTTACTCGCAAGATTGGCAGCCTTATCTGCCCGCTCATATCCTAGGATGCCGACATGTCCTGGAGTCCACATCAGTTTTATACGATGCGTTATTTTAATTAATAGGGAGCGGATGTTGTTTATGATATAGGTGTCGTTGTTGGTATTCATAATGGCTTTAATGGTAGAGAGGCTGTCTGTACAGATAACCTGTTTTGTGTTCGCTTTTATAGCTATTTGCTTAGCGTTGAAAATGGCGAAAGCTTCGGCGGTGATGATGGATGCAGCTGGAGGAGTAATCCAAGGCGAATCGTACTTCCGTCTTCGTTTACTACTGAAAACGATGTACTGTCACAGGTTTTAGATCCGATGCAAGGTCCATGACAAAAGAGGTTGTTTCTATAAGCCAAGGTTGTTCCAGAGAAGTTGATTTGTCCATTTTTAGTAGCTGTTGTTTTTGAAATTCAATATTTCCTGATTGGAGAATTGTGAAGAGGGCTGACGGGATCTTGTTATCTTCTTTTACGATTCAGTGTGAGGATGATTTCTTTATCGATTATCGAATTGTAAGAAAAGATCAGTTGAGCGTATAGTTTGTACGTAATTTTTTCTCTTCTCTCTTCAAAAGCTGGAAGGCCGGCCTCTGCCAGGATGTTTTTGATAGAGGTGGTGCGAAAAGCGCCAATACTACATCTTGCTGCCTGATGATAAGTTGGTTTTATGATCCCGAGCGTTGTTTTAGGAGAGTTGCCATATATACAAATACCATAATCGATTTTGCTTAAGATTAGTGATTTAGTGATATTACAAAGTGTATTTACATGTACGCTACTTTTTTTGCTTGATAAGTACTTTACAATATTTAACCTTGCAGCTAGAGACTTCTTAAGATCTAAACAGTGGTTTCGCCAATTGTATCTGTTATTAAATATTTATCCTAATATTTTTAAATTTTGTACATTTTCTATTACTAAATTATTAATATTTATAGTAAGCGGTGTACATACATGCTTACGGCATACATGTAACACCTTACATTTAGATAATGAAAGTTTAGCACCTGAGGAGAATTCCCCATTTTAAAATATCATTCAGTGCGTTGGTGAGAATAACTTCCGTGTCGTCTTCTTTTTGACTTTTACAAAGTATGTAAACATCGTCTGCGTAGAAGCAGTAGTTTAAAAGCTTGTGCTTTGATAAGGTATCGCATATATTTTGGAAAGCTATTGAGAACAAAACGACTGATAAAGGAGATCCTTGGGGGATACCATTATCAAGTTGGTGAGTGACAGAGAAAGTATTGTTGGTTTTAATACATTTTCTATTGCTTAGAAATGATTTTACGTAGTTGAAAATTTTGAGACCAACACATCTGGTAATATATTGAAATTGATAGTCTTAATTGGACAATCAGTCATAGACCAACTTCCGAAACGATAACATCGTTTTTCCAGTTATTGTGTGTTTAGCTTTCCGTGAACCGTTGAACGTTTGAACCGTGCTCTATTCTTCTTTTTTTTCTTAATTTTCCCTCAGTGTGCATCTCGTGTGTATCCATTAAAGCTTACATAAATACAAAATTAGAATGGCCGTAAGGCCACAAAATCCAGGTGGTCGCTACGGGATTCTCGATCCCGACCCCGACCCTGACCTTCAACCAAGAAAAAAACCCAAAAAAAACTCTATTCCCCTCACTATGTTCCCAGATCTCCCATCATATTCCGGCTCGAAGAATCCCCGATTCCTAATTATGTCTCCATCAGCTAAAGAAAAACCCATTACAGCTATAAGCCCCTTCGTGCTCAAAAAATCCATTGACGCTATAAGCAAAGAATACGAAAGTATTAATCAACTTCGCGACGGTAGTTTGTTGATATTTGTTAAATCACAAAAAATTGCAGATTCTTTCCTTAAAGTGAAAAGTCTAGCTGGTGTACCAGTAGCAGTGAATCTTCATGATCGTCTCAACCAAACGAAAGGTTTATGTTACGCCCCGTGTCTCATAGACGTATCAGAAGCGGAGATACTTAGTGAAATGAAATCTCAGGGTGTCATCGAAATTTTCAAATTTGTTAAAAAATCTGAAAATAATATATCTAAACCCTCAGGCTTAATTCTCTTCACATTCGATCTCTACCAAATTCCTAAATCAGTCGACATTGGATTTTACACAGCCAAAATAACCGAATATATTCCCAATCCAATGAGATGCAGAAATTGCCAGTTACTCGGACACACACTTAAGCGCTGCAACGGCACCACAACATGCGATTCCTGTAACCTCCCCCCCCATAATCCAGAACCATGCACTCGTACTATGTGCGCAAACTGTTCCCTTCCCCACCCTTCATCATCCAAAATATGCCCGTCTTATAAGCAAGCCAAAGAAATTCTTACAATAAAAACGCTAAAAAAATGTACAATGTCTGAGGCCAAGCAAATCTATAAGCAACAAAATATTACCCAATTACTACCTCAAACAGAAACATACAACCAAACAAACAACCAACACACAGAATAGAACATTCGATCCCCAATCGATCTCTGAACAAAGTTCCTCCACCGTTCCCCCGCCAAACTCCAACAATACTTTAACAACAACCAAAAAACCCGTACTACCATCTATTAACGATGAAAATACTAATACACCAACAAACTCCGCTCTATCGATCACAGCCGCACCCACACCTCAACCACATCAACAATCCACTCAATCCCTCTCTAACTCAACCCAACTTCTTTTAGCTACAAACACAAATAATCACTCTCCTCTTAACAAAACAACTAAAACTAACACAACCGCACTTACCTCCAACTCAAACTCTTCAACTCCAACAAAATTATCCTCTCATCTTTCCAAAACTACTCAATCTCTCAGAAAAAACAATAATTACACCAATACTGCTAACCAATCTGCTATCGGAACACAACACACAAACTTAATACCCCCTTCTTCTTCTCCACACCAAACTCATTCCAACGCCTTAGCCAAAACAATCAACAATTATACTTCTACCACACCAACTACCTTCAATACTTCATGTACCCCTCCCCCCATATCATCACCTATCTCAACTGTCACCCAAACACTTTTAGATAAAAAAAATTCCTTAGGGAGCCCGGATGCTTCAGTGTCCGAGACGCAGAGTCAATGTCCTGAACAACTTAGTATCGCCAACCGAAATAACTCACATCACAATACAAACAACACACCAATCACGCACAACCACACTTCTCTTAGCACAGGTAAAAAAAGTTCGTGGACCCCACAAGATACCAAGGTAGCTCTCAATATTCTGCAATGGAATATGAATGGGTTTACAAATAACCTTGATGAGCTTAACCTTATAATTAAAAAACATAACCCTTCAATAGTCGCCATACAAGAAACTCATTGCCCCTTCGATAAGACCCTCATTTTTCCTAAAGCCTTTGAAGGTTATATATACAACTCTCCAAGTAATGACACTGGCAAACAAGGTATAGCGCTTTTCGTTAAAAAAAATACTTCTCACAAAATTATAGCCATAAATACAAACCTTCAAGTCCTTGCGGTTGAGATACAGCATAAAATAAAATTTACATACATTAACGTATATCTGCCCCCTAAACAACCAGTCAGTAAACACGACTTAGACAACATTACTAATCAAATCAATCACCCAATTATATTCGGAGGAGATATAAATGCCTGGAACACCCTTTGGGGCTCTCCTAACAACAACAAAAAGGGCGAATTATTAGAAAATTTCTTCCTAGATACAAATCTAGCTATTTTAAACGACGGATCCCCTACTCATCTGTCAACACACAATACTCTTACGCATGTCGATGTATCTTGCTGTTCCCCTGAGTTACTCCCTAAAATAGCCTGGAAAAGATTAGATGACCTACACAATAGCGACCACTTCCCCCTAATTGTGACATTAAACATTGATCGCATCACAACTTCAAAAAAATTCGACCCTAAATTCAAAACTGACCTAGCTAATTGGACGCGATTTAAACAAAAAACTGTAGAGTTCTTATCTAACAAAACTCAATCCGCAAACAATAACAAAGAAGCTGCCGTTTTACAGAAAGCACTGAGAACCGCAGCAAATTTTTCTATACCACAATCTACTCCAATAAAACATAAACAGTCTCTTCCCTGGTGGAACCCGGATCTTTCCCTACTACGAAAAACGAAAATGACCGCGCTTAAAACCTTTCAAAACAATCCTACAACACAAAATCTAATAGCTTACAAAAAATCTAACGCCAAATTTAGACTGTTACTCAGAGACAGCAAAGCAAAATGCTTCTCTGATTTCACCTCCAATTTAAACCCCAACTCCCCCCCTTCGAAAATATGGCAAAATATCCGTCGACTAACCGGTGACTCTACCCCTCTAGTTATAACGAGCATCAAATCAATTAACGAAACCTTAATTAACCTGGTCAAAAGCCTCAGAAAATTCCAAGAAGAAAAAGTAGACACTCTTTACTGTCCTCTACCGCTACATCCAACCAACGCGACTGCACGGCGCATAGAACAACCTATAACTGGCATTGAGTTTGAAACCTCCCTTAACAAGGTCACAGGCAAAACTCCAAGCAGAGATAGAATATCTTATCCTATGATAAAACACCTTCCCGACCAAATCAAGCAGAGATTAGTTGCTCTATATAACAACATTTTTAATAACTCGGTAATTCCTCATAGCTGGAAAACAGCCTCAACAATACCCATTCCAAAGCTAAAAAAAGACAAAAATACAGTGTTAATTTTAAGCAAAATTGACTATGGGTTTTTACATATACGGGCACTGTCCTAAATCAACTCTTAAAATAATAAAGCCCGTCTACCACGAAGCAGTTAGGAGAAGTATTAACGCTTTCCCGACTACTCCCATAAAAAATTTATTAGCGGAAGCTGGTCTACCTACCATCGAGGAACGAAGAGACACAATCACCACCAAACTGCTTGCGAAACTAGTTTTTACCAGAAATTCGGTCCTCGATAACGACGTGAAAAATGCTATGAGCCGCAAAGTGACCAAAAAGACTCCTTCCGCCATAGCCAAGATTATAGCCAAAGCAGCCGAATTGGAACTTCCAACTAAACGAGAACACATTGTCACGCCCCGTCATCCTCCATGGTTCATCTGTTCGGATTCTGTGTTACTGTCTCTAGCTAACTACAAAAAACCAATCACCAGCAATAATATATACCGTCAACTCTTCACAGCCGTTTCACTCGATTTAAAATCGGCTGGATGGAAATTCATTTTCACTGATGGCTCTAAAACAATAAACAACACATCATTTGCAGTTACTCTTGAAAATGGAACTATTGCCTGCATTGGTAATCTGCCTGAGTTTTCATCAGTATTCACAGCAGAAGCATTCGCGCTTCTTCAAGCCACTAAGTTCGTTATGGGCCACAGAGGAAAACATATCATATGCTCAGACAGCATATCTGTACTCAACGCCATAAATAACCCCGATAACAACACTGAACTCATATCCGAAATTAGATACCAACTCACCAAATCCCAAAGCAACATTAAGCTAATGTGGACTCCCGGACATGTTGGGATCCAGGGAAACGAATATGCTGACACCGCTGCCAACTCGGCCAAGAATTCGCCTGTTTATCTCTTCAATGTTTTCACCAAACCGGACCTACTTAAACACATACAAAACAAATTCAAAGCAAATATAATTCACGACTGGAGCCTTTACCACCACCACTACAAGAAAATCAACCCCAAAAAACTTATCCCCGTATACCCAACAAACGTACACAAAAGCAAAATATCTAATTTTGTACGTCTACGTCTTGGACATACTGCAACTTCCCACCAGCACCTTCTCAACAAAAATACTGCACCACTTTGTTCAACCTGTAACACTAGATGGGATCTACCTCACATATTAGAACATTGCCCTATAACACAACCCATAATCAAAAATATATTCAATAACAAATCAATTTACGAAATTCTCCAAAATCCTAGTTCTACAAACATTGAAAACGTATCTGATTTTATATCCAAAACCAGCATTTTTATATAATTTCCTTTCTTTACATAGAGCCAATAGTCTCAGCAGCTAGGCTCGTTAATCTTAATTACCATGTAATTTTAATTGCGTGTTAATAAATAATAATAATAATAATAATAATTGGACAATAGAACACAGTGTGTTAGGTTTTGTAACGTCTGGAGTACCTATTTTTCTTTTTATTAACGGCCTGCCTTTGTTATTTATAAGATGCAGAAACCTTTTGTATGTCGATGTCCTTAAGCTATTTTGTATCGAAGTCGATGGACTTTTTTTTACAAGAACGTCTAGATACTCTGTCAGCTGGTGTAAAAAGTATGGCATGTTGCTAAATGCGTAGAAGTGCAATATGTATTATTTAATTTTTAGAATAAAAGTGCAATAAATTTTTACTTCTACGATCCATATATTACAAAGGCAATTTATTGTTCATTAGTTCGTTATTAGAATATTGAAGTGTTATTTGGTCTGCGTTTTATAATATTGATGTGAAAAAACTTGAATCCGTTCAAAAGCAATTTTTGTTGTTCGCTTTAAGAGGTCTTGAATGGAACATTATTTATTTTTATTTATTTGTTTGAGAATGGCAATTGTTTAAGAGACAGTTATATTTATTATCAATCTTAACGAACTGTTTTGTATTCTATCAAGCAGGTGTAGCCAGTGACTATTCCAGGAACTCTGTTTGGAGGGTCACGTTGATCAGTGCCAATGGAAGTACCTAAAATAGATATGCAAAACTAAAGCTAGTGTGTCAAAGTGTGTCAGCGTGATTTTTGTGTCTCGGTGTAATGACTTGCAAAACAATGACTTTCACCCGACGTGACAATTCTCAGCTGTTCGTTGGCGGTGAGCTGAAAGTGCAATGACACTAGTAATTTTTAGCAATGATGATCACACGGCGTCAATTGAGACAAGCGACTTGGTTTCCTTACATTTTTGGTACTTCAGCTTTTTTACTTGCGATTTTAGGTATTATATATAATTAAAATGCAAGTTATGCATTCGTGCATTTTAAAATTTTTTAAATAATAATCAAACATGACAATACGATGGAAGAGAAACATATTTCGGTTACTGGTAAAATTCTGTTGGTCTGTACGTATTTATTTTGGACTAGCCGCGACTTCGTCCGCCTGAAATTTATCAAAAACTGTTTACTCAATTCGCAAAGCTTACAAAACGTTAATAATTTTTTATTACACCCTAGAGAAATACCTACCCATGTTAGTTTAATTGTATTTTTCTGTTTTTTTTTCGAAAAAAAAACGCAATTTTTTTATTGTATTTTTGTTATAATTTTTTTTTGTGAAAGTCCCGTCAAAATCGGTCCATAAATAAGAATTTTCGAAAAAACGACACCAACGCCACCTAGTTAGTAATTAACATAGACTAAGTTACTCCTTAGGATATCAGCTTCCTGCCAGTGAAAGTCCCGTCATAATCGTTCCATAATTAATTGTTAAGAATAAAAAAATGGCTCCAACGTTTTTGATGAATATTTTTTGTTGGTATTGGCTATCATTCGATCAGAACCAAATTTACGGGAAGTCTGTTAACGGTACCTTTCATATAACGTTTTTTAAATGTTTGACTTTCTCGGTAACGGCTCTTTGGTTTTCTGTCAAATTTTATATTTAAGAAGATCTAAGCAAGTAAATTCGTTATTATACAAGACGTGATGACATACTCCATTTTTACTAAAAACCGTTAATGGTTGTGGTTTTGACACTATTTAGAAGTTCTGAACGTGTTATTTTTGTACTTAAATGTTACTTGTTTCGATCAAAGATCTTGCCTTCCAATATGATAAAACACATAAGAGCAAATACCTGTGACCCAGCCTTGCCCATTTTTTTAGATGTAGGTTATTCTTGTGCTTAAGTTTGCGTTCTTGAAATATTTTTTTTAGTTTTTGAAAAAAAATTGTTAAATAAAAATATTTTCTACTATTTAAAAAAAATACACCACATTTTCTAAGAAAATAAAATGGCGTTTAAATTTTTCCGCTGAAAACTATTTTACGTTCCTTTAATATTTTTCAAATTTTATTCTACGCTGTGACCACACATGAGAGCAAGTACTAATGAAGGACATTTGCTTAAATTTGCTACAAATTGGTTCTTTTTTTATTTATTGCTTTTAACTTTAAAAGTTCTTATTATTAGTCCGTAATTATTCCGTAGGGTTAAACTTTAACGTTTCACGTTTCACGTTTGACGTCGATTGAGAATAAAAATTCTAGGCACGAGCCAAAAATAATATATTTTTTTAAATTGAAAACTATTTAGTGGTAATGGATATTAGCCCCACCAAAGTTATTGAATTAAAGGGTGTTCAACTCCAAACGCCCAACAATGACAGCAATGAAATGGCAGAAATTCCTGCCGTGTCAGCGTTGGGACATAGGAATTGCAGTGACCAGTGACAGGCTACGTTTCAGCGTGTCCTATCAACAATGACAGGGCTATCACGGTCAACGCAAATAGTCCCAGCAATGACATAAAAATAGTGTCAGCGTGCCTGTCATTGTTGCTGTCTATCACACGAAGCCAAATAAATATTACAATTACAATCACACGATGTGACACTTTTAGGACAGACTAATACGTCATTGTGGACTACGTCATAGTGCGGTCATGACCCCCATGACCTCCCCCCTGAATCCGTCACTGAGTGTAGTAGTAGTAGTAGTACATAGATGATTTTTTATTTTTCATTTTTTTCTTTTCTTACATATTTTAATTTTTTTTATAATTTAATTCAAAGTAAATACAAATTAAAAAAAAACTAAAAACAAAAAAAACTTACGACAATGACATAAAAGTCGTCTGTCGGGTAATTGCTAACTTATATTGTACTTTTTCGTATTGAAGTAATTACTTTATCTTTTACTTTATTAACATAAGAAGCATAAAAAACAAGTTTGATTCTATTTTTATTTAATTGAATTCTGTTATAAGTTGTTTTCTATAGGTTATTGCCACAATGATATAATTAGCTAATCTGTTCCAATTTGTCACGTTTCCACCATTAGGAGTAGTTATTAGTTCGTTTTCATTCAACACTGTCTTTTCAAAGTGTCGTTATCTGAATTCCCTAAGGACGGGGCATCTTCCGAGGAAATGTTGAATGTTTTCTTCTTCCATCATGTTACACACTAGCGGCCCGCTCCAGCTTCGCACGGGTATAAAATATATAGCCTATGTCATTCACTGAAAAAATGATTCAAATCGATCCAGTAGTTTTGATTTATTCATTACTGCCCGTGGCTAGCACGCGTTAAATTTAGAGTAAAACAATTCTTCTTTCCCTAAACCATGAAGATTTCCTGATATCTTTGGAATATCTAAATTCATACACAACATTTTTACTTATTTACTTTTTACATTTTTACCTATTTATTTCATTTCGACATCACATTAGAAGCCTAAAAAATAACAGTATTTCTCTACTATTAAAAGGATGTCTATCTATTTAAAAAAAACCGCATCAAAATCCGTTGAAGAAGAGTAGGAGCGATGGAAAAGCTTACGCAGTGGCTTTGCCAGTGTGGAAGAACACCTCTTCAGAAGAATCGGGGGTATACCATCCCGGGCCAGCGGATTTGTGTATATCGAAATCTGAGAACTCTTGCTACTGTACGAGTGCGGCGAGCAAGTTTGCCTTCCCTGAAGAGTAAACAATTGGTTTGTTAATGTCGATGAGCGTTGGAACCGAAGATGTCGAGGAGTTTTTAATATTTTTTACAAATGATCAACAATTTTTACTGCCTTTGGAACACTGCAGAATTTTTTGCCGTAATTTTTGGTCATGCAAAAATTTGGTTCTTTCAATTACAGAGTTGCATGAGTTCCTTGCTTGTTTGTGCTTTTTCCGATTTTCCTCTGTAGGATTGGCTTTGTAGGATCGGAAACTTACTTCTTTGAGCCTGATAGCTTCTTTACACTCAGAATTAAACCAGGACTTTTCTCTAGGCTTGATGCTTTTTAATCTGTTAGGAATAAAAGCACACATCCCTAGAAGAATCACATTTGTGATCATTTCAGCACTGGCATCAATGTCACTATCCATAGTGACCAGTTAAAGTTTCGGAAAAAATATTCAGGCCGTCCCAGTTGGCTTTCTCGTAATGCCAAACGGTCCTGGTGGGAAGTTTTTCTTTAACTGGATGGGTGGAAGATGAGAATTTAGCTGAAATGATACAATGGTCAATGCCAAATGAAGAAGCTACACTAATGGTATTTTATCAGGGTGAGAAGTAAGAAACAAGTCAAGAGTATGGGCGGCTTGCCCAGCAACATCCGGTATATGCGTTGGCACATCGATCAGTTGTGTAAGGTAATGTAACCCGGCAAAGAGCTCGACATACCTTCCTTCGGGTGTTGTCTGACCAGAATAGCGGAGCCAATTGGAAGTGTGTACATTGAAATCGCCCGCAATAACGATTTCAGTGCGAGGACAAAGGGAAACAATTTTCGAGATGGAATCAGACAGTGCATCAAACTCGTTACAAGTCGAATTACAGTCAAGATTTGGACTCCTGTAAATAAAACAATAATGAATGACATGCTTGCGGACAGTGAATTTGAGCCATAAGAAGTTAAAGTCCGTGTTGGAACATTGCCCATATTGGGGAAGGCTCTGGCAAGCAATATCATTCCTAACATAGACCACGAGACCATGATGGGAAAAGAGTAATGGCACCAAGCTATACCCATGTAGAGCAAATTCTGATAAATCAGTATTTACTCCAACCTGGGTTTCACTTAATGCCAAAACAGCTGGCCTGTATTGAACAGTGTAGACGTAACGTGAAAGAAATTTTTCTTAGGCCGCGAACATTAGAATATACGACACGAAAATCACTTACCATTTAAAAATACATACTTACATAAAAAACACAATTCTGACTAAGTCGAACCATGCAGTTAAAATCCAAATTAACTTCTGTAGTAAACAAACTGTCTCAGGTGTTATGCCCATAAGACAGTTTGCATACAAACAATTAATTTAAATATTCAGCACAATAAGACAAACTCAGATGCCCTTATCCATTTACGATGCCTACAGTAGATAAGAAAGAGGCAGTTAAGCACAAAGGTCTTGGGACAGATAAGAGGATAATTTGCTATGCGAATGCGTTTTATTTATTTTTTTTTTCAACAGCGCGAGTGGGCATCTTTTTCTTTCTTCCAACGACGTGAGTGGATATTATTTTATTCTTTACAGCACACGCAAATGGGTTTTTTCGATTTCTCTAACGAGTGAGTATTAATATATTTTTTTAAAACACTCGCGATAACAATGCGCAATAATTTTTTTTTTGACTTTTGTTTAATTATTTGTGCGCGCACCTCGACGTCCGGCCTCTACGAGCTTAAGATCGACACTCGTATGAATTTATTGCAAATAGAAGCGATGAATTTTTTGAGGATCTCGCAAAAATTTATAGCAGAATGTTGGATGAATGCAGGGTGGAAGAATCTTTTACGAAGTCGATAATTTACCCGATGGGGGTACTAAATGAATGGGTACAGCTGGGTTGAAAGAAATTATATTCTAAGCGAGTATTAGGCTGAATTCAGAAAACAATAAAATGGACAATATTTATAACTTGGCTTCAATCGTTCACACCAAGTTCGCAGAAAAAAGGAAAGTGTACGCATTCTTTGTAGATTTAAAGGCAACTTCTGACAAAATCTCGAGGCAATTATTGATGTTTAAGCTACGTGAAATGGGAGTTTCCACAAGATTTGTAAATCTGCTGGAGAGTGTATATTACAACACACAATCTGCAGAGTGGACAGGAAAGGAGATGACAGAATATTTTCAAACACATTTTGGGGTGAAGCAGGGATGCTTGTTATCGCCACTTCTTTTTTGCAATTTATGTCAACGACTTACATGAGCACATAGGAGGAGGACTTTGAACAATTAACGATACGAATTTTGCTGTATGCTGACGACATGGTAATCTTAGCAGACGATATTGAAGTTATGCAACAGATGATAGTTCGTCTTGAAGAGTACTGCGGTAAATGGAGTCTGGAAGTTAACCTTTTAAAATCGGGAAAAGTGGATCTTCAAAAGAGAGAAAATTCGTATTGTGACGCACTACACTTACCTTGGTGTTCTTCTGACTCCAAAAATGAGTTGCAAAACATGTACAGAAAAGAAACACAGCAGCAAAGAGTAGAAGATGCGACATTTTTTCACACTGGATCTACACCTTAGATGTCAAAAAAACAATATTTAAGTACAGCAGTACCAGGCTACCACATCAACTCAGTCTAATTCTTTTGGAAAAATAACTCTTTTGGGTGAAAGAAAGAAATAATATGGGAAACAGATTCGGCGTACACTGGGACCCGGCCATATGTGAAATAGACTGGAACAATAAGAACTTACAACTTCTCGATGGACTCAAATTAGAGGTTCGCCACGAAATAGAACGGAGAGCGAGGGAAAGTAGCATAAGAATTTACAAGTCCTTAGATTACTCGCAAGGTCAAAAAGTATATTAATGGAGATTTAAACCTAAGTAAAACAACTTGGATTTTTAAGGCAAGATGCGATCTTATTCACCTCAATGGAAACAGATTTGGAGGACAGGAGTCATCTTTATGCAGCATGTGTAATATAGTATAAAACAAAGTCGCTTTTTTTGTCCCTATATCCCTGTGTATGCTTAAATCTTTAAAACTACGCAACGGATTTTGATGCGGTTTTTTTTAATAGATAGAGTGATTGAAGAGGAAGGTTTATATGTAAAATAACATCCATTAAATAGTAGAGAAATACTGTTATTTTTTAGGCTTCTAATATAATGTCGAAAAGAAATAAATAGGTAAAAATGTAAAAAGTAAATAAGTAAAAATGTTGTGTATGAATTTAGATATTCCAAAGATTTCCTGCTATCTTTGGAATATCTAAATTCATACACAACATTTTTACTTATTTACTTTTTACATTTTTACCTATTTATTTCTTTTCGACATCACATTAGAAATCCAAAAATAACACTATTTCTCTACTATTTAATAATACAATAATACAAAGCCAATCCTACATCTCCGTTGGCCCGGGTTGGTATACCCCCGATTCTTCTGAAGAGGTGTTCTTCCACACTGGCAAAGCCCCTGCGTAAGCTTTTCCATCGCTCCTACTCTTCTGGAATCTTTCCTAGAAGATGGAAAACAGCATTTGTCCAGCCTGTCCCTAAGAAAGGTGACCCATCCTCCCCCTCCTCCTACCGACCCATAGCACTGACATCCCTTCTTTCTTAGGTCATGGAAACACTGATTAACCGTCAGCTTAAGGAATATCTCGAAGATGGTAAGCTTCTCCATGACCGTCAGTATGGCTTCCGCAGCAACCGTTGCACTGGTGATCTGATGGCATATCTCACCGAACAATGGAACAAATCTTTACATCGCTTTGGTGAAAGTAAGATTATTGCTCTTGATATGTAAGCCATTTGATAGAGTTTGGCATGAAGCTCTCTTATCGAAAATGCGTGCTTTTGGGATCGATAATACTCTTGTTCGTTGGATTAGAAGCTATCTTCTGGACCGTACAATACAAGTTGAATTGGACGGATTCAAGTCTGATTCCCACAATATAAATGCTGGTGTGCCCCAGGGCTCTGTTCTGTCTCCGACTCTTTTCCTCATTTTTTATAAATGATCTTCTGTCTGTTACTTCTAATCCACTTAACTGTTTTGCGCTGACGACTCTACCCTCAGATTTTCATATTCGTTCGATAATTCACGTCCTTCGCCTTCGGACGTACAATTGCAACGGTGCTGTATGTCAAGCTCATTAAACTCCGATTTATACAGCATTGTCAAATGGGGTAATAGGAATCGTGTGGAGTTTAATGCTTCGAAAACTCAATTGTGTCTTCTGTCGTTAAAGCTAAACATACCCCCAATGCCATTGTCCATGAATGGCACTTACATCGAAGTCAACAACGACCTCCGTTGGAACGACCATATAATTAAGATAGCTAAGAATGCTGCTGAATGTATAACTCCCACCTCTGGGCAGGTGCTTACCAAACATCGCTTCACCTGCTTGATAGAATACAAAATAGAGCGTTGAGATTGATAGGAAATAGAACTGCCACTGAATCAATTGCCCCTCTCGATCACCGACGCAATGTTTCATGTCTTTCCTTATTTTATCGTTTCTTTTACAAAAAATTTTCACTCGAAGTAGCCAGTTGCATTCCTCCCCTTAAAAGTTTCTCCCGTAATACTCGTCTCGCAAGGAATGCTCATCAGTTCACCCTTGAGCCCAATTTCGGACGTACCGTGAAATATAGGGATTCTTTTTTTAGCCGAACGACACGAATTTGGAATAGTTTACCCGGCGAGATTTTCCCTTGCCATTTTGATCTGCAAACATTCAAAACCAATGTTAATCGACACCTCCTATTTTCCCCTCCCTATCTTCCTAATGCGTGTTACATTAAAAGGGAAACAAATAGTCCCTTGTGCGCGCGTTAATTATAAAAAAAAAGAAATACGTTATTCTATCCTATCTTCTCCAGGTGCTTTGTTCAGTTTTACATCATTGAGCATATGCTTAAGCTCATCTAGAGAAAACGGTCTGTCCAAATTCGGGTCCTCGATAAAGTTAGGCACATATAAAATGTTAGTGGCCACTTGATTTGGCTTTAGAAGATTTTTGTAATAAGTTTTGAACTTATATCGTTGTATACCTGTTCTCCTTTGTTTCTTATTTCCTTTACTAGGTTCCACCAATCCTTACTGTCTCTAACGGTGTTAATTCTGAAATTTACTTGTTCGTAGTATAGTATTTTACTATTTTTGCAAACAACTTTATAATCTTTTTGTGCCCTCAAATTTCTTTATTTATCATCATAATTTCTTGTTTTTCGGTATGTGTTTAATATAATAGTTTTTAAGCTTTTTTTCTTCCTGCTTCTCATTGGGAATTATACCACTTGTTTTCTGGGTTAAATGATTTTATGTTACTACATTCCTGTTCTGCTGACTTCTTGATGATATTAACGAGATCACTTATTTGAATCATCTCACTTTGTGTTTTAAGATTTTGTAGGTTTGTGGTTAGTTTTTGTTGGTAAAATGTCTTTTCAGTTTCCTTCCATTTAAGTTTTGGGAAAAGATTTTTAAAGCCGATTTCAGAAACAGCAGTATTTTGTTTTAAGCTCAGCCTTATTCGCAGGTGATCCGACCAAATTGCTTCTTCGACGTTAAATCTTTCAACATTCAGTAATATTTCCTGTGATAACGCACATACGAATTTTCCATTATTACTTACGTAAGTGAAATTGCATTTCTCGTCTCCTCTTGTCCTACCGTTTAAAATTCAGTCCGTGGTCATTGCAAAATTCTTCCCTTTGCATTTACAATTTCATCTTTTGAACATCGTATCTCGAGACCTGCAGTAAATGTTGATTGATAGGTCTCGTCTAAATCTTGTTGTAGGTTGCCCAATCGCACATTCATATCACCCAATAATATGGGATTCTGTATGTTATATTCATGGGATGATATATAATTAAAAAAGTGACTATGCAGTTTTTTGTTTTCCAGACCATGTACATTAGCCGTGTTTTATTGGTAATCTATAGCTAGCACAGTATTGGAAGTCCCAATAAAACGCTATATTCACTTCATAATTCACTTTTAATTTAACCCCCGAAGTGACAACTGACTTGTTGAATACAGTGACGCTTGATGACAGAATTAAATTCGGTTTTAGAAAAAAACTGCAGTAATTTAAGTTTCAATTGATGCAGGTTTTTCTAATGTCTTATTTGATTGATTCAATATACATTTTAAGTTCCTTTCCAAAAAAATTATTTAATTTAGTCAATTTGGGTCACTGATGACGTCAAAATACAGGAAGGCGCTGTCTTGTAATCTTGTATCATGATACTCAACGAACAAATCCTTAAATAATAAAATCTTACCAACCTTCAAGTACATTATTTTTTCTGCATTCCAGTTGGTTGACATTTCTTTCCAAGATTTATCTCAACTTATTATATTCACTAATTTCACTAACCTAATTATCGACACTTATTGTTTGTTATTGTTTGCCGTATAAAAATGTTCTGCGCTGGGTAACACGGCTATTATGTGATACTATTCTTATTTCTTCATGTAGTTTATTTCCATTTTTTTTTTACTTAAATCTAAGAGTGGATTAAATTTATTTTGTTTACATCGACAGACTGGTTTTAGTTTTTTTGGTAAGATTTTTCTAAGAGAGTGCTAAAATTAAGATGTTCGATTTCATCTTGATACATTTCTTTAAGCACGTTTTCTCCTTTTAATGTCCCAAACATAAGTTCATTTTGGTTGTTCCATTTAAACCATTTGGCACCAATTCTTATTATTTCGTTAAGCACCTTGATTCTATGTTTTCTGCTCTTCTCTAGAATATTTTTCCTTAGCTGCAAAATGGACTTTTTTTGATTTAGTTTTTTTTTTTTTTTTTAATTCAGGGGTGGAATCGGTTAAGGTGGTAGTTGATTGTTGATCATCAAAAATAGTGCTTTTGCTCCACGTAAGGTGATTATCAAAGTGACAATCACCTTTTTTCGATGGTTTGCGGGTGATAAGCTATTTAGTTGTCACCTTCATACATTTGTGTATAAAATTTGTAGGAAAAATAAATTGTGTCGGTTTGAGTTCTATTGTATTTTGATTTTTTTATGAAAAATAGTGAAAAAATTATCAAATTTCAAGCAAAAACTGTAAAATGTAATAATTTATACTTCAATGCAAACACAACGAGAAATGAGACAATTATAATAAAAGTTTAATTGCTTCAAACTAACTTAAGAAACAAAACAAATATTTTTGCATTCTGCAAGAAATTTTTCTGGTGGCCTATTTACGTTCAAGGATCTCACATACTGCTCCCATTGATACTTTTAAGATACATATGTACTTATAAATGTTCGCCCAGAGCTTGAGAGGGCATTGTAGGACGTGGCCAGGCCGGGATGCATTTCCATATACGCCGAGATCATCGAAATTTGTTGTTTGTAGCCGTCCTTAATGAAAACAAACGTTTTTCTTTAAATATACATAAATATTTAAAGAAATATGTACTTATATTTTTGGAAAAAAAAGTTGAACACAAAACAATTGAAACAAATTTTCACAACAAAACACAACAGCTGATCGAAATGACATTTCAGTTTGTGAGTGCTGCCAAGCGCTGACAGTGTTTTTAGCGATCACCTTACGCAGAGCTGGGAAAAGTAGATAATCAAAATTGACCATCAAAACAGTGGCAGTCAACTATCACCTTAGCCGATTCCACCCCATGTCTCTTTCTAGGTAAAATGTTAGGTTTGTTCCCGATAATTATTCGCAGAAAATTCGCAGCAGTCAGATTTTTGAGTAGAGGGGATATTTTTTCTCTTTGAGAGATTTCTACGAAAAAAGTACGGGAACGCTTTAAACCAAAAAAATTGCAGCATTCTTTCCTAGTGTTGCTTAAGTATCGATAGTATTTATTTCGATAATACTGATACTATCGATACATTTATCAATTGAATAGGCGCAAATTATAAGTCATCAAATTCGATAGGCTTGTTCAAATTTTTAGATTTATGACTGCCTATCCATAAAACAAAAGGGAAGCTTACCACCATTTATAAGTACCCTTATAACTAAAACACAATCACGCTTCAGCTTTCACTGCGTCACGTTACATTCCACACGCTTTGTGTCCGCTTTGAATAACATTTTCTAAATTTCGGATTTTGTTTTTGCTTTTTTCTGTTAAAGCGAGCAAAAGTTCAACCAGTTTCTACTTAAGCTTTTCGTTTGAGTCACGTTACCTTATATTGTACACGAACCAAACGTAACGTCAAAGCCGACATTGTGATAAGATGTATTGATTTCCTTGTAACTGTCAGGCGAAACCGAATCTAAAGCGTGATTATGTTTTAGCCATAATGTCTTTCAATGAAATTGTAAAAAGTTATGGAAATAGATTTTGTCTATTGCATGAAAATGTTTTTGGATGTCAGTGCAGCAAGACCTTTTTGACACTCTCATAGCTTACATAGCTCAAGCTCTCATCGAAAATCTGATAATCGTTTAAGTATAGAGTATGAGCTTTTCCAACAGGTTTTCATCTCTTGAATAAGCTCAAGCTCGAAATGTGAAGGTAAGTTTGAATTATTTAAACTATCGATAATCGTTCGATTGTTTTTTAAACTATCGATGTAGCCGATATTTTTCACTATCTATACTATCGATAAACTGTCGAAAGTTCGAGCATAACTACTTAAATGTCAAAAGATTGGTGGAAACTAATTATTGCGAAACGATTTTTAAAATGTTTTGTTTATTATTTCAAGGGAAATGTTTTGCCTATTTGTTGCATCAGCTCCACCATCAAAACAATTAGTAATTTTGTAGGTGCTTCCACGCTTCCAGCAACAATTCTTCTCTACTGCTTCTTGCAAACAGCTGGCTTCAGAAGACTCAACTCACACTGCTCTGTAACAATTACCTGAACCCTGCTGGACTTCGTCAACAATATTTATGGAAAAGTTTACAGAACCACCGGTTTTTTATGTTTTTTTTTATGAACTTTTAAAAATAACTGCAATCTTTATCAAACGTGTCGTAAATTAGATTTATTAATTGTCTTTTTTCAATTGTCAAACTGACGTTTGGCTGCTACTTTTTTCTGCCTTCAAAAATTTCTTGAGCAGAAATTCGCAGGGTGGGGAAATTATTTTCTCTCTCACGAGCTCTCTCTTATGCGAATTTCTAGGAATTTTAGGTGTACGGGAACAGGAATTAGCAGAAATTCGTAAAAATTCGTACGAATTCGCAGATTAGGAACAGACATGTTGTTCCAGACAAACTCTAGTTCGTTTTCCTCAACAATATTTGCCGATTTAAATTCAGCAATGACTGACACCTTTCCTTCTCTTTCATTTATATTTTGGATCAAACACACATTAACATCTAAGGGCATTTTGATGACCTGCTCGCAAATTCTTTTAACCTCCTCTCGAGCACATCTTTGTGAGTCGATACCCTTAAAAATAATGTTTTAATCTTTATCTTTAAGTTGCTCATGCAAGATCTGATTTTCGTTCGCAAGTTGGTTTATTTAAGACGATAGAGCACTTATTATTTGTGAGTTTATTCCCTCTAAATCATCTTTTGTTGGCAGGTTTTTTCAGTTTCTCGTCCAGCAAAGTTGCAAAGTTAGTTATTAAATCTTCGATCCCTAGATTTGCAACCAAATTTGATGAATTTGAGGAAATAGTTTCTGGTAATAGTTCTTCACATTTTCGTTTTGGCAATTGTCTTGGTGTAGAATTAATAGCAGCCCGGGGTGGACCTGGGTCTCAACCAGGTCAAATAAAGGGACAGTTTAGTTGCCCGAGAGAGTGCTTTGCTACTCAATTGCCTTCTAAGCCCGAAGAAGCAGCGGTTCGCAAGTTATTCTTCCTTTGATTTTAGCGCTGGTGTTGTTGTCTGAGTTAATAGCGGAGCCCAGGTAGACAAAGTCCCTAACTACCTCCACTACAGTTATAGTTGTCTATGGTGATGTTTTGTCCAAGACGTCGATGTTGGTTGTCCTTTTTTGACTTCAAAGGTGTCGGTGAGGTCTTTACCAACCTTGACGGAACAGCGTGCGTTTTCCATCGTCATTTTACACAGGCGGACGAGTTTGGCAGGGATGTTAAAACTGCACATTGCTCTATATAACTCGTCTCTATAAATGCTGTCGTACGCGGCTTTGAAATCGATGAAAAGGTGGTGTGTATCGATTTGAAGTTTTTGAGTTTTTTCCAAGATCTGCCGTAATGTGAATATTTGATCGATAGTTGACTTTCCTGGCCTAAAACCGCACTGATATGGACCTAGCAGGTTGTTGACGAATGGCTTTAGGCGTTCACACAATAGAGCAGAAAAGATCTTGTAGGCGATGGTGCAGCTCAGAGGGTCTCATTTTTTAAGGATCGCGCAAATTATGCTGAGATTCCATTCATCGGGCATGCTTTCTTCTAACCATATCTTCCTTATGAGTTCGCCTGCATCTTTGAAGAGCTCGGCAGCTAGGCAATTGGCTCAGGCGGCTTTGTTGCTCTTAAGTCTAGATATAGCTAGCTTTATTTCATCCAGATGTGGTGGTCGGAATTGTTGGTCTACTCCGCCCAGAAAAAGTGGACCATTCTGCCTGACAGCGGAATTCGTTTCGTCATCGCCGTTATACAGTCTGCAGAAATGGTTTTTCCATATTCTCAGCATCGACTGCGATTCCACTAGGATGTTCTCTTGATCGTCTTTGCAAGCTTCAGTTCGAGCTCCCTACTGTTTTTTTTTTTCGGTGTTCGTTGCATACTTTTTAGCGTCAATTAATATTATGCAACAAAACTGTATTACTTTTATATAGTACTCAAAACGTTTGTACTGACTACTTAAGCTGTGGCTGTCAACATCAAAACAAAGCCAAAGAATAAAAACTTGTAAGAATATATGCGAGAATATTAAAAATTCAATTTAAACTTAAAATACACGATATATCTTGTGCACTTAATTTTCTGTAGTTTAATTTTACTGGGTGTTCGATAAGAATCACTCTCACTTTTAGATACTATCCGTTTATAATAAAATTAAACCTTTTAAATTCTTCTGTTGGCAATCCAATTAAGTCTCGACCAAGGTTACCAGCCTTCCGTCACTGAGTGTAGCGATGCTTGAGAAGCACCTGCGCAGAGTTTGCAGTTATACTTGAGTGTAGTGCTTAGTGGTTAGTTTGTCGGACTACTAAGCGAATGAGCCTGGGTTCAAATCCAGTTCATAGCCTGACGATCTCAAAAATATGGTCATTCCAACGGAGATCCCTCTTGACATACATCCCGAGTACTGCAATCTTTTCGGTTTCTTCGAAACAAGTGCCATTCATGCAAAATGGCTTTAACGAAAGAAAACAGCATTGAGTTTTCGGAGCTTTAAACTCCACAAGATTCCTATTACCCCATTAAACAATGTATATTACCGAAAGAATAGAAAGAATATGAAAAGCTGAGGGTAGAGTCATCAGCAAAACAGTTAAGTTAATTAGAAGTAACAGGCAGAATATCAATTTATATAAATGAGAAAAAGAGCTGGGGCAGAACATTTACTTTGTGTGGAAATTAGGCTTGCAACCTTCTAATACAACTGGTTTTGAAGGGCCAAAAGATAGATTCTAATATTAAATTGTAGGTCCTTTCCATTCTAGCAGATTAACAATACACACAAAGGAATGGTTGAGAGTATAAGTCACTAGGCCTTAGCTCCTTAATTAATTTATTGGAGCTGTCGCGCCAATATATTTAATCAATGTCACAATTAAGTAAGCATAGGGACCAGTTAAAGTTACGAAAAAAAATATTCAGGGCGAGGTTTTCTCATAATGCCAATGACATAATGGTTTGAAGTGCCGAATGGATAAGCTACACTAACTTATCAGTGCGAAAAGTAAGCAACAAGTCAAGATTATGGGTGGCTTGCCCAGGAAATCATCTGGTATTCGAGTGGCTATTTGATCAGCTGGTTAAATACACCATACCATCTGCAATTTTCATGTTTTCAAGTGGTTTGGCCCCTCAGGACTAGTCTGACTTTTTTTTAAATAAGTTTTGCCGGCCTGCAAGACTTCCCGGATTCATTTGACGTATATGGTGGTGAATTAGCTTATTAAGTGCGATAATTGGCCCTGCCCAGAACTCGTAAGACTTCGAAGAAAGTGGGTTTTCCAGTGAATCTGCACTGCCACCAAAGGCAATGTTAGTTTTGCTTATTGTATGCTTTTGCATACGTTTGTTATCAGTATATGGAGGATTTATTTAATCATCATCGGCGCAACAACCGGGATCCGGTCCGAGCCTCCTTCAACAAGTTCTTCGAGACATCCCGATTGCTGGCCAAGGCAATCCAATTGCACATCCCAAGGCTTCGGGCATCCTGGTCTACCCATTCCTTCCAACGCAAGCAAGGGATGCCGCGTTGTCTTTTATCATAAAAAGAACTGTAAGACTTTCCGAGCTGGTTCCTATCATGCTAATGCTTGCTTTGTTTTTTCACAACCTCTGCTTTGAGGTACAAATCTTGATAGCATCTTCTCCGGAATCGTTCTCCCTCGAACACGGGGCCAAAGATTATCCGTGAGACTTTCCTTTCGAACGCGGATCTGGCCTGCCGATGAAGACACATTTAGGTTGTTCTTTGCAGATAAATTTTAACGGAAAGGTTTAAAAAAATAAGACTAATATTCCCATAACTTGAATTTGTATTGATATCAGAGAAAATTTTAGTTGCAATCAATAAATCCTTATTATTTCTTCCGTAAAATCTTCTTTTTAGCCAAAAAAGCCTGGGTTATGTTAGCCAAGTGGTAACCTATCACTTTATTGTCAGCTAGTTCCTTCTTGCACCTCTCAACTACATCGATCACAAGTCCTTTAGCTTGAATATACTCAATAACTTTGTCTCGGCGTTTCCATTTTGTAATTAAGTTCTGGTCGTATCGAAATCTGGTATCCTTGATCAAAAAGTATGATTCCAACTGCTCACCATTAAAATTTTCTTTAAATGTGTTCAGATTTGGAATTTCCAAATAAGGTTGTCTTATCAGCCAATATGGATCATAATTTTCAGAATAACCTCGTTCTCTCATCTTCTCATCGTTTATTGTTAACATTGTGTTGTACAAAGCTTTTGGATTACCCAAAATTCCATGCTTGACATCAATCAAACAAAGATCACTTTCAGGAATGACAAACTCTAATTCTAGTTGCTGCATCCGCAGATCATTTCCACGATATTTTTTCTTTCCAATCAACAGGATGGGTAAATTCTGTCGACGAAAACGGGTAATCTCCTGCACCAAAGGTGAGTTTTGCCGACGATAGTTCACTATTTCATTGTTTTGTCCATAGAGCAATTCTTGTTCGGTTTGAGTAAATTGAATTTGGTCTCTGCGAGTCAATTTAAAATGATCCGATCGAAAAAGTCGGTTAATTTCGCCATCGATAGTTTCGTAAGCCTTTCGATGATGACTTATCCAAACAACTTGAGTAGCAAAAGCTAACAGAATCTCGTGAAGGGATCTATCTTGATAAGTTTTCGAAATCTTGACAAGTGTATTGAGGTGGTAGAATGGCGCCATTTCACCACTTCCCATAACTATAACGCTGTACTCTCGAGCTAAAAGTATTCGATACTGAGAGAGGTGCTCTGAAAAGATTCGTTTTATTTGGGAACTTTCTGAACTTTGAACTTGTGCTGTGGTCTCTACCGATACTTCATCTCGTCGAATCAGTATAAATTCGACAAGACGAAGGAAATACTCGAAATATATGATCAAAGCATTCAAAAAACGATCAACAGTCTTTGTATGAATGAATGTTATAAATTTGTGTGTTAATATCTCAGATGGCGCTAGAAACAAAACCAGATTCTTGATATCTTCAATTCGAATAATGTCACCATCATCTTGGCTGTCAGTGGTTTTGGTAAACTCCTGTCGAAAAATCACTTCCTCGATTTGATTGATGGAGGCTTTGAATTTATAGCCGCTGGAAGATTGCACGCTTAGTTCACGATCCAGAGCTTCAGATTCCCATGATAAAAAATTAAGTTTATCGTTGGAGATATTCCAAGACCATTTTCCCGTTGAATATTTCGGTACGACACCATCCTTGTGAATTCGAATCATATTTTCTTTTGAACACAATTGTTTTTGATTGTTTTTATGTTGGAATACTTAAATCTCCTATTTTTTTTTATTTCTAGGTGTCTATTCAGATGCAACAAAGTTTCCTTACTCTGGTGGTTATGTTTGGATTAGCGAATGCTGCCCTACTCGCTTTGTGTCTGTTTTCCATGGCTCACTATTCGAAGGAGCACCAAATCCACCATCGTGTATTCTTAAACTTATCTATCATTGGTCATGCCAGACAAACATTCAAAATGTTGTTCAATGGGTCAAAGTAGACAATGTCTATATTAAAGGTGTCTACACATGGCTACGAGCAGCTTGCACTTTGGCCATTCATCAAAAGTGTAAGCTCTTGGGTGGCGCAGAAAAATATATTGAGGTAAGCAAATTCACATGTTTCTACGATTCAAAGTCTTGAAAAATATTTGTTCAACAGGTAGGAGTAATCTCTCTCGGAACTACAAGTCAGGATGGCCAACAACGTCAAGTCAAAGTTGAAGTTTTAGGAGTTTTGGACTATACAGAGAAAACAATTCGCCTTCGAGCAGTCGAACCAGTATCGGACGCCGATCGTAACTACAAAAAACGTTTCCAAACTATTTTAGAACCCCTATCACGATGGGTGAACAAAGACAGTATTATCGCTATTGATCTCACAGTTGACAAGATGACACTTTATCAAATGGGATTCAAAAATATAGTTCAAGCAGCTGCTAATGATACCACGGCCAAGCACACAAACTCGTCGGTAATGGATTATCTACGTCGAATTGTTCCGAGAATGTTCCAAAACACCCTTAGTTTACTCTCACGTCAAATGATACAACAGTTTCTCGATGAGCTTGTATGGAGGGAACAATTCGGCACATATGCCCTCCAAGCTTTCAACAACATCACAGCACATTTGGCCGAACAAACTCGAATGCACACAGGCGACACCTTGACTCAAAGATTATATCAGGTAAATTATAGTCTCTTGTCTTCCAAATGGTTTGTTTAATTGAATTCTATTTAAAGGTCGCTACAAACCCTTTCAAAGACTGGAGCGTTATCCAAAAGTCAACAGAAAGTTCATCATCGGCATCTACAACACCGAAACGCTTAAAGAAACGTTAGTAGTTTGATTTTGATTTTATTTAAATTTTTTAATTATGTTTTGAACAAACCCACCCAGTTGTTTTTCATTAACTGTTTTGGAAATACTATCTCAAAGAGAGTAGTGGGAGTTTCCTATGTTAGGTTAATCTATTTATTATTTTTTTTTTATTAAAGTAAACATTTCTAAGCTTGTTTTGATTATTTGATTTCGCTGAAATAAAAGCAATTTATTGTTACAACAAAAAGAAGCGTACATTATTTCTCCTTCCCCGTTTAACCTTTTTATCATATCAAAGGATTGAGATTATGAGAAAGTTGCTTTTGAATTTGTTGGAACATAGAATATATCGTCCAACGCATGCTTATTCTTTACCCCCAAAATTTTATTTAATTTTAATATTTGTTTGTAGCAATCAACGAAGCCGACTATGGCCCTACATCGTCTGTTGCTGTTAAAATAAAAACCGAAAAGAAAGAAACACCCAAACGTAAACTTGAAGAACCTCCTACTGCTGCAGTTAAAATCGAAAAGAAACCCAAGATGATAAGTAGCGTTGCTACACCGACGTCAACCAAAAAAATCGCAGATATCAAACCTAAGCACCAATCAGCAGATATGAAAGGTCTTGAAGAGCTGTACTATGGAGTCAAGGAATCCATCACAAGAAACTATGAACCATTTCCCCCTAATCAGTCGCTGGATTGTCCACTTTGTGGCGATTCATTTGATTCGAATGAGAAATTACAAACCCATTTGGTTGTGCACATATCAATTGATGGCAAGGATCATCAATTTCAGTGTTTGTTTTGTCTGGAGAAACACCCAAGTGAGACAGTTCTGTCGAGGCATAATCAAATTATGCATCCAATGGTATCGAAGCAAGGCGTGCAATTTTGTTGTTTGATCTGTCAGCAAAGGCACTCTAGTCTGCACTTCTTGACTGTTCATATGCAGAAAATGCATAATGTATTGGAGTTGCCGTACGCATGTGAGGCCTGCGAATATAGATCTTCTTCGCACAGAGATTTGGTGAGACATTTCTATGATGATCACAAAAATCAGAACTTCTTGCAATGTCCATTGTGTTTGGGTGTAAGTTTAAATATAAAATTATTTTTCACAGTTAAATGTATGTATATTTACCGAGTTTTTTCTTGTTAAGATTTTCAGAATAGCCGTCAAAGGCGAACTTAAACCGAAAAACGTTGAAGCATACTTCATGCATCTTAAAGCTCATTTCCCTAAGGACGAACTGAAAAAATGCCCGAAGTGTGCCCTTACTTTCCACGAGAAAGGTTAAATTTTGTTGTTTTTTTATTTATGATGCATACATAAATATTTGAAATTTAATTTTATATATTTTTAGGATTTTTGAAAAGGCATATGGCTTACCAGCATCTGAGTCACTTTAAAGTGGCAAATCAAATTCAACCATTGTTATCCAATTCAGCTATAATTGAGATTCCTAAGGTATTTAATTTATTTGTATTTTTATATTTTTTGTATACAGTTCCGTTTGAAAAATGTTTGCCAAACTTTTTTTTCCGATTTTTTTAATGAGGTTTAATTTTCTAATGCGGTTTTAACCGCTTCATGATAAATTTAGTGCACCAATTTTTCACATCCGGTAACGGAAGCAAAAAGATAGACCGACAAATATGCGTTTTTTTTGGGTACCTAGTATATTTTTAGGGAATACAGAAAAATGCTTTATTGTTGCAGTGTTTTTATCTTTCGGTTGGACCCATCATCGCAACCCTAAGTTTCATTATTGACTTGATATTGAGATCTAGTCTTAATACATCGATATAGTTTTCTTCGAAGTATTTTGTTTAACCTAAGAAATTAAAAAAATGCAAATATTTTGTTTAGCCATAAAAGTTCTAGCTTTTAAAAACTTGATTTAATTGTTCATATTAAAAAAACAAGTTCATACTTACAATTTTGCTGAAAAATAAATCTGCAAGTGTCACCAAAAAGCTCCAGCGCAGTGGGCTCGCTCAAATTTATTTTCCAGAAATTTCTCCAATGACTTTCGATTCTATAAAAATCTCTAGAGAAGCATCATGAGACCATCACACTCAGAGCTCAGTTTGCCCTTTGCGCATGAATCCTCCCATCTCCCAAGATGCATCTTAAACTTTGAATCGTCGGAAAAGATTACATTATTAAACATGTCCAATCAAAATATTCCTGAGCCCAGAAAAATCTTTATTCTCTGACGACTCATATAGATAAATCGGGCTTCGGTTTGAGTGCTCTAAGTCCTGGTTTCAGAAGCCTTTTTTCATTGCGCTTGAAAAAAATATTTTTCCTAAAGCTTTCAAGATTGAAGATTTTTTTTTACCGATGGAAATCTTCAAAAGACACTCGGTATAATCGGTACCGAGTAGTATGATACTTTTGCCGCACTAAAGTATAATCGGTACCGAGTAGTGTGATACTTTTGCCGCACTAAAACCACCGGTGAATCAGGACGAATCTATTCGACAAATGAGATTTTTTTTTTTAGATTTAATAATTTTATTTTTAGAAAATTTTTATAAAAGTTTGGTTTTCATTTCATTAAAATTAAATTGAATGACAATAACTTTTTAAGTTCCCTGTCAGGTTAAAGTGTTAACCATAATAAATTTATTGAAACTTAGCGATGGAATTATATTTTTATGAAAATTCATTTATAATAAGATTTCGATATCTAAGAGCGTTTCTTAAGAAATTGTATAGTTGGGTGTAATTTTGTCCGATGAGAATTTTGAGGAACTGGTCACGGTTAAGATTTTCGCTTCCAAGAAACTGTCACCTGTATGTCCGGAAGGGCAAACTGCAAGAAAGTGGTATGTATTTTCAGAAGCATCAAGGTTGCAGATCGTACAAATGCCTACCGAGTCTATTCTGAATGCCCTGGCATTGAGATTGAGCAATCCACACCTAGACTTTAACACCATACTTATCTTCTCGCGTGAGTGTTTCAAGGTAGACTTTTGGAAGTCCTGTTTCTAAGTTGAGCACGTAATTTGGTGTGTTACTTGGTTGGGAAAAACATCTTTTAATGAAAAACCTTTGCAATTTTTCGACTTCATCAGAATAACCCCAAACTTGGGCACAATAGTTCATTACAGATTTTGAAGCAGCTTCATATATATTATACTTGGCTGAGTGGTGTACATTTTTGTTCGACCAGGTGGCATTAATTGAGTTTTTAGACATTGCAAGTCTTTGCGTAAGATGTTCTGTCCACGACATATTGTAAGTAAGTGGTACTCCTAGGTACTTGAAAGTCCATTTTTCTTTGGCTGCTAATCAGCAAGCTGTATCAAACCAGATTTTTTAATGCTCGAAATTTGGATTAGGTCGATTAGATTCTCCATTGGCGTTGAATATACATTCTTTAATTGCAAGACAAAGATCTTGTTCTGCGTTGGTACTGGCAATTTTGTGAGGTATGTATATTTCTAGACTGCATTTGTATTTGTTTTCTCGATCATCGCGCCACTTAAGTCTTGGTAAAAGTTTAATAGATTCGTTGGCCGTTGAAACTCTGTGTGTGTGTGTGGTAAGACTTACTATGAGGGGCATATGATCAGAGAAAGTTTCACAACCGATCCTAAAGTCTTTTATTGCGTCAACAGAATTATATCAGGGACAGCAGTAGTCAATGACCGAAGACCCTATGCTGCTCACAAATGTAAATTAATCTGTCCTATCCTCTTCCGTTGAAAAGAAACGCTCCGATTTCTTCTCAACAATTATCTTTTGGATATCTACACTCCCTTTACCTCCAGTTCTCACATTTAAATCGCCGACTAAAATAAAATTATTCTGCTCTGTTTCATCAAAAAAGCAATAAGTTTTTCAAAGTCGCTACTCCAATGATCAAAGTTGATGTACGCAGGAATAAGGTTGATTAAAGCTCCTCCAAAATGTCCTCTAAAAAAACAGTGTCACCGTGTTTGTTAAAGCTGAGTTGATAAACTCGTTCTAGGCATTTTTTGTACCCGTATAAACAGCCGCCACTAGCTCTCCTACGTGTTTGTTGTTGTGTTCCTGTCGCAGGAATCCATTCGAGTTTGTATCCCGGGAAGAATTTTTCGTATTTTATTATGTTTTCAGTTGTTACAAATGATTTTTCTTTCTTTATTTTTAAATCGCATTGGGGGAAGTTTACAGTTATAACACTTTCCATAGCTTTTAGACAATCAGCTCAGGTCTTGGTTCTTCTTAACCTCCGAACATTTTTTCGTACATTTAAGACGATCTCTATCTCGGAGTTGGTATGACTTTGCAGGCTCTCATTGTGTGATACAGCGTGTTTTTTAACCACATTTCAATTTGAAGGTCACGATGTAGATCTCTATTTTTTATATAACAAGGGGCATTAATTATTCCATGAAGGACCTTGCTATGAAATTTTTGGATGGGTTCAGCATTTGTTTTCTCTGTACAACCCCATAGTTGGATGCCATATGTCCAAACGGGTTTCAGTACTTGTTTATATAACATTAGTTTGTTCTGGATAGATAGGTTAGAGTTCTTTCCTAGTAACCAGTACATTTTTCAATTCTACAAGTTTAGTTCTTCTCTTTTCTTTTTGATGTGCTTTTTCCTTTGAAGCTTTGCATCAGAGTTATTTGGCGGTATTGGAGTAAGGTACTGCTATACTATTTATACAAATTGGAACATTTCTTATGTGTTTGTTAGTAAAGTTTATATGCGTCGATTTTGTTTCGTTTAATTTGATACGCTATTTTTGCGTCCAATAATTAACTCTATCGACTGCATTTTGCAATTTTTGTATATCCTTTGTAACTGATTTATCTGGTACCAATATTGCAGTATCATCAGCAAAGGTGGCCATGATAGCGTTGTGGTCCGGCTTCAAATTTCTTTAGTTCCGAGTAATTTGGCCGTACCGTACTCTAAAGAGTCGGTTCGTAACGTAGGATTTCAGTATTTCGTAGTACTGCCTGGGAAGGTCCCTATGCAGTTTGCACTCAAGTCCCAAGTGCCAAACCTGTCAAAGGCTTGAGCAACATCTAAGAATAGAGCCGAACATACTTGTTTTTCTTTAAGTGCTTTTCCACAACATCCGTAATTCGATGCACTTGGTCTATCGTGGAATATTTATTTCTAAATCCAAACTGATGGCTCGGAATTAGTCTTCTTTCTTCTATTATTTTGCTAAGCCTTTTCAGGAGTAATTTTTCAAAAACTTTTGCCATGATTGGTATGAGCAATATTGGTCTGTAAGATGTTACTTCTGTTGTTGGTTTACCCTGTTTAGGTATAACAATGACTTCTGCCATTTTCCAATGATGTGGCACATATCTAAGTTAAAGGCATGCGTTAATTATAAATTGGAGTTTTTTTGAAGGCTATTGATGGCATTTCTTTCAAAACCTGAGCAGTGATATCGTACCCTGGTGATTTTTTGTTAGACAACTTATGTTTTAACATGCTTCTTACTTCTTTGAGCGTGACAATAGGGCTCGTGGTCCTCTTTGCATTTGACACAAACATACTGGCAAACATATAGCTCGATACAGATTGTATTTAAGATCTACCGAAGTCTTGAACAGATGCCGACGGGTTTGGAGAAACTAAAACCAAACTAAACTCGGTCTTTGGCTAGCTGCCTCCATTTTCACACTCCAGGTTGGTTGAGGTCATCCTCTACTTGAGCGCGTCACCTAAGGCGAGGTCTTCCTTGACTGCGTTCACCCTATGGGATGGAATCGAAGATCCTGCCAGCATTGTTGTCCATTCGTTCTCCATGACCTAGCCATCTTAAACGTGTTACCTATATACGTACGTATTTTTGACCAGGTCAATATCGCTGTACAGCTCGTTTAGTTCGTGGTTGAACCTTCTCCTGCAAAGCCCGTTAACGCAGATAGGGCCGAAAATCTTGCGAATAATCTTACGCTCGAAACGACTAAGGATATCTTCATCCGCCTTAGATAGAGTCCATGCCTCGGCGCCATAGAGCAGGACTGGGATGATATAAAAGAGTTTGTTTTTCGAGAGAGGGCTTTACTATTCAATTGCCTTCCTAGCCTATAGAAAAAGCGATTGGCCAGAGTAATTCTTCGTTTAATTTCTGACGAGATGTTGTTGTCAGATGTTATAGCTGATCCGAGGTAAACAAATTCCATAACTACCACAAAGTTGTACCTGTATATTGTGATGTTTTGTTCAATCCGCCGGAGTTATAAAGTATTAGGTTGAAGAAATCGCACGATAGCGCACCACCTTGTCGGAATCCTTTTTTGACATTGAAAGCTTCTTTGTAGTATCTATCTTTACAGGCTTCTGTGCGGGTTTTTTGCCTTGGAGTGTTCTTTTTACCTGTTGGTAAAACTTGCGCACGTTGTTCCTGGAGTAGCATCATCTCTCAATATCTTGCGATTGCAGTTCTTCGAACTTTCAAGATAATTCGAAGTTCAATTTTTCCAAAAAAAAAAACTGATTCCCCATTCCATTGTAAAATTTATCTCTTAGGACATTTCAAAAAATTGTATTGTTGATTAACAACATTTTTAGACTAAAAGATTTATTTATATAATATTACTAGCAGACCGGGCCACGCGTTGCTGTGGATCATTTAATTTGAAATAAAACAATATTGAGTCCATTAATAAAAATAAAACCAATCCTATGCTTCTCAAGTTGGACCAAATTATACACAAAATAGAAAATTTTATGAAAATGGGATCAATAGTCATGAGTTTTTATATATACAAATAGCAAATCTACCTGGCGTTGCTCGGGTTTAAAATACATTTTTTTGGATCCCAAAAACAGCGCTATTAATCACGCCCAATTAGAAACTACCATGATACCAGCTAACCATATTAATACACAAAGAATTTTTTTAAATCAAGTTAGTCATTTAAATTTAACAAATAAGGTTGTAAAATTGACTAAAAAGAAAACTTCGAATTCTGCAGGACGGATTTTCAATTTTTTTTTTGTTTCTAAACCATCTACAAATGGTCCTTTTATTTAAAGAAAAATATAAAAAATCACCCAGCCGGACACTAGATATAAGGTTACACACAAAATTGAAACTTATTTTTATATAGAAAACATTATAAGCAAATACAAACCATAACAAAAATATTTTCTAGGTTCGCGCGCATAACAAAGAACCAAATCCCTACCTTTTCCAAACGAAATTCAGAGATTTGTACATTTATCTGAAGGCCGGTAGTGTCTGCGCTGAATGTGACACCGAAGTTCTCAATGAGGATCATTTCATGTAAGAATAATCAAACAAAAGCACATTTTATACTTAATATACATTTCCTTGCAGTGGCCAACTAAAATGCACAAAATGTGCCTACAAAACATGCTGCGAACGTGCAATGTTCCAACACTCGACCGTCTGTCAAAATTCAAGCAGCAATAATCTCCCAGGTGCAATGGAATTACCCTCCGAAGAAGAAATGCACTGTGTTTGTGGATTCTCTACAGCGATTGGCAATAAAATGGCGCGTCATTTGGCACTTTGTTGTCACAAATCGGCATATTTAAGTGTAGAAAACGCCGTGGAAAATACAGTTAAACGTCATATGTTGGATATGTTGGGATTAGTGCGTCGTGATGGAGAAAAAATGACCACCGACACAGAGATGCCAACCGACACAGAGCCGGCCGCTCAGCCAGAAGTTGCAGCTGATGCTGAAGAGGTCGCCTCTACACCATCTGAAGATCCATCACCGGCTGATGAGTCTCAAGATAATATAGATGACAATTTAGAAGAAGAACATTTACTTGAGACAGATCAGGAGAAGGAGGATTAAAAATATTTTTTTTTATCTTTTGTTTTTAAATACATACATATATACACTTGATTGTATGGTACATACTTAAAACTAATAAAACATACAGTTAACAAAGTAAAACTGTCTATAATAATACTATTACGTGTTTCACTTTGGCAGGTTTTTACCGATTTTCGATTGGTGTAGTGCTGAAAGCACCAGTGCCGTGTCCAGTTCTTTTTGAGAACCCTTTTCACTATCCAGACAGATCTCAGAAGCGCGTGCATGAAACCTTGCAAGTACACGAGGTCGGTAATCTAAGCGAATGATAGATAATCATGTACTTGACGATGAAAAACTTTTCTGCGTTTCAAACTCACCCACACTTCCGGCTAATGGATTCCCAGTCAATCTAAGTGCCTCGAGGAGCGGCAGACAAGCCACATTGTCCACTTCATCCAAATCGTTGATATGATTGCAACTCAAATCTAAATTGACCAATGAATACAGCTTTCTCAAACCTGAAAGTTTTTTCAGCTTATTCTGAGCTAAATTCAGACTAACTAAATTTCCCAGCTCTAAGTGCCAATCGATGCATTCGGTGAACAAATTAACGGCCAAACTTAGTGTATTTAAACGAGGTAGTTCGTTGAGGTTCTGAATGCAAGTAAGGCGATTCTGATCTAGATTCAATGTACAAAGGTTGGGTACAGTCTTAATACTAGAATCGATGGTGGTTAGAAGATTTCCTGAGAAATTTAAATCCTCGACATTTGTCCAGGCGTCTCTGGGAGTTTTATTTGTGTTTGGTGAGTCATTGAATTCGATTTTGTGAAGATTATCACACATAAGAACCTGACTGATTCGTGTTATAGTCGTATTGTGAACAGAAATGTGTTGTAACGTCGGTTTAAGAAGAGCTGAAATTAAATGTTGGATTTAATGAAACCAGTACCCGCAAACATGAACTTACCAATATCGACGATGTTCTCTGTGGAGAGGCTATAAAATTTGATCGCTTTTAAATTACGGAAGGCATTTAGGTTAAAGAATAGATTTTTTGGAATAATATTGCTCCGCCCGATAGGTACATCAATGGAATTATAATCACAGCCAAAAACACCAGTGTCCTAAAATATAATTTGCATTTTGTATAAATCTAGTCTCGTTTTAGGTAATGTTAAAATAAAAGGCGATGCGCTGTCATGCGACTTTTTTAACATCATACTTGAAAGAATAGAACTCGCACGCCAACACCAGAGGCACGATCTTTCGAAGTCCGTCCAATTACTCGCATACGCCGACGATATTGAATTAAAGAACACAGCGTCAGTAACGCTTTTGTGAGTATTATGATGGAAGTGGCGAAAATGGTTTTTAGCAGTCAATGAGAGCAAAACCAAGTATATTATGCATCGACGTCTTGGACAAAACATCACAACAGACAGCTAAAATTTTGAGGTAGTTAGAGACTTTGTCTACCTGGGCTTCGCTATTTAGTCAGACAACAACACCAGCGCTGAAATCAAACGAAGAATATTTCTTGCCAATCGCTGCTTCTTCGGGCTTAGAAGGCAATTGAGTAGCAAAGCCCTCTCTTGGGCAACTAAATTGTCCCTTTATAACCTCCTCATCATCCCAGTCCTGATCTATGGTGCAGACGCATGGACATTGTAAAAGCGTACGAGGACGCTTTAGGCTGCTTCGAGAAAAAGATTCTCTGGGTGATTTTTGGTCCCGTATGCATTAACGGAGAGTGGAAAAGAAGATACAATGAAGAACTGTACCGGCTGTACAGCCGCAAGAGTAAAAATTCAACGTCTCAGAGGCTGGGTCATATAGATAGGATGGACATCAATGCCCCGGCCCGTAAAATCTTCGATTCCACCCCAGGAGGACGGCGCAATAGAGGAAGGACGAGACTCAGGTGGCGCACACAAGTGGAAGAGGACCTCAACCGACACCACGTGCGAAATTGGAGGCAGCTAGCTAGAGACCGAGCTTGTTGGTTGAGGCCCAGGTCCACCCCGGACTATAGCGCCCCCTAAGGTAAGGTAAGGTAAAACAAAATAGTTAAGTTCATATTGCAATGAGTTGAGAAGACTCTTCTAGGTGCAACATAATGCTGTTTATGGAAAAAAATGGCAGTAAAACAAACGTAAAAGGTCTCAATAGATTTCGCAGAACTAGCATCAGCATTTAATGACCTGCACAAGTTGAATAGACCTCATATTAAATTTCAATAGAATCTTCGCGATGGTAATTCATTGGAAGTTTACATTTACATATAAATCACCATTTGCTGGTCGACGCCATCGCAGTTGCGCACCCCAGGGCTTCGGGCGTTAAATCATTCGAAAACGGATAATTGATGCTCAGGAATCCGAGATTTGGAGAGGAATATCCGAATTTTATTTTCTTGTTTCTTCATCATTCAAGCATTCCTTTTCCGAATCTCGGATTCCTGAGCATCAAATATCCGTTTTCGAATGATTTAACTTTCGAATCGGATTTCTACCATAAAAAAGAACTGACTCCGAGCTGGTTCCTCTTAGCTCATGCGAGCTAGGTATGTAGCGCACGGAGCCCACCGAGCTTTATTTTTTTCACATCTGGTTCGAGGTATAAATCATACAATTCATGTTTGTATTTTCTCCAGAATCGTCCTCCCTCGCACGAGGCCTTACTACGTAAGGCTTTCCTCTAGAACGCGGATAAGAGATCAGAGTGCCTTCTTCTAAGCAGTTGTATGTTGGAATGTTAAATTCCAGATATTTTTCTTTCGAAGCAACCTAGAGCGTTCTCATTCACTTTTGAAAAGGTTCACGCGTCTACATCACCCACCACGACGAACGTTTTATAACGGGATTTTTGTTTATAAAATTATAAACGCGAAAAGGTTTTTTTATACCCTTAAAATGTTTGAACACCGTAAGAGCATTAGGGAGACGAGGAGAGATGAAAGAGAAGATACCGATGCACATTAGTTTTGAAGTTCTGCATATTAAAATGGGATGGCGTCGGCCAGCAATCGGGATGTATGGAATAATTTGTTGAAGGAGGCCCGGACCGGATCCCGGTTGTTGCGCCGATGATGATGATGATATTAAAAACAACAACGACAAAAACCGAGCCTGGCAAAGCGTTCCACATTCGTGTGGTGTGACTAAAGAAAGAATATCTATCTCTATACTTAACTCTATGTCCGAAATTGGGCTCCATTATAAACTGATGAGAAATCCTAGGTGCGAGCATTACGGTTGAATCGTTTCAGGGGAGGAATGCATCTGGCTATTTCCCTAAAGCATTGTTTGTAGAAATAGCGATCGAGAAGAAGATTCGTCTTTTTTAGGGACAGGCTGGACAAATGCTGTTTTGCATCCACTCGGATGCATTTACGCTTTCGAGTACAAGAGTTCTTACTCCTGCCGGCAACGTTGAGTTTGCCGTGAATTGGGCTGCGAGCAGATATGCTTCTTCTTGAGAACTGACAGCACGAGTATCGTTGTCAAAGAATTCTTTACTTTTTTTACAAATGACCAAACATTTGTAGTGCCTTTGGGATATTGCATTATTTTTTGCCAAATTTTTTGCTCATGTAAAAATTTGGTTATCCAGCTTGCTGAAACTTTTTCTGGTTTTCCTCGGTGGTGTTAGATTAGGTTAGGTTGAACGGAGTGATGATTCGATAGTCAAATCATCTCACTCGGTCCCAGTCGGTGACTGATAATCTCTTTACAGCTCGAATCAAACCATGAATTTTCCTTAGGTTTGATACTCTTCGACCTATCTGTGATAAAATTGCTCATTCCTAAAAGAATGAAATATGAAACCATGCCTGCGCTGGAATCAATGTTACTATCGAGTAAGCATAGTAAGCAGTTAAAGGTCCTGAAAAAATTATTGAGACCGTCCCAGTTGGCTTTTTCGTATTTTCAAACGGTTTTCTTGAGTTCTCTTTTCTTTAACTGAATTGAGTTGGCACGAGATGATACAATGGTCAGATATCCCTAGAGGCGATAATACGCGAATTGTGCATTTATCAGTGTTGTTCTCTGAGTTAAGTTAGTACCATGTAGTAGTAGTATGTGAACTATGACCTAATATTTTAAACCAGCTGTTCAATCTCTATTCCTATATACATGTCGCTAATTTTACTATAAAATTCTTACCTTGATTGGAGTTCCTTTCAGTACTTCTAATTGACTACAATAGTCCAGAACATGGGAGAAGTCGTATTTATTTGTTTCATCATTATCGGGGCATGGTAAACACAAACGTTCACTGATTGCAAAAAGCTATACTTAGATAAAATCAAATTTGAGATTACCTCACAAAAGAACTAAACTTTATCTCACCTCCAGAGCTGAAAAGCTGTACTCCTTCGTTACACTTAACAGAGTGTCACCAGATTCATGAAAGTACTTAGCCAAGTCTTGCAGCAAGTAGATAATGTCATATTTGTTGAAATCGAGAAACTCTGCCAGAACCCGCGGCATTGTAATGCGAAACAGAACAAGAAGCTCTTGAAGGTATTTCTCCAGTTGTTGTCGACGTTTTTCCAGAAATTCTGGATTTTTATTACCAACAAGCTAAAGAAGATTGAATGATGATTGCTAATGAAACTTAAGACATTCCAAAGAGTATATATATACCTTCTTTGGTGGTATCAGCTTTTTGGAAATAGAATTCTCTTCGACTAGCTTATCATTTAACTGGTCGAAGTCCTTGTAACGTCGTTCTAGTGTCCATTCCACATCGTGAATCTTCACATGGATGTCATAAAAGACGATGTTATTAGATTCATTATACTTAGGAATGTAGATTTCTGTTTCTTGATTGTATTTAAAGTAGCAAGACATATTTTAATTGTTTTATTTGTTGTTATTCTTATTGTTATCTCATTTGGATTTTATAAGTTTTGTTTTCATGCATTAATAATTGTCTGGTTTTCGTAGGCGGACTTTTTAATCAACTTGAGTAATTTGTTTCTGGTGAATCATATAAGTTCTTAATGTAACATTACGTTTAACCCTTACAAAAACATGGCAACACAATTTTAATTGTTATACTAATCGATGGGAGGTAAAAACACGTAATTGCAAAAATATTATTTTTTCAGTAGCGTTTTTCATGTTACAAAAATTTCCACACGGACAGATGTTCATCGCGCAGAAACAGAATGTCAAATAAGAGAGGGGAAGTTGACATTTGTCATTTTGACGTTCCTCTTTTTCGATATCGGGTAATGTCGGTTTCCTGTCTGTGTATAAAAGCATGTTTAATGTAATTTTAAATTAAATAAAAAAAAAATATTTATAAATCAAGTTCTGCATTATTCTTTTAAGTATAATGTTGAAGAAGTTGTATAATAGCGCATCGCAATGTTTTAACTAACTTTTGACTGCAAAAAGGTTTCGGTGAGGTCTTAACCTTAAGAACCGGTGAAAGGGTTAAGGGTATAATTTGAAGTTCCTGGGTTTGTTTCAAGATCTGCTCTTATGTTTACGCAGACTACTGCACAAAAGGTCTTGTAAATCGATGTTGAAAGGACTAATACCTCTGCAGCTGGCCCAGTTAAGAGTAGGCAGAATTATTTTTCTACTTTGCCCATATAAAATGGTTTATTTCTCCTAACAGCGTAGTTCGGTTCTTCATTGCTGTTACACAAACTTCAGAATTATTTTTTTTCATTCAGCATTGACTGCGATTCTACTACGATCGTCTTTGTTAGCTTCATTATCGAGTGTTCTGTAGCTTTGATGGTTTATTTCTTCTTCGAGTATCGATTAGCATCCCATCCGCTACGCACGTCTACTTTATACGTTCTGTGTTTTATATCAAATCCCATCCCTTTATCTTTAATAAACTCAACCCAAATATAAATAATACAAATAATTTACACCCTCAATAACCCAATAATAAATAAATAAATAAAATAAAAAAAAAAACAAAATATCAATTCACGCGCGGACTTTATTAAATTTATTCAGTTTAAAAAATCATAATCCAGTGCAAATAACATAGACAAATTGTGCTTTGAAATTAAAAATAGCCCAAAAATAAGTTTTTATTAATACCCACCAACGAGAAAAAACACACCACAGCGAGTAAGCTCCTTCTCTTGTCTTTTTTCCCTATTTCCTTCCTCACAGAGGATTTAGTTTAATCATTGCGGTAAATCCCTATGGTTAAGCTAGATCGTTATCGGATATATTAATTGATGTTCTCTGAGCAACCAGGGGCGGATCAACTCAATTATTATTAAGGCATAACACTAATAATAATTGTTTTTGTAAAGCTCAAATTGGGACTTAGTGGAGCATTAATTATAGTTAATTGTCCGTCTTTTTTTTTCAAGTTTTTGTCCTTCTTTATGGGGGGTATTTTCAGGGTTGATTATTCCAACATTCGTGGGTTCAGGAAGAATTTCTGTGCTGCATACGTTTATACATCTTTAAACAAGCCAGCTGTTTTGGCATTAAGTGAAACTCAAATAGGAGAAAATTCTGATCACTCGGAATTTAACTTTCATGGGTATAATTTAGTGCCATTATTCTTTGCCTATCACGGCCTCGCTGTATATATTAGGAATGATGTTGCATACCAACTTCTACCATAATACGGTCTGTATTCTAATACAGATTTTAACTTCATGTGGTAAACAAGCGCATCATCCATAATTGTTTCATCTATAAAAGCCTCAATTTGGACAGAGTGTCAACTTCCAACGAATTTGATGCTTTGTCTGACTCCATACAAAGTATTGTTGCCCATTATCCTCACAATGAAATCATTATTACGGTTGATTTCAATGTACACAATTCAAGTTGGCATCGCTATTCTGGCCAGAAAACACCCGAAGGAAGGTATGTTGAAATCTTTGCTGAGTTAAACCAACTTATTCAGCTTGTTGATCAGCCAACCCGAATTCCTGACATCACAGACCAAGCCGCCAACACACTAGACTTGCTTTTTACCTTCAATCCTGATAAACACAAAATTCGAGTTTTTTCGCCTCTAGGCACATCAGACCATTGTGTCATTTCTGCAAATCTATCGTGCTAACAAAACTCAGTTGAAGAGAAACCCCCTAGGAGAACCGTTTGGCAATACGAGAAAGCCAACTGGGACGGTCTCAATAATTTCTTCAGGAACTTCAACTGGTCGCTCTGCTTCCTCGGTAGCGACATAGACTCCAGCGCAGTTATGGTAACAAATGTTATCCTCTTAGGTATGAGAAATTTCGTCCCGAAAAGGTCAAAAAGTATCAAACCTAAAGACAACTCATGGTTTGATTCGAGCTGTAAAGAGGTTATCAGGTTGAAAGAGGTAAGTTTCCGATGTTATAAAGCCAACAAAACCGAGGAAAACCGGAAAAAGTTTCAGCAAGCTAGAAAGGCCTGTAATGTTCACATTCGAAAGACTAAATTTTTACATGAACAAAAAATCCGGCAAAAAAATACTGCAATGTCCTAAAAGCAGTAAAAATGTTTGGTCATTTGTTAAAAACGTAAAGAACTCCTCGTCATCATCGGTTCCTACGCTTGTCTGCAATGATACTCCTGTTGTCAGTCCTCAAAAAAAGCAGATCTGCTTGCAGCCCAATTCGCTGCTAACTCAACGCTGCCAGCAGTTCATGGGACCAATCTTCTATCGCACTCGTAGAGTTGCAAGAGTATTAAAAGATCTTAACATACACAAATCCACTGGCCCGGATAATATCCCCGCTATTGATCTGAAGAGGTATTCTTCAACGCTGGCAAAACCATTGCGTAAGCTTTTTCATCTGTCCTATTCCTCTGGTCTCTTTCCGAGTGGATTGAAAACAGCATTTGTCCAGCCTATCCCCAAAAAAGGCGCATCTTCTTCTCCCTCAAACTATCGACCAATTGCACTTACATCCCTTCTTTCCATGGTCATGGAAACGCTGATTAACTTTCAGCTAAAGAAATATCTTGAGGACCGAAAGCTTCTTAATGACCGGCAGTACGGCTTTCGTAGCAACAGGTCCACGGGTGATTTGATGGTATTTCTCACTGAAAGTAGAACCAATCTTTCCATCGTTTTGGGGAAAGCAAAATCATTGCACTTGATATTTCTAAAGCATTTGATAGAGTTTGGCATCAAGCTCTTTTATCGAAAATGCGTGCATTTGGACTCGACACATCTCTTCTTCGTTGGATTAGTAATAACCTTTCGAAACGGTCAATACAAGTCGTATTGGACGGATTCAAGTCTGATTCTCACATAATAAATGCTGGCGTGCCCCAGGGCTCTGTTTTGTATCCGACTCTCGTCCTTATTTTTATCAACGACTTATTATCTGAAACAACTGATCCTATCGATTGTTTCGCTGACGAGAGTACTCTCAGCTTCTCATATTCGTTTTCTGATTCACATCCCCGTTCTTCGGATGTGGAACTGGAACGGCAGCGTATGATAAGTTCATTAAATTCTTCTCTTGACAGAATTGTACAATGGGGAATAAGAAACCGCGTAGAATTTAATGCTTCAAAAACCCAATGTTGTCTTTTGTCGTTAAAGCGAAATATACCCCAAATGCCACTATCCATGAGTGGCACTTGATTAGAGGAAACCAATCACCTCTCAGTTCTTGATATGTGCATTACAGACCACCTTCTGTGGAATGACCACATATTTGACGTTGCCAAAAATGCTGCGAGATGTTTAGGTTTCCTTCGAAGATGCAAGAAATTCTTTACCCCGTCTGATCTGGCTACAATATATAAAGCATATATTCGCCCTAAACTTGAGTATAATTCCCACATTTGGGCAGGTGCTCCTGTAACCCACTTGAGTTTTCTAGATATAATACAAAAAAGAGCTTTAAAAATGATAGGCGTTCGAACAGTAACAGAAACATTTACATCTCTAGAGCACAGACGTGATGTCTCCTGCCTTTCATTATTTTATCGCTACTTCCACAAACAATACTCTACCGAAATAGCCAGTTGCATTCCTCCCCTGAAACGATTCAACCGTAATACTCGCACTACAAGGAATGCCCATCAATATACCCTTGAGGCCAACTTCGGACGTACTGTCAAGTACAGGGATTCTTTCTTTAGTCGTACCACGCGAATGTGGAATGCATTGCCAGACTCTCTTTCCCCCCCCCCCCTCTTTGAAGTGCAGAACTTTAAAATAAATGTGCATCGTTTCCTCCTTTCACATCCTTCCCTATTTTCCTAAAGCCCTCGCTGTGTTTAATTAAACATTATAAGGGTAGTCAAAATCCCTTTAGTGCGGGCTAATTATAAAAAAAAATTCTTCTTCTACAACGAAGTAGTTCATAAAGTTGACAATTGATTGGTCAGGAGGCCTCCACGCTTCTTTGTGAATGTTTTGGTGTGGGAACTGTGGGAAGTAGATTTTTCAATATTTCACAACACATCAAACTAAATAAGATAGAATAGTTACATAGATAAAAATTTGTATTCTTTATAAAAAAAATTACAAAATTATAGCAGTTACTTCTGATTCTAAAAAAATTTAGTACATGACAATAAATTGTAAGATTGCCTGTCAGGTTAAAGCGTTATATTATTACATTTTTATTTAAATGAAAGTTTGCCATTAAATAAAGTTATGAATATTCGTTAATTATTAAATTATTAAATTTCTTTAAGTGCATTTTTAATAAAGTAATATAGATGTACGTAATTATCACCATTCAGAATTTTGAAAAACTGGTCACGGCTTACTCTCAAGAAATTGTTTTCGGTATGATCTTTATATAGGACAGACTCCAACAAAAGTGGAAGGAAAGTGTTTTAGATAGCGTACATAACAAATTATTACAAATTTTACAAATTTCTACTGGATCACTGTTGAATGCTTTTGCATTTAGGCTGAGCAATCCTCATCGAGCTTTAAAAAACTAAACTTATCATTTCACGAGGGTTAATGTCTTCAAATTAATTTGGTGCGTTAACATATACCAAGTTGTAGTACTCGTCGTGGAACAGTGATTTACGTGCTTGATTTATGTGTTCCGTCAAAGCCAGCCTGAATCCAACAACTGAGGTGGTGTCATGCAAGGTGTAATACCCTCTCTTCCTAGTTTGGTGTTAAAGTTGCCTAGAGAAATGTTAATATAATAGCTATAAATGGCAATGCTCATGTAAAGGCTTTCTTTTAGACGTGTGGTTTTCAATCTAGCAATACTTTTTTCGGAGTTGGTCTTTTTGGCAGCTGTCACTTGATATATGCTCAGTTTGGTTTGCCATTTCATAATGAATAGACTTTCTCCTGAAAAAGTGCGTTGAACATAATTACTTCATACACAAATACTTTAAGGGAGCTTTTTTTTGTTAATTTTTTTCACTTTTATATGAGTTTCTTACGTTAAACAGGCTACTAAGAATAGTTTTTAGCTGTGAAATAGAATTTTGGCAGATTTTGCTTTTTCTTTCACGTACATTAAAAATCGTTGCTTTATTTGTTAAAATAGTTATTTTATAAATCTCAAATAAAAAATAATCAATAATCAATAAGCAATTATAAATCACCCTGTACTTAACATCTGTCTGTGACCTTACGTAAGAAGACCTGGCATCACTTAAATGCATGTTTCTTTTTCTTTTTCCACAATCTTTCTTCTTCTGCTTTGCTTTCAAGAGTCTTGCAGTTTCTTGTAAAGTTTTCTTCATTTTTCATTCTTCCATAGTCGTCGTTCCCGTTCATCATAGTCGTCGTGGATTCAGAAAACAAATTGCTGTGAAGATTTTTTTAGTTAAAATAGTTGACGCCTCGAATAAGAAAAGACAAACTACAATAAAACCCATCCTCTATGTTGTTTGATTGCGCAAATATCTTAAAAAGTAAAAACCCAAATCCGGATTGCATTGCAATTTGTTATTGCGTGTGTGACCCTTTTTGTATTTTTTCTCCAGTTGGATTCATTTGACTGTGTGTTGTGTGGTGAAGTGAAAAATATCAAGACAAAACGGGATTGTAGATGAAATACAGCTGCAATAATGCATAACTATAATTTTCTACACATATTCGCCACAATAATTATTTTGTTAAGTTCATTACTTTCCGAGGCTGGTCGACCCCCAGCAGCAAAGAAAATAAACAAATGTTGTCGCATCGGAGAATATCTAGATCGAACGAAAGTGTGCGTCGCTGGCAGCTCCAATCTTTGGGTTCCGCTTGTGTATTTAATTAATCGTAGCGACTATTACGATCCCAAGGGTGAAAGCCCCAAGTTCATTACCTTCGAAGAGAGTACACATCCCAAGGATTGTCAGGAACATCAATTGAAACTGATCTTAGGTGCAGGAAGTAATATCGTTTTGTTTTCGAATGGGTCATTGTTCCTCCGTGAGAAATCCATTTTCGTTGAAATGGACGACTACTGTGTAGACAGAGATGCAGCTCTTGTTTGCTTCCGTCATATTCAAGCAATCGACTCACTGACTGCTCCACACAAAAAATTGACTAAAGTACGAAAGTGCTGCGGACCAAATGCTGCCTACGACAGCAAACTGAAAACATGCATCTATCAGCAGAAAGTTATTCCGACGAAGAATCAGGGAGATATATTCAATTCCACAGACGTTGACATAGTCTTCGGATTTCCCGACTGCAATAGTACAAATTTTGCCATTGTGAGCAGCTTCAACTCAGAACTATTTGATGCTGACAGCGGAAAGTTGACTCTTGAGGCAGAGAAGCAGATAACATCGGATCAATTCTGTCTGGAGTACACATTTGATTCTAGAGATAATGAGAAGACATCGCCTACTATCGACATCTTTACTTGTGCTCATCATATTTCATCGGAACATGCAATGCTTCACAGTCCCAATGATGAAATCCACTTTGCCGTTCTCTCCACCGGCTTGTTTATATCTGTGCTCTTTTTAGCCGCTGCTTTGGGAGCTGGATTCCTAATGCCGTCCGTCCATTATGTCCTGCATTGGCAGTGTCAGATTTACTATATATTTTGCCTTTTGGTCGGTGATCTACTCCTGGCTATAATACAAATGTCCAGAGATGCTCTTAACGAAAGTGCCTGTACTATTTTGGCCGTTTGTACACATTTCTTCTTTTTGGCTGCGTTCTTTTGGTTGAATACAATGTGCTTTAATATTTGGTGGACATTCAGGGACTTCCGTCCATCTTCTTTGGAGAAGAATCAGGAACTCTTTAGATTGAGGTTATTTCGTGTGTATGCCTGGGGATTGTCTTTTATTATTGCTGGAACTGCGGCGATTCTGGAGAGAACATCGGATGAGAATGATTTCTTAAAGCCCGGATTTGGATTACATTGTTGGTTTAAGGGTGATCTCGAGATGTTTGCTTTCTTTTTTGGACCAATTGGAATTTTGCTGTGTGTAAATTTGATGTTGTTCGCTTCCACAGCTCGACAGCTTACCTGTGGTCTTTGGAAGAGAGATGATGTCAAGTCGACCACTGAGAGAACTGCATTGGGAAAGGTCTGTCTTAAGCTAGTCGTTGTCATGGGTGTTACATGGATGGCTGATATAATTTCCTGGATTGTTGGAGGGCCCAAGTATCTCTGGTATTTCACTGACCTTATCAACGCTCTGCAGGGAGTTTTTATCTTCATCGTAGTAGGCTGTCAGCCACAAGTTTGGGCTGCTGTCAAACGTATTTGGACCTCAAAAACCCGCCAGGAAGCAACAAATACTACAAATGCTGTGCAACACTCAAGTTCATCCAATGGACTACCATCGATTGGTGATACAACAACTAATAACACTTTGGCCTCGGATAATGCCACCAAGATTCCAATGGAAACTGTATGTTAGGAAGAAATTTATCATAAGCAAGTATTTTTTTATTTTTTTTTATTATGTTATTCAAACATCCGCTGCCAAGAGTATTGAAATTATAAAATAACAAAGTTTATATAAGACTTAGTATACAAATTAGTATAGGCTTTAAAAAAAAATGACTTAAGTGTTCTTAAAATCGGATAAGGGAGGAGGTATATAAAAAAAGAAACTCCCTTAACCGATTGAATAAATTAGATGTTTCTAACATTGAAACTGAAGAAACTATGACAAAATCCGAAACATGATCGGATTGTTTCCTTATAAATATCATTAAGACGCAGAGCGATGCAAAGTAAATTGAATTGAATTCATTGCCATTTGCACAAGTTACATGAACAGGCGACAGTGACAGTGGCGAAGTAAATTAATATGTATTAACAGCAGACGCAAAACCCCATCCTTGAACTCTTCAATATTATGGAACTGCTAGCTAGTTGTTCCTTACAAGTTAGCGCCTCTAAATTGATTATTGTGTGGTGCGGTTATGTTAAACGGTTAAATGCTCGTTTAACCTGATCTATTGTGTGCTTGTTAAAAAAATAATTGCTCTTCCCCATTGCTGTGAATTTTTTATTTTTATTTTTTAATATGACTGACCCCTAGCAGTTATAGGGTCGCGTTTTTTTTTGGAATCAACAACAAATTGGTTAATTTAATTTAAAATGTTATTGCGTTATGATTTACTAAAACGAGTGGTGTTCGAGGGGACAAACAAAAATATGATAGAGGTGTCGTTTTGATTAGCCAGAGGGGTTTCACTCGTATAGTGTGAGAGTAAGGCATTTAGTATTCGATATACATACATATGTATATGAAGAAATAAATCTGCACATTAGTTTAATTAAAAAGAAATAAAAATAACTTTTAACTAAAAAAACTAAACAGCAAAACGTGCTTAAGCAGTTGAACTTTGTTTATATTATATATTTTGAAAACTAATGCTAGCTTTCAACTGCAATTTGTGCAAATTATGGACTGCAGTGGTAATGCTCGATCAGAAAAGTTGTATCATACTGATAATATACGCTTTGTTGTTTGCCAAATTTGAAACGAAAGCAAATTTCTGCTATTGCTTGAAATATATTAACGGTAGGCGTGTCATAGCTCAGAAAAATATGTTCTCTTTTTTGAATACCAAAGACACATGTTTTACCTATAAACACTAAGAACCGTCATAGAAGCATGGCAATATAGATGTACCATTCTGCTCGTGTGTTGTTAATGTTTTATGTAAAAAAGTTATAACGTTTCAGGCAAACGGAGCTAAAGCTATATATGGAGCAAAATGTTTAGGTTTATTTTGAAAAAAAAACTGTAAACAGTTCTGTTTTAAAGTTTTATTAAGAAAAATATTGTTTCAAATGTTTGCTTAAATTTTCATTTTAACTTACCGTAGAGAACAAATTTATTGATCTTTTTAACTTAAGGCGCCAGGTATGGCGATCAGTAAAAATTCATCAGTAAAAGTTGAAACAACTAAAAACTGGATTTTTGTACGTACGGGTGGTTATAGCAATCAGTAAAGTTTTGTCAGAAATTGAATGCCAACCACACCAGCCATAACCTCCAATTTGTTTTAACGATGCAAAATGCTTCAGTAAACTTTTTACTGATGATCGAAACCGTATTTTTTTCAGTTTGTTTACTTTAAGAAACATTTTACATTTTAATTTTCTCGGTTTTATTAAAATTTTGTAACGGTGTCATGGTAACATTTTACATATGTATCATTAAAATGTTATTGAACACTTTTGTGGCCACCTAGCGAAAATAAAAGCAAAATTAGACCGATTTAAATTTTTTTTTTTAATTTTTTGTTTCTATGACGGAATTATACAAATTAATAATAGTTCAAAATCAATTTTACAAATAAACCTCCACATTTTTTACGCCACCAAATCTACTTCAATTTTTTTTTTGTGTGGTAAAAGCCGACGTAAACAGTCCAACATGGTAGGAGTGTAGGTACTTTGTTCGAATGCAATGTTGAAGTTGGTTTTAATCGTTTGCGGGCTGATGCGAGTACCAATTTTGTTGTTCACCTTAACGTCTAATTGGTCGCACCAAAATCATAACTAGTTTTATCATTGTATATACATTTTCAGGCAGTGTATATAGAATGGTTTTACTTTATTCAATATTTATAGAAGGGAAGGGACTTTGTGCTGCTAAGACCAAGTTCGACTTTTTGCGCACTGGTGTGTGTTGTATTAACTCGAACGTATCATTTGAAAACAAAAAAATGAATTTATGGGGTAAATATGTAGTTTAAAGGCTCCTGTAAACATTCGAACACGGTACAAGCAAACTTGTTTCGAGTACCATGTTTGAACTGATTTTAGGCGCCTCCTAAACTGCCTATACCAATTTGGTTATTAACCTACAAGGTCCCTAAGGCGCTCGAACATGGTGCGAATGAACATGGTTCGAGTAAATTCCGCAGTTGATGAAATCATCTATGTTCTATAAATCTCTTCGAACTTAATTATTTCTTCATTGCAAATGTCTTTCACTCCCACACATGTCACATTATAGTTTATTCGTTTAAACCAACCAGTGAAAAACAACACAAACAAACAATAAATGTCAGTGCAATGTGATGTTCGAGTTAATGCATTGAAAAACCCCACAGACAGAAAAGGCCAACATGTAGCTCCACCTCCAATGTTGGAGTAAAAATAAAAATGTTTTGATTTTTGGTCATACTAAACTTTTTTTAGTCGAACCAAATATTTGGTACTCGAACTGGCTGGTCCGTAGAAAATTAAAATCAACTTGAACATTGTATGGTACGCGAACCATGTTCACTCGTACCATGTTCGAGCGTCTCCATGGTCCTTAATAAACTTAAAATTGATTCTACCGAAATCAAAACTAGTTTGATTTTAATCAAGGTTCGTGGTAATTTTCAGATTTGATCTCAGATTTCAGATTTTTTCTTGTAAAAACGAGAATGAAACGAGATTGATTTTATTTTGTAGTTCTGTGAGCGCTTTTTGAAAATTTTCTGTAAACAACAGAAAACAAGTAAAAAGTTGATTTCGATAGAATTTTTTTTTTAAATATATCTATGAACATAAAAGCAAATTTTTTAACCAATATTGTGTAGTGGTAATGAGAACGATGTGGTTATTATCATTAATAAAACGGAAGAGCAGTTTAATTTTGTAAAAAGGACACAGCATCCACCAATTTGCTTGAGAAACTAACAAAATATCACAATCTGGAGAAACCTACGTAAATATCGTGCCTGATGAGAATACTACAAAATAATATTTTGAATTCTTGACCCTTTTTTCGCTTTAATCAACAAATCAATAATAAAATGCAAACTTTTGTTTTTTTTTTCTTATAGCATCAACAATTCGTGGGTTAGTCAGTGATAGGGTCTTAATATCTGTGGATATTTGAGGGAGTAAAACCACCAACTTGCATCATTTGTAAAAATAAAGCTCCCCTATAAGGCCAGTTCTGACAATTTTTAGTGGACAGGGATAAGTATCGTCTTGTTGAGTAGACGTACCTATGTATATCTAATGAGAAATATTAGACATACATAAGTCTTAAATTACTAAATTTTGTATTTTCCTCTAATCCATGTAAATTAAAATAACACCTTGTGTAGCCAGACCAATTCTAATTCGGCAAATTGAAATAATCTCAAAAAAAGAAAAAAAATCTCAATAAATCTACTTTTTACTTTTGCTACTATCTTTTAGGGATAAGTTACAAATCATAAGCCCGTTGACTGAATTATAATCGACTTCAACGCATTGAACGCCCTGAATGTTTTGACACTTCTTTACCTTTTGTTACTCATTTTACCTATTTTAGTGAAATGTTTTTAAGGTTTCAATTTTTTTTACTTTCTTAGACACAAAATAACTTTTTTTCTAATTACCTATTTTTGAAATAAATCCAAAACAAAGATTGTGCATGTAAACATGTATATATAAAAAGTGCTTTAATGGTCCTTTCCTTATATTACATTATGCCATATGTGTTATTCATCATAATAATCTACACATTGTAGCAACCTGGAAGATGTTTGGAAATTTATACAATAAAGAATAAAGCAACAACCAGCATCTGTCTATAACGTCGTGTTAATGAATACAAATAAATGCGTGCTGCAGCTCTACTTTGTCATATAAATCTCTAAATAGATGAATGAAAGTACCATTTACAATTCATATTGAAGCATTTTTATTGTTTGGTCTTGGTCTTCTAAAATGTGACGAAAGCAAGGTAGGGGTTGCTTTGTTTTGTTTGTGTAGTTCTTTTTTTTTATAAAAAAAAAAGATTTCCGTATGATTTACATTGTCCCGTTTCGGATATTTTTTTTTCTATTTTTAGCTATGCTGGGTGTTGTAATATTAATGTAATCCTACTAATGACCAAAACCAATTTTAAATTCGAGGGTGCTATGTATCTATGTTTAAATTTGATTTCAACAAATTGCAACATAATCATATAAAGCAAAGGAAAAGCAACCACAATGCATATACAAATATAGCCAGATATTTATCGGGAGCAACTTCATGCTCATTTAAATGCTTGACAACCATAAAACCGTGTCACTAGTCACATAGGTTAACATCATTTCTCGGTAATCAGGTTCAAGCTCTTTTTTAAATGCTTTTAAACTAAAAGAAATTGACAACTAGCCGAACAAAAAACTTTTACTTTTACACACTTGACTAAACATCATTGTCAAGTGGAACTAAAAGCAATTTATTGAGGGAAAGAAGCTTTTAGTATTTTTCTTTCCTGTATAATGCTATTTAAATGTGAATTTCAGTTTTGGCTTCTAGCCACACAAATAAATGAAGAAACGTGTGTTAGCTGCACTATTGGTGGTATTTAAAAGAGCAGATCTAAAAACATAATGAATTTTGTGTTAACCCTTGTTTTAGGGAATATCTAGCTGAGAATAGCATTTTAACCTATGCGGCTTTAACCAGGACTTGGAAACATGTATGTATGTCTTACCAAAGTGACATTAACTAATAATTAGTTCAGCGTTGTTTTCTTTTTAAGTTCATGAAAAATACGACGATCACAGGGTGATTAATATTGTCATGCGTCAAATCGTACCGTTATTTTTAAATATAAAGCATTTATTTCATATAGAACAAATCAGTGGCTGTATGTACATAATGTTGTCAACAGTTCTTCGTATGCTAATTATACTGTTTCTGTTTATTCTCACTTGCGAAATAGGTACTGAAATGGATATGATTCAAGTCGCTTTTTGTAGGCGTTTTCTTTACTTGCACCCTGGGAATATTAATTAAGTAAATTGAACAAAATATTTTGAGCTCTATATTCCGATGACAAATTTAAAGACAGCTTGGATGTTAGAATCTACATTTTTTAACTTTTGCCTACCATTTATGTACATATGTATACCTGAAGCAATGTACAAAAGTGAATTAGTTATTCCCTAAGCACTTAGTTTCGAGGTAAATAAAGAATAATGTTTTTCGTTAAAGCATATCTTGATATTCAGATAAGATAAGGTCGATTTTTCAATAGCTGCATGTATAATCAACTTGTATGTAGTTTGTTTTATATTTGTTCTTTGCTGTTTAAGTGGTGATTGGTAGTAGGTAATTTTCGACAGATTTTTTAATAAACATATTTGTACATACACTGACCAACCTTTAAAAAAAAAAATGATAATAAATGTAAAGATTTTTAGATTTTTGTAGTACAACACATGATTGGGCAAGTTCAATGCGTAAACTGACCTTATTTCAACTAACTTTAGTCAAAGTGAATTTATTGAAAGATAAGCTGACACCAACGTATTGTAAAGGGAAAACTGTCAGTTAAAAGTTAATTAACAAATCTTGACTAGCTTGTTGACACAATGTCAACCAAAGGTCAACTAATTTGTTGGGTTTATGTAATACGTGCGTTAAACCAAATCTATGTATCCCCAAGCTATGTAACACCAGTGATACTATATAAAGATAACTTATTTAATGTGTATAACTCTAACACCAACACCATATTAAAAATGTAACTGAACTACTGAACACTTATTGCTCAATTTTTCTAAATAAAAAACAAACAGATGTAGTGCAAACGAACTCTAAATCAGGCCAATAACATTTTAAGCCGCAAGGGTAATCGAATATTTTTGATATATGACTTTTTAAACGGAGGCCTATGACCCAACAGTCGCCAGTCGCTACACTCTTCAATCCTACCCACAAATTACATTGAACAAACTGAAACAGGGCTATTAAAATAAAAGTTTGTATGTTTTTTTTCTTGATGTTTCATTGCCATACACAAAGGCTACCTACCTACGTATATTTTGAATTTCTTGCTCGCTTCGATAAATTGAAAAAAACAACACACCACACTGTTAATAAATAGCAAATTTTACAATCCTTATAACATTGTAAAATAAATGCCATTTGCCACATAAATAACGAAACATCTGGTAGCATTTAAAATAAAAAGAATGTCCTTGGCTAGAGACAGAATACACACAGTAGGGAGCTGTAAAAGTTTGTATTTCTAATTGAGTATACATCATTATAAATTTTAAGGCCAAACATAGTATTCTATGTCAATTGATAAGAAGCAATAAACATCTGCAAGAGATACTAGTTTAACTCTAAATACTTATAAAAATAACAACACTTCAAGTTTCCCATATTTGGATTGGAATCGGAAGCTATTCACGTACTGTGAAGATTTTCTATTTTTTGTTTGTTTATTTGTTTTTAATTTTGTCTTTTTCCCTGTGACTTTGATGTAAGTTCAATGATTGGGAAAAATCTGCCGCGTGTGTCTAGAGATTATACCAAAACAAAAACATCAATAAAACCCATTATTCACTTTGGAGCGCCGCTGTCACTGTCCTTTTTTTGTAGCGTGGGAGTGTAATAACGAATAAAATAAATTAATGTTATTTTCATTCATATCTTCATGCCTTGAGCTTAAGACATTTTGTTTTTGATTTTATTATATTATTATTTATAGCGGAAATGGCAGTTATTTTTTGTTTATTAAAATTTATTTAATTTTTTTTTGTCAGAGGCATAGGAACCAATATGTACTTTTCTTAATTATGAACCTGAGTTTAATAAGAATGAATTCACAACGAATAAATACACGTAATATATATATTTATTACATATATATATATGTATGATTGTTATATTTAAAAATCATACATAACTTACCTATTGTATATTTTGCTGAGAGAGACTTTTTTGTTTATTAATTTTAATTTGTTTATTAAATTGATTTGTTTTCATCCAACAATTATTATTTCAATCATTCATTTTTGTTTTGTTTTGAAATTCAGTTTTCACATATATATTTATTTTCTTTTTTTTTATTAAAATTGATTATTTGTAGGAGCCCAAGTCCAAAAATACAACGAATAATAATTAGAGATATTAGTACATAAGAAATGCTTACAATTTTAAATATATATATAAAGACAAAATATATATACATTTTATGATATCTAGATATATATTTTAAAATCAAATTTTTTGAAATGATCAACTTAAGAGAAATTAAACAGAATAAACACTAAACTAAAGAGAAATCTTTTAAGACTGTAAAAATAAACTCCAATTTTTCAAAATGTTTTTACATTGTACTTGAGAAGAAAACAAAACAATTTATATTATATATTTAATACATATAAGATTATACATAATTATATGAAACAATAACTTATTGACATGAATTCACAAAAAAAATAAGTAAAAAAATACTCGATTATAGCACAATGACTAATATTTTTTCTATTTCCTTGTCGTAGTTACTAAAAACTATTTATAACGTTTTAAATTTTTTTTACAAAAACACATCATACATAAACACATAATACAGTGCATAGATATATATACATTGAATTTGTTCATTTAATTACTTGAATGTAATTTATACTAAGAATACATGACTTTGCTAATTTAGAATTCGGATGGCAGCATTAAAAATCTACTTACCGTTCATAGAAATAATTACATATATTTTAAGTAAAATACTGTGTTTTCTATTAAAAAAAACTTTTTTATTTAGTGTTTTTTTTTTTTTGTAAACTGTATACAAAAATTACTTAAGTTATATTTTAATTGTTAAAGTATAAATAAAAAAACATTATGAATTAATTCTGCGTGTTATTATTTATTGTATATATAATTAGCAAGAATTTCTTAAATCAGCTTAAGAGGAATTTCGTATAATAACAAAATATAATACCTACGTTCCAGAGTTCCAGAATTAAGAATTTAGATGAGGCAGTATTTCTAAAGATTTATAAAAAAATCTCCATATACAGATTTTGGAAAAACCGTAACATCCGTTTTTATAAAATTAAGGCATGCAAAATATTCACGGAACACTCTGTTGTCTCGCAAGCAGTAAAGTTACCCAATAAAATTTCCTTAAAACAAAATCGGCGATCAGCTTACTCATAAAACCCGATCATCACATTCGATTCAGATTGCATAATCTTAACCTTTTTGCTGGATTGTCAAACTATGCGTTCTTGATCGTCAGCACGAATCTACCTACCTACCTATTTAGTTATATTTTCCACATTGTGAAGTGTGTTACGAGTTGCAACATTAGAGGAAACATTTAGTATCAAATTCAACATTATGCAGCCAAATTCATTCTTTTATATCTATTTTTATCAATTCATTGTTGTTTATTGACTCATTACACAGCAAGCGCTTAAGCCTTTGTCTGCATCTGGCTTTTATAAATAAGAACAATTTCTGGTTTGTGGAAGTAAGACAAAAGACATGCCCTAATTACCAGAGCGTTGAGATACAAATCTACCTTCGTATGTACATAAAATGTACATTCAAATTCAAACGTACCTGCACTGGTGGAACCTATGAACTGGAGAAATTTATTATTAAGACCGTGAATGCTTGAGCTCACGAACATGATTATGATTAACAATAGAATATAAAAGTAAAACAAGTTTTACTTTTCTTTAATTCTCACTTTTTGTAATTAATGATAAGAAAATAAGGTAGGTACTTACTTACCTAGTTTTGTATTGGTTTTATTTATAACAAAAAAAAAAAAGAAAAGTCTTGTTTCTTTTTTAGGAAGTTGTTTTTCTTAATGAAAGATTTAGTAATCAAAGTTTGACGTTGCATTATCATAACAACTTATAGAAAGCATAACAAAACTATATTGGCTTTATTTGCAGGGTATTTAGTTAAGTTTACCTAACATGTCCTTCTATGGAACTGTCAGAAATCAGGGATACAAAAGAATGCTACCGAATATCCCAAAAATTGTTGGAGAAAAATCAAAGTTTTGACAGTTATGAATTCTGTGTTGGCCACGCGAACACCATGCGTATCAATCTGGAGTAGTCTGTTAATTTTCATTCACCACTTTACCTCAAGTCTGAAGATCTGGTAAGGGGTTTGATTGCGATAACTAAACATGGAGATTCCTATTTGGAACAAGAATTCCAACAGTTAACATCATCATCAGCGCAACAACTGGTATCAGGACCGGGCCTCGTTCAACAAGTTCTTCCATACATGCCGACGCCATCCATTTGCGCACCCCAAGGCTTCGAGTGACCTGGGCAACCCCATTGTTTCAACGTAAGCAAGGTCTACAACGTTGTCTTTTACCATACAAAGAACCGCAAAAGACTCGGAGCTGTGTCCCCTTCGCTAATGGTAGCTAGGTGACCAGCCCGCTGGAGTCTACCGAGCATCATTTTTTCCACAACATCTGCTTTGAGGTAGATTTCATACAATTCATTAATGTATCTTCTCCGGAATCCTCCTCCACCGCACACAGGGCCAACAATTATCTGTTAAATTTTACTCTCGAACGCGGATAAGAGATCGGAGTGGTTTTTAGTAAGCACACAAGTCTTGGACCCGTGAATGAGTACTGGTAAGACCATAGTCTTGTACAGCAGCAGTTTAGTTTTAATGGTAATGGTAAGAGCCTCGACAGACTATAATCTATAGTATATGTTCTGTAGGATTTAAGCAGCCGCCCGCGTATTTCTAACAAAAAAATAGTTACTTTTATATATGTAAATGGCACGAAAAAACAACGTGTTTCCATTTTCGACTGTTTAGAAGTACAACCTCGATAATCCTCATTTTAATTCCGATAGTTGATATACTGACTGTCAATGCAGTTACTGATAAGAGACAGGGTATTCAGTGGATACCATTCCAATAGCTTAATCACTTTGACTAGGCCGAAGAAATGTTACTCTTGGGAGCCAATGGGATTTTTCTATCTGTGCCATGTAAAAAGAATATTTAAAGGTCTTAAAGTAAACGGTTAGGGCAAAATTATTTCACGTTCCACACATCAGCTTTTAGCAGCTTAGACGCCTTGGAATATTGTATCAGTTGATAGGGAAATAAATAAAGTTCTCACTGCCTTCGGCCTTTGGGAATACATGTCTGCCATAAATCCTAAAAATTCGTTGGCTATAAATCATATCGAATCAGGAAATGTTTTGTAACATGAATTGAGTACTATTACAGATGTCGACATAAAGAAGTGGATATGGCGATGGATTGGTCTGAGGAAACATAACGATAATATCGGTTTGCAATTCTGCAAATCCTCAAGATTCATTGCAGGTTGGAATATTATTTATATCACTATATGATTATTTTTATATTACATTCAAATCATGGTGTAGTACTAACAAAGATAAGACGTGCAGGATATCGCCTTATTATTTTCTGATCGTCCAACTGAAATTTAAATTAAATACGTTTCTAAATTACTGTTTATTTGATTTTGGTTAGTTATTATTGCTGCTAACCTTGCATTCTCTGTGCGTGTGTGCTCTAGGGTTTGTGTTACTGTGTTGCACCTGGTTTCTAAGGCTTCTAATCTTGCCATCAATACTGCGAGTTGCTCCATTTTGAACTCGTGTCTGTTGCCGTCGAATTGTTGTGTTTTTTTCTCCACATATACACTTTAACTGATTTATTTTGCTGCTTCGTATGAAGAAGCTATATTTGTACCTGCTTTGCTAGGTAGTTCTTGTAACCGGTAACGCGATTGTTCTGTTTATACGAGATTTCACTACTTGTTCCCGAGGTCCGCTGGATTGAAGTTAAAAAGTATATTTAACCTCCTGGCAGGATCGCCAATTAAAACATTTTTTTGTACTTTTAAAATTAAAAGAATATTTTTTGGAACTATGTCCTTTATTTTCTAATATTTTACATTAATCTTAAAAGGAGCTTAAGGCTACTACATAGTTACTATACGAAATTTAAATTAAATACGTTATAATAAAATAGCGATGAAGTGAGTATTTGTGCATTCCGCAAGACTGTTAAAAATGTCGAGGGAAAAAGCACCCATCACTGGTTCTTATGATTGCATCCGTCCGGTTCTGATCATAACCACCAATAAATAATAACATCAAGCAGATAAACATAGGCAATCGAATTAACTGTTGTGATTTAGAACTATAACTTTAAATTGGAAAGAGGCTCTCAAACATAAAATTATGATTCTGCCTGTCTTCATATGTATGTTTTCTTAACGGATGAAGTGATTACCTTTAAATTTATATAATAAGCATGCGCGAAAGGGATTGTTTTTTCAACGCTTAAAAAAATTGAAAACCGTACGAGCAAAGCGTTCAACATTCGTGTGGGTCTACAAAAGGAAGCATCATTGTAAGTAACAGTACGCCTGAACTTGGCTTAATGGTAAATAGAAAACTAATGAGCATTCTTACTAGTTAGTATATAACGGTGGAATGGTTTAGGGGAGGAATGTGCGCAAGACAGGGTCGCATGTATTTGCTCTTCCGTGCTAAGAAATTTTAAAAGAAACCACAGCACCGCTACACGTCTTACTTACTTAGGTAGCCCTCTAACTTACAAATAATTCATGAAAAAAATATTCAACATTGTAGGCCCGATTTTGATAAAATCGTTTTTTTTTTTGAGAATATTTTGGTAGTCAGTTTCTAAAGCTAGTCGATATGAAGGTAATCATTAATAAAATAAAGTAAATAGATTTAAATCACAATCATCATACCTCTGGGAGAATTTTTCTCTCGAAGCCGCCTGAAATATCCCTTCCTCATCCACTCCACTTCTACTTTCGTCAATCTAAGTTCTTTACCGACTTTGAAGGAACATTGTACGTGTTTCGTCGTCATTCTGCTGAAAACAAGTTAAAATAATTTTTTAAATAATCGAATACATTTTTCCCATATAGTTATACTTACTTATGTATGTATACCGCAATTTAAAATATCAATACAAAAATAATGCTTATAAATACCTCAAACATATTTGCATCTACATATATGTGATACAAATCGTCAAGAGACTGGTTGACCTTAAACAAAAATAAACATCACCGAAAGATCAAATTTCATCATCTGTATTCATTTAACTGCGGTTAAAAGGAACACCCACCATAATCTCTGTGTATATGAGGTACCTTATGTCAAGAGAAATCAATCTCTATTGATATTCTGTTTGGTTATCAAAGTTTGATGAACTGAAACACGTTGACGAGTAGGTGCAGCTCGAATCTTTTTTTAAGACTTTTTGGGAAGTACGATGACGAAACTAAATATAAAAAAAATTAAACAAATATAAACATTTTGTCTATCTTTAGTAGCGTATTACGTGACACGTGATTGTTCAGTGAGTGAGTTTAGGAACAGATAAGAGTTACAAAATACTCATCAAGAATACATTACACAACAATAATTGGTCTTCTTCTAATCTTTGTATATTATGATAACTGACTGACCAGCCAGTGGGGTCTTAATTAAGTACAGACTGCCTCATGCAAGAGGAAATTAAAATACTGTGTAGGCAGACGAAACTTTATGAGTGGAGTTTAACTCAATTAACACAAAATGCATAATTGTTTGATCACGATTGATGTGGTCGATCTGGAGAATGAATGTATTCAACTCTTCAGAGATGCGTGGCAAATGCAATCTGCCGCCACGGATTGAATCTATGCATCCGCTATAGACTTACTAATTACAACACTAACTTGTTCATTTAAAAATACAACAGCTTGATTAACTTAAACGAATCTCAAGAACTTCAGAATGAGCGATTTATGTATATCTGGCGAATTCCTTCAGCTTCAAGGCAAGATGTTGAAAGTTAAATAAATAAACAATTGGATTTGATACTTACCGATCAAAACCGATTAAAAAAAAATATTTCCTGCGATAAATTTAAAGAATTTAATACTTAATTGCAAACCAATTGAATTGTATATTGTTGTTTACAATCAAGAAGAAAAAAATGTTGTCTTACCCAGAAAATAATGGATTCACATCCAGATTTTGCGGATAAAAAATCAGGTCGGCTAAACGGATGAGCAGACGGACGATAGCGGTGGATGGCGCATACGGACCGCAGAATCATCATGCGATCGTTTGGATATACTATGTAATGCGATTAAGATAGAACACACGCCTGCCTGTGGTCTGTGTTCTGTTTATACGAATATAATAGATACCCTCAAGTGGATAAGGAATTATTGGTAATTTTTGCGTTCTTGTTGGGCCTTGGAGTGAAGTGAAACGGATTTTTATACTACGGAAAGGCATGTATGATATTAATTAAATAATTTTCATTAGAATAATGTTACTTAATATGATGCAAATGGAACAATGCTCATATATCCATAAATTATATTGAAAAAAAAACAGCCAATGTAAAAATAGAGAATTAACTACAATTTTTTTTAAAGCGTTTCTTTGAAAATTCTGATTCTTTGAAGTTAGACATTGAACTTGTTTGTTTTATGAAATAGAGTGTAAAAAATTAATCATGCTTTCATATTTTTCTGTGTTTTATAAATAAACAAATTAATTATCTAAATAATATACACATGTAGCTACATAAATTTATATATAGATAGGTACCAGGAAATAAACACGCAACAGGCTATTTATTATGTTTGAGAAATAAATCATTCTCTGTTTATTTCTGTTTTAGCTAAAATAACACTTCGATTTTTTGTATTAATTAAAACAACAATCCAGAATGTCACCAAATTTCATTTTCTTTACTATTGACGTCATTATATAATTTTGAGCGATAATTTTTTTTTGCCTAGCTAGATATAGAAAAAATAGACAATTATAAATACACGTACCTATTTTTTATTCATTAAATATTTTACTTTGCTTCCAATAAATACATTTTAAATTGTTCTTTGAATGAAAAGATAAGATCTTACCAACCAATATTATAGTGTTAATTTCTAATAGAGAGGTTCCTATCCTATTAAATCGTTCTGGAAGAGAACACAAAAAGCGGTACAGAAAAACATTACCATAAAAAGTTTACTTAAAACAAAAGAATTTAAAGAAAGGCAAAACGACGTCTGCCGGGTCTGCTAGTGTAACATATAACTCCTTCGGGGTTAAGCTCGATGGCGTTATAACTCGATAACTGCTGGATCCATTTTCATGATTTTGTTGGCTTTGTTCGTATTGTATGCGCGGTATTATTAATTGTTCGATTCAGATATTTAAATGACAATTTTAAGTCAATGTTTTTTTTAATACATACAAATCACGCCCGCCGAAAGAATATTCGGCGCGGTGGTATCCATGCACTGTGCCTATTTTGACGTGATAACGTCTTATAAATCGATGACACGCTACACACGAAATAACAGGACTCATGCTCACGTTAATTTTTGCGTTCCGCTGAACGGGCTAATCACAATGCTCACGTTACTTTTTCCGTTCTGCAGAACGGCCTAAACACAATGTGTGGGTTGTGCGGTGCCGAACCTGAGGATTTTGCCACCCTAGGCAAATTGTTATTTTGCCGCCCCAAAAGTAAGAAAAAAGAAAACAACAAAAACAATAACATTTACATAGAGTTCTATTTAGTAATATTTAAAGGCTTTCGACAAAATACAAGTTTTCACAATTTTGAACCCAAATTCTGTTCTGCGCGATTATATTTAATCTCGTAGCGATTTCTTCTTTTTCAATGCGTTTGAGCATTTCTTTTTCAATAGAGATAGTTGCAAGACCGTTTAATCTTTCTTTAGTCATTGTTGAGCGCAGATAGGGTTTTATAAGCTTAAGTTTCGAGAAGCAAGTTCCACCTGAAGCAACACCTACAGGAAACGTTAATAGATCTTAAGTTCCGTTAGTAAAGTTGGATATAGTTCAAGTAAGAAGTGTGAAGCTAAATATGTAGTTTAAAATTGACAAAGGTTTGAAATCAATAGCAGTAGAAGTTTGGTTAAATATATTAATTTCATTCAAGAGATCTTTAGCTATAATATCCTTTTGAACTTCGTTGTCAATTGTTGCTGTTAATATTAGCTTTGTTCGATGTCGGCACTGGGGCGCACTGGTGTACCAGTGAAATCGCACTGAAGTGTTTTTCGCCCAGGGAGCATCGGACAAACCTATTGCTTCAAGTAGTTCGCAGTCTTTCAACTCTACCTTCTTTGAAACATCGCAAAGAAATCCGAAAGTTTGGCTGAGAAATTGATTTTGTGCAAAGCGCTCATCGAGAGAACATAACGTAACATCGAGAACGTAAAAAAAGAAATCAGCTTTAAATTTTAATTTTGGATCGATGGCTTTGGGAGATTTTTCAGATTGATAACGAGCTACATAGGCTCATCGAATCGGACACAACAAAATCCACTTTGATGTTCATTTTTGTAGCAATGTTTAAAGCATTCTTGTATAATTTTTCAAACAGATTCCTGGGAACGGTTTATCTGAAAGTACTGTTGGAGTTTATCTAAATGTTCCACACAGGTTAAAAAGTCCATTGATTTTGATTGAAGCAGTTTTGAAGGGATATTTATTTTGCATAAAAACTCGTTCCAAATTACTGTTTACACTACAAGCTTGAATTTGTGTACGCCCAGGGAACACACACTTGGTAAATACCATGTTAAGTTGCTTTGAAACTTGAATTTCCATCGAATTGTGAACTTTCTGCTATTTAAATTAAAGTATCATAAATTTCTGATAAATTCTCTTTAAGACACGTAGTCGTTTTTACTCTGCTTGACCACTGGGTATCGGATAAATTTTTCAACGAAATTCGCTTAGAATATTTTAACAAGTTTTTGAAGAATGGCAAAATGTTTTACCAATCTTGAACAGCAGAAAAATTGCATTGCACTTCATATAAAAATTTAGCTGCATTATTCACTAACAAAATTAGAGTATGCGCTGTGCAAAGTAAAAAGAGTGCAGTGGAAATTTTTCCAAAATTAATTTTTGAACACCTTTATTGATGCCAACAATATTTCTAGTACTTGCAACTTGTACATAGGATAAGAAATGTTCATGTATTTTTCCAAATCTTCACAAAAATATATATATAATATATGTATAAAGTACAGGGAAGTACTTGTTGAAGTATAGGGCCGTGTTACCCTTCTTTGGGTTTTGAAATGGTTGTACTGATTTTACAGCTTAAGTCAAAGTGCTGCCCTAGGCAATTGTCTGTTTTGCCTACAGGCAGGTTCGGCACCGGGTTTGTGTATTGAATACTTTGTAGTTAAAACAACTGAAAGAGGATTTGATAAATGTACACGAAAGTTTGACGTATTCCAACAGATGGCATTGTATTTGCATTTATTGTATTTAATGCAACACCGATTTTTTGAAATATGTATATATTAGTATATATATTTTCTGAAATTAGATATAAAATACACTAGTATAATAGTATTTTTGGTACTAGATTGTTAGTACGTAGTACTAGAACTCAGTACTGTTGTATTTCTTGGTACTAGATTTAGTACTTTTTAGTAGATTTTTTTATAAATGTACACGATACTTTTCACGTATTCCAAAATATGGCATTGTATTTTGTATTTAATACAACAACATTTTTGTAAATATAGCATTTTATTATTGTTAGGTGGAGTCTTTAAATATATACTGCATATAAATTGTTGAATTTGCTTTTGAGGTTCTTGATAACCCCGAAGGTTTGATCGATCATCGTCGAAATGAAATGTCATGTAATTACAAAACGTATTATGACGTGTGTATGGAGTGAGGTAAGTTGAATGGTATGTATATGGTGTGAGTTAACCTAAAGTCTTTGTGAAAACTCAGTTTGTTGGTGTTGGTGTCATCACGTAAAATTATAGTCCGTACACCGACTTTACAGAAAACCAACTTTATTTAATTGCTGTTTTCCCATAAAAATTATAGTACATATAATAGTATTGTATACATTTTCCCTTCAAGAAACTACGGGCCCGGCTGATAGGCGGTCCCATCGAACTATTACGTGTCTTAGTTTGAGATTTATTACAACCCTGACATTACTTGTAATTTCATAAATTTAAAAGTGAAAGAAAATACGAGTTTGCGACAAGAATAATATAACTCTTAATTTTAATTATAAATAATCAATACAAATACCTAAAAGTTCACTAACAACAATATTTTCAACTATTGTTTTGACAGTTTAATAGTTTTGTTTTTGCTGAATAAAGTGCTGAATTATATATGTAACAGATGTCAGATGCGTTATTTAAAACAAAATGTGTTTAAATCATTTAATTTAATCATTGGAAATGTATGGTAAATCACACAGTAGGGGAGGCGGTCGGTGGGAACATGGTATAAGCTCCAACGCGCACAACATTATTGCCGTCTGATAGCCAAATTTTGCGGGCAAAACTGAGTTTTGCCGGGTTCATCTAGTACTAAAATAAAATGAAATGATATAAAATAATTTCTAACGAAACCGTTTAAGTTATACGTTTGTGAGTCTGTGCATCTACTTATTGAAAAGAGGTAACTTAAAGTCAACATTTGAAAAATTTGTTGAAAAACATATTTTTTCAACAGTTTACCTAGCAATATAAGCAATGATGAAAGAAACCCCGAAAAAATAAACATATTCGGAAAAAACTGAAAAAAAGCGTCATTTTCTTTCAGCGCATTTCACAACGTTTACGTGCATTCGAATAGCGAGGGCTATTTAGAGTAATTTCATTTGATTTTCAGCATTCACAGTGCCGCTTAGGTATCAATTAACACCTTTTTGATCTAAATTTAAAAGATACTTCCAGCGAAGCACCCTCCCGGCGCTTTAAATAAGCAAACAGAAATGTTTACAGTTTTTGTTCAAACATTTACTTTCGTCTTCCATATTCCATTGCTCTTTTCAAGGTGACTCAAACAAGGGTCAATAATTTTCGGGTTGGTTTTTGTTGTTGCTACTTGTGGGTAATTCACTGCTTGAAATTCCATACCTATGCCTTATTTGGAAATCATTGATTCATTAAAGATATATCTTTATATAATCTGTCTGGTTTGTAATTTTGAATTTTGATGACTGTATAGAAACTGTGAGGAAACTCCAATAAAAAACGGAAACCTATATCTTTACCTCGTAAAAGTTATTTCAAGCATTATTTAAAAAAAAAAAAAAAAAAAACGGATGTTATCGTTTTTTTTAGTTTTAAGAAGAAAATTGAACCAATGCAAATGGATGAAGAACTAACGTCAACAAATTGGTGGAAATGTACGAATGCTTTCGGACAAAAAATAATGTTTACGACTCTTCGCTCTGTCATTCTGTGCCTGTGGCATGGTTACCTTTAAAAATATAAACGAATATTATTCTGTTGCGCAATACATTTTCTTTTGATGCATTTCGTTCGCTTTGTGCTAAGTCGCAGCAGGGAATCTAGGAATTCCTTTGAACATTTAATTTTTTTAAATGGTTTTCTATGTTCATCATTTACAAAAATGTAAATTCGAAATCCAGCCAAACGCTATTTGCTTATAAGACAAGTAAACAAATAAGGTTACACTTTTGCACATAAGTGCCAGTGCCAGTAGGGGTATTCATGCAATCGATTAAAACCCTCATAAAACGTACAAACCTCTTGAATGTATGGCTGAAACCATAGACTTAATAGATATGGACTGCCAGGAGCCAACTTCACGATGGTTTCTTATAGCTCTTGAAGGAAACCGATTGTCAAATCTAGAAACTAATAGCAAGTTTCATTCAAATTTTAAGGATTTGATCTCAAAATCGAGATTTGATCATTTCAATGAAACTTCTTTTATTATTAAATTAATAAATTTTAGTCATGAACGTATTATATATGGACTGCCAGTTGCCTACCTCAAGTTGGTTTCATTTTAGTTTCAGTTATTTTTGTTTCAGTCCTTTTTTCTCCCCTTGTTTTTTAGAATATCCCACAATTAATTAATAAAAAAATCCCTTTTTTCCTTCTAGTGCTTTTAGCTTGTCTTAGGCACAAAACAATAAAAAAAGGCAGTTGTTCACGATCTAAAAAAACAAGAGGCAAAATACCAAAGATTTCGCACACTTGTATGGATGGAATTCAAGTGTCAGTTATGTTTTACCGGTAAATGCGACTATTTGAATTTTTAAAAACAGATGTCGCGAGCTTCTATGTCAACATTTTAAGTAGTTATTTTTTTTTTCTGAAGTGGGTTCAGGATAGCTAGCATCGCATTCTCAATTTTGGCGACATTTTTTTGACAATTGTTGTATGAAGCTGACATTAGAGATTAGACTATCAGTGCATATATAATACGTCCATGACCTTGTATACATGATTCTTTTTTCGGTTGTTTCTTCATTCTTTCTTTTTGACAATTTGGTAAGGGGCGTAGAAAAGTAGGGGGAATGAAGTAACGAATGGAAGAATAAAAAAATTAAGATTTTTTGTGGTTGAGCTTTGACGTTTCTCATTTGAGAAAGAACATGCTATGCACGGACTAAAAATAAGAACTTTTAAAATTGAAAACAATTCCCAGTCATGTTTTTTATTGGTATTGGGTGGTTTTTAATTGCTTTTTTTTAGAATTTCGCAAATTTCTTTAGAATAAAACAACACAGTTTGTAGGAAAGTATTGGATACATTCGGGGTAATCCAAATCAGTGTACACACTAACGTACGTGCCTGTCCAAAAGAAGTATGAAGAAACAACCGAAAAAGGAATGACTGTCACTCTTCTTTTGTCATTTGCATTTAGGGATGCAAAATCGTTGATAAAAACATCGCAATTATGATGATGATATCGATATTTTCGTGATGTTTAAGAAAAATGTTTATGAACTGATTTTTTGATGCTCAATAAGCGGTAACTTCTTAAGTTAAAATACGAATAGTAATAAAATAAAAAAAAAAAAACAATAACTAGCCAGCTATTTATAATTCTAAAGGTCGTGTTTCTTTGCGTTTGTAAACCATCAAATGCGATTTTAGTTAGCAACACTAAATAATCGAAAGACCGTTTTTTTGCAGACCATTTTTCGATCAGAAACTAAACTACGACGGAAATCAGAAATTTTTTTTTCAAACCCAGCCTCACACACCTCGCAAAAAATTACCTTGGAGTTCTTGGAATTTGTGTTTATTTTGTTATTATCCCCCGGAAACAAACAATCGCAATTTCGTAAATCTTATATATGCATGTATATAAAAATGGTGTGAAAAATGTATAGTAATTCATCAATTCAGAACTTCTGGGCCGATTTGGCTCAATTTTTTCCGTTGTTTGTAACTGTCAGGAAAAAGATTTTACGACAGAAACCCTCCGGAAAAATCAGGAAATTGGAAAAATCGAAAATTGATTTTTGTATGGAATATATATACATTTATATATAACCAACATAAATTTGAAAGGCTTGGCCGATTTTGAAAACATGTAACTACGTTTACGTTTGTGGTTTTTGGCTATAATTGGACCGCTTTCGGTATCAAAAAAAAGCTAGGATAAGCCCGAGCAACGCCGAGCTTGTTTTATATAGAAATGACATTTCACTATTTTTAATGAACTGCGTCCACGATGCATGATTTCTTTGAGAAAAGAATCGATTTTCTCTTTTCAGACAAGAAACTGTTGTCAATTGCCCAACACAAAACTGTTTTTTGCATGAAATTTCAGTAACAAACATTAAATTTTTCCTTTTCAGAGATCGGACCTTTCGTCAAACGTTGCACTATTATCGTTAACCAAAAAAGACATCGATGTTTAAGTGGGTTTCATCGATGTATCGAAATCGATGTTTATGAATGATACATCGATTTCTAAAAATATCGATGTATCGCTTGTATGTTGCATCCCTATTGACATTGGCAGAAAAGATTATTAAGATCAAATCTTCCACTCCATCAGAGAACAAATTTTTCGTGTTGAGATTTGATCTAGATTTGCTCTTTTTCTTGCAATGAAACTCTCAAAATTCAAAAAGATCAAATCTTTTGACAGAAAGAGCAAACCTTTTCTTGAATGAAACTCGCTATAAATTTAAAATGAAGAGGCGTTCATTTATAGGAAGCAGAAGGGCACTAATCCCTCTTAACCCCAAAAGAATATATCAACAAAATGTAAAATAATAAGTGATAACTAAGTTTTGCTTGTGCCAAATTGTTTATTTCCATTTTTTTATTGCAAAACTTGGTACTTTTGCTTATATTAAATTAAAAAAAAATTTAAAAAAGAGTTGGTTTAAGGACGATCATTTTATGTGATAACGTCATAAGAAAACATTGATGGCAGCAACACCAACATACAGCTCGCTAACTCACACCCACAAACCCTTTCGTTAAATCCACACACACAGACCCCAATATCTACATCTACTTTCTACTTTAACAAAACTCCGCCTATTTTGTATTTCTTTTTCTCTTCTTGTCCTTGTTGAATTTGTGTGGAATTATTTTGGGAATTTTTTCACTTGTTCTTTTTCATGTTCGTATGGTACTCAGAATACGTTTGCGATCGATTTTGGTTTAAAAATCCACACACGCACACAAGCCATTATTACATGTACTTTCTACTTTAACAAAACTCCGCCTATTTTTCATTTCTTTTTCTCTTCTCGTATTTTTTAAATTTGAGTGGAATTATTTTGGGAATTTGCGACTGTTCTTTTTCATGTTCGCCTGGTACTTGCGGTCGATTTTGGTTGAAAGAACCACAGTATAGCGGTTACCATGAGTCATGAGTCTTATCAGTATGAGTCATGTTATTTCGTACGTGTAGCCTGCCATCGATATATAAGACGTTAGCACGTCAAAAAACATTAATTCACAGTGAACTTCAGCTACTCCTCAGAGACGCTCATTGAAAATGAATTCTTTTGTATCTAAATATTTCACGACTGGTTTCCTCCAGTTGTTAATGTGGAGCGACCCATGTTTGTATCATATTTTATGGAAATGACAACCAACAGCAGTCTATACTTAATGGCTAAAACACAATCACGCTTTAGCTTCGGTTTCGCCTGACGTTTACAAGTTCAACCAGAGGAAATCACTACATCTTATCACAATGTCGCTTTGGCTTTGACGTTACGTTTGGTTCGTGTACAAGATAATATAACGTGAATCAAACGCAGACTGGTTGAACTTTTGCTTGCTTTGACAGAAAAAAACAAAAACCGAAATTTGGAAAATATTCAAAGCGGTCAAAAAGCGTATTAAATGTAACGTGAAGAAGCAGAAAGCTGGAGCATGATTGTGTTTTAGCCATAATAGGTCCATGGCTAAAACACAATCATGCTTTAGATTCGGTTTCGCCTGACGTTTACAAATTCAACCATAGGAAATCAATGCATCTTTGGCTTGACGTTACGTTTGGTTCGTGTAAAGATAAGGTAACGTGACTCAAACGCAAAGCTGAAATACAAAACTGAACTTTTGCTCACTTTGACAGAAAAAAGCAAAAACAAAAACCGAAATTTGGAAAATGTCATTGTTTTAGTCATTAATTCTCGTATAAGTCAAAATTTGTATGGGAATTTATTTATGCGAACCTTATAAATTTATCTCATGATTTTGCCGTGTAAAGTGAAAAAAAGAAACTCATAAAACTGAGGAATGTCTTTTTTTGTTGTCTTTGTCTTTTATGACAGCTGAGGTGAAAAAGATACACTTGTTAACAAAAGTCTACGTACATCATTTTTGCGTAGGTATACTTTTGCAATTCTTTTTTATTGCATCTATAGATGCTGACTATTTTGTTTTCTATTTTCTTAAGAAGTTTGTTTTTATATTCATATTTCAGCTATAATAATGCGAAAAAAATGCTTCTTTGAATTTTATATCCTTTTAATAAAACCCAATAACTAAATACTAAGATCTATTAGTAAGTGTACTTCAATCTCAACTCTTATGTTAAATGACTGTTTCCATATTTACGCAATTTGTTCCTAAGGGGCGTTCATGCAAATGCTTGCGAAAGGATATAATTTTCTACAGTGTATGAATTTATCTCGTTGCATGAACACCAAGAGTATGTAGGTGCGCCCAAGTCGTGTCCATTTTAAATTGCGATTATAGGGATTATAAGGCAAGTTTAGGATTCGTGAATGTAAAAAAATGAGATAAAAAACAAGCATGACATTACAATCATAGGTAAGTCTAAAAAAGTTAATAGAAAACAATTTCTGCCTGTCAGTATGTATAACGAGCTGCCTTAGGCTGCGCTATTACTAAGCGATTATCTTCAAATTTGGTGTGTGTTTCTTCTGGCATTTCCCAGAGCGGAAATTGAAATATTATGTGTAGACCTAAAAATAACGGTACCTGCCGTTTAGAAAAACCTTATTTTTCTCGAAAACAGCTACAATGATTTTGATGAAAATTTTTGAGAATGTTTTTGTTGGTAATATACTAGCTATCATTTAATCAGAACCAAATTTATGGGAAAAGTCTATTAGCGCCGGTACCTTTCATATAAGGTTTTTTTTTAATTTTTGACTTTCTCGGTAATGGCTCTGTGGATTTGTGTTAAATTTTATATTTAAGAGGATCTTAATAGCCAAATTAATTCTGCATACCAAAATTTAAAAAAAAGTCCAGGAAACTAAAAAATGAAAAATAGAATTTTATCAAAATCCGTTGTGCAATTTATTTTATTTAGTTATAGGTTCGTTTTTTGTACGCGTTTATACGCCTTAAAAAAATATTTTTCTTCCACAAATCTTTTCAACTTTTTCGATGAATTTTTCACAAAATTCATTTAGAAATAAGTTATAAGCCGTAAAACACAAACAGTGGTGACGATTTTTGTTGTATTTTTTTATAATAATTGAAAAAGTTAAGTTCAATTATTAAAAAGAACATTTAAATATATTTGGCAAGAAGATTTAAAAAAGAAGTGAGGGAATTAAAACATTTTCAAAAAAAAAAATACACGTTTACGCGTTAGACGCGTTTTTTTGTTCACTTTTATTTTAAGCGTATATACGCGTGCCAAATAATCACTGCTTATAGTTATAATAGTTATAACTCAACAAATTGTTTTTAAAATCGAAAACCGAAAATTACAGATGCACCTACAGGTCTGATTTGAGAATAAATGTAATAAAGTATACTCGTAGTAGTTTTTAATGTAAGCATATAAGCATGATCATTTCTCATGTGTTGACCGTTTCTTTTAAAATTTTAATACAAACAAAAATCAATGTAAATTCAAACGTAGCGTGACAAATTTGCAGATTCCTACGCAAAGTTGTTCGTCTTGACACTTGAATTTGTTAATGATGGATTAATACGTCTTGTTTGGTTAATACCTTGATGGGTTCATTGACATTGAATTTAATGAACTTTTACATAATTATGGTAACACTATTGAACAAAATTCAAGGTACATACTTGGAAATATTTTTAAATTCAAAATAATAGAGTCAATAATTCATAGCCAAAGATTGTAACTATATACTAATGAGAATTGGTGTTGTTTTTGGAAGGAAATTGGGGCAAAGCTGCTTACAAATATTGGCCTTGGGATAGGTCCCCTCTACCCACAATAAAAATTGCGGGTGCCGCGCAGGGTGGGGGTGATTTAAAGGGATCTTCCCAAGGTTGCCCCCGCATATCTCGAAAACGGTTCGTCGTAGAAAAATAAACTCTGAAGAAAATATGAAACTGATAAAATTTCTTACAATTTACTTTGGCACTTATGCATATATTTTTATAGGAAATTAGATTCTCTACAACTTATCGCTTTACAACTTTGTGATTAAAAAAACAAGTTTGGCAAAATAATCGTTTTTTTTTAATGTTCAATTTTTCAAAGACTATATCTCAAAAACAGTTCTTTATTTTCAAATATAGTGCCAAAGTAAATTGTACGAAATTATATCAGCTTCATATTTCCTTCAGAGTTTATTTTTCTACGAATAACTGTTTTCAAGATATGCGGTGGCAACCGTGGGAAGGTCCCTTTAAATCACCCCCACTCTACGCGGCACCCGCAATTTTTATTGTGGGTAGAGGGGACCTATCCCTACACATTCCTGCAAAAATTGGAACTACATGGATTTTTTGGTTTATTTATTGTTTTCAGGCTTAGTTTGCCTGGACTAATGTATAGATGGGATAGTTGCTGAAAGCATATAAGCAAGAAACCGCCTTCAAAAAGATTTCATAATTAAGGCTGTGGAAGACTACCAAGTTGATAGGCTAGGTTTATAGTTTAAGTTGGTAATGCACGTACGTGGATTTTTTATCGCGGGTAGAGGGGACCCATCCCTACATATTTCTGCAAAAATTGGAACTACTTGGATTTTTTTTTCATATAAATTATTTTGCCTGGACTACATAGCCACCCAGGGATGCTATTGGCATAACAGCTGGTACACCAGAGGTATATCCATCTCGGTCCTTTAAACTTTATGGTTAATGATAAAACCGTTTAGGGTATCAATTTTGTTCATCAACATCGAAACTTTTTAACGATAACTGCTACGGATAAAATATTTCCACCATTTTGTGGTACATTTTCTCATCTACAAGATTGTAGCAAAAACTTTTTCTGTAAAATAAACCGTTTTTGAGTTATTTCCAAAAAACATATTTTTAGTGCTTATTTCGGCCGCAAAAAATTAAAATTAATTATTTTGAACTGCAATATTTTTTAACGGTAAATACACAGAAAAAAAATTCAGGACAGTTTTTTCTGGGAAATTGCTTCAGTTATAAGTTTGTATAACTAGCCATCTTAAACGTGATATTCGTATTTTTTTTGACCAGGTCAATGTCGCTGTACAGGGTATAGTTCTTGGTTGAACCTTCTCCTCCATAGCCCGTTAAAGCAGGTAGGGCCAACATTTTTTTTCAAAGAATCTTACGCTCGAAACGACTAAGGATATCTTCATCCGCTTTAGATAGAGTCCATGCCTCCTTTGTCTTTCGAGAGAGGGCTTTGCTAGTCAGTTGCCTTCCTAGCCCATAGAAATGCAATTAGAAACAGTAATTCTTCGCTTTATTTCTGACGAGATGTTGTTGTCAGATGTTATAGCGGATCCGAGGTAAAGAACTAACTACCTCAAAGTTGTACCTGTCTATTGTGATGTTTTGTCTAATCCGCCGGTGTTGTGTGTCCCTTCGTTTTGGTCTCATTGACTGCTAGTCAAATCTTAGCCTCTTCAGCTTCAATGTTAGCAAACGCTCCAGTGACAGCTCTCCGAGTTCTGCCAATGATGTCTATGTCGTCAGCGTATGCTAACAATTTCACAGACTTGAAAAAAATTGTCCCACTACTTGGGAGTTTCTTATAATTTTTGCAAGTATTAAGTTAAAGAAATCGCACGATAGCGCATCACTTTGTCGTAATTCTTTTTTGATGTCAAAAGCTTCTGTGAGGTCAGTACCAACCTTGACGGAGCAGCGAGAGTTCTCCATCGTCATCCTACCCAATCGGACGAGTTTTGTGGGGATGCCAAAACCAAACATGGCTTTGTATAGCTCTTCTCTATAAATGCTATCGTACGCGGCCTTTAAATTAATGAAGAGGTGGTGGGTATCGATTTGGAATTCTTGGGTAATTTCCAGTTTCTGCCGTAGCGTGAACATTTGACTTTCCTGCTCTGAACCCAGACTGATGGGGCCAATCAGGTTGCTGACGAAAGGTTTAAGGCGTTCACATAGTACGGCAGAGAGGATCTGGTATATGCACTCCACCAGGTCATCTCCGGCCGCTTTAAAAAGTTCGGCTTTCTTTGCAGCGCCGCTTTATATGCCTCTTGTTTGGCTGCATGGGCCTGCCTGCATTAGTCATCGAACCAGAGGTTTCGTGGTGGTCTGGAGAAACCTAGCACATCAGTTGCGGCAGCTCTGATGGTTTGTTGGCAGTGTTGCCACTGGTCTTCGGCACTTGATGCTGGCGGTAATGGGCTTCTTGAGAGGTTACGGGATATTCGATCGGCATAGATTCTGGCGTTTTCTTGCGATTGCAGCTTTCCGACGTCATACTTCCTCACAGTATTACTCCGTTGTTGTGGTGTTCGGGTTATTCGCATTCTTACCTTGCCTACAACAAGGTAGGGTTCGATGTTAGCTGATCGGAAGGTGCGAACATCCAAGATACTGGAGGCGTGTCTTGCATCGATCGCAACGTGATCAATTTGGTGGACGGTTTTTTAATCTGGGTGTCGCCAAGTCCCTTTGTGTATAACGAGATGAGGAAACCGTGTACTTGCAATGGTGACGTTATGTGCCATCGCTAAGTCTATTAACCTAAGTCCGTTTCCAGACGTTGTGTCGTGTAGACTGTTTTCCGACAGTCCTACCAAAGACTTCCCTTTTACCTATTTTGGCGTTAAAATCGCCTAGTACGATCTGAACGTCGTATTTAGGGCATTGCTCGTAGGTTTTGTCGAGGAGCTCGTAAAAGTTATCCTTGGTAGCGTCGTCTTTGTCCTCTGTGGAGGCATGAGCGCATATAAGGCTAATGTTGGCGAATTTAGCCTTGATACGGATTATCACAAGTCACTCACCTACGTGTCGAAAGTCCAAGACATCTTGCCTAGGTCTACCGCTTATGAAGAATCCGCACCCAAATAAACGCTGTGGTCTTCTTGCAGAATCACCGAAGTACACGTCACAGTTTTTCATCTTCCTTTTGCCCGGCCCATCGCATCGCATTTCCTGGATAGCAGTAATTCCTGATTTGTAACAGTCTTGGGACTCCGCTAGTTGTTCGGCTGCACGTGGTCTGTTAAGAGTTCTAATATTCCACGTGCTGAACCGAAGGTCGTTGCCCTTAATTCGTTTTTCCGGGTCGTCAACAGTTAATCCGTCCGCCTATTGGTCGCTTCGCAACTTTTTATATTCCATGGAGGGGTTATTAACCCCCTAGAGGGCCAGGTGCTTTGTTGGATTCCTTGGACAAAAGGAACTGAAGAGTCCGTAGTCAGTAACCCACTTCGGGGATATGAGCGCTGCCGTTGGCCTATCACGGGCTCATCCGCAACAACCTCTATTTCAATGCTCTGACTTTCATTGAATTGCCCCAATGACCTTATCTCCAAATACGTCGAAGTAGCTCATTAGGGCATCTGCTTTGTTGACTGTTGACGCCACCGTTGGTCCAATTGGTTGGGCTCATCCGTCGTACGTCCTCTTTCAGCTCGTGCAAGACTTCTGGTAATCGATCAGAACAGTCATTGAAGCAGAGCATTATAGTGTTGCTATTTTTTCTGTGTTCAACACTCGTGCTTATAAGTATAGCAGGAATGTTCGGATGGATAGACCAGTACCCGTTGGTTACTGCGGGGAGTTGCAGCACTGTGCATCACCTGTTTGACGCCGTTCAGTGCCTGCCCTATTCATACAGCAAACAGCACCCAACCACCGGTGCGGACATATCTGGAAGCACAAATATGGAAAGCTATCGTACTGTCGTCAGCAAAGCAGCTTAGATTTTAGTTTCAGGCAGAGCAGGAGGTCTTCTATAAAATGAAAAAGAGAGTCGGACATAATGGTGTGACCTGGGGCACACCCCTCGTTTTTTCTCCACGAGATATTTGTTCAGCTTATAATTAGCCAGCGTTTCCATGACCTTCTGGAATCAAAACCAGAAGTACGCAAGCAGGGTCGCATCTTAAAATTCAAAATCGTGAAACGACATTTTTTTTATTAAATGTATGAAATTGTGATTTTAAGGGAAATAATAAAAAAATAAAATCAAATTCTAAGAATAGAAGCAAATAAAGTGAAAGAGAATATAATGGAACTAGAAATATATTATAATTTCTCCTTTTTCATTGCAGATATGATACAATCCTGCAACTTTGTATCCACCATGCTTACAAATACTTGCTCTTATTAGCGGTCACAGCTTTGAAAAATTTGAAAAATATTAAAGGAAGTTCAAAGTTTTTATTCGATTTTTCTGACTTTTGATTGTTTGGAAAAATAACGTAAAACAGTTTTCAGCGAAAAAAATTAAACGCCATTTTATTTCCTTAGAAAATGTGAAGAATTTGAATTTTAATTGTAGGAACGGTTCTAAAATAAAACGGTTTTTATTTAACAACTTATTTATTTATAAAAAAATTAAACAAAATTAATATCAAAAATAAAAAAAAATATTTTAAAAATTAAAAAAAAATGTTCAAGAATGCAAACTTAAACACAAAAATTACTTACATTTCAAAACAAAATTAAAAAAAATCCATCTACCCGTTTTTAAAATATTGATTTTTGAAAAAAAATGAAGAATTTTTTTAAAAATACAAAAAAAGTTTTCGAAAATATTTAAATATAATAAAATAACTTAGGCTGCCAACATCTTCCTGAATATCAATTTTGATTAAAATCGGATGACCAATTTTGGAGAAATTCGAAGAAAAATATAACGGTTCTATGCGAGGTACCGTTTTTAGCCCACCATCTTGAATTTTTGTTTCACCAAAACACAACCTACACCTGATTTTTTTTCATAAAAATTCTTGAAGCCGTTTCCGAAAAAAATAAGCTTTTACTTAATAGTTATATGACAGATACCGTTAATATTTGAGCTAAAAAAAAGTTAAAAAATTCCCTGTAGAATGTCAAAATAACCTTGTTCCAAATTTAAAGACCAAACCGTTTAGGCTGTACATCCGTACAGACGGACAGACAGAAAGAATTTTGCCAGTAGCTCAATATGTTTCTCTATCATCGTAATGCCATGTCTCTGAATGTTAGAATTTTTGTTTACGAATGCATAACTTGCCTTATAGTCCCTATAAATCGCAAGCAAAAAGTTTATTTGAATCGCATTTGATTTTATAAAAATTCAATGAAACACAATCTTCAGAATTGAAAACGATTTGGCAATTTGTTTGTTTCGCACACCGGATCGGGGAGTTCATGATGTCGATTCCCGGTCTGTTTAATTATGAAATCATAAATTTTATCACGTCTTCAGGCTCAATACGATTTTTGATCTGTGAAAAAGTGAAAACAAACGTCAAAAACTTTTCACAATGATAAATTATTTTTTCACAACCAAATCATCCCGTGAAGAACACCATAATTTTAAGACTAATTTTGTATCAATCAACCATTATGTATGTATGTATAGCAAAGGCAAATTACAGCTTTTATAGATGAAGTTTAGTGTACCACAGAGCAGCACAGTCAAACACCACTGCAATGATGTAAATGAAATTCTTACTTTTTCTTATACCTTAAATCTTAAAACAAATATATAGTCCCGTCAAGTTCGCCCGTAAATTAGGGGTATCTACCCTTCCATAAATTCCCAGAAAGCTGACATTTTGAATGAATGTTAAGAAAACCATTTAAATGAAACTATGTAAAGTCTCCATCGATTCGACTTGCGCAAAAATTTGTATCCAAGGTCAAAGGTCACACAATTGTTTTGTTTTGGATTATTTTGCAAACAGGTTAATTTTATAATAAAAATTGTTGAGACAAAAATGTAGATCATGCAATTAATCTATAAAAAGTGCAATCACACTTTTTTCGCATCTAATTATCGCATTTCGAATCGCTTCTCGTATCGCATCGCTTTATCGCACCACTGTACGTGCCTTAGGAAAAAAGTGTGAGGGCACTTTTTATAGATAATTGCAAACATTGCATAGAAATATAAATAAACGTTCGTCTTATGGTCAAAACAGATGTGCAGCCTTTTCCTATTCAGCCAAATTAAAGTACGCAGGTTCTTATGAGGGAACCACCATTCGAAGATCTGCATGCAGCCCGCTCTGCACGATGTCTCTATTCCTAACATGGATGTCTAGTTTCATTGCAGCTACAACAACAAACGAAAAAAATGTAAATAAAATATATCTGGCAATACTGATATATATCACACTTGCCAATCATCGTTACCGCTGTGGCACTTTTGCTACCACTTTTCTTTCTGTGCTACTTTTTTTGAAATTCAGGGGATAGAAATAATTCATCATAGTTTTTATGGTTATGTTATATTTTTTCATTCATTTACATACATGAATATGATACTATAAAAAAATATTTTTGGTTAGTGGAAAGATGGAGGACCGTCTCGAAACCAACTGCGTGCTGTTGATATGTGTTATGTGCTTTCTGTTTTTCCGTCCTCTTTCTATCTTCTGTTCTGTCCTGTATCAATGTCGTCTTGTGTGTTGTCTTTGTAATTGTCTGAGCCGATGGCCTCAGCAGCCAGTGCTCATAAGTGTCTCTGCTTCGTAGATTTACCTACGGAGCAGATCAATATGTAATGTAATGTAATGTAAAAAAAATAAAATCTTTGCCATTTCCTTCGGGAAATATACACATTCACAATATACAACTTGTTGACAATTTTTTGTCGTACAGAAGTCGGGTAATATTAACAACCCCAAACAGGAACTTAATAAAAATAAAGTAATACACAGGTAAATAACTGTAACCTATCTTCTAAAACTTGAAATCATTGCTTACAATATTAAAAAAAAAATATTGCTTCTAAGTGTTAAGTCTTCATTTAAAATAATTTCTGTAGTTGCAATTTTTATTCTACAAATTTGATGGTCACACAAATTTGAATTTATTTGTATCGTATTGTTTGAGGCACATCGCTGCATGCATCGATGCAGGCAGCCTCTGCACATATGTTTTCAACTTCCCATGCTAAACCCCTGGCCCTCTTATTCCGGCCCTGGTTAGAAACGCTTACGTAGTGACTGTAATGACAATCTCTCAAACAGCGAAATTCATAGTGCCATACTCCAATTCGAGACAACAGTTACCAATGCCTTGGGAAAGCTTAAGACTGTAAAAACTAGCAGAGACCGATATGCGAATATGCCGGAACATATACAGGCCATATATGCTCACAGACAGAGACTCCGCAAAAAGCTTCAACGGATATACGACAGGTTGTTCAACAGAGAGAACGACGAGTATAGACGCATATACTCCGAACTCCAATGCACCAACACCATGCTCAACCAGGCAGTGAAACATCACCAGGAGAATGAATTCAGGAAAAGACTTGCGAACATCAAACCGGGACCCGATGCCTTCAAGAAAATTAACCAGCTCATTGGGAAAAAGAGCTCGATTCCAGATACAATAACGCACGGCCAACATTCTGCAATAACACCAATCGAAAAAGCAGAAGCTCTCGCTAAGCATTTTGAAGAGACCTTCAAGGATCGCCCGCCCAATCACCTTCCTGAATTCATCGAAGAATTTGAAAACAAGTTTGAAGAAGTTGCAGCCTCTAATACTTCAATCATCAACTTTAATGAGGACAATCCTGCACTCGGACCAACTGGAGATGCTTTTACTTCCATCGAGGAAGTAACTGACATAATCCACGGAGTAAATTCTAAGAAGTCAGCAGGAAATGATGGGATTTCTAACTTTCTGCTTAAAAAGCTACCAAATCTCGCCATCCTACTGCTGACGATCATCTTCAATAACTGCCTTAATAACAGCTACTTCCCCGAAACATGAAAAACGGCAAAAGTGGTGCCCGTTCCGAAGAAAACAAACAGGACTAGCGTCGAGGGATATCAGCCGATTTTGCTTCTATGCTGTGTCAGCAAAATCCTGGAGGGACTTATCCTGAGAAAGCTTCATCATTTCTTCAGGGAAAGGGAATTCATACATGAATGTCAGTATGGTATCCGAGCACGACACTCCACCATCCATCCGCTTCTTGGACTGCACTCCGATGTGACACACGGACTGGACAGGAAAGAGACGACAGTCGCCTGTTTACTGGACATCGAAAAGGCCTTCGACACAGTTTGGATAAAAGGACTAATATTCAAACTGTCAAGGACTACCTGAACACTTAGTAAGATTAAATTAAATTTTCTTACACATAGATCCTTTCATGCACAGGTAAACAAAGAATATTCACAAAGAAAGACGATCAGCACTGGAGTTCCACAAGGTTCCAAGTTGGGCCCCATACTTTTCAACCTTTATACAGCTGACCAGCCTACCAACATCCCAGGGACAAAAACGAAGCTATATGCCGATGACTCCTTAACATATGCAACATCCATTTCACCAGAAATCGCAGCCAGGAGAGTTGAAGGTCACATAAGAAACTTGTGGGACTACTACCTTAAATGGGGACTAAAAATAAATAGCGATAAGAGCATGCTTATCTGCTTCAGATAACAACAAGAGGACGGAGACGTTTCGAATCACGCTGTGATAATATAAGTATCAAGCTACCAGACAACACAGTGATAAGGACAAAGACAACAACAAAAGAAGAAGAAACAGACTAAGCACTAATACTAAGCTCCTCATCTTTAAACAGCTGATCCGTCCAGTTCTGACGGGGGGTCTTGAACTTGAAACTCTCCGGCGGCGTAGAATTGACGGTGAACTGCCTATCAAAATGGTAAGCTTTCTCTTGAGAACTAAATCGGTGGTGTATCCTTGATTCCTTGAGACATTTGTTGGAGTCGAGAACAAAGAGGAATTCTTAATTTTTTTTTACAAATGACCAAACATAAAATCCTTTAATTAAACATAACTTAATTGGAAGAAAAAGTACCACTTAAGATATTTATGTTAGACATTTATTTTCCTTTATTATTGATTTTTGCATTTGTTATTGTGATGATCCTGCTGATAATATAAATACAAAATTAAATACAAATGAATTAAATGGAAATGGAATGTACTGTCAGACTCGATCGAAGATGTCGTGGAAATTCTTGAAATTCTGAAAGTAGTTCTTCGTAAAATGTACAAGAGGAATGAATATTTGTACTCTCTTGACGAACTACCTTTTTATAAAAGATTTCGCTTATCAAAGAAAATAACTATAATTATATTGAACGAAATAGATTGCTCTCCATCCAAAAGGTAACATTTTATTTGAAATTGTAGATATGTATGTAGTTCAAAATCTAATAAAGATAAAAATATTTCTTTTCCTAAAAGAACAATTTTATCCTTTTTATTTGTTTAACAGGCTTAATGATAAATAAAAACACATACACCTACAAAATAATAGAAATAAAATTGTGTTTTAATTGAGAAAGGAATGTTTTTATTTTTAGTTCGGAGGAAACAATAGCTTTGTTCGATGTCGGCACTGGGGCGCTCTCATGCGCCTCTAAGGCTAGAGATGCTGCACTGAGCTGTTCGACCCATATAATCGGTTGCGTCCGTTGCGGCAACGAATCCGGTGACCATCATCCATCATGCGATGGAAAGAGGTGACCAAAACGAGAATAAGATACCCAACAATAATAATAATTATAAGCCGTCAATGCTAAAACAAAAAAATCATCCGAAATTGAAAACCCCAGCCCACACAGTGGATATCGTACTATTTCAAAAAGAAACTTCGACTGATAAAGAACCAAGATCTACACAACAAATTGTGTTGACAAAAGGCTTCAAAAATAATTTTGCAGTCCGAACAGCTGGATAATACTCCTTGGACTTCAAGAAGAGGACCAATTGCCTCTACTTTGCAAAGCAGCAAGATATGTGAGCTTTCAAAGATTTAACTAGTGAAACTGCAATATGACACGTTGAAAAAAGAAGCTATCATAAACAAATACCAAAGAAATATTGAGCATGAGCTGAAGCGAACATCCTTAGAACTAAATATCGCAATTAAAAATGAAGTTTTAAAAAAATTACAAAAAGGAGACTGCACAACAAAAGATGCCCAAAATCATGGACGTATTATATAATATATATATATATAATACGTCCATGCCCAAAATATTCTCAGACATTGAATTTTTTTTTTGAAGAAATGGCCCGAGCTTTTTTAAAACTAATCACTTTCGTTTTTCGTATGTTGTATGAAAATGTTAACATTGAATGAATGAATAATTCAAACAATTTCTAACTGAATTAATAAAATAATTTTATTTCCAAGAGAAGAAAGTAAGAAGGTCATCCGCCCACAATTTTTAAATTTAATTTTTAAGACGAAAAAATTGGAAATTTTTTTTAGAAGTAACATTAATAACGAAAATTGAAAGAAAAAGAAAATTGAGGAGTAATTTTACTAAAGCAGAGGCTTAGTAGTGTCCCGTGGCTTAGTGGTTAGTGTGTCGGGCTGCTAAGCGAATGAGCCTGGGTTCAAATCATAGAGTAAATATATTATATAGAGGAAAATCTTTCCAACGTTCCACGCCTCAAAACCCTCAATTTTCGTTGTTGCTTTGGTATATCATTCATTGTGTTTCGTGTTTTCTTTTGTATATCATTCATTGTCCGCGTAAAAAAATTATGTGGTGAGTTTTTTTCATTTTGACATTTCATTTTGTTCTTGTTGACAACAATTGTAAGTAAATTGCTTTTGTTTACACAAAAAAAAAATGAAAATATTAAAGTTAAAATAATTTTTTTTAGTTCGACAATAAACTGAGAAGAATTCTTCAGGCGCTCTATCGGTACATTCTATATGGACAACCAGGATTTGCTGGGTCATCTTTCTGAAAAGGTTTCATGTCGCTCTCGTAGTTCGGAAGGAAGTATCTGAGGATCATGAAAACAGCGTTGAGGCTTGTTGCCATATAAATCCATAATAAGCGGCATATCATTTCGACAAAAAAAACTAGTGCACAGAAGACATTTCGTTTTCAAATTCTGGTTTTTCAATAAAAAAAAACAGCAAATAAATTTATACATTTTATTATATTACTTGATATATTTATGTATATATTACATATGTATCTATCAACAACAAATTTGTGGCTGATAGAATGATCGATTTGTATCGATATTTTTAATAGCCGTAATACCAAGTCTATGAAAACCAAAAAACAAAACAGTCATCAACAAGACGGTCTTAATACTAAGTGGAATGATACCGGGTGCCTTGAATCCGACACGGAAACGACCTTTAGTATTCTCACTTGCCATCTAAATCAATGTCCAAAGCATCAACGACACGGCCCAAAAGCTCATCACTGACTGGAATGTCCACAATAGCACCGGTATGCTTGACAATATCTTCTTGTTTGATCAGCTTGTCGTTACAATATGACAACACCGACATTGTCGGGTTCCAAATACAAGGCCATACTGGAATAAAAAAGTCAAATAAATGCTGTAAAGATGTATCAAGAATAATGTTTACCTTCAATCGGCCTTTGCAAGTAGCCTGTGTAGCAGCCTTGGGAAGAGTGCGAGCCAAAGAAGACGCCAAACGTGTAATGCAATCGGGATCATTCTTGGTGGACGAGAAATAACACACACAATTGTTGACTGATACAGAGGTTGGGAATCCATTTCTTTTTTTTTTAGTGGTTTAATTTTGTAAAAAGGATACAATAATTAACGGAGTTCCTTCATTTCAAACAATTTGTGAGAATTTCATAAAATACCATCAACGACGACGACGTGCCTGCGGAGAATACTTGATACAAGATACAATTCTCACCAGGCACGTCGTCGTCGTCTTTCGATGGTGGTATTTTGTGAAATTCTCACAAATAGTATAGTTACTCTATGGTTCGATTCCAGCTCATAACCATCTTTTTTTCCGGGGTACTGCCTCTTGCGAGGAACTAACCTCCAAGAGTAAAATTTGTCTCGAAAAAGTGCATCTCATGTAGCCGTTTGGACTCGGCGGTAAACTGTAGGTCCCTTCCATTCTTGTAGATCAACAACACACACACAGGAATGGTTGAGAGTATTAGTCACTAGGCCTTGGCTCCGTAAGGAGCTGTCGCGCTAATAAATTTATTTATTTAGAGGTTTAGTTTTAATAATTTCTGGGACCTAAACCTATTGCAAAAAATATTATTAAAAACTAAACTAATTAAAAAATTAAAGAATTTTCGAAAAAACATATTTTTCTTTATTTTTACAGTACATTACATATTGATCTGCTCCGTAGATAAATCTACGAAGTAACTAACTGAGTAACTACTGAGGCCATCGGCTCCGAATTTTTTATTTTATTATATACATGCATATGCAGTCACTAAGCAATAATCTAGCATAAGAACGGGTTCGTGCGACCCAGTGGTGCATTTGATTTAAATTTTATTCGACGATGTGACCGCACATATGAGCAAGTACGTGCAATTTATTTTTCGTTGAACCTGAAGTTGCGATTATAGTAGGGAAGGCCACCGTAGAAAACTACCTCATCGTGCCAATGGAAATTTAACCGTTAAGTAATGGTAAATTACATACAATTTACAAAACCGCTGATCGGACACTTTTTTCGGCCATTTAGCGGTAAAATGGCCACTTCCGGTTGCGTTTTTTTTTGTGTTGGCCTACCTTAGCGGGCCAACGAACAAATGGGGTTTCCAATGAAAGCTTAGACCATCTTTTTTGAGAATCTGCTGGTCGGACAAACTTAACATGGGCCAAAATTGCGTCCGACCGTGTTTAATATTAATTTGCCTAAAAAAAAGGCGATCCAATGAGGTAGACTAACACAATAAACACAACCGGAAGTTGTGTTTTAAATATTTTCCAATGTTTTATTACTTATTGACTAAATTTTCTATTGACTCGATGAGGTAGTTATCTTAGGGCCGCCTCCTGGATTGTTTATTAGGCAATACATTTTTGTTGGTGTAAATCAAAATCCAAAGAATTTAAAAAGTTTTGAGGAGGAGGAACCCATTAAACGTGAACTTAAGTAGCGCTGATCTTTCTAATTGTTTCCTCCGAACTAAAAACATTCCTTTCTCAATTAAAACACAATTTTATTTTTATTATTTTGTGTAGGTGTATGTATGTATTTATTTATTATTAAGCCTGTTAAACAAACATAAAGGATACAAATTATTACACAATTACGAATAGCTTAGATAGGATACATATATAAAAACGTGTGGCAAATTAGGAGTGCAAACCGAACCATGAAAAGTATCTTCAAAAATAAGACACATTATGTGCACTATGCTTAAAATCGCCTTTCGGCGACTAACAAATTTAAGGAATACATGTGGGCTTTAAAATATATCATATCAGCTAGGCACCTTTCGCTATCCTTTTTTCCTTCTTTCTCACCCTTCATTTTTTCTTCTGTGTAACTAAACAATTTCAAATTTACCTGAACAACATTTTAAATGGTCCGCAGTTTTCACAGGGGGTATATCTTTTGTATTTTCTTTAATTTCAGATATAATATTTTGAATTTTCGCTAATATTTCTTTCGATTCGTTTGAACTCAATCGTTTATTCATGACAGCTTCATCTAGGATGGTTTGATTTTGTTCTCCATCATCACCATCACTGCTCGGTGTGTGAGAAATACTTGGTTCGATGCATATGTTTTCCATGGCGGTGTTGAGAGTTTCATTTAATTGTAAGTTGCTCGGTATGTCAACTCCCAAATTCGATACAAGTTTGTTTAGCGTTGTTATTTTTTCGCGCAAGTCTTCGCGTTCTCCAAGAAGCAGCTGAAGTTGTGCTGCCTTCTCATATTCACGCTGTTTGAGAATACGCCTCTGGGTTTGGTAGAGGGCGATGTATTCACCGATTGTCTCGGTCTCTCCTTGAAGTTGAAGCACCAAATGCTCTAGACGTTGTTTTTCTTCTGTTAATTCGGCCGTTTGAGTCATTAGCTTAGTGAAACGATTCTGAAGCTTCGTTAAGGCTTCTATAGTAGGAATCGTTGGTGGTTCATCATAACGATATTTGGGGTGTTGGTGCTGGGGTGTCATTGATGTCGAAGCATTGCTTTGCTCTTTGGAATGCTTATGTTCATCTAGACTCGTAAGGGAATGAGAATGATTTTGATCGCCATGATCAGACGAACATTCGGAATGCTCATCGTGGTTGTGTTCACCGTCGTTATGATCATGATTATGAAGGTGATCGTGATCATGGTCATGATGTTCATGTTTGTGTTCGTAATTTACTTCTTCATGATGATCGTTTCCATTCTCTCGCGGACTCATTTGCCCACTTTGATACTTGTGAGAGTATTCACTTGCTTCATAGTGCTGCATCCTATCCAACTGTTGCTTGAGCATCAGATTCTTTCTTGACATATCGTTATTCTCATGCGTCAGCCGAATCATCTCTTCGTCTTTCAAATTAAGTTTCTCATCAAGTTTCTTGATTTGGTCTTCCATACTGGAGAAATTACTGCGAATTTCGCGATTGACATACTCCTCGGCGTCCAATTTGTTAACCAAATCGGCTTTATCGTTTGTCAATTGAACAAACTTCAATTCTAATTCGTCAAGTTGAGTTTTTAGAGTGTCATTTTGCGTTAGAGCCCTAGATGCGGCTATCTTATCACTTTCCATCGTAGCTAAAAGCTTATGACTGTCTGGACGCTCGGAGATAATATTTTCAAGATGTGCTTCCATTTCGGTTATTTTATTTTTTTTTTCGGTTAGGCTTAAGTTAAGTGCTTCAAACCGGTCTTCCTGTGATTTGATTTTTAATTGGAATTCATAACGTTCAGATTCGAATTCGGAGATTTTGCTTTTAAGCTGCTCTATTTCTTTAATGTAGACTTCATTAACTTCGTATTGCTGAGATAAAGAAAAAAATATTATTAATTCGAAAAATTAAAATTAAATGTGTAATTTACAAAATAAAAGAAATTCAAGATTTCGATAACAATGTTTGGTTTCAAGAACCGATGTCATAGAGTAGCAGATATGAAGTCGATGTTAACAATTTGGAGAAACTACTTTAACCAGTCGTTGAATGACGATGACTGCCAATTTCCCGCCAACGATCGACCTGGACTATTCAACCTAGATTAGAACCAAGAGTTAAATCCGCCCGACCAAAATGAGTTCAAAGTAGCCACTGTCAGACTAAAAACGCTGAAGATGACCTGGCTGATCAGATGCATAAACCAATTCATCTGTAAAACATGGTCGGAGGAAAGTATGTCCGATGATTGGAATCTCAGTATCATCTGCCCGATCCACAAAATAGGAGGTCGACTGCTCTTAACTAACTATAGAGGAATTAGCCTTTTAAATATCGCATCGCTTATAAGATCCTGTCTAGGGTTTTATGTGAACGTTTTAAGCCGTTTGGCGACGGAATAATTAGAGAGATAGGAAAGAATTTTTTTTTTTTGACGGTCTAGGAGTATCGAACTGACGACGTCCGGGTCAGAAGCAAACATCTTATCTACTGCACAAATGCCGCCCGCACTTCGAAAATCTACGATCGACTACATTTTCACATTGCGCCAGTTCCTGGAGAAACCCCAAGAATTTAACATCGAGAACCACCATATGTTCCATCGATTTTAAAGCAACATTTGACATTATAAACATGGGCTAACTGTATCGAGCCATGTCTAGTTTTAGAATTCCTGCTAAACTGATACTTATCTTATCTTATCAAGATGACGGTGGAGAATGCGGTCGCTGCCCCGTCAAAATTGGCAGGAATACTACAGAGATCTTAAACACCGACATAGGGTTACGACAAGGTGACGCACTGTCATGCAGCTGTTTCAACATTGTGCTTGAAAAGATAGTACGGAACAACGCAGCTACTTGGGTTTGCTGACGACATTGATGTGATAGAAAGAACCGAACGGGCAGTTACCGGTGCTTTCACTTCCACGGATTCAGACTGGCAAGTATAACTTCAAGGTGAATTTGTATAATTGGGTACTGCTGTGAGCACCGGGAAACAACATCAGGGCAGAAATCAAGCGTAGAATGACTCTTGCTTATCGCTGTTACTTTGGGCTGAGTAAACAATTAAGGAATAAAGCCCTATCAAAAAGAACCAAGGAGACGCTATACAAAATACTCATCATCCCGGTCCTGCTATGTGGTGCAGATATGGTCCCTTTCCCATTCGGATAAAAGCTCCCTCTTGGTATTCAAAAGAGAAATACTACGCGCAATTTATGGCCCTGTTTACGATCCGGTTACTAACGAGTGGCGAGGGAGCCAATCGTCAAGGCAGACCGCATTTCCGATGGAACAACCAGGTATATGGAGACCTCAGACTGCTTGTTGTGCGAAACTGCGAGACGGTGGTTAGAGATCGAGCCCGCAGGAGGGGTGTATTAAGCCCAACACGAGATGAAGCACCAGCAAAATTAAAAAAAAGCAACCAACCCAAATGTGGAAGATCCTAAGCTCGTTGAAGACGGATGTCGAGGTGCGCGCACAATTAGTTAAACGAAGTCCAAACAAATAATTGTTGCGCGTTGTTATCGCGAGTGCTTTAAGGAAAAAAAATAATACACGCTCGTTGAGAAATTAGAAAAAAACCCCTCGCGTGTGCTGTAAAAAAAAAAAATAATAGTGTTCACTCGTGTCGTAGGATGAATGAAAAAGATGCCCACTCGCGCTGAAGAAGAAAAAAAAAATAAATAAAACGCATTCGCATAACAAATTATCCTCTATTCTGTCCCAAGACCTTTGTGCTTAACTGCCTCTTTCTTATCTACTGTAGGCATCGTATGACCATACAATGCTTGCGGTAAATAGATAAGGGCATCTGAATTTGTCTTATTGTGCTGAATGTTTGGATTGATTTTTTGAAAACAGGCTGTCTTATGGGCATAACACCTAAGACAGTTTGATTATTACAGAAGTTAATTTTGATTTTCACTGCGCAGTTCGACTTAATCAGAGTTGTGTTTTGTATGTAAGTATTTTTAAATGGTAAGTGATTTTTGTGTCGTGTATTCAAATGTTCGTGGTTTAAGAAAGAATTTCTTTCACGTGTACGTCTACACTGTTCAACACAGGCCAGCTGTTTTGGCATTAAGTGAAACTCAGGTTGGAGCAAATACTGATTTATCAGAATTTGCTCTACATGGGTATAGCTTGGTGCCATTACTCTTTTCTCATCATGGTCTCGTGGTCTATGTTAGGAATGATATTGCTTGCCAGAGCCTTCCCCAATATGGGCAATGTTCCAACACGGACTTTAACTTCTTATGGCTCAAATTCACTGTCCGCAAGCATGTCATTCATTATTGTTTTATTTACAGGAGTCCAAATCTTGACAGTAATTCGACTTGTAACGAGTTTGATGCACTGTCTGATTCCATCTCGAAAATTGTTTCCCTTTGTCCTCGCACTGAAATCGTTATTGCGGGCGATTTCAATGTACACAATTCCAACTGGCTCCGCTATTCTGGTCAGACAACACCCGAAGGAAGGTATGTCGAGCTCTTTGCCGGGTTACATCACCTTACCCAACTGATCGATGTGCCAACGCGTATACCGGATGTTGCTGGGCAAGCAGCCCATACTCTTGACTTGTTTCTTACTTCTCACCCTGATAAATATACCACTAGTGTAACTTCTCCATTTGGCACTTCAGACCATTGTATCATTTCAGCTAATTTCTCATCCCCCACCCATCCAGTTAAAGAAAAACTTCCCACCAGGACCGTTTGGCAATACGAGAAAGCCAACTGGGACGGCCTGAATTTCTTTTTCCGAAACTTTAACTGGTCACTATGCTTCCTCGATAGTGACATTGATGCCAGTGCTGAAATGATCACAAATGTGATTCTTCTAGGGATGCGTGCTTTTATTCCTAACAGAGTAAAAAGCATCAAACCTAAAGAAATGTCTTGGTTTAATTCTGAGTGTAAAGAAGCTATCAGGCTCAAAGAAGTAAGTTTCCGATCTTACAAAGCCAACCCTACAGAGGAAAATCGGAAAAAGCACAAACAAGCAAGGAACTCATGCAACTCCGTTATAGAAAGAACCAAATTTTTGCATGACCAAAAATTACGGCAAAAAATTCTGCAGTGTCCCAAAGGCAGTAAAAATTTTTGGTCATTTGTAAAAAATATAAAAAACTCCTCGACATCTTCGGTTCCAACGCTCATCGAAAATAACAAACCAATTGTTTACTCTTCAGAGAAGGCAAACTTGCTCGCCGCCCATTTCGCTGCCAGCTCCACGCTGCCTCAAAGCAACGTTGCCCCTCCTGTACTTGAGAATGTAAATTTTTCCATGGGACACATTTTTTTCCGCACTCGTACAGTAGCAAGAGTTCTCAAAGATCTCGATATACACAAATCCGCTGGCCCGGATGGTATACCCCCGATTCTTCTGAAGAGGTGTTCTTCCACACTGGCAAAGCCACTGCGTAAGCTTTTCCATCGCTCCTACTCTTCTGGAATCTTTCCTAGAAGATGGAAAACAGCATTTGTCCAGCCTGTCCCTAAGAAAGGTGACCCATCCTCCCCCTCCTCCTACCGACCCATAGCACTGACATCCCTTCTTTCTAAGGTCATGGAAACACTGATTAACCGTCAGCTTAAGGAATATCTCGAAGATCGTAAGCTTCTCCATGACCGTCAGTATGGCTTCCGCAGCAACCGTTCCACTGGTGATCTGATGGCATATCTCACCGAACAGTGGAACAAATCTTTACATCGCTTTGGTGAAAGTAAGATTATTGCTCTTGATATCTCCAAGGCATTTGATAGAGTTTGGCATGAAGCTCTCTTATCGAAAATGCGTGCTTTTGGGATCGATAATACTCTTGTTCGTTGGATTAGAAGCTATCTTCTGGACCGTTCAATACAAGTTGTATTGGACGGATTCAAGTCTGATTCCCATAAAATAAATGCTGGTGTGCCCCAGGGCTCTGTTCTGTCTCCGACTCTTTTCCTCATTTTTATAAATGATCTTCTGTCTGTTACTTCTAATCCACTTAACTGTTTTGCTGACGACTCTACCCTCAGCTTTTCATATTCGTTCGATAATTCACGTCCTTCGCCTTCGGACGTACAATTGCAACGGTGCCGTATGTCAAGCTCATTAAACTCCGATTTATACAGCATTGTTAAATGGGGTAATAGAAATCGTGTGGAGTTTAATGCTTCGAAAACTCAATGCTGTCTTCTGTCGTTAAAGCTAAACATTCCCCCAATGCCATTGTCCATGAATGGCACTTACATCGAAGAAACCGAAAAGCTCTCAGTACTCGGTATGTGTGTCAACGACGACCTCCGTTGGAACGACCATATATTTGAGATCGCTAAGAATGCTGCAAAGTGCTTAGGTTTTCTGTATCGGTGTAAGAAGTACTTTTCCCCATCTGATCTGGCTACAATTTATAAAGCGTTTATACGCCCTAAACTCGAGTATAACTCCCACCTCTGGGCAGGTGCTTCGCAAACATCGCTTCACCTGCTTGATAGAATACAAAATCGAGCGTTAAGATTGATAGGTAATAGAACTGCCGCTGAAACAATTGCCCCACTCGAACACCGACGCAATGTTTCATGTCTTTCCTTATTTTATCGTTTCTTTTACAAAAAATGTGCACTCGAAGTAGCCAGTTGCATTCCTCCCCTTAAAAGTTTCTCCCGTAATACTCGTCTCGCAAGGAATGCTCATCAGTTCACCCTTGAGCCTAATTTCGGACGTACCGTGAAATATAGGGATTCTTTTTTTAGCCGAACGACACGAATCTGGAATAGTTTACCCGGCGGGATTTTCCCTTGCCATTTTGATCTGCAAACATTCAAAACCAATGTTAATCGGCACCTCCTATCTCTCCCCTCCCTATCTTCGTAATGCCCGCGCAGTGTGTTCTACATTAAAAGGGAAACACATAATCCCTTGTGCGCGCGTTAATTATAAAAAAAAAAAAAAAAAAAAAAAAAATAAAAGCTCAACAAACACTACATTGACGTGATCAAGATATGAAAAGCCAGCAGATGAGATTGTTGGGTCGCTTGGGTCGCGTTGTCATAAATTCTCTTGCTATTCAAAATTTACCTTGTTTTCCTTAACCTGATCTTGTAGCGAGATAGATTTTTGGATTTCCTTTTCCAGTCCACTTATGTGATCAATTAACTGTTTTTCACGTTCTTGTAGTTTTGAAGATTCCTCAGTCAGTTCACTGTTCTTATCGCTCAAGCTCGCAACTTCGGCGTTCAAATGTTGCACATAAGTCTGATACTGTTGATTGGCCTGTTCTTTATCACTGGTCAACTGTTGTACCATTGCCTGCAAAAATCATGATAAACTGCTGCGGTTCATAATGAATATTTTAAAATCTACTACCTGCAAATCTCTTATTTGTTGTTCATACATAAACTGGGTTTGTGTTAGTGATTCTACACGATTGTCCTTAGTGACACTAGCCTCGTCCGACAATTGATTGATTCGAATCTTTGTCAACTCCAGTTCGTTTAAGGCTTCCTTCAACTCTTTGCTAAGCGATTGGTTTTGTTTCTTTTCAATTGTAAGAAGCTTTCTAGTCTCTTCCAAGTGTTCAACTTGGTCTTCATATTTAGATCGAATTTCTTCCATCTGAACATGCAGAGTTAAATGCTTTGATTTGAACTCACTCATCACTTGACGCTCATTCGTGAATTCGTGTTGCAGATCTTGCAGGCGTTTTGATGTCAACTGAAACTGTGCTTGTAGTTCTTCATTTTCTAACTCTTTCTCCCTACAAATATTGCGCAGCTTGTTTAACTCAGACGACAATGCGGCTTTTTCTGTGATTAGGATTTGTATGGTATCAATGCTGCCGCTGTTTTGATTTGGGATATAAGTTGATATCTCTTCTGCTTCTTCCTCTGTAGCCGCAGTTGGTTCACAGAATGGCACTGAATCTGCAACTACATCCACACCACTTTCGAATGTTGGTGACGAAGATACATTTGCCATGCAATCAATAACTTCCGTGCCAGTTACATCATTCTGGCTAGACACATTGTCGGTCTGGCAGCCTTCTTCATTGTCCTTTTTTTCTTTAGACTGGTATTCCTTGAGCTTTAAATTTATGTAAATATTTATTTTATTTAGTGTGACGTGTCGTCTTTATCGAATATTTCAAGGGTCGTTTTTTTTTTTAAATAGGACGTACCTTTTTTCGAGCTGCTGCTATTTTTTTGGCTTTGTTTTCCTTTGAATCCTCTGGCATTATGAAGTATCTTCTTTAATTTGTTGTTTACGTTTTTAAGTTAGAACGCTTATTTATTTTAGTTTAAAATAATTTCGGTTAAAATAAAAACATTTTTTGCAAACCTATCAACACGAAAATTATGTGGAATAATTTTTGACAGAGGCGAAAAGTTTTGAAAGAAAATAAGCGAATTTAAATAATGGCGGCGACGGTACAGGGTGAGCAAGTTATTGGAATATTATTTTTTTTTTCATTTCTAAAAGCTTGGAAGATTTTATATTTTTTGTATGTTTATATTTTTAATTGGGATTATAACTACGTACATAGGTACTATAATATCCGTCGTCTACTGCATGCGCAACGAAGTCAATTAATGGCGTCCAATTGTTTATTCAATTCTATAGTTGAAACTCCAAATTTAGAGCCACGTACACTAGTGTACAAACTCAAGTTGCACGCGTTGAGCAACGCAATTAGAATATTTTTGTCTTAAGCAAGTTGGCCTAGTTGCCAAACTCATTAAATTGTTGAATAACCTCGTACACCTAGTTGATATAATTTGTATGATTTTTGCTTTTGTTTTTTGTAAATTGCAAGTACATTCTGCAAGGGTTTCAATTGAATTAAATTCAAAAATTCAATTAATTAAATAAAACTGACTTGAACAGATAATGCGCATCCAATATCCTCGAAGTCGTTGCTCAACCCGTTGCGCAATGATGGCCAATGAGCAACATGACCTCATACACAAGTTGAGAAACACGTTGATAAGCGATCTCCAACTATCTCAAATGAGTTGATTGAACAAAGTTGAGAACTTCGTACTTCGAGTTAAATGAGTTGAATACTATAATGATGCGTTGAGCATGTAGTTGACGACAGGAATATAAGGCAAGTTTAGGGTTCGCGAATATAAGAAAATAGATAACAATCAAACATGACATTATGGTCATAGAGAAGCCTAATAAAGTTAGTGACACAAAATGTTTGTCTTTCTGGGTGTATAACGCGAGTTGCAGTCTAAACAGCTTAAGCAATTACCTTCTACTTTAGTACGTGTGATTTAAGGCATTTCTCAGAGGGGTTTTTGAAATTTTATTTTTAGGGCTAAAAATAACGGTACCTGCCATTTAACCGTTAAAGAAAAGCTTATTTTCTCGAAAACGGCACCAACGATTTTGATGAACATTTTTGAGAGCATACATTTTTTTTCTTATCTTAGCGCGCGCACAAGGGACTACTTGTTCTCCTTTTAATGTAGAGCACACTGCGCGGACATTAGAAAGATAGGAAGGGGAAGGACAGGAGGTGCTTGCAGATCAAAATGGCAAGGGAAAATCTCGCCGGGTAAATTATTCCAAATTCGTGTTGTTCGGCTATGTAGGTATTGGTTAAATCTTATCAAAAAAATTGTTTGTCTATAAAGTCGGACGATAATTTTACGTGATTAAGTCATAAGCAAACATTGATGACAAACAACGCCAACAAACAGCCCGTTAAATCACACGATATTCAATTCCTCTTACTCCACTCCATACGCACTTCCACTCCATAAGCACTTTATTATATATTTGTAATTACATGACAGTAAGAAAAGAAAAAGTAGTAAAATACCCTTACCCTCATTCCCTTCCGTTTTCTTTCATTTCAACGATTGATTAAGATTTGCTCTTTTCAATGAAACTTGTTTCATCATTTAATCCTAGTATTGGTCATTCACTGACGAGCATACACAGTATTTGATATCACACAGAAAAATACCAGGCATGTACTGTATATATATTTAAAATGCCATATTTGTATTTTCTTCAAAAACACCTTTATTTGTTATTTTGTATATTTGATGGATATTTGTTAATTTTTTGACTAAGCAAGGGCTGGCACAAGTTCACAACAAACAACAAAAATAACAAAATATTTTCCATTTGACGTTTGACCGAAAGACTATTTAGATGTATGTGTGCATTCAGATCAAATCTGCCAACCCATCAGAGATCAAATCTTTCGTGTTGAGATTTGATCTAGATTTGCTCTTTTTCTTGCAATGAAACTCTCGAAATTGAAAAAGATCAATTCTTTTGACAGAAAGAGCAAATCTTTTCTTGAATGAAACTCGCTATAAGTACATCGTGGCTACGTCTGCGAGAAGTGTTGGTTCAAATAGCGGAGTATGAATTTGAAGTAGTGCAGTCATTTAATCACCTTGGGTCAAAAGTTACGTCAAGGCTCTTTAAATCCACAGTACACATATCAAAGGTAATATCCATGGACGTATTATATATGGACAATAATTGTTAAAAAAAATGTCTCCAAAATTGAGAATGCGATGCTAGCTCTCCTGAACCCACTTCAGGAAAAAAATAACTACCTAAAATGTTGACATAGAAGCTCGCGACATCTGTTTTTAAAAATTCAAAAAGTCGCATTTACGGGTAAAACATAACTGACACTTTTGATTTCCATCCATTTAAGTGTGCGACATCTTTGGTATGAATTTTGCCTCTTGTTTTTTTAGATCGTGGACAACTTCCTTTTTTATTGGTTTGTGCCTAAGACAAGCTAAAAGCACCAGAAGGAAAAAAGGGATTTTTTATTAATTAATTGTGGGATATTCTAAATAACACGGGGAGAAAAAAGGAATTTTTTACATGCCAACGTGGGAAAACCTGCTGCCAAAGTCTGGGATTACTGGATGAAATGTCAAAATTGAGGTTTAATTCCCGATAGTGTACTCAGGAGGGCTAGTGTTGCCCAAAATAACTGAAACTAAAATGGAACCAACTTGAGGTCGGCAACTAGCAGTCCATATATAATACGTCCATGTTCGCAAATATGTACGGTCAGATTTATTCATAACATTCACGTGCAACCCATCTTGGACTGAGATAACAAATCTACTTTTAACGGCCAAGCATAAATGCACCGCCATGGTTTAAGGATAACAAGGGGTGGCTGATCATCCTGGCATACGCATTTCTGAAGCAGCGTCTTTCACTATTCTATCGTTATTTTTACAAACAGTGCTCCAGTGAAATAGCCAATTGCATTACTTCCCTTAAACAATACAACCGTAATACTCGCTCTGCTAGGAATGCCCATCAGTTAACCCTTGAGCCCAACTTCGGACGTACTGTTAAGTATAGCGATTCTTGCTTTAGCCGAAGTACACGAATGTGGAACGCTCTACCTGGTTCGGTTTTTCCCTCCCATTTTGATATGCAGAATTTCAAAACTAATGTCCATCGACATCTCCTTTTACATCCTTCCCTTCTTCCCTAATGCTCGCACGGTGTTTTAACATTATAAGGGTAGAAAAATAACCCCTTTTCGCGTGCCTATTATGAAAAAAATCGAAAATTCTTTCATTTTTTTAATTAGATTAACAGTTTTTTCGGAAAAACTAAGTATGCAATAAAATTGGAAAATTAAATGTCTATAGAAGAAAAATAATATTGAAAATCGTTCGACCAGACTAAGTATGCAATAAAATTGGAAAATTAAATATCTATAGATGAAAAATAATATTGAAAATCGTTCGACCAGATTTTTTTAAGTCGTTTTTTTTAACTTTTCGAAAAAATATTTAACATTTTTTTAAGTATGTCATTATAAGAAAATCTGTAGTTTTTATCTGGGAAAATTATTAAAAAAAATCAATCAACTCGTTTTCAAAATATTTTGAAACCCAATTTTTTTTTTTAATTTAAAAAAAAACGAAAAAAATGTTTGAACATTTTGAAATGCATACTATTAATTGAATTATAAATTTGAAAATTTGAAAAAAACGGTTCTATGAGAGGTACCGTTAACAAAATTAAAATTCTAACTGAAAGATGTATTGTAAAAAAATAGCACGCTGAAAGTTTTATCAAAATCGTTAGAGTAGTTTTCGAGAAAATCAAACTTTTCGTTAAAAATTGTATGGCAGGTACCGTTATTTTTCGACCTAGAGCAAAAATGAAAAACACCCTCCGAGATACTACCAAATAAATACTAAATACCAAGCTTGAAGCAAATCGACCCATCCGTTTAATCTGTAGAGGCGCGACAAGACAGACAGAATTTTCGGACCCACTTTTTTCTACTTCTCTATCATCGTAATGTCATGTTTGATTGTTAGATCTTTTTGCACGAATCCATAACTTGCATTATAGTATCTATAATCGCAAGTAAAAACTGAAAAAGAAAAAAGTAAAGAGTAATAAGAAATAAGATGCTTATATACTAATATCACAGGATTTACAGAGAGTAAATAAATAAATAATTATAAAAATAATTAATTAAACATACAGATTAATAAATGAATAACAATGTGAAAAAAAACTAATGAACATGTAAGTAGCAAATAAATAAGTTAATAAATAAATAAATTAATTAATAAATAAAACGAATAAACAAATAAATAAATCGAAAAAGAAAATAAATTTATAAATAAAGAACCTAATAAATTAATTAATAAATAAAAAAATAAATAAATAAATATTAGAACAACAGTAATAGTTACAGATAAATAACATATATGAAGTACATTTAAGTATTTTATATACTAAGGAACCTTATTAAGGGATTTTCAAATAAATTACATTTTCCAAAGAATTTTTTATTAAGAATTTCAACTTTCTTTGCAATGGGAACTACACCAGCTTTTTAAGAAGTTCGAAGGTCGAATAACGCCACGGAATATTGAAAATCATTTTTAATGGGTTGTTTTGCGAAATTTGTAGTTTTTTTATGTGCATCTGAGCACAAGAACCCCAAACGGTAACGGGTAACGCGTACAGTATCATGGCTTGAAAGATTACTTTAAATATGATAATTTTGTTTTCGTTATTAAGTAATGACATTCGATTTATTAGAGGATGAAGGATTTTAGTAGCAATGTTTATTTTCGTGTTTATCATTTTTATAAATGATCTGTCTGTTACTTCTAATCCACTTAACTGTTTTGCTGCCGACTCTACCCTCAGCTTTTCATATTCGTTCGATATTTCACGTCCTTCGCCTTTGGACGTACAATTGCAACGGTACTGTATATCGAGCTCATTAAACTCCGATATATACAGCATTGAACTCCACATGTCGAGTTGAGTTTAATGCTTCGAAAACTCAACGCTGTCTTTTGTCGTTAAAGCTAAACATACCCCCATTGTCCATGAATGGCACTTACATCGAAGAAACCGAAAAGCTCTCAGTACTCGGTATGTGTGTCAACGACGACTTCCGTTGGAACGACCATATATTTGAGATCGCTAAGAATGCTGCAAAGTGCTTAGGTTTTCTGTATAGGTGTAAGAAGTATTTTTCCCCATCTGATCTGGCTATAATTTATAAAGCGTTTATACGCCCTAAACTCGAGTATAACTCCCACCTCTGGGCAGGTGCTTCGCAAACATCGCTTCACCTGCTTGATAGAATACAAAATCGAGCGTTAAGATTGATAGGAAATAGAACTGCCGCTGAAACAATTGCCCAATCGAACACCGACGCAATGTTTCATGTCTTTCCTTATTTTATCGTTTCTTTTACAAAAAATGTTCACTCGAAGTAGCCAGTTGCATTCTTCCCCTTAAAAGTTTCTTCCGTAATACTCGTCTCGCAAGGAATGCTCATCAGTTCACCCTTGAGCCCAATTTCGGACGTACCGTGAAATATAGATTCTTTTTTTAACCGAACACGAATTTGGAATGGTTTACCCGGCGAGATTTTCCTCGCCATTTTGATGCAAGCATTCAAACCCAATGTTAATCGACACTTTCTTTCCCTCCCACCCTAATCTACCTATGCTCGCGCAGTGCGTTTTAACACTAAAAGGGCAACACACAAATCCCTTTTGCGCGCGCATGTAAAAAAAAGAAAAAAATTGTGATTTCTAAAAGTCAGAGTTTTCAGTTTTGTCTAATTTCTATGACACCACCTAGTTCATATGATTCGAAAATTGCAGTATTAACTGCATACATGGCCATCAGGAAAATCGGCAGTGAACAAATTATATACATTATTGTTTTAAATGGGCACGCCCGAAATGGGTTATTATTCTACCCTTATAACGTTAAAACACCGTGCGAGCATTAGGGAAGAAGGGAAGGATGTAAAAGGAGATGTCGATGGACATTAGTTTTGAAATTCTGCATATCAAAATGGGAGGGAAAAACCGAACCAGGTAGAGCGTTCCACATTCGTGTGGTTCGACTAAAGAAAGAATATCTACACTTAACAGTACGTCCGAAGTTGGGCTCAAGGGTAAACTGATGGGCATTCCTAGCAGAGCGAGTATTACGGTTGAATTGTTTAAGGGGAGAAATGCAACTGGCTATTTCACTGGAGCACTGTTTATAAAAATAACGGTAGAATAGTGAAAGACACGTTACATTACGACGGTGCTCAAGACATTTAATTGAATCCGTAATATTTCGATCACCAATTAATTTTAAAGCTTTTTTGAATGCGATCCAGAAAACTTAAGTGCGTTATTGGAGCACCTTCCCAAATGTGGGAATTATACTCAAGAGCGAATATATGCTTTATATATTGTAGCCAGATCAGACCGGGTGAAGAACTTCTTGCATCTACGCAGGAAACCTAAACACCTCGCAGCACTCTTGGCGACGTCAAATATGTGGTCATTTCACAGAAGGTGGTCTGTAATGCACATACCGAGAACTGAGACGTGGTCGGTTTCTTCGATGCAAGTGCCACTCATGGATAGTGGCAATGGGGGTATATTCCGCTTTAACGACAAAAGACAGCATTGAATTTTTGAAGCCTTAAATTCTACGCGATTTTTTATTCCCCATTGTACAATGCTGTCAATGTCAGAATTTAATGCCTTAGAAATATCAAATGCGATAATTTTGCTTTCACCAAAACGGTGAAGATATTGGTTCCACTTTTAGGTGAGATATACCATCAGATCACTAGTGGACATGTTGCTCCGAAAGCCGTACTGCCGGTCATTAAGAAGCTTTCTTTCCTCGAGATATTTCTTAAGCTAAAAATTAATCAGTTTCCATGACCTTAGGAAGAAGGGACGTTAGTGCAATGGGTCGATAGTTTGAGGGTGAAGAAGATTCGCCTTGTTTAGGAATGGGCTGGACAAATGCTGTTTTCCATCCACTCGGAAAGAGCCCAGAGGAATAGATTTGATGGAAAAGCTTACGCAGAGGTTTTGCCAACGTTGAATAAAACCTCTTCAGAACAATAGCGGGGATACTATCCGGGCCAGGGGATTTGTGTATACTGAGATCTTTCAAGATCCTTGCGACTGCACGAGTACGAAAGAAGATTGGTCCCATAAAATCATTAACGCTCTCAAGTACAGGAGGAGTTCTGACACCTGCTAGCAGCGTTGAGTTAGCCGCAAATTGGGCTGCAAGCAGATCTGCCTTTTCTTGAGAACTGACAGCAGGAGTATCATTGAAAACGAGCGTAGGCACCGATGATGACGAAGATTTTTTACATTTTTTACAAATGTCCAAACATTTTTACTGCCTTTAGGACATTGCAGTATTTTTTGCAGAATTTTTTGTTCATGAAGAAATTTGGTTTTGCGAATATGAGCATTGCAGGCCTTTCTAGCTTGCTGAAACTTTTTCCGGTTTTCCTGTTTGGTGTTGGCTTTATAATAACGGAAACTTACATTTTTTAACCTGATAACCTCTTTACAGCTAGAATCAAAGCATGAGTTTTCCTTAGGTTTGATACTCTTCGATCTATTTTTTGATAAAATTGTTCGTCCCTAAATTAATTAAATTTGTAATCATACCTGCGCTGGCATCAATGTCACTAACGAAGCATAGTGACCAGATAAAGGTCCTGAAAAAGTTATCGAGACCGTCCCAATTGGCTTTCTCGTATTGCCAAACGGTTATCCTGGGGTATTTTCCTTTAACTGGAAATGGTTCGCAGGAGAACTTCGCAGAGATGACACAATGGTCAGATGTGCCTAGAGGCGGTAATACACAAATTGTGCACTTATCAGGGTCAGAGGTAAAAAACAAGTCAAGGGTGTTGGCGGTTTGGCCTGCAATGTCAAGAATTCGGGTTGGCTCATCAACGAGCTCAGCTGAGTAAGATGGTTTAACTCAACAAAAATCTCAACATACCTTCCTTCGGGTGTTGTCTGGCCAGAAAAGCGAAGCCAACTAGAATTGTGTACATTGAAATCGCCCGTAATAACGATTTCATGTTTGGCAAAGAATAAGGGCACTAGTGAATACCCATGCAAGGAAAATTCCGAATGAAATGCCAATACAGCTGGCCTGTTCATCGCAGTATGAACATACGTAGCATAGAAATTCTTCCTTAGTCCGGATATTCACATAGTCGATTTTAAAATCACCTGCCATTCTAAAACACAAAATTAACTAAAACTAAATCGGACAAAAAATAAGAGAGGAGCAAGATTAATTTTGCCCTTAATGCATTTAAAAAACACAAGACTGTACTTGAGTGCGAGCCCATTTGATAAAACTTTTTTTTCTTATAGTAGTTAAAAAATGTTAAATGTCAAAAATGCATTTAGAATCAATCATTCAATCTCAAAACACATGAGTTGTGCCTATCAATCTACCAACATCGGCCAAGATGTTGATTTCTTTGACAACAACAAAATTTTAGATCATTCAAATTAGAGAAAAACTCAACAATTTTTTTGTGGCATACACATAAATTTGTAATTGAATATTTTTTGTTATATTTAAAAGTTTATCTACTAATACATTAACGAAATACAATATTTTATTAAACATGTTAATTCCTACTGTTGTTTTCTTTCTATAAAAGTATCCCCTGGAAGTTGATGTCATCTTTCTTTAAAAAATGATAAACAAAAGTGGTAAGAGTAATAAAAACCCTTAACGATTCCAAGAGAACAAATATAGTTATTTGCAACTGTTTACAATAAATAAGTATGCCTTTTGATTAAAATAGTATAGAGTTATGAAAAAACGGCTTAAAAAAAGGAAAGCCAAAACGTACACTTTGTCGATTAATTTCTATCACTTTAGTTTATTTTTATTTCATAAAAATAACTTGCAAATAGCGACCTTAACCAATATTGTTTTTTTTTTTTTAATTTTATCAAATAGAAAAAGATCGCCTTTTATTTATCAATGATGTTCCTGATGGCAAGTTATTTCCAACAAGTGACGGTCGAATCTTGAAGTCGTCTACTCAATGACGGTTATTTCTTCTTTAATCAAAAATTCAACAATTTCTTCATCAACATCTTCAGTTTCCAAGCTATCAGTATCGATATCTGTGAATAGAGAAAAACGAAATGTACTCAAACAATAGCGGAAAATTAATATAAAAATCTTACGATTTCTAAGCTGCATACGCCTGTTCTTTTGTTCTTTCCATTCAATAACTCGCTTGTTGCGATATTCGGAGAATTGTTCACGCAATTGTGCCCGTTTTTCGAGTAACTCCTTCGAAGCACGAGTCATACGAAGACGATCCTTGTTTTCAAATTGTGGATAGTATTTCTTCAAGTTCTTCTTAATCTCCTTCTGTTGGGCATCGGACAGCAAAGTTGGTGGCCGTGGACGCCACAAAAATTGAACAAAGTTCTTCAAAATTGAGCGCCTCAGGATGCGTCCCTGGAAGTTGTACATATTGTAACCAGTATCTTCTTTTACCTTCCATGAGGAAACTCCGGTGACAACATAACGCCCAGTTGGATCCCATTCAACTTCAGAAGCACGGAAGTGATCTGGCGAAGCCATAACAATGAAATCATTATTGGTGTCAATGAACTCGAACGTTCCCATTGTCAGATTGGCAAGTACAACGAATTGTCCACGTGGCGACCAGAATAAATGACTGCATGACTTCTTTTCGAGTTTCTTTACCAAGACGGGCTTTTGTCCCTTCTTGACTTCATAGAAACTAACAGTCGAATTACTTGGTTCCCCATGAATGATGGCAAATTTATTTCCAACAGGTTCCCATGAAAATGCCAATATGAGTTCCTTGATTTCTTCTGAATCAACGGGAATATCTTTCTCGCGCATATGGAATATTTCAAAATTGTAGAACATTCCAAGGAACTTGACATCAAAGTCCTTTTTGTCCTTCTTCTGCTTTGAAAACCGATCGACTTTAACGCAAAGATAATCACCTGATTTTTGCCAATGTATCTTACAGTCGGCAACATGGAAAAGATTCTTGCTGCGCAACTCTCGTTTTTTAGGAATCTCCAAGATGATGACCCTAGCTGGAATTTGATTGTCCTCACCTACCCAATATGCGATGATGTTGTCTGTTGGCGACCAACTGAACCCACGTATTCCGGGAACCTTAATGGACTTCTTGTCCAAAAGATAGAAAGTGGGAGTCTCATAGATGCAGATGCAATTGTCACCCATACATGCGACATATTTATCGTCATGGGACCAGCGGAACATTGACAGATTTGATGTGCCATCCGAGACAAAGCTTCGTTTCTCCATTCCAGTACGAATGTCCCAGAAGAGAATCATCTGACCCGTGGCAGTGGGACCATAGGTGACAAGATAGTTTTCGCACGGCGAGAACTCAACAAATTGGGTTCCTGGATGGGGGAATTTATTTATCTTCTGGAAGGAAGTTCCCCCCCAAATGGCAACACCAGGTTTGTGGAAAGTGACGACATACGTCCCGAGTGGCGACCATTTGACAAATGTGTCAGTGAAACGGTCACGGGTTTCCAACTCAGATGGTTCAGGGAGGGTATTCTGCCAGAATTGTACCTGAACTGAGTTGGGAGCGGTTTCAGCCGCAACACAATATTGATCGTATGCATCCGGTTCATTGATGAAAGTATAAAGGTCATTCTGCATCTTGAACGGCTGTGGGGACGGTGGTTCCCATTTCTCTGGAATATTCTCGTATCTAAAATAAAATAAATGCATATGTTTAACGCAATACTTTTCAAATGTCAAATAAATTCATTTATTTTTTATAATTCACTTTTAAATGTTCTTTGACTGCAACTCATCACCATTAGAAAGCTTTTTGTTGGTTACATATCGGCGTGAACACATGCCCAAGCGACAGATATTTTATAGATAACCGGATTAATTAAAAGACGTAATATATTGGATTCTTGGAACTCTTTTCTAATATACATATTCTTGGCGTTTTATCGGAAACAATTTTCAAAAAGTATAAATTTGTTGATTTCACGTTTGATTTTTAAACAAGTATTGTATTATATGCCCCGCGGCTTAGTTCGTCGGACTGCTAAGGGAAGGGTCGAGGTTTGACTCCCCGTGCGAGCCACCTATTTTTCCGGGGTACTGTCTCTTGCGAGGAACTAACAAAACCTCCAAGAGTAAAATTTGTATCGAAAAGTTGCATATTATGTAGCCGTTCGGACTCGGCGGTAAATTGTAGGTTCATTCTATTCTTGCAGATTCACAAAAAAAAAAAAAAAAAAAAAATAGATGAAAAACTGCGATATCTACTATGGCAACTGCTATATACAACAAAAACAGCGCTTATTTGGATGTGGATTCGTCATTGGAGGCAGGCTCCGGCAAGAGGTTTTGAGTTACAAATGTGTGAATGAGCGCCTCATGAAAATCCGCATCAAGGCTAAATTTGCCAATATATTCTCCGGGTGATTTTTGGTCCCATATGCATAAAGGGAGAGTGGAGAAGAAGATACAATGAAGAACTTTACCGTCTGGAAAGCGACACAGATCTAGGCAAAAGAGTAAAAATTCAACGTCTCAGATGGCTGGGTCATATAGAGCGGATGGACATCAATGCTCCGGCCCGGAAAATCTTCGAATCCACCTCAGAGGGACGGCGCAGTAGAGGAAGACCGAGACTCAGGTGGCGCACACAAGTGGAAGAGGACCTCAACCGACTCCACGTGCGAAACTGGAGACAGCTAGCTAGGGACCGAGCTGGCTGGAGAAGCTTGTTGGTTGAGGCCCAGGTCCACCCCGGACTGTAGCGTCATATAAGAAGAAGAAGAAGATTCACAACACATACACGGGAATGGTTGAGAGTATAAGCCACTAGGCCCTGACTCCTTAAGGAATTCTCACGCCAATAAATAAAATGTTTATATTATATGCAGTAGAAAAATATACAAAACTACAAACTGCAACTACGGACATTTCTGCGCGAGTGTTGAACACAGAAAAAAAAATAGCTACACTATAATTCTCTGCTTTAATGACAGTTCTGATCGATTTTCAGAAGTCTTGCAAGAGCCCCTCAGAAAAAGGACGTACAGCGGGTAAGCCCAACCAATTGGACCAACGGTGGCGTCAACAGTCAACGAAGCAGATGCCCTAATGAGCTACTTCGACGTATTTGGAGATAAGGTCATTGGGACAATTCAATGAAAGTCAGAGCATTGAAATAGAGATGGTGGCGGATTGTTTCAGCGGCAGTTCTATTTCCTATCAATCTTAACGCTCGATTTTGTATTCTATCAAGCAGGTGAAGCGATGTTTGTGAAGCACCTGCCTAGAGGTGGGAGTTATACTCGAGTTTAGGGCGTATAAACGCTTTATAAATTGTAGCCAGATCAGATGGGGAAAAGTACTTCTTACACTGATACAGAAAACCTAAGCACTTAGCAGCATTCTTAGCGATCTCAAATATATGGTCGTTCCAACGGAGGTCGTCGTTGACACACATACCGAGTACTGAGAGCTTTTCGGTTTCTTCGATGTAAGTGCCATTCATGGACAATGGCATTGGGGTATGTTTAGCTTTAACGACAGAAGACAGAATAGAGTTTTCAAAGCATTAAACTCCACACGATTCCTATTACCCCATTTAACAGTACTGTATAAATCGGAGTTTAATGAGCTTGATATACGGTACCGTTGCAATTGTACGTCCGAAGGCGAAGGACGTGAATTATCGAATGAATATGAAAAGCTGAGGGTAGAGTCGTCAGCAAAACAGTTAAGTGGATTAGAAGTAACAGACAGATTATTTATAAAAATGAGGAAAGAGTCGGAGCAGGACAGAGCCCTGGGGCACCTTGCAGACTTGAATCCGTCCAATACAACTTTAATTGAACGGTCCAGAAGATAGCTTCTAGTCCAACGAACAAGAGTATCATCGATCCCAGAAGCACGCTTCGATAAGAGAGCTTCATGCCAAACTCTATCAAATGCCTTGGAGATATCAAGAGCAATAATCTTACTTTCACCAAAGCGATGCAAAGATTTGTTCCACTGTTCGGTGAGATATGCCATCAGATCACCAGTGGAACGGTTGCTGCGGAAGCCATACTGACGGTCATGGAGAAGCTTTCGATCTTCGAGATATTCCTTAAGCTGATGGTTAACCAGTGTTTCCATGACCTTAGAAAGAAGGGATGTCAGTGCTATGGGTCGGTAGGACGAGAGGGAGGATGGGTCACCTTTCTTAGGGACAGGCTGGACAAATGCTGTTTTCCATCTTCTAGGAAATTTTCCAGAAGAGTAGGAGCGATGGAAAAGCTTACGCAGTGGCTTTGCCAGTGTGGAAGAAAACCTCTTCAGAAGAATCGCGGGTATACCATCCGGGCCAGCGGATTTGTGTATATCGAGATCTTTAATAACTCTTGCTACTGTACGAGTGCGGAAAAAAATCTGTCCCATGGAAAAATTTACAATCTCAAGTACAGGAGGGGCAACGTTGCTGTTAGGCAGCTAGGAGCTGGCAGCGAAATGGGCGGCGAACAAGTTTGCCTTATCTGAAGAGTAAACAATTGGTTTGTTATTGTCGATGGACTTGGAACCGAAGATGTTGAGGAGTTTTTAATATTTTTTTACAAATGACCAAAAATTTTTACTGCCTTTGGGACACTGCAGAATTTTTGCCGTATTTTGGTCATGCAAAAATTTGGTTCTTTCAATAACGGAGTTGCATGAGTTCCTTGCTTGTTTGTGCTTTTTCCGATTTTCCTTTGTAGGGTTGGCTTTGTTGTAAGATCGGAAACTTACTTCTTTGAGCCTGATAGCTTCTTTACACTCAGAATTAAACCAGGTGTTTTCTTTAGGCTTGATGCTTTTAACTCTGTTAGGAATAAAAGCACGCATCCCTAGAAGAATCACATTTGTGATAATTTCAGCACTGGCATCAATGTCACTATCGAGGAAGCATAGTGACCAGTTAAAGTTTCGGAAAAAATATACAGGCCTTCCCAGTTGGCTTTCTCGTATTGCCAAACGGTCCTGGTGGGAAATTTTTCTTTAATGGAAGGGTGGGTGGAGGATGAGAAATTAGCTGAAATGACACAATGGGCTGAAGTGCCAAATTTAGAAGTTACACTAATGGTATATTTATCAGGGTGAGAAGTAAGAAACAAGTCAAGAGCAGTAGTACCTGCTGTCCACAAAAAGGGACACACAACACCGGCGGATTGGACAAAACATCACAATAGAGAGGTACAACTTTTAGGTAGTTAGGGACTTTGTTTGCCTCGGATTCGCTATAACATCTGACAACATCTCGCCAGAAATAAAGCGAAGAATTAATCTTGCCAATCGCTGTTTCTATGGGCTAGGAAGGCAATTGAGTAGTAAATACCTCTCTCAAAAAACAAAGGAGACTCTGTATAAGACCCTTATCATCCCAGTCCTGCTCTATTGACCCGAGGTATGGACTCTATCTAAAAAAAAAATTAAATAAACTAAACTAAACTAAACTATATCCTTAGTCGTTTCGAGCGTAAGATTTTTCGAAAGATTTTTGGCCCTACCTGCGTTAACGGGCTTTGGAGGGGAAGGTTCAGAAGGAAGACCTTAACCAACTTGGAGTGCGAAACTGGAGGCAGCTAGCCAAGGACCGAACTAGCTGGAGAGGCATGTTGGTTGAGGTCAAAGTTCGTCCCAAACTGTAGCGCCCCCAAATTAAGTAAGTACCATGACACAAGACCAAGAAAATCGTCACCAACTTTCCAGACAATTACTCCTGCTGCTATAAGCTAAGTTAATTACCAAGCGAACTCAGAACTTAGAAAGAGCTTTCAGAATATAAGATGTTTTAGATCAGAGGATCCTAAGAGCATGACAATGGTATTTTTGTCTGCGGTTTGAACTTAAGTGAAATTGATCGTAGCGGTCATGTTTTTATATTCTTTATGAAAACCAAGTAAGCTTAAAGTTTAAACAGACAAGCAAAGTCTCTAATAACCTCCAAAAAAGTCCTTTACCGCCAGCATCAAGAATTAAAGCCTGAACTACATTCAAACACATAGTGCAAAAATAAGCTCTTCTCTGTGGTGACGGTCCAAAATAATTTTTTCTTTTTTTAAATCATAGAGATTTTTCCGTAAAATAATCGATGTCTTAAATAACTATTTTTGGACATAGTTCCAGTTCATTAGTTATAGCGCAATTAAAAAGATTTTTTTCGTCGTAAGCCTCTATTTTAGAAATTTCCGTAGCATTTAATTTTTTTTTATCCATGTAAACTGTTAGACACAAGAAGTAAACCGATTACCCCTCCCGATAGCTCTCCGATGATCGCGCTGCTAAAGAAACTTTCGCTTACAATGAGTAAGGAAGCTAGTTGAGGCTATTCCAATGTTACAAAAAATAATGAATTTTTTAATGAAAAACTAGCTCAAAAAGTCCCATTAACTCAAAAATTGTTAAAAGCTCTCTTAATCTCGCTTTTACCTTGTCACCCCAATGCATATAAAAACCGGTGGTTCTATGATCTTTTCCATGAATATTGTTGACGACGTCCAGGTACCTGATTTAGCTCAGGGTTCGGGCAATTATTACAGAGCAGTGTGAGTTGAGTCGAGTAGAAGTAGAGAAAAATTGTTGCTGGAAGCGTGAAAGCACCTACAAAACTACTAATTGTTTGTTGGCGTAGCTCATGAAGCAAATAAGGAAAACATTTCGTTGAAATAATAAACAAAACATTTTAAAAATTCTTTCGCAATAATTGTTAGTTTCCACCAATCCTTTGACATTTAAGTAGTGATGCTCGAACATCCGACAGTTTATCGATAGTACACAGATAGTGAAAAATATCGGCTACATCGATAGTTTAAAAAACAATCGAACGACTATCGATAGTTTAAATAATTCAAAGTTACCTTCACATTTCGAGCTTGAGCTTATTCAAGAGATGGAAAAGCTCATACTATATGCTTAAACGATTATCAGATTTTCGATGTGAGCTTGAGCTATGTGAGCTATGAGAGTGTCAAAAAGCTCTTGCTGCACTGACAGCCAAAAATTTTCAGGCAATAGATGAAATCTTGCAGCTTCCTGAGTGCTTTGAAATTTTGAACACAATAATATCCAGCGAAAAATACGTAACAATTTCCCTTTGCACGAGGAATTTCCGCAGTTGATAGCGTTATATGTGAAGGTTGTAGCTGTTGAAGGCAGGGATGTACTTAAAAAGTTAACTGATAATGTTAATAAGCGAATAAAACCTATTACATAAGAACGCCACTCGTGCTGTCTAAAATCTTTTCGGTTATAACTTTTTACAATAGTATTGAGACATTAAGGGTATTCACAAAACGTGGTAAGCTTTACTTTTGTTGAAAGGATAGGCGGTCATAAATCTATAAAATCTGAACAAGCCTATCGATGATGATGATATCGATAATATCAGTACTATCGATAATATCAGTACTATCGATATTTTTTTCAAAATTATCGATAGTATCGGAAAGAAATACTATTGATGCTTAAGCAACACTAGGAAAGAATGCTGCAATTTTTTTTGTTTAAAGTGTTCCCGTACTTTTCTCGTAGAAATCTCTCAGAGAGAAAATATCTCCTCTACTCAAAAATCTGACAGCTGCGAATTTTCTGCGAATAATTATCGGTAAAACAACTTTTGATGGATAACATCACTCCCTATGTGTCAAATGACAGATTTGAAATCAGGGGCGCATTAATTTTCATTGTTTATGGTAAGGCCGGTTTAATACCTTGAGCGCCCGTAGTACTATGATGTTATGTTTCTAAATACATATTTATATGTATGATTTTATAACATGCTAGTGGAGGTAGAAGGTTTATGTAGTAAAATTAATAAAATTAGTAGAATGTCAGATGAAAAAGAAAACACTGACAAAATATTAATAAAAAAATAAACTAAACTTTAAAATTAAAAAAAGAAAAATGTTTAATTGTTTAACTTTTCACGCGCGCCTATTTGATCTATACGACTATTTGTTTCCCTTTTAATGTAGAGCACACTGCGCGGGCATTAGAAAGATAGGGAGGGGGAGGACATGAGGTGTCGATTAACATTGGTTTTGAATACTTGCAGATCAAAATGGCAAGGGAAAATCTCGCCGGGTAAGCTATTCCAAATTCGTGTTGTACGGCTAAAAAAAAGAATCCCTATATTTCATGGTACGTCCGAAATTGGGCTCAAGTGTGAACTGATGAGCATTCCTTGCGGGACGAGTATTACGGGAGAAACTTTTAGGGGAGGAATGCAGCTGGCTATTTCGAGTGGACATTTTTTATAAAAGAAATGATAAAATAGGGAGACATGAAACATTGCGTCTGTGTTCAAGAGGGGCAATTGTTTCAGCCGCAGTTCTATTTCCTATCAATCTTAACGCTCGATTTTGTATTCTATCAAGCAGGTGAAGCGATGTTTGCGAAGCACCTGCCCAGAGGTGGGAGTTATACTCGAGTTTAGGGCGCATAAACGCTTTATAAATTGTAGCCAGATCAGAAGGAGAAAAATACTTCTTACACCGATACAGAAAACCTAAGCACTTAGCAGCATTTTTAGCGATCTCAAATTTATGGTCGTTCCAACGGAGGTCGTTGTTTACACACATACCGAGCACTGTGAGCTCTATGGGACGGTAGGAGAAGTGGGAGGATGGGTCAGCTTTCTTAGGGACAGGCTGGACAAATGCTGTTTTCCATTTTCAAGGAAAGATTCCAGAAGAGTAAGAGCGATGGAAAAGCTTACACAGTCGCTTTGCTAGTGTGGAAGTACACCTGTTTTAAAGAATGGGGGTATACCATCCAGGCCAGCGGATTTGTGTACATCGAGATCTTTGAGATCTCTTGCTACTGTACGAGTGCGGAAAAAAATTTACATTCCTAAGTACAGGAGGGGCAACGTTGCTGTAAGGCAGCGTAGGGCTGGTAGCGAAATGTGCTGCGAGCAATTTTGCCTTTGAGTAGACAATAGGTTTGTCATTAGGGATGAGCATTGGAACCGGAGCTGTTGAGGAGTTTTTAATATTTTTTTACAAATGACCAAACATTTTTGCTGCCTTTGGGACATTGCAGAATTTGTTGCCGTAATTTTTGGTCATGCAAAAATTTGGTTCTTTTAATAACGGAGTTGCACGAGTTCTTTGCTTGTTTTTTTTTTTGTAATTTTAAAATTGTTTGTGCTTTTTCCGATTTTCCTCTGTTGGGTTGGGTTTATAAGATCGGAAACTTACTTCTTTGAACCTGATAGCTTCTTTACACTCAGAATTAAACCAGGACGGGAGACTGATATCCCTGTAGTTGGTGCAGTTCAGAGGGTCTTTTTTTAAGGATCCGACAAAATATGCTGAAATTCCATTCATCGGGCATGCATTCTGCCTGACAGCGGAGTTAGTTTCGTCACCGCCGTTATACAGTCTGCAGAAATGGTTTTTCAATATTTAATGGCTAAATTTTCCATTAACTCGATGAGGTAGTTTTCTTACGGCCGCCTCCTGGAATGATAAGCGCAGTTTTTGTTGTGTATAGCAGTTGCCTTAGTATATATCACAGTTTTTCATTCTTCTTTTGCACGGCCCGTCCCATCGTCTTTCTTGGATGGCGGTTATATCTGCTATACAGCAGTCAAGGGCCTCCGCTAGTTGTTCGGCTGCACGTGGTTTGTTTCGGAACCTAATATTCCACGTATATATCTGAAACTCGTTGTCTTTATTTCGTTTGGATGATTCGCAACTAATTGTTTTTTTTCCATTTTTGGGAAGTTATCCAGGACCAGGAGGACCAGGTTCATACTATAACTCCAAGAACGAAGAACCACATTAATCGCTTCTTATAGGTTTGAGCTCTGAAAACTTCGTAGTAGCCCATATAAGGTGTTCACTAAGGGCCGTTTTGTTTAGTCAAAGTTGAACATAACTTGAGGACTTTTATTTCCAACTTGTGAATTTGAATTTTTTCACTCAAAGTTGACAGTTTCAGCTTTCGATTTTTAACTCGAGTTAATAAACTTCTGGATTTCTAAACTTCCCGAAATAGTAGAAGTTGAGGAGGAAACTCTGGGATTTGTTTAATTTTTTTCTTAGGCCTAGACTACTTTATTCATTTTTCAATTGTTTTCTCATTCTTTTTTAACAAAATGGTAAAGGGTGTAGAAAAGTAGGAGGAATGAAAAAATTAAGATTTTTAGTTTTTTTTTGTTCTTTAATCAGCTGTGGTATTAGCTGTTTTTAATCATGCTTATTACAACAATACAAAGGACACAAAATGTGAACGCAGCCATTTCTTTTCTGGACAGAAAGAAACAATGAAAGAGAGCTTTCAAAAACAAAGGAAATTAACGAAACACGCGGACTACAGATAGTTTAAGTGTAATACCGCACTTATAACAAATAAACATGATTGGGAATTGTTTCCAATTTTAAAAAGTTCTTTTTTTAGTCTGTATAGCTTTTCCTTTCTCAAACGAGAAACGTCAAAGCTCAAACCTAAGAAAATCTTGAATTGTTAATTCTTTCACTCCTTACTTCACTTCTCCTACTTTTCTACACCCCTAACCATTTTTGTCAAACACAGATTGAAAAAACAAATGAAAATAGGAATCATGAAAATAAGGCCCAACAAAAAAAAAACAATCCAAAAGTTAAGTTTGACATATTATGTGTCATCTGTCACAAATATCCCAGGGAATTTTTCGAAACAGCAAGTTGTCCAACTTGAGGCCAACTAAAGAGTTCAAATAGTTAACGAAACCAATTTTCGAGAATTTTTCCGCTCGCCTGGATGCAAAGAGTAGTGCCTTAGTGGCAACAATTCTACCACCGTCTTTCGTTTGCTGCCACCAACAACTTTCCAAAGGGGCTGGAACGCAATCTCCAGTTGAGGTACTAGGCACACGGTGTTGACAGGGGTGGATTGTGGGTGCTTGAACCCATGCACATATCTACCCTTTGAACATCCGAATCTCAAGTTAAGTTGCAGTTTTTCAAACTCCTAATGCAAGGTAGACGCCGTCCGTGTGTTCTAAGTAAGAAAGTAGTCACCTAATTCTTTATCTACTGAGTCCAAAAAAATTGTTCCTATCTTTCTTATCCTTCTAACTAGTGTCGTGCAGCATCCAGTTGCATTGCAAAAGGCATTGTGCCTTACATACACATATGAAGTTCAATATTATTATTATTTAACAAGCAAAAGCAATGTCAGAAATTCGGTTTGCCTCACAAATGAGTTAAGTTATTTAGTTCAAGCGTGGAGGCCGTGATAAGCAAATAATAATGGCACTAAGTGTCAGTTATACCCATGCAGGTTAAATTCGAAGTCGGTATTTACAACTATTTGGGTTTTGATAAGTCCCAGATGGGTTCATGCATTTGGGACTTAGCAAAACCAAACAAAACTTAACAATTATAGTAAACGCAAAAATCTATAATTAATGTTCCAAGTTCTAATTTGAGCTTCTTAATACCAATTATTATTAGTGTTATGCCTTAGTAACAATTGGCTTGATCTGATTGTTTGCCCAGCACTGGCACGAGACTATGCTTTTGTGATTGATTAGTTTTTATTATGAAGGCAAAAAATAGGGAAAATGGAGACATCTGACCTGCGATGGTCTTCCGCAACGCATATGATGTGAATGAAATGCAATCGGCAACTCTTGCGGTTGCTGTCGCAAATCACAAGTAGTGTTCCAATCTTACCAACAGATTCAAAAATCAAGACTGAACAGAAGTGTTCCATTCAATTAAAAAAAAAATCTAGAGGACTTGCCTCTCTAAAAGGCCTACGAGTCGCCACGGTTTTTGTTTTGTTTGCAAAAGTTGACCAGCGATTTGAAATGAAATAAGGATATCATGTTCAAAAACAATCAACGTATAGAATACAAATTTATATATAATTTTGTTTTTTTTTATAGACACATGTTACCAAAATCATTTATCATCAGCATTCTTTCCAAAGAACTTGATTATCTAAAGAAAGTTTTCATGTGTGGCTAGATTAAAGCTTTTCTCCATTGAAATAACTTACTTTTGAAAATCGGTGAATAAATTAACACTGAATGTATGGTTTTTGTCCAAACGATGGTGGTCCATTGACTTCACAGCACTAGCCGCACTACTTGCGTCATTATATTCCAAAAACACATATCCCTTGGTTTTGTCCTCCTCATCCAAAGGGTAAAATACATTGACGATTTCGCCAAAAGTAGAAAATAGCTTCTGAATGACGGACCTCAATTTCTCCATGCGAGATTGTTCGACTTTTGGAATATTGTCCACGACTACAACACTTTCAACACCATCAGTTTCACATGGCTTTTGTTCAAGGATATCAGCAAGTAATTCTGTAAAAATTTGAAAATCATTAATTCAATTGGGTGACACTCTTTTTTGCATATTTTATTGGCAACAATTTTGAGGTTACATTCATGAGTTGGTGCATGCTTTGCTGGCAGACACAGCAAGTAGGTGTAGGTAAAAAAAACCGCTTACCTTCATCGGGAATATAGTCGACAAAACCTTCTGGATCATCAAAATTTGGCTCTTCTTCATAATCGCTCTCATCGCCACTATCTCCAGTATATTCTTCGCCTTTTTTTTTAACCATTTTTATCGGATTTTAGTTAAAAAAGAATTTATGAAACGAGAATTAAGCCGTCAATTAACCTGCACATCAATCGAAAGGAATTTATTACTTCGATGTTGGCCAAAGTGTCAAAATGTCAAGTTACTGTTTGGATTTTGTGGCTTTGATGTTGGGGATACTGAAGGGTGTTACCGCAAATGTAATAGAATAGGTCTGGTCCAAAATAAAAAAAAGTGCTTCCAATTTTAATCTTTCAATCTTTTCCTTCTGCAAGCATTTGCATGAACGTCCCTTAGAAACAAATTGCGCAAATGTGGAAAAAATAATTTAACGTCAGAGTTGAGATTGAAGTACACTTATTAACAAAAGTGTACGTACACTAGTAGATCTTATGATTTTGCTTTTGGTTTTTATTGACAGAATATAAAATTCAAAGAAAACAATTGTTTTCACTTTATTACAGCTGGAAATATGAATATAACAAACAAAATTCTCAAGATAATAGAAAAAAAACTAGTCAGCACATATAGCTGCAATAAAAAAGGATTACAAAAGTACACTTACATCATTTTTGTGTACGTATACTTTTTAATCAAGTTTTTTGTTAACAAGTGTATCTTTATCACCTCAGATGTTACAAAAGGGCAATAAAAAAGACATTCCTAAGTTTTACTAGGTTCTTTTTTTCACTTTACGCGGCAAAATTATGAAATAAATTTATAAATAAAATTAAATAAAAAATGAATTGTCATTGATAAACAAATTTATGACAAACCATTTTGTCAATTCAATGAAATTCGATTTTGATTTATTTTTGGAAAACCTTACATCGCAAAAAATAATAATAATAAAATAAATATAATAAATTCAATAATCACAATTTCAATTTGTTTGTTTTGTGCCACACAGAAAAACTAAAACGCCATTTATCACGAGCCACACGAGATGTGTCAGATGTTTTTCTTGTAATTTCTTTGACAACATATTCAACACGATGCCAATTACAGCAGATTAAAAATTGTCTATGAATATATGCCCCAATAGAAAATAGAGTACAAAAAAAAAAAGAACTGCGGCTCGTACCGACCATGCCCTGTAATCCCTGAAATTTTATTTTGTGAATTTGAATACGTGTAAGATTCATGTGAGAAGCAGCCAATCAGCCCTACGTTTCGTGCCCACTTAAATGCAAACGTATTATTAATCCCGTAAATAAAAGTACAGAGACTGGTACACAAATACACATGTCACAGAACGTGTATTTTTAAGTTTGTAGGCGAAGAGAGAGTTATCCTCTCAGTTGTCGTTCTTGTTTCTTTTTTCAATGGTTAACAGTCTCTTTTTCATTAGAAAACAAATTTTACATATGCTACACAAGTGCTTATTTACAAAAGTTTTAACTTCGTTCCAAAAATGTACAAGAATAACATATATCAAAATAGACTACTACAATTTACATCCGAAAATGACTGTTCAATTAAAAAAAAATTCATTGAATAATAATTTCGACTTTCGAGTTTGCGCAATATTCACTGCCTGTCTGTTGTAATAAGATTTCGGTTCTTCATTCAATAAAAAAACTCGATATGGCATGCCAAATTTTGAACAAGGCCAAACATACAACGCCCGTAGCGGCATCAGCCAACACACAACAAAGACAGCACTATATTTATTCTCAGTGCTTAGTTCTCTGAGTGGAAAATAAAAAAGGGCTGACACTTTTGCAAACCTAAATGTACACATTTTTTTTTACAAAAATGTACTTTTTCTTAGTACGAATACTTTGTTCCCACCAATTGCATTGCATTTCAACAGAGATTTAAGGAAGACTTCACATGTCAATGAGTTGAAAGCAAGCTGATATAGTATGATTGTAATGTCTTAATCAAACCTCAATTTTGTTTTATCTAGGATTGAAAAAACTTGCCGACAAATAAGAAAGTTTTCCCCGATTTGGTCAACCAGCTAGCGTTGACATTGAGATATCAGAGAGATCCCGTAGAATGAAAAGCGTAGATTTCGTTTGACCTCTCATCATAGTATAACGAAAGGAGAACAGAAAAATTGTCAATTCATTAAAATACTGGACAAAAATCTTTTTCTATGTCTTTGAAATTAATAGTAATTAGGAAGCTTCTTTCACAGGATTTTGCAAGAAATTTATTCATAAAAATAATTAAACAAAAAAATTTTATCTTCAAGTCACAAAATTTTCGACGTAGAACTTGCTTAGTATACAAAATTGTCAGCTCTGTTCGGCTTTAATGCGTAGAGAAAATTAGGTGCTCAGAAAAATAAAACTATCTCACACTCGCACACTAGGTTGGTGTTGGTGGAAAAAAAGAAGGCGAGCGTTAAAAAGTCTAAAAACGCTCAGCTCTTCTTACTCTGTAGCACAAATATTTCTTCGCTGTAACCAGAAGAAATTTTTCTTCTTCCTCCAATAAAAAAAAGCAGGATTTGTACAAAAAAAAATGGGAATAATCTTCAAACAATCACACTTTAAACAATTAATCACAAGAAAGTGATAAAATTAACAAAATTAAAGTGAAAATCACTGCTTTTTTCTGTTGTATAGTGTGTGGTGTGTTTGAAAAGCAAAAGTGTTTTTTTCTTGCAACTTCCTTGTCGCTAGTTACCTTGCATCTTGCAGCTTAAAAAACAACAAAAGTAGTGAATTTCCTTTTATTAATATTTATTTGGTGTTTTTGAGATGAAGAAAAATAATTAATGAAAAGCTGAAGTGCACCAAGAAAATAATTCCCAAAAGAAAAAAGAGAAAGAAAAGGAGGAATCCTATGATATTCCTTTGAAAATTGAACGAACAAAGTTACGGGTTCTTCTTGGGGATTAAGAAAAAAAAAGAAAAAGCCAAATTGAATAATTAGAGAGCTCCAATATTTTTTTTTTAACAAATTTGTACCAAATAGTAAAAATCCAAAATAAAATATCAAGAAAAAGAAAATTCAACATTTTATTTTGTTGGGAGTGAGAAGAATCTGCGTGTCTTGTCGTGTGTAATTTTTTTGTATGTTGAGTGAAAAAGGGAGTGTATAGTGTATTTTTTTTATCGAGTGTAGTTGGTTGGTCTTGTGCAAAAGTCAAAGGCAACAACAAACAAAAAAGGGAATAGAAGAGTGGAAAGAAAACACAAAATTTGGTTTGCATTTTGTTGTTAAGTTTAGTTATAAAAAAAAACTAGTTAATTTAAGTTTTGGGTTTTAGAGGAAAATCCTTTTTGAAAGAACTTTGGTTGCGGCTGATGTCTTTATGCTTTAAACATGGTGAAACCTGTCGTGCTACGCTTCAATATTAGGATATTTGTGATTACAAATCATGACAGAAGGACATGAAAGGTAAGTTAATTTGTAATGTTATTTATAAAAGTTCACTAATCAACGTTGATTTTATACAAATTTAGAATGGAAAATGTACCAGGATGATGTGATGTGATTCCTTTCATTTAAATTGGGTGTATACTTTTCTTTTTTCTCTCCTTCGTCCTTTCATTTACTTTCGTCGTAAGGTTTCATTTCGATTTGTATATTGTTGTGCTATCGGATTTTTTAAGGAATGATTTTTTGTGTGTAGGTTGGCTGAAACTTCTAACAGTGTTAAGATCAATTTATCTAAAAAATAAAGTTGAATCATTTTTAAAATAAAAGTACATAGGTACGTAAAAAGTTGATTGTATAACAATAGAAATGCATCTCTGAATACGTATGTGTGTATGATAAGCACATACACACATAGGTATATAATATTTTAATTTTAATTACCTCAGTCTGACTTTGAAGTAACATCTTAATTGTCCTTGCAAATCAATATTAAGATAATATTGCCGCTCACGTGAAAACACATTTCTTGTAAGCTACCTCTATACGATGAATGAATGTCAGTTGCCCTAAAAGTAAATTGATATTAGTTTTGCCCATCGCCAATTGTTTACTTTTCAGAAAAAGCCAGCGCGATCCATTTGGCTGCTAGCTCTGAGTTTTCCATGGGACACATTTTTCCGCAGTAGTCATTAGCAAGAGTTCTAAAAGATCTTGATATTCACAAATCTGCTGGTCTGGATGGTATACGCCCTATTCTTCTAAAGAAGTGTTCTTACACACTAGAAAAGCCAATGCGTAGGGTTTTTCATCGCTCATACTCTTTTGTAATCTTTTCTCGAAAATGGAAAACTACAAAACAGTATTTGTCCAGCCTGTCCCTAAAAAAGGTGACCCTTTCCCGTGCCGGCCCATAGTAGTTACGTCCCTTCTTTATAAAGTCACCGAAAGCTTCTTCATGACCGATAGTATTGCATCCGCAGCAATCGTTCCACTGGTGATTTGATGGCATAACTATCTCACCGAATAGTGGAACAAGTCTTTACATCGCTTTGGCTAAATTAAGAATATTGCGTTTGATATTTCCAAGGTAATTGATATATGTAGTTTGGCATCAAGTACTTACATCGAAATGGGTGCTTTTGGGATCGCTGAAACTCTTGTTCCTTGGTTTTGGACCATTCAATACATTTTCCACCAAATAAATGCTGATGTGCCCAGGTCTCCGTTCTGTCTCACACTCATTCCTCATTTTTATAAATGGTCTCCTGTCTGTTAATTTTAATTTACCAAACTGTTGCTGACCTCAGCCCTACCCTACCTTTTTCCTTGCATCTCAATTTGAAAGCATTCAAAACCAATGTAAAGGGCTAACTATAATGATCGAAAGCAAGCGAAAGCTAGTGTCAAAACTGCCCGAATAGACGAAATGCCGCGGAAGTACCTACCTATATGTCAAATTTTCTTTATTACAAACACCATCATAAGCCAGCTGTACGTCCGTATGTAAAACTCATCGAAACTTGACGAAACGGAGCAATCCGCCATTTAGGCAGAAAATTCGCAGCTATCAGATTTTTGAGTAGAGGGGATATTTTCACTCTTTAAGAGATTTCTACGAACAAAGTACGGGAACGCTTTTAACCAAACAAATTGTATCATTTTTTCCTAATGTTGCTCAAGCATCGATATTATTTATTTCCGATATCGATAGTTTTGAAAAAAGTAACCATAGTACCGATAGTATCGATAGATTTATCAAATGAGTAGGCAAAGACAAATTATAAAGCATTTAAAACTCACTATAAAAGGTCCTTCTATCATTAAAAAAAATTAAAATACAATTTAAATTATTCAGTTTCTTAATTTTCTTACGAAGACAATGTCATCAAAGCTTGTTCAGATTTTATAGATTTATGAACGCCTATCCTTACAACAAAAGTAAAGCTAACCACGTTCCTCGTGTAAGAGGAATTTTTTACGTATTTTTCGCTGGATATTGTTATGTTCAAAATTTCAAAGCACTCAGGAAGCTGCAAGATTTGCCTGAAAATGTTTGGCTGCAAAATGTTCGACCTTTCTGTGGTTTTTAAATATTAATTTTGTTGTAACAATACAAAAACAGGGAAAAGAAAAATCCGCTCCTGGAAGCGGAGTTTTTTTTTTGGAAATTTGTGGGTTATAGATCAGGTAGCTGGACTAAAAAAAATACTCAGCTAAGACTTCTACATAACGAGCTATAGGCGTGTGAAGGCCCTTCAATTCGCTCCTGAAAACGCAGTTATTTTTCGGGAGATTTTTGGTGTATGGATTAGGTGACTGGATTCAATACCTATCTGACAATGCAAAACATATTTAGCTACGACCTCTACATATCGAGATATAAGCATGTGAAGACTTGTGGTACGTGGATCGGGTAGGCGTACTCAATACATATTCGACCGTGAAAAAATACTCAGCTAGGACTTACGTATAACGAGATATAGGCATGTAAAGGCTTGAGTAAAAAAAAATGTCTGACAGGAGACCCTTCAATCCGCTCCTGGATATTTTTGTTAAGACCGAACATTTTCATTCCCCCCCCCCCCCCTCATTTTTTGCATAGGGACCACGAGGTCCAAAACTTAAGGGAAGACAACAACAGTTAGTGGGGTAAATCTCTCTGTCTGTCCGTCTTTATTTATAGTTTAATTATAGTATAGTTAAAGAAAAACATATTTTCCTCGAAAACGGCTCCAACGATTTTGATCAAAGTTGTATGGTATTTAAGTTTCCTTGGGCCACTTGAGTGATAATTGCCTTGATATAATAACCCCACCACTAAAGAGATATTGAGATATTGTTTTTGAGAACCACCAGTTATGCAAACACTTTTGGGTGTATTATAACAGCACTGATTAACAATACAAATTCTTACAGTTGCGACGGTTCACTAGACCTCTTTGGCAGATCAATAAATGTTTTGAAGAAGAGTTGTACATTTTAAGGCCCAACCATAATACGCGAACGAAATAGGAAGCTAGTGTCAAACTAACGAAAAGCTTCCTTCCGTTCCGTCAAAAACATCAGTTGACCATAATAGCTTTAAGATTAAGAAAATACAAGCATTTGTCAGATTATCGTACAAGCGTACATTACGCACGAAAACAAAAGTGAACGAAACTTATCGAAGTCATTACGGGTCAGGTATACAAATCACATGTATTCGCACTGTTTCGTAAAGCATCGTACGTACCAATTCTTCAATATTATTGTTGGGTCTTTGGCTTTCGAAGATTTTTCAGAACGTACCGACGCCGACGCGACATTTCTAAAAAAAAATAAAATTATTCTACGAGGTCACTTATGTACATATGTATGTACGTCTGATGGCTGTTTTTGATTGATATTTATATTTATTCTGTTGGTTTTACTGTTTTTGGATTTATGCTTGGGGCTTCAAACTTGTTCGTGTTTGTTTTCTTCGAATTTGGTTTGCTTTGGTGTGGAGGGGCGCCCTTCGTTAATGGTAATGATGTTGTCGGGGTCGGGAGTATACCGTCCTACCCAAAAAGTGACTTTCTGTGATTGCATTGCTAATTGCTGGAAATCGTTTGTAATGGTGTCGTCCACAATCTAGAAAATCTTTTCTGAAGTCGGCCTCTGATCCCAGCAGCCTAAGAAGTCACTGTGCGAAGGCATTACGATGGCAATTGATCATTTTCCTTCAGCTCAGTTCAGATAAGTAGAATCTCGACATCTACATATTTACTTCGTTAATATCTGTAATAGGCTGAGTTATTGTGCGTATTGAGCAAAATTGAGCAATGTCTTCTGGTCGACACTATCACATACGGATGCAATATTTTTGAGCTGATATTGTGTTGTACGCTTCTAAGCGTATTGTTTGTTTAACAAGTGTCGAGGACCTTAAAGTTACTAGTATTTATGTACATACATACATTTATACATAAATACATTTAGAAGTGGTTTGCCGCTGTTGATTTCGGAAATTCAATCCAGATTAATTGCTGGAACTTAATCGCTGAACAATTATTTCCTTTATAGTCCGCACAACACATTCGATATCTGCCCTGATGCAACTATTATACATATGTAAATACATAATATATTGTTTATAGGCAGTTTCTTTTTTTCGTCTTAAGGTCCGAGTCCTGGTAAGCTTAATTCTAACCTGCCATATTAAAGCATTAAATTACTTTCCTTGTAAACTAATTAACTTATCCTCTTATAAAAATTCAAACAAGTATGAAACCAGCAAATGTGTCGAACATATGGTCACCTTTTGCACATCCAAGACGAAGAATAAAATGGCCTTTTAGGATCTGTGCTCCATTCTCAAAACAAAGACAAATTACTTAATGTAATTCAAACCTTAACAGTGAAACAGGAAATTGCATTTTTTGGTTTTATTTTTAGGTTTTCACAAATTCGGAGGCAAATTAACGTTTACAGGTCGCAATGATGTACAGGACAGAGCAGCATATTTATAGACATACCTATGCAAATTATATGTTACCTACGTAAAGAAAGTATCGTTTTTTTTAATTTTATATGTATTGAGGCAGCTGGCGGTGTGGGTACGTAGATATAAAGTGTGGTCAAGTGGACACCACCTGTTATGCCATGGAAACTGTTGGCCTTTTGTCATTTTATTTTAAGGAGTATTCTAAGGCATTTAAAATGTGTATAGTGTGCTCATCCAAACATCACTATAGCTCTACACATTCAACGATCTTGTTTTTTTTAATCAGAATTTAAAATAAGTCAAAATCAGCTCATGGCAACGAGTTCCAGAATAACCACTTTACAGATTGCTTATAGAACATAATATATTATACTATGCTGGGATATATTGTAGGACTTATTAGGATGCTTTATCCGAGATGTGCAAGGCGTTATGTGAGAGTTAGAGATATATGTATGAACGGCAAACAAGAAGCAACTTGCAAGAAATCTATAAACATATATTTTTGATTTCGAATTAAAGAAGAATACAGTGGACCATCGACTTCGTAACTTGATTCCTACGTTAAGTGAACGGTTTCGTGGTGCATGTGGGCGAAACAGTTTCATTTGTTGTGGGTGTTAAGAATTTGTCTTTTGGATCATGCAGAGATGGATAAGTTTATCTTAGAACAAGTTTTTTAGTCTTTAGGTAAGATACATTATGTATGTATTCCTTATATACACATCCATTCTAATCGGAAATGAATTCATTAATAAATCAAAACACTCTTGGTTTTATGTATACCCGAAGAGGAGGAATGCACAAAGTCCACATCAACTGATTTCACTAACAAAGAAGCATATTAAAAAAAGGTATTTGAAAAATGACAGAGGATGAGAAGAAGAAGAAGATATTTGTGGTTTTGGAACTACCAGATACGAGAATTATCAATCCAACAAGATAGTACATATTATGGATCCACTTATCTATGTTTACATTATTTTATGAGAAAAAGGGATTTTATAGACAGTTACCTTATGCGGGAATGAAATGCCCCTAAAATGGGTTGCAAGGCAAGCAAGGCAGCAGTTTCTGTTTAAAGCTAGGCCGCCTTCATCGCCAATAACAGTTAATACTATAGAAAATTTTAGATAAGCTTTTAGGAACCACAAACTATAAAACTTGGAAAAGTGTACTTGAGCGGTTTATCGGACTCGAAGAATCGTCGGTGTAAAAAAAATGAATTGCAAGACTGGATCGCACGTACTTGCTCTTATGTGCGGTAACAGCTTGGAATAAAATTTGAAAAATATTAAGGGAACTTCAAAAGTTTTTATTCGATTTTTCTGAATTTTGATTGTTTGAGAAAAGTATGTAAAATTGTTTTCAGCGGACAAATTTAAACGCCATTTTATTTCTTTAAAAAATGTGAAAAACGATAATTTTATTTTAATGTTTAAAAAAAAAATAATAATTTAAGAATGCAAACTTAAGCAAACAAAATAATCTACATTTAAAAACAAAATTTAAAAAAATAATCCATCTACCCGTTTTCAAAATATTGATTTTTGAAAAAAATGAGAAAATTATTAAAAACACAAAAAAAAGTTTTCCAAAATGTTTTAAAATAAAATTACTTAGGCTACCAATATCTTCCTGATTATCAATTTTTATTGACATCGGATGACCAGTTTTTGAGAAAGTCGAAGAAAAAAAAGGTTCTATGAGAAGTACCGTTTTTAGCCCACCATCTTGAATTTTGTTTTCACTAAAATATAACCTACACCTACAATAGTACACTGATTTTGTTCATAAATATTCTTGGAACCGTTTCCGAGAAAAATAAGCTTTTACTTAACGGTTATATGACAGGTATCGTTAATATTTAAGCTAGAAAAAAATTAAAAAAAAGTCCTCTGTAGAATGTCAAAATAACTTTATGTTCCAAATTTGAAGATGATTGGTTAAACCGTTTGGGCTGTAGTTCAATATACATCCGTACAGACGGACGGACAGACAGAATTTTGCCAGTAATTCAAATATGTTTCTTTATCATAGCAATGTCATGTCTGATAGAATTATTTCTTTTTACGAATGCATAACTTGCCTTATATTCTCTATAATTCACAAGTAATAGTGACTATATTTTTTTTAAATGTAGGTGTGGAAAAAGATAGCTTTAATTTAAATTAGATTTAATTTAATTTTTTTTGATTAAGTTTACGGTCTACATGTTTCTGTTCATAAAATTTGAATAAACACTTGGTAACCCTACCTATATTTGTCTGATAATTATACCAATTTATAATGCTCAGTACGGCAACCACATGAGGACTTTAAAATGGAGATAGTTTTTTGAAAACCAAAATAGTAACGGTGAAAGGCAAATATCTTATATTCCCTGTACTGACAATATAAATTGAATAGAGTATAGTTTTAAATCAATGTTTTTTACGAAATTAATTATAAATTCAAAAATATTCTTGATATTCGTATATTGGTATGCGAAATTTATTTGGGAAATTAAGTCTTTTCAGTATTAAATCAATAAATTTAATCTATATCTATACACATTCAAGAAAACGATGTGACATAGTTAACATATTCATTTTCTATTGGGCCTGATAATGTTCCTTCCTCTGTTTTAATAAACTGCTTTCATTCCTTGGCTAGTGTTTTATGTTATTTGTTTAACTTATCTTTGTCGTCTTCCGTTTTCCTGCAAGCTTGGAAGTCTTCATTTATAATTCCACTTTTTAAATCAGGAAGCCGATGCAACATGCGTGACTACCGAGGTATAGCAAAACTCGGCGTTATTCCCAAGACGATGGAATCTATAATTGTCCATGAGTTGATGCATGGTGTAAAATCGCATCTATCGGACAGACAGCATGTATTCGTCAAGGGAAAATCTACCATTACAAATCTGTTGGAAATTACATCATGCATAACAAAAGGATTCATGAATGGTCATCAAACGGATGTGGTATACACTGACTTCTCCAAAGCCTTCGAACAACTTAATCACCAGCTGCTTGTTAGAAAACTTTCACTTTTTGGCTGGTCCCCAAAACTTGTGCAATGGATTGCAAGTTATTTATCATCTCGTACTCAATATGTTAAGTTCAAGTCTCATTTATCCAACGCAATAGATGTCAAGTCTGGCGTGCCTCAAGGAAGCCATCTGAGACCACTGTTATTCGTAATTTTTATAAATGATTTACTCTCTGTGATAAAATACATTGATATACATCTCTATGCTGATGATGCAAAAAATTTCATATTTATGATATTGATCATTTGCAGGAATGGTGTAATAAGAATGATCTCACACTGAACTCTAAGAAATGCAAAGTAATGACCTTCTCTAGAGTAAATTTTTTTTCTTTAATGAATACTCTATAAATAATTCAAAACTTGAAAGATTTAATTATCTTATAGACTTGTGAGTAATATTTGATTCAAAATTAGACTTCAGAATGCACATAGATTCTATAACTGCAAAAGCTTCTGTTCGTCTAGGAATGATTAAACGATGGTCAAAAGAATTCAACGACCCTTATGTGACAAAGAGCCTATTTGCTGGACTGGTTCGTTCGATCTTGGAATATGGTTGCCAAGTTTGGTGCCCATATTACTCCTGTCACATTGCCCGCATTGAATCCATTCAAAAACAGTTTCTATTATTTGCTCTTCGTCATCTTAACTGGGATAATCATCACCATCTTCCACCATATCGTTCGCGACTTTTACTGATTGGTCTAAATACGCTCGAGGACAGGAGGTCATCACTCAATGCTGCATTCATATTAAAACTTTTGAACGGAGATATAAATTCTCCTTATTTGCTTTCATTAATAAAAATAAATGTGCCATTCCGTCCAAGTCGAAATTATAAAATTTTGCGAACACATGACATTACTTTAAACTACTTAAATAATGAACCGTTCTCTCTATTATGTGAACAGTTCAATAATTATAATTCCTTCGTAGATTTTAATCTTACTTCATTGAAATTTAAACAAATTATACTTTTATTCAATTTAAATCGTCACTAATTATGTAAATGTAATGTTATTTGTATAATCCAAATAATTGTGATCAATTATGTATCTGTAGTTATAGTCAAATAAATAAAACATTTTTGTCTGTCTGTGTCTTTCTGTCTGTTTGTTCCGGGTAATCTCGGAAACGGCTGCACCGATTTTGACGGGACTTTCACTGGCAGGTAGATGATATCCTAAGAAGTAACTTAGGCTATGTTAATTACTCACTAGGTGGCGCTGGTGTCGTATTTTGTGCGAAAATTCTTATTTATGGACCTACTTTGCTGGAACTTCCACAGACAGGGAGCTAATTTGGAAAGGAATAACTAAAGCTATTTGAATTACCCGTTGGTGGCGCAGGGTTTGCTTATTTTTCGAAAATTATTGTTTTAGAACGATTTGACTCAAAACCATCCACACCATACACTATTTTTATAATAACCAAATCAAATAATAATTACATAATCCATACGCATAAATAAAAATGAAGTGTCTGTTTTAATATAAAAACAACAGCTTTTTACAAGATGCATATAAAAGTATACAAAGCACTTATAACAAAAACACAATTTTAAAATTTTGTGTCTGTCCGTCTGTCTATATGTCTGTCTGCCTGTCTTTCTGTCTGTTTGTTCCGGGTAATCTCGGGAACGGCTGCATCGATTTTGACGGGACTTTCACTGGCAGATTGCTGTTGTTCTAGGGAGTAACTTGGGCTATTTAAATTTTCCACTAGGTGTCGCTAGGGTGTTGTCAATGTTAAGCACTACAGAATGATGATAAGCAATTTCTTATGACCCAATCTTCACCACCATATGGACCTAGACGACATGTGGTTTTAACATGGGGCTTGAATGCTTTTAAATTGAAATGCCCAAGGAAAATTTTGCCGGGTTCACTATTACAAATTCGTGTTGTTCGGCAAAAAAAACGAATCTCTGTATTCCACGTTGCATCCGAAATTGGACTTCAACGTGAACTGATGAGCTTTCCGAGCGTGACAAGTATTACGGGTGAAAATTGAAAGGGGTGCAATGCAACTGGCTACATCGAGTGATTTTATATGAAAGAAGCGATAAAATAAGAAAAAACTTGAAACATTGCGTCGTTGTTCGAGAGATAATTCTATTTCCAATAATACTTACTTAACGTACTTACGGCGTTACAGTTCGGGACGGACCTGGGCCTCAAATTTCCAATAATATAATATATTAATAATTTTAACTCTTTGTTTCGTACTCTTTCAAGCAGCTGTAGCTATGCTTGAAAAGAATTTGCCCAGAGGAGGGAGTTGTACACAAGTTCATGGTGCAAAGTTTTATACATTGTAGCCAGATCAGATGGGGAAAAAGACATGTTGTAACGATACTAAAAACCTAAACACTTAGCAGCATTGCACTTCAGAAGGCGAAGGACGTGAATGACCAAATGTATATGAAAAGCTGGAGTAGAGTCGTTAGCAAAACAGTTAAGGGGATTAGAAGAAGATAGGTGCCCTGTGTGGTTCAACTTTGCATCATCTCTTATGGAAACGATTCGGGTGTTTGAGAGGCAGTGTCTTTGTACAAGCCTTGTGCTTTACGGAACACCAGAATTGGAGACTGCTTGTACTACTACCCCAACAATATATAGATAACTTTTTAATTAAGATGATTAGAGGTTACATTGCAATGGCGATGGCATGACTAATGGCCAAATCTTCGGGATAGTAAAGTAACCCAAAATGAATACCTGGAAATTATACGCTTAAACGATTTTATACCACCCGAGGCTTTTCTTTTATTAAACATTTGAGACTGATACAGTAACGATTGGCGATCCCGGCGTTGATCTACCATGTCGGCAGAATTTTCACGGGAAACCAAGGTCTGTTCGAGTCAGGTGGAGTTTTGAAAAATTTCGAGTTAGAGAGAAAAAACATTTTTTTTAAGGCGTCTATTTAATGGAAAACAGTTATCAGTATACAAAAATAATAGCTTCTTGCTTTTTTAATATTAAATAAGTGTATACAAAAATAATAGCTTCTTGCTTTTTTAATATTAAATAAGTGTGTCGGAATGCTAAGCGAAGGGTCGGGGTTCGACTACCCGTCAGAGTCACCTTTAATCCGGGGTACTTCATCTTGCGAGGAACTGAAAAAACCTCCAAGGGCAAAATTGCATCTCGTGTATAACTGTTCAGACTCGGCGGTAAATTGTAGGTCTCTTCCATTCTTGCAGATTCACCACACACAAAGGAATAAATAAATAAATAAATTTATTGGCGCAACAGCTCCTTAAGGAGCCAAGGCCTAGTGACTTATACTCTCAACCATTCCTGTGTGTGTGTTGTTAATCTGCAAGAATGGAAGGGACCTACAGTTTACCGCCGAGTCCGAACAGCTACATGAGATGCACTTTTTCGAGACAAATTTTACTCTTGTCAGTTCCTCGCAAGAGGCAGGACCCCGGAAAAGAAAATGGCTATGAGCTGGATTCGAACCCAGGCTCATTCGCTTAGCAGTCCGGCACACTAACCACTAAGTCACAGGGCACCACACAGAAGAATAGTGGAGATTATAAGTCACTAGGCCTTGGCTCCTTAAGGAGCTGTCGCGCCACTTAATTTAAACATTTTTTTTTGTAATATTTGATTGGGTTACCACAGGTGGAGGGTTTGTTTTTATAAAACAATACTCTAAAATTAATTTTATTTAGAAACTGTTGGTCAGGACGACAGACCCTTAACAAGTGGTGGTCAGCACGCAAAAAAGAATCTAGGTTTGATAAAATTCGCTAAAACTCGTTTCCTAGTACTAGTCTATCGTCGGTCGGTAGTAGGCTGGACAAATGCTGTTTTCCATCTTGTAGATAAAATTCCAAAAGAGTAGGTAGTAGCGGTGGAAAAGTTAACGCAGTTGTTGTGCCAGAGTGGAATAATACCACTGCAGAAGAATAAAAGTGTACCATCCGGGCCAGTGGATTTTTGTGCATCAAGATCTTTGAGAAAGTTCTCAACGCTACTGTACGAGTGCAGAAAAATATCTGTCCCATGGAAAACTACGTATTCAAGTGCAGGTTGCTATGAGACAACGTAAAACTTACAGTGAAAAGGGTCTGCGAGAAAGTTTGCATTCTCTAAATAGTTAATAATTGGTTTGTCATTGGCGATGAGCGTTGGAACCGAAGATCATGAACAGTAATTATTATTTTTTACAAATGACAAAAATGTTTACTGCCTTTGGGACATTGCAGAATTTTTCCCGTAACTTGCATGCAAAAAATCTGGTACTTCAATATTTATCATTATTATTTATTTTTTATTTATTTATTTAGTTTCCAACTTGCTTGTGCTTTTTCCGATTTTCCTCTGATCGGAAACTAACTACTTGGAGCCCGATAGCTTCTTTACACTTGAAGTTAAACCAAGACTTTCCTTTGGGTTTGATATACATACTTTGTACTCTGCTAGGAATAGAAGCACGCATCCCTAGTAAAATCACATTTTTGATCATTTCAGCATAGTCACCAGTTAATATTACGGAAACATTTATTCAGATTTGCCTTTTTCGCATTGCTAAAGCCCGAAGTGTCTAAGAAAGAATTAACACTAATGGTATACTAATCAGGATGTGAAGTGAGAAACAAATCGGGAGATTGGGCGGCTGGCCCAGAAACATCAATGTTCCTGAAAGAATAATATTTCGCTTATGTTCTTAAATCTTAAGGCCTCCAATGGCGTGCCTTTCGAAGCTCCTGTGTTCTGTAGCATTGGTTAGTCGCATAGTGTTAAATTCAGACACTGTACCAAATTGTTAAAAGAATTCACTTACTTAATTATACCTAATACCTACTTGTAATTTTTTTATTTTATTTTGGATAAATTTAATGTTTGTGTTAAGGTAAAATCTATCAACAAATTATAGTGTTTAACTCTTAATTAAATGCATAAAATAAAACTTGCTTTGTTGATTTTCTAAAAACAGCTATATGCTACAATTTGTACATTATATTAAACATAAATACATACATATGCACATTGAACGATATATCTGGTTGGCTTAAACGTCATTTAACATAATTACCTTGTCACATTACCTACAAAACTTTTTTCAAGCGTTATTTTTTTGATATTCGCCAATAAACACAAAATAACCTCGAAACCAACTCTCGCCATCAGACTTTACAACAACAATCCAATTTCATTCAGAAAAGGAGATGTCAAAAGCTCTTTACCCTCCATCATCACATTATATCAATAAAAAAGCTACTTTACCTAATCACTCACAAACATACACACACATGCAGTCAAACAAATATTTCAATGAGCAAAAATATTTTATTTTATTATTATTAATAAAATGAAATAATAAATAAACACCTTTTGAAAGTTCGGATTTGATATTCTAAATAAAATAAAAAAAAATCATAAACAATTCTTCCTGCTTTCATGCTTATAAAGTTTACTTATCAAGGTGTTAGTAGAGTACACAGAGTATAGTATATAGTTTAAACAATTAAAATAGATTTTTAATTTTGTTTTCTTTCGTTGCCGTTGCCGTGTTGTTGTCAAAGCAATGACCGAGCTTCAAAAAAAAAAAACTCAAACAAACCTTAATAACGCTGAATTAAGCATTTTTTCATCAATGAATATAATTTTTTCATTCATTTTCTTAGACATACATACATGACCTCTAAGAGACAACATCACACAGAACTGGGAGAGGAGTAAAATAAACATAAACAATTATTCACACAAAGATGTTGCCTTGCCCCTCGGTCGCCTGCCCCTCACTTTTGGTTTCTTCCACAATTCTATAAAGAAGGGAGTGCTGTATATAGGTTGGTTAATACAACACCCCCTATATTAGCCGATGATGATGTCGTGTTTCAGTATATTGCATATATTCAATCCTACATATATGTATATTGAATCCTATGTTATTTACATATATCCTAGATATGTACTTATGTATATAAGTAGATACAAAAATAACAATGAAACTCTTTAAACAATGAAACGTGCAACATTGAATGAGAGAGGTTAGTTTTCATTTATGTATACATTTGGATACATATATACGATACGATATCCCTCATCCCCCTCACTTGGCATAGAAGAGTGGATAAAGGCGCCGAAAGAGCGCTGTAGTTGGTATTTCTGGCACCCATTCATGGATTATTGTTATAGAGGTATTCTTCTATAAAAATGTTTGCCATGACAGAGCTTAGAAAAAAAAGCTTATTTTCTACCCTAGTGCAATATTTGAATGATTTCGAGTGTATTTAGTTTTATATATAGATACATTTCGCGCGACATATAGATTGTATTTTAAACAGTTTTTGTCTGCGCATAACAAAATATTTTGAAGTCAGCATTATGATAGCCGGGTCTTGAGATTTTGTGAGGCAATTTCATCAACCCGAATAAGACATTAGTTTTCCCACTAAGAAAAGTATATCAAAACAATAAGCGAACCAACACAAAAATATGTTTTTAAACATATACAAGGTACAAATTATTTTAAGAAATTATATCACAAGATAACAGGTTTAATAATAATTATAGGGATTTAAAAATATATTAAAAATTAAAAATAAAAAGTTATTTAAACTGAAGCAGCATATAACATTTTTTGAGTGAGATGATAAATGATCCTATTGTGCAACTACGTTAATTGCATTGAATTAAAAACTAAAAGAAAATAAAAAAATACCCGTCCACAAAAAAATCTAGAAGGTAAAATAAAGCTCATTTGCCCTTTTAGCCATTTTTGAGACTTTAAATGCTCACGAAATGGGTAATTATCCACGATCTTCTATTTTCTAATAATACCTCCCAACCTGATTTTGAATACTTTTCGTATTTAAAAAACTGCGCCCAAACTTCATTATCTTCCATTGTAATCCCATTCGAAATTGTGGTAGAAAAAATTAATATATTAAAGTATGATTACTCAGCAGGTCCTGATGGAGTACCAGCTATAATACTTTAAAAATGCTTCGCTCACCTTGCCAGACCTTTGTCAGTTCTTTTTCAACGTTCAATCTCACAAGGTGTTTTTCCTTCTTTCTGGAAAAACTCGTTCATCATCCCTATCCATAAAAAAGGCCCAAAAAAAGACATCTCTAACTACTGCCCTATTGCTAAGCTCTCCTGTATCCCTAAGCTTTTCGAGAGTATCGTTTATGGCACGATGATTTTCCAATGCAAACAAATTATCTCCCCAAACCAACATGGTTTCTTTAAAGGTAGATCAACAACAACCAATTTAGTCAAATTCGTCTCTGGAACCCTATGCACTTATGAGGATGGTAACGAAGTTGATGTAATTGCTACTGATCTCAGTAAAGCCTTTGACAAAATCTCCCATTATTTGATCTTTTTCAAACTTAAAGCCTGGATTTTCAACCAACATGGGTTGAATCTTATTTGAAAGATCGTTTTTATAAGGTTGTATTTAGATCCTATGAGTCTGACCACATTCATGCAACGTCTGGTGTCCCACAGGGTAGTCATCTCGGCTCTCTGATTTTTATTTTAACTATCAACGATGTCGATTGTATCATTAAGGACTCTTTGATATCCATTTATGCTGACGACAAAAAAAATTATCGGCGGATATCCTCCTCAGAGGACTCTAAACTCCTTCAAGATGATATTAACAGATTTTCCACCTGGTGCCTTAAAAATTTCCTTGGACTAAATATCAGTAAGTGTCAATCTATAACCTACTCTCGTAAACGTACCTTACTCCCCTCCAGAATGTATCTTATTAACAACAAACAGATAACCACGATAAAGAACTCTGCTCTAGGATTCGATAAACGCTGGTCCAAGTAATTCTCTGATCCTTATGTCACAAAATCCCTGTTTATAACCTTCGTCAGGCCCCTCCTTGAATATGCTAGCCAAGTCTGGTCACCTCATTTCTTCTCGCACTCCCATCGTATCGAAGCTGTCCAACGTAGATTCCTTCGTTTCGCCCTTCGCACACTTCCTTGGAATGATCGACATAATATCCCACCCTATGAAGACCGTCTTTAAAGCAAAGCCAGTGTGCAAGCTTTTCTAACCCTCCTACTCTTCTGAAATCTTTCCAAGAAGATGGAAAACAGCATTTGTCCAGCCTGTCCCTAAGAAAGGTAACCCATTCTCCCCCTCCTCCTACCGACCCATAGCACTAACATTATTTCTTTCAAAGGTCATGGAAATACTGATTAACCGTCAGCTTAAGGAATATCTCGAAGATCGAAATCTTCTCCATGACCGTCAATATGGCTTCCGCAGCTTCCGTTCCACTGGTGATCTGATGGCATATCTCACCGAACAGTGGAACAAATTTGTACATCGGTCCCATGCGTATTGGGCCTCAGGCTATCACAGTGGATCTACATTGATCCATCAGCCCACTAACATTACCTAACCTATTCCTCATCACTAAAATAAAGATGGCTGATAGCGGCCATATTGTTGTTGCTACATCTGTCAAATTGGCTATCATTTATTCGGTACGTTTTGCTAAATCACCATGAGCGGATACAGTGTTCACCAGCAAGTACTAATGATTTAATTGTTTTATCAAAATGGATGTTCTGCTGGACCATCGTTCCGCACGCTTTGCCCATTTTACGGTCGCCATAATCGTCCTACGGAGGGGACTATTCGCAGGTTGGTTGATAAATTTGAGTCTACTGCTTATGTAAACGACCAACCAAACCACAACGTGTAGTCACTGAATGGGTTTTGGATTCTAGAGCCTGGAGCAGTTCGAAACTGAACCTAATTTTCATAAAAAAAATGATCTTCAGCCATACAGATCCATATGTATGTATGTATGTTCAAGCGCGTTTCTTAATGTTTTTCATATTCTGGAATCCTACCAGGAAAGTACATAGACTTCCAAGTGTAAACTAGAAACGGAATATACTGAATTTAAAGAAATATATGCTGGAAGGAAGTGTCTTTGGCACATACTAGCATTATACGGTTCAATCGAAAGAGCAACTTAAAATCTACAGAAAACTCTTAGCAAAATAACAAAGTGGACAAAATGGTAAATGTTCTATGGCTAAAACACAATCACGCTTCAGCTTCGGTTTCGCTGACGTTTACAAGTTCAAACATAGCAAACCAATATATCTTATCACAATGTCGCTTTGCTTCGACGTTACGTTTGGTTCGTATACAAGATAAGGCAACGTGCCCTAAACTCGAAGCTGAAACTTTGTATATATACCCTGCTTATACAGGGTGGGCCAAAAGAAATCACCCTATTGGAAGCTGCTCTCATTTTTGCAAATGGCCGCCAATGTCAAATCCGTTTCGACATTTGTGGACTAGGCAGATGCAGAATACAAGTGAACAACAAGCCACGGAGCGATACATGAACCGATTTTCTGAAGGCGGCGTTCCCGGGTCGCCTCATCTCTCGTTTTGGCGATTTGCACTGGCCCGCAAGATCGCCCGAATTAACCCTTTTAGGCTTTTTTTGTGGGGTTTTTTTGAAGTCCCGTGTTAACGTGAATAAGCCCGAGACTCTGGAAGCCCTCAAGGACAACATTCGACACGAGTGCGAGAATCTGTCGCCCGAAGTTACGAAATAACAAAAACCGAAATTAGGAAAATGTAATGCAAAGCGAGCACGAAGCGTGTGAACGAAGCCAAACCTGAAGCGTGATTATGTTTTAGCCATTAAAACCAAACCATTTACAAGAACGCTAACAATTTGCCTAATTTAATTAGTTCGCAAAGTATGCAGAAATAACTCTTGATATATAGTTAAAATAAAAGACCTACAATAAAAAAACGAGAAAAATTTGATATTACGAGAATTAAACTAACTTATTGGAAAATACTCCAATTTGGGATTTTATCAATCCAAGCTTTCACCAAACACTGCAATCTTATCAAAACAACATTTTTAGAGATAAACTGTCAAAGATGAAATACAAAAAATTGTTTGAACTTAAAAACACGTTTACAGGGCTGGCGACGTATTTGGAGATTAAGTCATTGGGACAATTCAATGCAAGTCAGGGCATTGTAATGGAGATGGTGGCGGATGAGCCCTTAATGGGCCAATGGCAGCGCTCATATCCCCGGAAGCGGGTTACTGACTCCGGTTTCTTTTGTCCAAGGAATCCAACAAAGGACCTGGCCCTCCAGGTTAGGGGTTGTGCGTTCGGATCTGCACGTGGAATATTAGAACTCTTAGCAGACCACGTGCAGCCATACAACTAACGGATGCCCTAGACTGCTACAGAGCAAGAATTACTGCCATCCAGGAAGTGCGATGGGATGGGCCGGGCAAAAGGAATATAAAAAACTGTGACGTATATTGCGGTGATTGTGAAAGAAGACCACAGCTTTTATTTGGGTGCGGATTCGTTATGCGGCAGACTTTGGCAAGAAGTCTTAGGCTTTCGACACGTAAGTGAGCGACTTGTGACAATGTGTATCAAGGCTAAATTCGCCAACATTAGCCTAATATGCGCTCATGCCCCCACAGAGGACAAAGATGACGCCACCAAGGATGACTTACGAGCTCCTCGAAAAAACCTATGAACAATGCCCTAAATACGACGTTAAAATCGTACTAGGCGATACTAACGCCAAAATAGGTAAAGAGGAAATCTTTGGTAGGACTGTCGGAAAACATAGCCTACACGACACAACGTCTGAAAACGGAATAAGGCTAATTGACTTCGCAGCGGCACGTAACTTCGCCATTGCAAGCACACGGTTTTCTCATGTCGATATACCAAAAAACCGTCAAGCAGATTGAACATGTTGCGATTGATGCAAGCCACTCCTCCAGTATATTGGAGGTTCGCACCATCCGAGCAGCGAACATCGATTCGGATCACTACCTTGTTGCAACCAAGGTAAGAATGCGAATAACGCGAATGCCACAACAACGAATGAAGATATCCTTAGTCGTTTCGAGCTTAAGATTCTTCGCTAGATTGTCGGCCCTATCTGCGTTAACGGGCTTCTGACGTTCTGTACAGCGACATTGGACTGGTCAAAAAAAATACGCATATCAGGTTTAAGGTGGCTGGATCATGTAGAACAAATGGACAACAATGCTCCGGCTTACAGGGTCTTCGATTCCATCCCAGAGGGTAGACGTCCAGAAAGAAATAGGCTAAGGTGGCGCGCTCAAGTGAAGGACGACCCCAACCAACTTGGAGTGTGAAAATGGAGGCAGCTAGCCAAAAGACCGAGCTGGCTGGAGAGGTATGTTGGCCCAGGTTACAGGGCTGTTACAATAGAATTATTGAACAGGCTTATTTGACGTCGGACTGCTATAATCCTTCAAAGAATTCAATAACTTCAAAGAATTCCTTTACCACCAGAATGAATCTTTCTATTTTGTTTAAGTAATTTTGCTAAATGTGTAATTTTGAATCTGTTAAATATAGCTGAAAATTTGTCATTTACTTATATCTTCTTCGAACAGTAGGTAAACAGTTGCTAAAAATTCATCAAAACAATGTAGCATTTCACAGCAAGTCGTTATTGCAACGGGTTTCTTAAAAAAGTGATAGATCTGCTTTATAGTCCAGTAAATGAAGAGGTTTTACCTCACAAAAAGTTCGAGTAGTTCTGAATTTTCGATATAATGTTTGCAATGCCCGATAGATACAAAAAAGACAAATTTCTACTACCACGCCTCTCCGCCCCCTGCACAACAAAGAAAAAATATGTAAAATTGCCACTTTGTTCACTATTTGGATTGTAACTCCTTTCTGGTGCATTTTGACGCAAAATCGGTTCATAAATCCAACTTGTAGACAAAATATACTACAACTTTTAGTCCAATCGACAGGTAGTTTTAGGTCGACAAAGGTCGGAGCTTATTGAAAATTTGATATATACTTAGGAGTGATTAATTAACATTTTCTCAAATTTTGGACTTCGTGGAACTTTTAACTTTTTTATGCTTAAGTCCTACGTTAAAATCCTACTTTATTTTGTAGAGTATAAAATTTCCTACAGTATTGATGATGCAAAAATGTTGGTTTGTTAATTTATTCTTTATCCAAGATATGGAAAAAACCTATTTTTTTCATTTGTAATTTTTTTTTTGATACTAGAGAGATTTGTGGTACATGAATCGGGTAGCTTTTGAGTATAAATACCAGAAATATAAACAACAAATTTCTCGAAAAAAATCTGCCCCTTCAGGAGCGGATTGAAGAGTCACGTGTCAGAAAAAATATTTCTTCACTCAATCTTCACATGCCTATATCTCGTTATGTATGGTTATGTAGCGGTCCTAGCTGATTAGTTTTTTCATTGTCTTTTAGTATCTACCAGGCATTCCAAAGATTACCTATGTATGTATGTATGTATATAGAAAATTTTGAGCTACTCGACCTTTTTGTCGAAACATTTTAATTTACTGCACTATAAAGCACTTTTAGGAACGCGTTGCAATAATGACACGCTGTGATATGCTATATTGTTTTGGTGAATGTTTAGCAACTATTTACCTACCGTCCGAAGAAGAAATAAGTTTGTAACAAATTTTTAGCTATATTTAAAAGATTCAAAGTTACACATTTAGCAAAATTACTCAAAAAAAAGTTTTTTTTTGCAAGTTACAATTTTTTCTGGTATTATGACCAAAACTGATGAAAGGGCGTTTTCTCCTCGTTAAAAATCTTTAATAATATAGGATAATATAAAAACCCAAACACGAGTTATAAAGGAAAATACAGAATCCAGTCAAAAAAAATTCGAAAAATGTGTATCTCGTGCTTTTTAGACGTGTCTACCCATGTTCTATCTAAATCCAAAAGGGCGCATTGGTTGCCATATGTGAAATATTTTGATGAAATTCTCAACTTGTTCACCCCACTAAAAAGAAAACGCGACCAATTAATGGAATTTCAGAATTGTTTTTCCGATCCTTTAGAAAGGAGAACATATGAACTGCTCCAAGTACAGAGGGATCTATTTTCTCTACATCACTTGCTAGATTGTTTTTTGCTGCAATCTTGTAATGCGTGTTTTTGAGCGGCTTAAGCCATTCGTCAACATTTATACAAACGAGCTATAATGATCAATGTCCAGTTTTATTATTCCAAACTCGTCCATTTTTTTTGTTGTTGTTATGAAAGACTTTGTGCTGTCATTCGATTTGTCAGATCGTCAGATTAGTTATAGTGTAAATCGTTTGTTAGTAAACTTGTGTAGTAACCCTAGCGCTTCCTCAGTATTTAGCAATTCAGAACTAAGTATCAAAATAGTCAAATATCTAAAAAAAATGCGTATGGTCAATAGCCATATTTGGCTTCTCTGCAACGTAATGTATTCTTAATTTGATTAACTTCTTAAGTAAGTTTTGTTTGTTTTTTTAGGTGTTGACAATTAGATAATTCAATTAAAAACAAAATATTTCATGGTTTTATTTTAAGAACAATTTATGTGGCTTGCTTTTTAAGTTTCCCACAGCTAACCAATATTTTATAATAAGCTTAGGTACATATGTTTTTTTTGTCATTGCCAATATTTGACGAATATGGATTTTTTTTTAATGCAAAGGGACATCAATCATAAAATCATTTTATCATTTTGTATTATGGCAATGGGGCCGATTTTTCATTTTTTTTTAAGGAATTAATGTGTATGTGATAGAGATCAGTACCAAAGCTCTTTAACTTAAGTGATAACTTTTCGCATCGTTAAAAATTGAAACGATTCATTCCCCTGGAAGTAGTAGGGTTTCAGTAATTCGATGTGGTAACTATAGTTTTGATCACATATCGACTCGTGCCCCGTGACTTAGTGGTTAGTGTGTCGAATAAGCCTGGGTTCAAATCCCGCTCATAGCCACCTTCTTTTCCGGTGTACTGCCTCTTGCGAGGAACTGACAAAACCTTTAAGAGTAAAATTTGTCTCGAAAAAGTGCATCTCATGCAGCCGTTCGGACTCGGTGGTAAACTGTTGGTCCCTTTCATTCTTGCAGATTAAGAAAACACACACAGAAATGCATGAGTCAGAATTTATGATCATATAAAACCCCGTTTTATCGCATTTTCCAGTTTCTTCATTCCGATGTATTTTCTAAAGAAACTGGAGAGTGCGATAAATTTAGTTTTGTTTCAATTTTCAACATTTTTTGATAAATTATTTCGATGCGGTAGTTACAGAACATAGGTACAGGTTTGAAATTGTCTGCCTTTTTACATTGGGATCCTTCAAAATGAACTGTCGAACGGTCTTGTTCTTCCAATTAACAATTACTCAGAAAGTTTTCTGATACATATAATTGAAGGGTTTGCCAATAGCTTGGTTTGGTACAACTCCAAAGTTGTATTGCGTATGTCTATACCGGTTTTAGCACTTGATTGTAGACAAGTAGTTTGTTATGGGTTATTTGATTGAAGTATTTTCCATTAAGTGATATCAATTCTCTTAATTTAATATCAAGTTCTTCTTGATTCTTTTTAAAATTCGCCATTAATTCTAACTATTCGTCATGAGTTATGTTATACCCGACAAAATCTGTTATACCCAACTTCTGGTATAAAATATTGTTTTTATTTATAATTATGTAATTTCTTTTTTTATGATATGCTTTGTTACGATAAAATCTAAGAAACTGCTTAGGAAAATCTAAAAAAAACATTTATTTTTTCAAAAAAAAAAAACTTTTTTTCAAAAAAAACATAAAATAAATAAAACGATTCTATCAAAATCCGCTTTACAATTTCTATATTAAAAAAACAATATATCCAAATTTTCAATTATAAAAATTGATTCAAAATCTCTAATTGCGTCGCAAAATCGAAAAAAAAAATTAAAATGGAGTATACGCCGTCTCAAATAAACAGTTTAATTTAAGAAGAAAGTATTTCAAAATTTGTAGAATTGATTTGGTTAAAATCTTGTTTTTTATTTTTTATAAAGAACATGAGATTTTAAGCTTTTAAGAGTTTAGATTATGCAGCCGATCATATAAAAAAGGTACGGATGATGAAATTTAAAAAATAAAATGTATTATTTAAAAAAAAATCTAAAATAAATTGCATTCCAAAACTTTTTGGAAAGTAGTAGAGAGTAAGAATCTTATTTATGAACAACAACACGGATTCGTGAAGCATAGATTAACAGTTGCAAATCTTCATATGCATTTGATCAACTAAGTCACGAATTAATTTTGTAAAGTGTCTGAAACGTTAAACAAAAATATAGCTTAAGCACACCAGTACTCTCAAAAATGTTTACCAAAATTGTTGGAACCGTGTTCGAGAAGAATAAGTTTTTCCTTGGCAGGTACCGTTATTTTTTAGCCCTAAAAATAAGGCCTCTGAGGAATGCCAAAAAACATATAATTCGTAAGACCATTTTTACATGAACACAAAATTCGACAAAAAATATTGCAATGTCCCAAAGGCAGTAAAAGTTTTTGGACATTTGTAAAAAAAACATTAAAAATTCTAAATTTACATCGATTCCTACGCTCGTCTTCAACCATACCCCTGCCGTCAGCTTCGAAGAAAAAAGCAAACTCAACGCTGCCATCAGGAGTTAGCACACCTTCTGTTATTGATAGCGTATTTTATAGGACCAATCTTCTTTCGCACTCGTTCATTCGCAAGAATCTTGAAAGATCGCAACATACACAAATCCGTTGGCCCTGTTAGTATCACCGCTATTGTTTTGAAAAGGTGTTCTTCAACTCTGGCAAAACCATTGCGTACGCTTTTCCATCTGTCCTATTCGTCTAGTCTCTTTCCGAGTGGATGGAAAACAGCATTTGTACAGTCTATCCCTAAAAAGGTCCCTCAAACTATCGACCAATTGAACTAACGTCCCTTCGCTCTAACGTCATGGAAACGCTGATTAATTTTGAGCTTAAGAAATATCTCAAAGAACGAAAGCTTCTTAATGACCGGCAGAACGGCGATTTAATAGTATATCTCAGCGAAAAGTGGAAATAATCTCTCCACCGTTTTGTTGAAAGCAAAATTATCGCACTTGATATTTCTAAGGCGTTTGATAGAGTTTGGTATCAAACCCTTTTATCGAAAATGCGTGCATTTGGACACGACGAATATCTTCTTCGTTGGATTAGTAATTACCTTTTAAACCGCTTAATACAAGAATGTAATGCTTGAAAACCTAAACTTATACTTAAACCTATGCCGCTATCCATAAGTGGTACTTGCATCGAAGAAACCGATAACCTCTCAGTTCTAGGAATAGAATGTGTATTACCGCCTTCTGTGGAGCAGCCACATATTTAACGTCACAACGAATGCGAGGTGTTTAGGTTTCCTTCGAAGATGCAAGAAATTTGTCACCCCTTCTGATCTGGCTATATTCTATAAAGTGTATATTTTCGGCTAAAACTTAAGTATAACTCTTATATTTGGGCAGGTGCTCCCATAACCCACTTGAGTTTCTTGGACAGAATTCAAAATAGAGCTTTAAAAATGATATGCGAACGGACAATAATAGAAACATTTACATCTCTTGAGCACCGTCGCTACGTCTCTTGCCTTTGACTTTTGTATCTCAATTTCTATAAACAACGCTCTAGTGACATAGCCAGATGCAGAATTCAACCGTAATACTCGTACTTCAATGAATGCTTATCAATTCACCCTTGAGCCAAACTTCGAGCGTTAAGTCAAATACATAGATTCTTTTTTTTAGCCGTACCACACGAATGTGGAACGCACAGCCCGCCTCTGTTTTTCTCCCATTTTGAAGTGCAGAAGTTTAAAACGAATGTGCATTGGTACCTCCTCTAACATCCTCCCCTATTTAGCTAACGCTCCCACTGTGCTTAATAAACATTATAAGGGTAGTCAAAATCCCTTTAGTGCGGGCTAGTAAAAAAATTACCAAATTTGAAAGTCTGACAAACTGTCTGTATGTAAAGTCTGTCAGACAGACAGCATTTTTCACTCACTACGAAAAATATAGTAGGTACTCCAGTACGATAGAACTTACATAAATACATATATCAAAAATCTGTCCATATAAAAAGTTAATTTTTAAGCTCATGTTTTAATTATTGTTACTTATCCTTGTAAGCAAACATACATTTTGTTTATAAACATCCAACACCATGATGATGATGATTTTTACTATACAATCAAGCAGATGTAAACTCTCGACATCTTATCTTCTCCTGCAATTCACTGAATGGAAAGCTTACCTCTGCGCTTACACACAAACGCTATAATATATTTTTTATGGCAAAGTACCGATTGAGCTTTATAAACATATTGACCTACCCTTAAAGAATAATTTTGTGAGCCAAAACTCAATCCAGCGACCACCAAAATGGAGTTTAAGTTGGTGCCAACAGCAATGTTTGTATTTATATGGAAAAAGGAAGGGAAGGATGCGCGCATATGCAACACCCGATTATGCTACCCATAACCAAAGCCACCCCCAATGTTCTATCTATACCAACAACTCCCTCCCCTGACAACATCTATGTGTATCCACCAAAGAGAAGTTGTTGAATATTTAGGTCAACTTTTAATTCACATTTTCTATCTGCCGCTACCCCTGCTCGCCGTCGGTCTTTGGTGCAAAGAAATTTTCTTTTCATATACATTTTGTACTGTACCCCTTTCTTGTTCCCCTCTGCACTCTTTGCGCTTAAGTTAATTATTTTATATTGCATAAGAAATGATATTTTTCCATTCATAGGGCGACTTTTATGTAGAAAGACTTAGTACATGTGTTACTACATAAGAAAAGTACATTATGTACTTACACGCGAAATGACGGCTGTGTGCAGTTAAGGTGTGCTCCAGCTCCAGGGGGGAGTGAATACATTTGCGATGTAGAAACAGGCCATCCCCGGCTACATTACTGAATGAACTTTTATTCTGCAGTTACTAGTTGTGAATTGAATTTTTTTTTTGTTCCGATCGAAGTCAATATGAATGTAAGAAGGACCTTGCAATACCCGGTAGCAGGGGGGGCTTGTTTTTCCTGGGGGTGGGAGTAAGTTAACACGTTACTATGGTAGCTATGAAAGGAAACTCACGATAACTTGTTGAAATATAATTACATATAGAGCCAATTATTAAACAAGTGTTTTTTTGTCTTTTATGCTTTTTCGTCAAAATTAAGAGTTTAGTGCAAGTGCTTTTAATTAGCTGTTGCAATATCTCAGATGCTACAAGTGTGTTTTCGTGAGCTCTATATAGATTTTCCTTTTAGTTCGTTTTTAATTGTACATGAGAACCTTTTGAATTTATTAGTTGTTTTGATTTCGTAAGAGTAGACAAACAGTGTCGTCTTTGATTGGTCATTTGCAATGTGGGCGAAGATGTTAAGAATTCTTGAAATGTTGTCAGAAGCTTTTCCAGAGGAATAAAGACAAGAAATCTAAATAGGTTTTTGCAAGGGGCGATTTTTAAAGTTTGGCGTTATCTACTTAATTTAATTGGTATTAATTAGAAAAAATATTTTAATTTCAAATAATTTTGTATATTTTTTGTACAGCTTCATAATAATTTTAACTTTTTTAAAAGTTATGGAAATACACATTTTTATTTTTACCACGACAGGACATACAGGTTTCTAGAACTCTAGAACTTCTAGAACTCGTTTCTCGTTTCAAAAACACGGTTTTTTATACAAACGCCTAACAACTTCAGTGTCTGACTTTGAGCCAGTCATAGAATATCTTTAATGGCGCTACTCGGGAAAACCAGAACAAAAATAATTTCTACACTTCTTAAATTTCGATTTTACGCCAATTCAAATTACTAAAACTAAGATGTATAGGTATAGAACTGATCACGCAATAAAAGCTTTGTTCAATAAAGACCAGAGCAGCGCAGAGTAAATCAGAACAGCTGGTAAATGTCAGAAAAAAATGTTTTGTAGTAGCATTTCATATTACTGATTCGCCCTCACCAAAGGCTAAGTTCATACGACGCATTTTTTTCAATTTTATTTTTAGAATCACAACGTTTATCTTTTTTTGGCTAATTTAATTTAATTATTTGATTCAAATAACCCTACTTGGTAAAAAAAATTATTTCTGGTGAATTGACACTTCTACTCACACTTGCTCTACTTCAAAACTTGCTCTAGAAAAAATCACTGAACAGCAAATCTGAAAAAATAATAGCAGAGTTGCCAGAAAATTCCTTGCTAAAAAGCAAAATCTTCCTCTTTTCTATTCAGAGCAGTTTGGAACAGGCTCATTGAACAGAGGTAATATCATTTGAATCCATCAAGTTCATAGATATGCTACAGCGCCATCCAAAAACGGTTTAAATGGGGGGCGGGCTTATTTCCATCCCTAGGTGTGTATTAAAGTTTAAAAGCTATCTTTTCCTCGTTTCATATAGTAATTCATGTATTTCCATACTATTTAAGCAATGCCACCTATCGGACATTATTCAAATTATGCGAAGAACTTTCCTAAATGTGTAAGAGTGAGATAGATGCATACGTATTCCACATTTTTGTGTTGCTCTTTTAAGTGCAGCTGTACCTCGGACTACTACTACGTTGCGTTGATCGCAACGTAGTAGTAGTAAAGGTTTTTTGATTACCCCTATAATGTTAATTAAACACAGCGAGGGCGTTAGGAAAATAGGGAAGGATCCAAAAGGAAGACGATGGACATTTTTTAAAGTTCTGCAGTTCAAAGTGGAAGGGAAAAACAGGCATTCCACATTTCGTGGTACAGCTAAAGAAAGATTCCCTGCCTCTTATATTGGAATTATACTCGAGTTTTGGTCGAATCGCTACCTTACCTTAGGTGGCGTTACAGTCCAGAGTAGTCCTCGCAAGAGGAGTTGGTTGAGGTCCTCTTCCACTTGTGTGCGCCACCTGAGTCTCGGTCTTCCTCTACTGCGCCGTCTCTGTGAGGTGGAATCGAAGATCCGGGCCGTAGCATTGATGCCCCTCCGGTCTATATGACCCAGCCATCTGAGACGTTGAATTTTTACTTTTGGTGAGGTCTGTGTCGCTGTACAGCCGGTACAGTTCTTCATTGTATCTTGTTCTCAGTTCTCCACTCACCAATAATACATACGCTATATATGATATATATACGGGGGCAAAAACTGAAAACGAATATGGAAAGCTAGGAGTACCTTTCGTCAGCAAAACAATAACTTCTAAAGTTGGCATGACCATTTTGAGCTAGACTAAAAGCAAATACCCTATAATTTGCCGTTAATTATCCGTGAAAAAAAATTATTATTAAACCGCTTCTTACCTATAAATAGGCCTAAGCTCCGAAAACTTCGAAGTAGTCCATATAAGGTGTTCATTAAGTCAGTAATACTCCTCCACCCTCTCGTTTGCTGCCTCCAACAAACTTGCAAAGCGGTTGGAACCCAATCTCCAGTTAAGCCACTAGGCTTCCGACTTTCACAACTTGTAGTTGATAGAAGGTTTTGAAAAAACCAATGGATGCTGGTACACTCAAGGAACACATGTTTACTGTCTACCTATTGAATATCATGATGCCTTTCCATATTTGTTTTATTATTAGTAACGCCATATATCGGACACGGTTAAAGCTATGCGAAAACCTACCTTATGGTATTCGTATAGAAATGTTTGTGTTTCCACATGTATCATTCCTCTTACACACGCGCCATCTACTATTTTCCCAGTGCAAGCAATTGAATTGTGCCTTTCTAAGTCTCCGTTCCATTGAACCTTTTATAAAATGTTCTTTCTTTGTCTTATTCAATAAAACAACAACTATGTAGATGTAGATTGCACAACCTCACTTAACTGACAAGCCCTCTTCATTAAAGGCTCGAATAAAATAGTAATTTTAATGGGCTCTTCCCTCAAAAGTCCTTTTCGCGTAAAGTGTGTACTGACCATGAACACAGGACATATACCAGACAAAACACTATACAGTTCAAGCAAAACTCATTAACCAACTCACTCAGCTAATAATAGCATTATGATGTTGCTGATTAGTATGCATTTACACACCTTCCATCATATCATAGTCGTGCCATTGCCATACCAGCCGCTACCTGGCCACTACGTACTACTTAGTTGGCAGACAATTAATTGAAGCATTTTTAAGTATTTAAACACAATGATTTAATGTAGGACACCACAGCAGGTACATACATTGTTTATAATAGGTTGACGAACGATATACCTTCCGTATTATAAAGTTGAATATGTAAAACATTATTTATTGTCTTAAAATAATTCAATTTAAACAGTTTAGAAGCATAAGCAACTGAATTGATAATAACAATTGTAAAGGGTGTTTTTTTTAGACGTGTGGTTTTCAAACTGGCAATACTTTTTTCGGAGTTGGTCTTTTTGACAGCTGTCACTTGATTTATGCTCATTTTGGTTAACTATTTCATAATGAATAGACTTGCTCCTGAACAACGTTTGCAAATCGTGCAAATTTATTACCAAAACAATGATTCGGTTCTGTGAAGCAGAGCATCGAAGAAGACTCGAATAAGTCCATCCGCCATCGCGTGCAGCCACGGTGGCCGCTTTCCCAAAATAATTCTTAAAACATAATGCAAACCCTTATCTTTATAATAAAGCTAAATTCTTGGCCATAACATTAAATTATTTTTTTTATTTCTTCTTGAAAACCACACCGTCTAAAAAAAAACACCCTTTATATAAGAATCAAACGTGACATTACGATGATAGGGAAGTCAAATAAAGTTAGTTACAAAAAAATATCTGTCAGTCTTGTCTGTACCTATAAAAGAAGCTTTAACCGCTGGAAGGAATGAAGGGCTCAAGTGATTCGCTAGAGGAAACAAATTAAATTTGTTTTTGCACAAATAATAACGGTACCTTCCTTACAGTTTTAAGGAATAGCATATTTTCCTCAAAAATTGTATGTCAAATCGTTTTCTGTATTAATTCCAGACTGTTGTACAACTACCATCCGCACCTACAAAGTGCGGCATTTTTATTTTTTCACCAAAATATAACTCACACTTATGATAATTCACTGTTATTTTATATAAAAAAAAATTCTTGGAGTGGTTAGCGGTAAGTTTTTGCTTAACGGAAGCCGTACCCTATGAAATAGTGGCTAGTGTGTCGAACTCTACTCTGTCCAAGAATCCAGGTTCGATTCTCCGCCAGACTCACCGTGTTGTTTCCATGCCACTGCAACTTTCGAGGAAAAAAAAATTAAATTATCTGTGTTGAAGTTCAACATAACATAAATAATAACAGTTGGCTCAACTCTTCAGGCTTTAGTTCAAAACGTACGGACAGACAGACAACATTTTTCCATTAACTCAAAAAATACGATAAAAATACCACACATACCAAATTAATTTGTAATCACTCCAGTCGTAGAGCTACAAACAGAATTTAGTCCAACTGTATTATATTTTTTTAATAACATTGCACCCAAAAACGTGCCCTACAGAATATTTATCGCAATTATAAATATATTGTTTATTTTATGATGGGTGGTGATTTCAGAGTTAACTATTCTAACATTCGGGGGTTAAGAACCAATTTTCTGGCTGTGCACTACAACACTATTTTATACAGGCCAGCTATTTTGGCGCTGAGTGAAACTCAAGTTGGAGAGCTTCCGATCCGTCGGAATTTATCCTGCATGGGTATAACTTAGTATAATTATTTTTTTCTAAAAACGGTCTTATTGGCTATGTTAGGAATGAAGTTGCGTTTCGATTCCAACCACAATATAGTCCTTGTATTAAATCCTTTTTTAATTTCATGTGGTTTAAATTCACTATTAATAAGCTCATCATTCACACTTGTTTCCTTTATCGAAGCCAAAATCTAGACAGATTCTCAACTTCTCGATTCCCTGTCTAACTCCTTTAGAAAAATTGTTTCCCTGTATCCTCGCACTGAAGTCGTTATTACGGACCTACAACACCCGAATGTATGTGTGCTGAGATCTTTGCCGAATACAATCATCTGACTTAACTAGTTGACAAACATACTCGCATGTCGGACGTCGATGGCACTTCTGAACATTGTGTCATATCCGCTAGATTCACTTGCCAAATTAATCCAGGTAAAGAAAGAGCTCCTAAGAGAACCGTTTGGTAGCTTGGCCAATTGGAACGGTCTCAATAAATTCAGGATATTTAACTGGTCACTACGCTTCTTTCTTAGATAGTGACGTTGACTCTATCTGCAGATATGGGTGCTAATCTCATTGTTTCGGGGATGAGACACAAGTTGTAAGGAGGGTATCCTAGTTAAGAAGGTACGTTTCCGTTGTTATAAAGACAACCCTACTGAGGAAAACCGGAAAAAGTTTAAACAAGCCAGGAATGCCCGTAACGCCGTTATTCAACGAATCAAATATTTACATGACCAACGATTAAGAGAAAAAATACAACAATGTCTCAAAGGTAGCAAAAATGTTTGATCATTTGTAAAAAAATATGAAGAATACTTCTTCCTGGATTCCGACGCTTGTCATCAATGACACACCATTTGTTAGTTCCCAAGATAAAGCTAACCGTTTAGGCTAAGCAGTTCGCCATTATTGTTCTGAAGAGGTGTTCTTGTACGTTGGCAAAGCCATTGCGATTTTACCATTCGGACACTTCAATACAAGTTGTATTGCATGGGTTCAAATCTGATATTTTCAAAATAAATGCTGGTGTGCCTCAGGGTTCCGTTCTGTTTCTCACTTTCTTTCTCATTTTTATAAATAATATTCTGTATTCTAATCCACTAAACTGCTTCGCTGATGAAAGTACATTCAGCTTTTCATATTCCTTTTTTGGAGTCACACCCGCGCTCTCCGCATGTAGATCTTCAACGGCAACGTATGATAAGCTCATTAAATTCTGATCTTGACAGCATCTTCAAATGGGGAATAAGAAATAATGTAGAATATAATGCGTCTAAAACACAATGCTGTCTTCTGTCTTTAAAGCGGAATACACCTTGCCATTATCCATGAGTGGCACTTACATTATGGAAGCTGATCATCTTGAAATTCTCGGTATGAGCATCACCTCTTGGGGAATAATCATATCTATGATGTTGCCAAAAATGCGGCAAAATATTTGGGCTTCTTTCGTATATGTAAGAAATTATTTTCCCCTTCTGATCTGTCTACTATATACAAATCATATATCCTTCCAAGACTATAAAATAACTCCCATTTCTGGGCGGGTGCTCCATCAACTCACTTGAGTCTTTTGGATGGTATACAAAGAAAAGCTGTCAAGTTGATTGGAGATGATATCATCATCAGAACATTCACGTCACTTAAACATCGACGGAATGTTTCATGTCTCTCTCTTTTCTACCGTTATTTCTATGGTCAATGTCAATAGTCAGTTGAATTCCTCCACTTAAACAGATTCACCGAAATACTCGCGCTTCCAGGAATGCCCACCAATTTACCCTTGAGCCCAATTTCGGTCGTACAGTCAAGTATAGAGATTCGTTTTTCAGCCCTACAACACGAATGTGGAATCTTTTACCTGTTCTGAAGTTTAAAACCAATGTGCATCGGCATCTCCTATTAAACCCCTCCTTCTTTCCTAACGTCACGCTGTATCCACCGACATCAAAAGGAAGGGTTAATCAGAACGTTGTAAACGCCTGGTCCCTGGTATTTCAGAAATGCCACCTTGAGACTTAAGTGAGAAAATGAAAACAAACATTAATAATTCATCTTGTCTCATAGTCTGATTTTCTTATTCATACTATTTATAAAAACTGTTATGGAACCGAACTATACCCATCATCATCATCGTGCACTGTAAACCACCAAGTTGAAAGAATACAATTTCTTATTCTAAGAAAAATATGGGTTCCCTCCATTCCTTCCAACTTTTTGAGATACAAAACCTTTTTTATTGAATTATTCAAAAACATACATACATTTAAAAATGTCATTTACATATATTTGCTTCTTATAGCGACTTCTTAGTAAAAGTACGAGCACAGGTAATGACTAGAGACGAGAGCACAGAAGGTTGGTTACCACTCGCTGGGGGTGGTTTAGCTAACGTTTCAATACGCAAACGTACTAGACTATCCCCCGGCGCAGGTGGACATGAATACATAATCTATGGACAAAGAATTTCGGATCAAAATGTAAGCTTTTATTCAACAAAGATTACAAATTTTGCTAACACTCAACTTTTTCCTTTCTTTTATCTAGGTCATCCTAAGCTGTGTAATAAATCGTGATTTAAAGTACTTCAAAGTAATGCCAACATTTCACCATTGGCGCGCCGGAAAACAACGCAATGGCTTAACATTTCAAACAGCTGCGGATGCACGAGCTTTTGATAAAGGAATTGTTCGAGCTTATAATGAATTGATTGACGGTAAATGTGTTGTTCAGTCGATAATTGTTTTTTTTTTAAATCAGTTAAAGTTAAAGATTGGAATTTAAAGATATACATATTATAGTTAGTTTTTATTGTTTTCCCAAATTTGTTACTCATTGATTTTTTTGTTTGCCTTTTTTTCGTTTTTGTACAGTTAATTTTGCATGGACGCTTTTCTTTTTGATTAGGAATATTTTTTTTACCTTAACTAAAAAAGAATTTAGTAAAAAAAAAGTTTAATTGGCATCTGGTTTTCTCCATGCCTGGATAGTCCAGGGCCACTTTCGCTATTTGATGTCAACGTCCACTTTTATTTGTTCAGGCCTTCTCCACAGTTAATTGTTCGAAATTGTGGTCACAGGATCTTAAGGATATACTCATGTTAACGTCCAGGTCCGTTTCGTCATCGAGAGACACAAAACTACACAGATAGTTGAACTTCGAATATCTTGGTGTTGTAGGTTTAAGCTACTGTGTATTGTTTTCGCTTTTGTGGCATTTATTCTTAAGCCAACACCCTCTCGCTCTTTTGTAGCATCTGCACTTCGAATGCATCGGAAAGCAGTGGTGTAAAGTGTAGTCGAATGATTGCCGAAGCGAATTGTGAGCGCTTGCCTTGAAATACATCGGTCGCTAAATATCTCCTTTACAGTTTCAAGCGTTGCCTTCCATCAATCCTATACTGATGTTGTCGGCTTACATCGCTCTATAATTGATATCATTAACGATAACTGTCTGCTTCCTGCTTTCGAAAGAAATAAAGTCCAGTTTAAACAGTCAATATTGGAAAATGCATTGATTCTTGATTGAACAGTTTTGAATTGTGTTTGCTCCAATAACAACAATTTTGCTTCTTGACAAAGCCGTTGAGCGTTGTCTATTTATTGTCTACAATTTTGATTGAATCTCTGACAGAACTTAATTCGGCTTATGGGCGACGAATAGACATTTCTTCCATTTCATTTCATTTCATTGCAATATCTGTTTAGTTGGCTGGAAGTTTAAGTTTTAATGATTTACACGCTCGACGAGCGTCAAACGGTGCATGGTTAAATGACAAACCTTACTGAATATTTTGCCTGTTAAGACGCCATTGCGGGAACGTTGATAGTTGCTGAAACAGCACATGTCAAGATCAATACAAGAGAACATTTATAGGAAAAATCTTACCTTATCTTAGGTGGCGCTACAGTCCGGTGTCGACCTGACAACAACCAACAAGCTTTTTCAGCCAGCTCTGTCCCTAGCTAGCTGCCTACAGTTTTACAGATAAAGTCGGTTGTTGTGGAATCGAATATTTTCCGGGCCGGAGCATTGATGTCCATCCGCTCTATAAGACCCAGCCCCTCTTACTCTTTTGGCTAGGTCTGGGTAGCTGTACCACCGGTACAGTTTTTCGTTGTATCTTCTTCTCCACTCTCCGTTAATGCATACGGGATCAAAAATCACCCGGAGAATCTTTCTCTCGAAGCAACATAAATCGTCTTCATCCACTTTTGACAACGTTCTTGCGTGTGCACCATAGAGCAGGACTGGGATGATGGGAGTCTTGTAAAGGGATAATTTAGTTGCCCGAGTGCGGGCCTTCTAAGCCCGAAGAAGCAGCAATGCAAGAGCTATTCTTCGTTTGATTTCAGCTCTGGTGTTGTTGTCTGAGTTAGTAGCGGAGCCCAGGTAGATAAATTCCCTAACTACCTCAAAGTTATCGCTGTCTATGGTGATGTTTTTTTCAAGTCGTCGATTTTGGGTGTCTCTTCTTGATGACAGCCTATACTTGGTTTTGCCTTCATTGACTGCTAAACCCATTTTCACTGCTTCGGTCTCAATACTCACAAAAATACTGACATCACGCTGTGTTCTTCCAATTAGTCAATAACGGCGTATGCGAGTAATTGGACGGACTTTTAAAAGATCATGCCTATTATGTTGGCGTGAGAGTTTTGCACTATTCTTTGAAGTATGATGTTAAAAAAGTCGCATGACATTGCATCGCCTTGTCTAAATTCTATTGTGACTTCAAAGGTTTGTTTTCCATCGCCATTTTACACAAGCGGACGAGTTTGGCAGGGATACCAAAACTGCACATTGCTCTATATAACACATCTCTATAAATGCTGCCGTACGCGGCTTTGAAATCGATGAAATCGTGATGGTTATCATTTCGATGTTCTTGGGTTTTGGTGAAAAAAAACATCCACCAAATTTGTATTCAATCACTTGCCGTTACAATAGTTAAGGGTATAGAGCGCTATGCAGAATTTTCCATAAACTGTATTACATCTCTCTATCATTTAATAAGTACGAATCCTTAACTTGCCCCTATTAAAAATCGGTAAGACTTTAACTTTACAAAAAAATACGTTAATGAGAGCGTTGTAAAGTGCTTGGCATTTTGGATCATCTACCAGTGACTTCTGTGGGAAAATGAGTACAAACATTAATAATTCATCTTCTCGGATAGCCTGATTGTCCTAAGGGTCTTGATTTAACATTTTATCAGGTATAAGCAACTATTGGTTGAATATCGATTCTGAACTAGTCCATTGTTAAAATCCATTCTATAAATAACACTTGTCCTACAGGCATTCGTCCTAATAAAATGAACTAGAAGACACTAATTCTCTCATTTTTTCGTTAGGCAGTACAATATCGAACAGATATCCATAATACTAAGACTGCTATGGTATACAAATTTTCCCTACAAACACTCTACCAGCAATGGAAAGGACAAAATTCAAGTTTCAAGAACATCAGTACAAATTTTCGATTTCATCTCAATTTTATTATGAAAATAAAAACAGAAAATTTAATCACAATAGCTACATTATAATTTCGAGGGCATCATTACGAAATAGCTTATTCGAACATGGAATATTTGCGGCGGAAATTAAATTCGTGTTAAACCATTCTTGACCATTATCGTCATCCGCGCAACAACCGGGATCCCGTCCGGGCCTATTTCTTGCCATTTGCTAGCCGACGCCATCCGATTTCGCGCCCAAAGGCTTCGGTTGTCTTGGTCTACCTACGCCATCCTTGCAAAGTAAGCAAGGTCTGCCACATCTTACCGTGAAAAGAGTTGCAACTCCAACGTAGTAGTAGTAGTATTGTTATGACAGGATATGTCATAACAATACTACCAACATTAAAAACTGAATTTGCTAAGTCAATTTGCTGTTGAATGTCAAAAAATCGAAAAAATCGGTTTGTTTTTGGCGACGGAGACCAACAGATGAGGGATGAAAAAAAATTTTGATTTGTAGATTGAAGAGGATTTTGAGAGAAACATAGTTCCATACATACTTGAACTACCGGACACTTTGTAAGGAACAAATTACTTATTGCATTTTTTTCAACTAATTGTCTTACATTATTTATTTAGATATATTTTATATTTTTGGCGTTTTAAATATCATAAGTTGAAAATTTCAAACTCAAAGTTACGTAATTTCACCAATCATAAAACTAGCATCACCCTTGCGGTTCCTCGGTGGGAGCTACCAAAGTTCTGTCGGAAACAACTTCGAGATGGGGCTGTCACAACCTACAGTGTCTGTTGTTTTAAGCGAAGTTCTTGACGTGCTTGAAACAAAAAGTTGTCCAGGTTTGGATAAAGGCAGATATTTCCAATTCGTAGAAGCAACAAGCTAGATATGATTTCTTTTAGAAATCTGTAAACATTGGAAACATAGCCCGACTGAGTTTTAGCGTCATTATTTAAACAGAATTAGATTATTATTTTTATTACATTCGTTAAAATTGGACTTAATCTAACTTATAACTTATAACTAAAATAAATCATGTCGGTTCAACAACAGGGGCCCGACGTATTTCAGATGACTTTATACAATGCTATATTTTTACTTAATTATATATTTGTTTGCATAATCTTTTAATTGAAATTCTTAATTATAATAACTGTCTTTGGTTTTAAAAATTGGGTTTAAGATGCGGTGTTGTTTATCCTCTGTTGTGTCCGTTGCTGGTTCTCTCGTAGAACGGGGCTCCGTCATTGTTCATTATATCGTTTGTGATGGTTCGAATGTTGAGGTAGCGATGGTTGGGCTCTAGTTGTTGCTGGAGTAGTTGCTGGAATTCCAAGTTTGGGTGGTCCTCTAAGTTCCTCAAAATATTTTTGGAGAGCTGTGTCATGATTTATTGGGATGAGTTTGGTGTCTTCATATAGCTTCTTGTTTGGGACATATTTCTTGTAATGGGGCTTCGGTGTAGACCTGTACAGCTACGGAGTATCTTCCTTACAAAAACTTCGATCTCCTTCATATATGTTGGTAATATGGTGAACCAAATAAGACAAGCATACGTCAGAACTGCACGGAACAGCTTTTTAGTCCCCATTTAAGGTAGTAGTCCCACAAGTTTCTTATGTGATATTCAACTCTCCTGGCTGGTGCAATGGATGTTGCATATGTTAACCCCTTTTTGACCATTGTCGTCATCCGCACAATAACCGGGATCCTGTCCGACGCCATTCAGTTTTGCATCCCAATCCCAAGGCTTCGGGTGTCCTGGTCCCAGACCATCAGGTCTACCGATATTAATTTTTTTTTTGTCACACCATCTGCTTCGATGTAGATATACAATTCATACAATTCATTCATCGGAATCGGCCTCCCTCACTCACGACTCACGGGGCCAACAATACCCCGTAAGACTTTCCCCTTAAAGCGGTTAAGAGATCAGTGCCACTTTTTTTTTAAAAAAACCCAAGTCTCTGACCTGTAGCTTTGGACAGCAGTAGCTTAGTTTTTATGGTAAGGTTTTTGGATTTCAAGAGGCTCGACAGACTATAATTAACCCATTTTGACCCTTTTTTTATTTTTTTCAACTAGCTTCTTCGATTCTAAAATTAAAACTATTTTAGCTTAATTATACATTAATTTAAGTAACTTTATATTATCTGTGGTCTGAAGTTGTAGTGAAATATTTAAAATGCTTAACTGATAACTGATTATACATACATATTTCCATTTTGTTTTTTTTGTTTGCATTACAGAACATCCCTTACTTTGTTAATATTTAAGCTGTCTATGTACAAAAAAAATATACTTAAGTACTTGTAGTTTTTTTGTTTACTCCATTTTTGTTATGTGGTTTTTTTGTTTGTTTTTTTTATTTCCGAAATCTAACATCATGTGCTCTTCTTTATTTTGCCTCATAATTGGACAACTTATTTTACGAATATAAACAAAATAAAAAAATTGGTAAGTTCAATTTGAGTGATGAAATATGAAAAACAAATTCTTTTAATTTGTAAATGTTTTTACTTATGATTTGCTGGTATTTCTACACAAATAATTTGAAACATATTTGTAATATGAAAAACAAAATAACATAATAAATAGTCTGCACTAAAATAGTTGATTTTTTTTTTAATTTCTATTTTCCTCGAGTTTTTATTATAACCTTAATACAATTCCAGGATTGGCTAAATCAAATCCTTCAATTATATGGCCTCCTTTGACTAAATATGATTCAGTTGGAGAAGATGATGTATTTATGGTAGGTTAATAAAATTAACATATCTAGAAAAAAGCTACTATAATGATTTGTCTCATGTTAAGACGTTGGATTTACCTATCGACACCGAAACACAGACCAGTCCTGAAGGTAGTGAAAAAAGTCATAGTAAGTAGTTTTGTTATAAGATCAAAAATGTGTATTAAAAATATTTATAGTTTCTCCGACAGGAAGCAGTGAAAGAGACAAAGACAGTGAAAAAGAAAAGGGAAGCATTCAGTACATATCCAGTGACAAGCTACCACCATCTCCTATACCAAATCCAAATGTAGAGCAGCCATCGATAGCACCAAGTGAAAACTATTCCTACGTCACTTTAACCGCAGTAACTCAATATAATATCCAATTAAGCTAGATTATTGATTTATATTTTTTCCAAACGAAAATACAGGTACACGATTACAATTATCCAGTTGTAGACCAACCAGCTGCGGCTCAAGTGTTAAATGCACGCCGTGAATCTATCTGCAACCTAAAGAAACGAACTGCTCTTGATACCTCACCGGATGGTACAACCGATTCGGGAGTATTTAAAGTACCAGTGATGGGCAATAATAATAGGGTTCGGTGTCGATATTGTCATGAATTGTATTTGGATGAATGTAACCGAAAGGGTGCATGCGAATTTGCTCCAGATAATTTTAGAACGGGCTTTGAGTGTATCTCGGGAATGGGTTGTGCGCGTTGTATGTTGTACCATTGCATGAGCGATGCTGAAGGAGAGACCCCATCGCATCCATGCGAATGTGTTAATGAAACAGGCTGCACAAAGAGGTGAGTAGCTTAAATTCTTTAAGTTAAGTGTTTTGTTCCTTATTATTTATAAATGTATCCCAAAAATTTTTTTGCAAGTTTGGTTTCTTTCTTTGATCATTTGTATTAGCAAATATCAGCTTAGATAGTAACTTAAACAGGTACATTTGTGGTCCTTTATTATTTAGGTCCTTTATTTATCATCTGCTAAACTTGTAATCTTAATTAACGTAAAGTTGCAATACCACTACAGAATTGATGGTGGGCCTTCATCATCGTCATCATCAAGGGCGCAAAACCGGGATCCGGTCCGGCCCCATCCAAGTTTTTCCATACATCCCTATCGCTGTCTGACGGAATCCAAGGCTTCGGGCGTCCTGGTGTACGCCATTTTTTCAACCTAAGTAAGGTCGTCTACGTTGCCTTTTACCATGCAAATAACTGCAAAAGATTTTCCGAGCGGGTAACTCTTCACTCATATGAGCCCAGCCCATCGGAAACGACCGAGCTTTATTTTTTCCACAACACCGCTGCGACGTAGATTTCATACAATTTATGATTGTATCTTCTCCGTAATCAAACTCCCTCGCACACAGGGCCAACAATTTTCCATAGCGTATCACCTACATAAGTCTTGAATCCGTATGTGATTAATGGTAACACTGTAGTCATCTACAGTAGCAGCTTAGTTTTATAATAACATTTTTGGATTTGAAGAGCCCCTACAGATTATACTAGATTCTGTTGGCTTTAAGCAGTCACCCGCGTATTTCTTCCTCTTGAACAGCTTGATGGCTGTCTCGTATCCGTAAGCCAATAACTGCCTGGACTTGATGATGATAGTCCCTCCTCTTGTTGACGTGCCATAGTCACGGATTGCTTTATACAACGCCAGGTTGAATAGGATGCAAGCCAGACCATTCCATTAACACTTTTTTAATTGATGCTATAAACAAACAGCCCTATTCGATGTGTATTGAAAACAAGCTCATCATTTTAGAGCTACTTCTACGTTAATGCAAATCATGATAGATTGTTGTTTGGATTTTGTGAAAGAGCTTTCAAAATTGGTGCTTTTTAAAGCTTTTTTAAGACCAATGATGTATAATGTGCACTACGGAAACCCTTAGATATTTGGACTCTGTCACAATTTAATTAGATTCCACTGCAGTCAGAATGAAAGATAAACGCTCTATGTTCACTGTTCTGATGATTTTTAGTGGATAGACTTTAGTATCACTATACCAGTTTCCCTAAAAAAAAAAACAAAAAACTTCCATCACAGCTAGCGAAGTGTTCAAGTACAGATTTTATCTTTACGATTTATTTATTAGCATAGTCTAACACAATAAGAAACAATATCAATATGAGCCCAAATTCGGATAGAATGTCAACTTCCAATGATTTTGATGCTTTGTCAGAATTGGTGCTCATTGATCGTGACTTTAATGTACACAATTCCAAATCTATTTGTTATTATATTTTTTGCTAAGTTGAACCAACTAATTTAACTCATTAATGTGCTTAGAGGAATACCTGACATCGTACGTCAAACTGCCAACACTCTAGACTTGTTTCAGACCTCTGATCCTGATAAAAACACTTTTCGTATTTTATTGTGTCGTTTCTGCAAATTTTACGTAACGTAGACTCTTTAAGAAATGAGAAATGTCCCGAATAGGTCAAAAGTAACAAACCTAAAATTAGGTTCGAGCTTTAACGAGGTTATCAGGTTAAGGGATTTCAGATTCCGGTGTTAAAGCCAACATCATCGAGGAAAATCGGAAAAATGTTCTTACTTACTTACTTAGGGGGCGCTACAGTTCGGGACGAACATGGCCTCAACTAACATGCCCTGCCAGCCAGCTCGGTCTTTGGCTAGCTGCCTCCAGTTTCGCACTTCAAGTTGGTTGAGGTCGTCCTTCACTTGAGCACGCCACCTAAGGGGAGGTCAGGATTGACTGCGTCTTTCCTCTGAAATGGAATCGAAGATCCTGCGAGCCGGTCATTGTTGTCCATTCGCTCTACATGACCTAGCCATCTTAAACGTGATATGCGTATTTTTTTGACCAGGTAAATGTCGCTGTACAGCTTATATTGTTCAAGGTTGAACCCTCTCCTCCAAAGCCCGTTAACGCAGGTAGCTACTTCGTAAGCTTTTCCATTGCTCCTACTCTTCTGGAAGGTTTCCTAGAAGATGGAAAACAGCATTTGTCCAGCCTGTCCCTAAGAAAGGTGACCCATCCTCCCCCTCCTCCTACCGACCCATAGCACTAACATCCCCACTTTCTAAGGTCATGGAAACGCTGATTAACCGTCAGCTTAAGGAATATCTCAAAGATCGTAAGCTTCTCCATGACCGTCAGTATGGCTTGCGCAGCAACCGTTCCACTGGTGACCTGATGGCATATCTCACCGAACAGTGGAACAAATCTTTACATCGCTTTGGTGAAAGTAAGATTATTGCTCTTGATATCTCCAAGGCATTTGATAGAGTTTGGCATGAAGCTCTCTTATCCAAAATGCGTGCTTTTGGGATCGATGATACTCTTGTTCGTTGGATTAGAAGATCTTCTGGACCGTTCAATACAAGTTGTATTGGACGGATTCAAGTCTAATTCCTACAAAATAAATGCTGGTGTTGTTCCCCAGGGCTCTGTTCTGTCTCCGACTCTTTTTCTCATTTTTATAAATGATCTTCTGTATGTTACTTCTAATTCACTTAACTGTTTTGCTGACGGATCTACCCTCAGCTTTTCATATTCGTTCGATAATTCACGTCCTTCGCCTTCGGACGTACAATTGCAACGGTGCCGTATGTCAAGCTCATTAAACTCCGATTTATACAGCATTGTCAAATGGGGTAATAGGAATCGTGTGGAGTTTAATGATTCGAAAACTCAATGCTGTCTTCTGTCGTTAAAGCTAAACATACCCCCAATGCCATTGTCCATGAATGGCACTTACATCGAAGAAACCGAAAAGCTATCAGTACTCGGTATGTGTGTCAACGACGACCTCCGTTGGAACGACCATATATTTAAGATAGCTAAGAATGCTGCTAAGTGCTTAGGTTTTCTGTATTGTAAGAAGTACTTTTCTCCATCTGATCTGGCTACAATTTATAAATAAAGCGTTTATACGCTTTAAACTCGAGTATAACTCCCACCTCTGGGCAAGTGCTTCACAAACATCGCTTCACCTGCTTAATAGAATACAAAATCGAGCGTTAATTGATATTGATAGGAAATAAAACTGCAGCTGAAACAATTGCCCCTCTCGAACAACGACGCAATGTTGCATGTCTTTCCTTATTTTATCGTTTCTTTTATAAAAAATGTTCACTCGAAAAAGCCAGCTGCATTCCTCCTCTTAAAAGTTTCTGCCGTAATACTCGTCTCGCAAGGAATGCCCATCAGTTCACCCTTGAGCCCAATTTCGGACGTACCGTGAAATATAGGGATTCTTTTTTTAGCCGAACAACACGAATTTGGAATAGTTTACCCGGCGGGATTTTCCCTTGCCATTCAAAACCAATGTTAATCGACAACTCCTATCTCTCCCCTCCCTATCTTCCTACTGCCCGCGCAGTGTGTTACATTAAAAGGGAAACAAATAGTCCCAAAAAAAAGGACTAGGAATATTAAGGTCTTATACAGAGTCTCCTTTGTCTTTCGAGAGAGGGCTTTACCACCCATTTGCTTTCCTAGCCCATAGAAACAGCGATTTATTTCTGACGAGATGCTGTTGTTAGATGTCATAGCGGATCCGAGGTAAACAAATTCCCCAACTACCTCAAAGTTTTACCTGTCTATTGTGATGTTTTGTCCGATCCGCCGGTGTTGAGTGTCCCTTTTTGTGGACAGCAAGTACTTCGTTTTGGCCTCATTGACTGCTAGCCCCATCTTAGACTCTTCAGCTTCAATGTTAGCAAACGCTCCAGTGACAGCTCGCTGGGTTCTGCCAATGATGACTATGTCGTCAGCGTATGCTGTCGGTAAGACTTCCGCACGTTGTTCCTGGAAAAGTAGTGATCTGAATCGTTGTTAGCTGCTCGGAAGGTGCGAACATCCAAAATACTGGATCCCAATGTGATCAATCTGGTTTACCTATTTTGGCGTTAAAATCGCCTAGTATGATCTGAACATCGTATTTAGGGCATTGCTCGTAGGTTTTGTCGAGGAGCTCGTAAAAGTTATCCTTGGTAGCGTCATCTTTGTCCTCTGTGGGGGCATGAGCGCATATCAGGCTTATGTTGGCGAATTTAACCTTGATACGGATTGTCACAAGTCGCTCACTTACGTGTCAAAAGTCCAAGACAAGCTGTGGTCTTCTTTCACAATAACCGTAGTACACGTCTCAGTTTTTCATTCCCCTTTTGCCCGGCCCATCCCATCGCACTTCCTGGATGGCAGTAATTCCTGCTCTGTAGCAGTCTTGGGCCTCCGCATGTTGTTTGGCTGCATGTGGTCTGTTAATAGTTCTAATATTCCACGTGCAGATCCGAAGGTCGTTGTCCTTAATTCGTTAATCCGTCCTTTTCCGAGGCTATTGGTCGCTTCGCAACTTTTTATTTTTCCATGGCGGAGTTGTTAACCCCACGCACCACCCCCAACCTGGAGGGCTAGGTCCTTTGTTGGATTCCTTGGACAAAAGGAAAGAAGAGTCCAGAGTCAGTAACCCGCTTCCGGGGATATGAGCGTAGCCGTTGGCCTATTATGGGCTCATCCGCCACCATCTCTATTTCAATGCCCTAACTTGTATTGAATTGTTCCAATGACCTTATATCCAGATACGTCGAAGTAGCTCATTAGGGCATCAGATTCGTTGACTGTTGACGCCACCGTTGCTCCAATTGATTGGGCTCATCCTCCGTACGTCCTCTTTCTGAGGGGCTTGTGCAAGACTTCTGTGAATCGATCAGAACAGTCATTAAAGCAGAGCATTATAGTGTCGCTATTTTTTCTGTGTTCAACACTCGCGCTTATAAGTTGTGGTTATCGCAAAGAGGTACAATAAGCACAGTTGATGGTACGAGATATTTACAGCACTGGACATAGCCTGGTTGACGCCGATCCGTGCCTACCCCATTCATACAACATCGAACCACCAATCCTCCCAGCCGGACTATATAAGATCATACACAAAATTGAAACTCATTTTTATATTTAGAGAAGATATATGAGTGTTTTATTACCTACAGGCACCTCTTAAATAGATTTTTTTTCTACAACCAAATTCTAATTTGTTAACAATAATTTCAGATGGATTGGCCTTACACTGCTTTCTTTGGTTGTACCATGCCTGTGGTGCTATCCACCACTACGAGCTTGCCACTGGGTTGGCGTATCCTGCGGCGTATGTGGTGGAAAGCATAAGCCGCAGGTCTGACATTTGGAGGCTAGATTGCAGCAGTTCGATAACTTTTACCATCCAAATTATCCACAAGAACATCACTATCAAGAACAAAAACTTCGAAAACAATTGCAACATCAACAAAAACAACAACAATATCAACCAACATCGGTTAGAGCGCAATTAAATGATTATGGAAGACTTGTGTTTTAAATTTTATCTTTTAAAATACACAAGATTTTAGCGAATTCATTACGAAAGAAAAAAAACACTAACAATCAAACGAAATAGAAACAAATAATTTGAATAAAAAGAAAGTTCTTAACTCTTTCTGCTGAACAAATCAATACCAAATGCGAATGAAGTACAATATTAAAAAATATAATTTTTTTTTTGTTTTATATTATTATATTATCTCTGTCTCTCTTTTTAAAACCAAGATAGATACAATGTCTGTATTATATTATTAATTTGATTTCAATTGTGTTTTTTACATAATAGTATCTTTTTTTCTTTTTGCATTGCAAGACACAATTTATGACTCTTATTGCAACAAAATGACATATTGCACAAGTACTTTTTTATATATAATTTGTACACTTTTTTTAAAATAATAATTATTAAGTTTAATTTATTGCATAAATTATTTGAAAGCACAATAATTCTTATCTTTTATCGTTTATTGTTTTTTTTTACTTTTCTATGACGCTACTATTTTTTTTATTATTTGTATATTTTAATGTATTTTTAATTTACATAAACAAAACATATACTTATATAAATAAGCTTTAAAAAATAAAATAATTCAAGCTTGATGTTTATACACATACAAAAGCCTAGATATTTGTATTTGTATTTTTTTTTATATTTTTATTATTTTATAGAAAATAAAATCGAATAAAACAATATATAAATTCGCTTACAGTATTAAGATAGAAAAATATATTAAATAAAAAAAACAACAACTATGTACAAAACTCTTTTTATATTTTCTATTTTTTAGTGAAACAAAAAAATATCAAAAATTAAAATAAAAACTTACCTAAAGGCTTGCCTGGAAATGTCAACTCAGTAAGTCATTTTAAGAACTGGGGCTTAAAAAATGATTTTTATAATAAAGGACGAAGTTTCTTATTAGGATATATGCATGCATATGTACATATGTACATATATTTATACGGAATTGTTGCCATCGTATATATTAAATAAAAGTTGTCACTTCCATGTTAAGAAGCCTTGATTTAGTTTTCTTGAAACGATTGAATCAACACTAATATTTAAAAGTTGTTTTGAGTAAAATACGAAGAAAAAACAAATTCATTACTTCTAGATGCTTATTGAGAAATTTAATTTTGTTCCTTCCATGGGCTCAATGGATTTCTAAGGTGAATTTAAAAAAAAAAATAATATTTTTAAAAAATACATTTTACAAATCCATCATAATTGGGAGAAACAAAATAAAAAAAATAAGAGAAATGTATTCTTGTTAAATTTATGTATTAAAATTAAATATATTTTATAATTATCTGTTACAACAAATAAAGCATCTGAATCAAATGAATTTTGTCTAATGCATTTAACAATACACTGTTTCTCATATAATTTGAGTAATTATGTATATCAATCAAATTCTGACAAATACTGAATTGTTGTGCAATGCCCTGTTTAAATATAAATTTATTTTTTATCCATAAATGTGCACCTTAAATACTAATTAATAAATATTATTATTAATTAAATTATATTAAAATGTTATACTTAGGTAAATATTCTATATCATACTTCTAATACTTAGAACCATGTGAGATAAACAAAACAAAACAAAAACGAAAAATTCGTTATACGTGTATGTAAAAAATATAATAAATTGCTGTTTATTAATACATATAAAATTTTATGGTTGTGTAACTATTCACAAAAATGAAAATCCTCAAATGAAAAACATTCAATGCCCGATGAAAAATACGTTTGCCGCTAATATTTTGTATTTGCAATTCTTAAGTAGTAAATATCGAAACAAAGTCGGATTAGTAGGCAAAAATTATTTTCATCGAACATAAGTCACTCGAATAACAACTAGTGAATTATAAAATAGTAAGATGTAAATCATAAGTACAAAACGAAGCGAAATACTTCAAGAAATAAAATTATTTAAAGTAAAAAAAAAAAATAACATAACAACTTGCCAAACAATTTATTGTTATTAAAACAAAAGAAATTGAACAAAAATATTTATAAATAAACTCAGTATTAAGAGAGAGAAATAAACATCATACATGGAAACTCATACTTAAAAGAAAAAAATAGATAGATGTACATCATCTACAAAAGATAAATCGATCTTTTAAAATTATGAAACGTTTGAAACTATATAACAACAATAAATACATATTAAAAAAAAAATAAATCTAATTTATTTATTTATTCTATTTGTCTTTATACATATATAAAAAAAAAACTCAAAAAACAATAAAAATTGTTAAAATTAAAATAGTATAAAACAAAAAAAAATGAAGTTTGAAAAGATTTATAATGTAGTTGTTTTGGAGCATTGTACATTACAAAATAAAAAGCAAAATTAAATTACCTAAATTTAAATTATTTAAAATATATATATACATATAAACTATCATAAATGTACTACTTAATAAATGTGTATTATAAACAAAAAACTAATTGAAAAGAATATATTTACATATATACACACAACTACAAATAATTGGTATGTATATGTAGATATATGTACCTATGTCGAAAATGAAACAAAACACCTAAATGTTTTAAGTATAAACTATATAATAAAAATACAGAATAACAGAAGATAAACAAAATAAAATATTAAAAAATATAATAAAAAAGGTATTGTCTTTTTCTCTTCTTTTCTAAGCTATTGAAACAATTGAAAAATTCGAATTCGAAAGTTAAATCGTTCGAAAACGGATAATTGATGGTAAGAAATCCGAGATTCGGAAAGGAATATCCGAATTGTATTTTCTTCGTTCGCAAGGAATTCGGGTATTCCTTTCCGAATCTCGGAATCCTGAGCATCAATTATCTGTTTTCGAACGATTTAACTTTCGAATCGGATTTCAGAGTAGGGCCCCTGTGTATACGAAAATAGCAGTGATTTAACAGGTATTGTTTAATCCTTTGAAAACTCAATGCTGTCTTCTGTCGTTAAAGCTAAATATACCCCCAATGCTATTGTCCATGAATGGCATTAGCACCGAAGAAACCGAAAAGCTTTTAGTACTACTCGGTATGTGTGTCAACGACGACCTCCGTTGGAACGACCATTATATTTGAGACCGCTAAAACTGCTGCTAAGTGCTTAGGTTTTCTGTATCGGTGTAAGAAGTACTTTTCCCAATCTGATCTGGCTACAATTTATAAAGCGTTTATACGCCCAAAACTCGAGTATAACTTACACCTGTGGGCAGGTGCTTCGCAAACGTAGCTTCACCTGCTCTATAGAATACATACAAAAAAGAGCCCTAAGAGTAATAGGAAATGGAATGACTCTGAAACATTTGCCCCTCTCGAACACCGACGCAATGTTTCATGTATTTCCTTATTTTATCTTTTCTTTTATAAGAAATGTTCACTTGAAGTAGCTAGATTATATTCCTCTTAAAAGTTTCTCCCGTAATACTCGTCTCGCAAGATATGCTCATCAGTTTACCCTTGAGCCCAATTTCGGTTGTACCGTGAAATATAGGGATTCTTTTTTTAGCCGAACAACACGAATTTGGAATTGTTTACCCGGCGAGATTTTCCCTTGCCATTTTGATCTGCGAACATTCAAAACCAATGTTAATCGGCACCTCCCATCCTTCACATATTCAGCAAGATAATGACCCGAAACACAATGGTAAGAAAAGTAAAGACGGAGTTCGGGTTAATGTGATTCAAGTTCTTCAATTTTTGGGGAGACGTTAAAAGGCAGTACACAATACTAAGACTACAAACAATACCTAAGCTTCGGAAGCAATCCAAAGCACATGGTTAGCTATACCACCAGAGGGTTATGGGCGATTGATGGATTGATTCTATGCCTCACCGTTGCAAGGCTGTCTTGGAAAATCAAGGAAACTACACAAAATACTAACAAAAAAAAACGTTTAGCAGTTAGTTTTTGGTGTTATTATCAATTTCTACTATATTGAATCTTAACCACTGCTACTTTCCTGTTATCGCTGAAATTCTTATTTTTTGAGTTTTTGTTTTATTGGTATCTAGTAAAAATAATTGATTTTATATCTTTCTTCTCAATTATATTAATGAACAACAAAATAATATATGTATATAATTTAATAAACAAAATTTACATTTATTCGTTTATTTTCAATCCAGTGCTATTTTCTGTATATCAACTAAATAAACAGTTTTTTATAACACGTTTTCAACGCTAAAGCTCACCGTGGCATTCAAACGCTGTGGCGGAGCACGACATTGTGAAAAAAATTAAAGCGGAAGTGGTTCAGTAGTTGAATTGTTTGTTTGCCACTCACATTACGATGGGACATCTTCCGTCTATCTATCGTTTTTCATCACAATGTTTACATATGACCGTTGCTTGTCTTTAGAACGTATTCTTTCTCCTGTTCCTAGTTCCTAAAAAGGTAACTTGATGGGCATCTACAGCCCATGGATCCGTTAGTTCAGTTTTCTGGGGCATTATTATCTAAAACGATTATGGTTTGTATTGCAGCGTATTGTACAAATTGCGATAACGTAAAACGATACTCGTATTTCAAAAACGAATGCTTTCAACTGTTGTTTTGTAAGGAATTTGATCTTGTTTCTTGTAAGCCGGAGAGAGCCGAAATCTGTGGGAAGCCAGATGCCAGAGACCCGAAGCTTGTCGCGCTCTCACAAAAAATCATTATTTTAATCGTATCTGGACACATTCCCTTGATAGCATTCTCGTTTCTTATAATCGCTCTACAGTCTATAAAGTGAACCGTGAGCAGGATTGGCTATATGCCACAAAACCAATCAAAATTAAATTTGTTACGTGTACCACGTTTCATACGTATACTGTGCTTTAAGCTTCACTTCACTATTAAAGATTGTTATTTCTGTCAAAGTCTCAAGGTCAACAAAGAAGTATATTTGTATGATCCGATATGCATTTTAATAAATAAGTGTCAGAAGGATGACACAAACTTAGCAGATGCTGTTGACTTGTGGCTAAAAGTAAAGGTGCCTGACCGATTCTCTAGCTCTTTAAAGAAAAGACAAAAGCATGGCATTGGCAATTGATGCTTGAACGTCCTACCAACTACATCCGTTATACCGTGGAGAAAATTTGTCGATGCAGCAAAAGACCCAAAGTTGAAATTAATTTACTTGAGGTTCTATCTGCTGAAGAGCTAAACGGTTACAGAAGGCTTGTATGTGGAGAAGGCATTTGAATCAAAAAGCAGCTTGGAAGGTTTGTTACAATTTAAAAGAAACTTATTGGAATTTTGCGTCCAGGAAGCATCCTGGCCTTTCAAAATATGCTCTACGCTTAATAAATATACCAGCATCATCTGCTGCTCTTGAAAGGGTTTTTTCACACTGGTCGTTCTTGCATTCCAGAAGACGAAACCGACTTTCTCAAGAAAAGTCGAAGAAACCCGCGGACATTCACTACTCACTCAAGTTAAAAAACTCCAATAAAAGTGATGATTACTAAAAATACCAGCTAACTAATTGTTTGTTAAATGAAAAAAAAATATTAATTCATATTATGTTTTTTTTTTTATTTAAACTTGGTACTGTATGGGTAAGTTTGAGATTTGGATAATTCTGGATATGTGAGTGAGATTGTGTGATCCAGTCCTAGCCGTATTTTATTTGCATATAAAAAAAAAGTAATTTTCTAATTAAATTCATAAACAAAAAACAAACTGGCCCATGGGGGGATCGAACCCACGACCTTCGCGTTATTAGCACGACGCTCTAACCAACTGAGCTAATGGGCCACATTTTTCCCTCGTTTTAATTTAGTGTTTGTTATAGTGAGTTTCATTCAAGAAAAGATTTGCTCTTTCTGTCAAAAGATTTGTTTCAATTTCGAGTTTCATTGCAAGAAAAACAGCAAATCTAGATCAAATCTCAACACGAAAAATTTGATCTCTGATGGGTTGGCAGATTGATGGAAAATATTTTGTTATTTTTGTTGTTTGTTGTGAACTTGTGCTAGCCCGTGCTTAGTCAAAAAATTAACAAATATCCATTAAATATACCAAATAACAAATAAAGGTGTTTTTGAAGTGAGAAAATACAAATATGGCATTTTAAATATATATACTGTACATGCCTGGTATTTTTGTGTGTGATCAAATACTGTGTATGCTCGTCAGTGACCAGTGACCAATACTTGGATTAAATGATGAAACAAGTTTCATTGAAAAGAGCAAATCTTGATTTTCAGATCAAATCTTTGAAATTTGAAAAAAACTTGCTATTAGTAAATATAACACAGCTCCTCAAAACTATAAAAAAAAGCCTTCGAATTGCGATGACTAGGCGCGTTTCATGATAAGAAGTCTCTGTTCGGTTCAAATTTGACTGAGTGAGATTCGGTTTGTGTGATAAGTAAGCCTCTTTGCGTACTCACACGAATCTTCCCAAATCTACCCAAAAAGTGTTTCTTTACTTTTTTCTGGCACGAAAATACCAGATTTTTCATTTCATTTTCCAACCAAAAAATATTGGTTTACACAATTAGCTTGTCATTGTATGACATTTAACCAGAAACAGCCCAAAATGCATTTCTTTACTTTTAAGCTCGGGCAGAATATTACAAAAACAACATCAAAAAGCTCGTGCCCAATTTTTTTCCCAAACTTTCATCCAAAAAGTACGAAAACACACCTAGTGACTTTTATTTTATGTATTGTCCCAGTGTCTTATCAGTCCTTGCTAATTTTTTCATTGCTTAAGTTCGAGGTTGATGAGCTCTCTGATAAATTGTTGCAAAATATACTATGCGTTTGTAAACGCATAAAGCGCGAAACAGATTGAACCAGCGACAGCACCAGCACCGTCAACAGCAAACAGCACGCTGACCAGCAAAATAAATTGAAACACATTGCTACCAGCACCAGCATCGTCTTCTTACTTTTGTTTGACACTTTGTGTCATAAAAAAGTATACGAAGTTTTCTTTTGCCCCTGAATTTCACTTGCTCAAAGCTGGTAGCAATGGAACAGCAACAGCAAATTTAGGACTTTGGTCTAACGACGCTGGTGACGTTGCTGGTGCTGGTCTAATCTACTTTAAGCCATTGAAATACATTGGCGCAACATTTTAAACAATTAAAACCTACTCTGAATCAATTTTAAAATGGGCGTCAGCTCTAAAAACAAAATATAAAACGAAGGTCGGCTCTATGTTAATTTTAAACGACATAAAGTATACTTTAACCTTAAACAACTTGTCTAACCTTAAAACGAGCAAACCACTTTTTTATCTTTTTAAAGTATACTTTAACCAGACGACATTTTGTAATTTCGTACCAAAAAAAATAAGTGTCTTATTCTGTCAATAGTAAGCCGTGTTGGGGTCGATTCCCAGTTTGTGAAACTGTGAAATGGTAATTTTTTTCGATCCTAGATGTAGGAAAAAAGAAAAACAAGCGTCAAAAACTTTTCAAAATGGTGAATTACTTTTCACAACCAAAAGCAAAACATCCCATGAAGAGCTCGCAGTTTTGAGATCAAGCAACGATGTATGGCGAAGGCAAATGATGGAGGACCGATTCATTCTACGGCAATTTCCATTTTTTTACGTTCACGAACGTAACTTTTGGATAGGTTACCTTGCTTTTGTTGTAATTAGTATGGTTAAAAACAGCTGTTTTCCAGCTGATTGAAGAACATATGGAAAAAGAGAGATAATCCAAAGATATCCTAAAATTTGCTGGATACTTTTCTCAACACGTGAACAGCTGATGAACAGCTGTGTTTCTCTTTTGCTTCGAATTTTGAGAAGTAACCTATCTGGTTGCATTTTCGTAATCATCTGTTCCATACGATACCAAAGTATACCAAAAATTTATAATAAATATATATAAAATATTATAAATAATTTAAAATTGTCCGTAGATTAAGTATTATTCCATGGTTTAGTTATCTCCTGGAATAAAGGTGGAATAAGCGTTTTTTATTAATAATAATAATGCAAAATAGCACGCGACAGGATAATCGACATAAAAATGTTAAATGAACAAACGGTGCGCTCAACTGAGATCTCTTTTTGTGTGACGCGCCAATTTTTTGACATTTCTATTTAATCGTTTCGTTATTTGTTTACTCCTATACAAACAAATATTTGCATATTCTTTGTAGAGGACACTTATTTCAATTAAAATTAAATAAATAAGTTATGGAAAAATTGGAAGCCTTAAAAATATCCTCAATGCGTCCAAGAACAAACATTCTTGACCGCCCGCTGGCTAAAGGCAAAACAGAAGTTTCCCAGAGTATTGTGGCCCTTCTGTTCAGTGAAATTGTCCAGTATTGCCAAAGTCGGGTGTACACCGTTCCAGAACTTCAATCAAAGTATGAATCAATTACTTTTCGAATGTTTCTATACATTTTTACCATAGATTACATGAAATGGGGCAAGATGTTGGAACACGAGTGATAGACATTTACTTCGTCCGAGAAAGGAGTTCAAAACGTGAAACAAAGCTGACACAAATGCTCCTGTTTGTAAAAACAACCCTGTGGAAGGTATTTGTATAACACATTTAAAAACAACATTTCAAGATATTTCCTTTCAAGAATCTCTTTGGCAAGGAAGCAGAAAAGCTAGAGCATGCCAACGATGACGAACGCACTTACTACATTATTGAGAGAGATCCTTTAGTAAATGCATTTATAAGTGTTCCCAAGGACAAGGGATCATTGAATTGTGCAAATTTTACAGCTGGAATTGTGGAAGCTGTTCTCACTCACTGTGGATTTGTAAGTAGATTCATTTGGAGTAATTCTTTTTCTTAAATAACTCCACTCAAACTTAAACAGCCATGCAAGGTCACTGCTCATTGGCACAAGGGCACAACATACATGGTAAAATTCGAGGACTACGTAATAGCTAGAGACAAGCAATTGGAAGATAAATAAAATGCCATTGGGCAGCTTTATAACATGATTATTGTTTTTTATTTTTTATTAATATTCTTCAGATAAACAATAAACCAAGTTTTCTTGTTTCCATTAAATAAACTTAAAGTTACGATCTTTATAGGCAACCTGTCCGGTACGATATTTATGTTCCTTTGCATCACGGTCAACCTTAAAAGCAAATGCGGCTACAAAAATAGGGAGTAAAACAGTTAGCGCTCCGGTTTTGAATGCCTTGGCAGTTGGTCGAAAATGTTCATAGTAGTTGACACGCATTGCTTGGAAACGCTGCATTCCTGCATCGAACTAGAAAAAGTCCAATGTTTTGGTTATTTTTTTAACTCAGCGAGTTTGATGACATAACATGATTGCCGAGGCGACTACTTACCAAAACGCCTCCCTCACCGGTTGCATGGCGATGAGGGTTGGAAATCTGCTTGTTAAATTCAGCACGGAGTTTCATGGCACGCTCATGTTTTTTAAGCAAGAGCTGCTTTTCAGCAGCAGACATTTCAGGCATTTTTAGGTTGTTATTTTTCTTAACAGGATTTTTTGTGCTCGAAATCAATTTTTGAGATAAACCAGATGACAGCCAAGAAAGAAAAAAAATATTTACATTTGTCGAGGTTGGCAGCAATACAAAATTGTAGTAGTTTATATACTTCAACATATATTTGACGTTGCCATTTAATTTGTTTATTGTCTATAGTAAGAAGTTTTATTTTTAAGAAATGGAAGAAAATGACTCACTCACTTTTACAGTCTTTGCCGTAATTCTGGGGCCTATTTCACAGATCATTTATATTACTTACATATCATACAACATACAACAAATTGGTTATCATACATTACATACAAAATTCTGTTTCACAAATTTCATTGGAAATATATGATTCTAATGCAAGATGTATGAAATGTATGATTTGACATTTATTTGTTGGCATTTAAGCCCAATTCACATGGAGCAACTGCATAAAAACTTAACCGGTTGGTAACTCGGTTTACAGACCAGTTACGGAATCAGAAGTGGCTTGACTCCACACACGAGAAAACTTATCACTAATTGAAATCTCTAGTTCTTCCAGTGTCGTCATGGATACCGGGCGTGAAATGTCTTGGGAAGACTCAAACGATGATGAAACCATCATGTAATACTATTATCTCAGGAAGAGACTATTAAGCCAACTATTTTATAACCCCACAAACTTCTCTGCACTAGCAGTGGAAATATATGACACAGTAGATTGGAACATTGGTAGTGCCCCGTGGCTTAGTGGTTAGTGTGTCGGACTGCTAAGCGAAAGAGCCTGGGTTCAAATCCCGCTCATAGCCACCTTTTTTTCTGGGGTACTGCCTCTTGCGAGGAATTGACAAAACCTCCTAGAGTAAAATTTGTCTCGAAAAAGTGCATCTCATGTAGCCGTTCGGATTCGGCGGTAAAATGTAGGTCCCTTCCATTCTTGCAGATTAACAACACACACACAGGAATGGTTGTCGCGCCAATAAATTTATTTATTTATTTATTTAGATTGGAACATTGAAGTCAAAATAAAAAAAAAACATACCCGTCAATCTTGCGACATTCTCGATTTTTATCTACGCCTTCTCCATTTCGGGACGGCAATAATTATATAAAATATATGTTTTCTTCACATCCCGCATCAGCAACAGGTTATTTTGTTGTTCACTGATTTTCGACAAACTAGAAACTGAAATCACTAGGCAACCCGACATGAAAATCAACAGACGACTGGTTACAGACTTTTTTTGTGAATCGCCTAGTCCTCTTTTATACACATAATCATATGACGCAGAATCTGCATCAATTCCCTTTTGGGCACGCCTGTAACTTTCTCATTCCCTGCGTGATTGTAATCTCCACTACACTTCTCAACTCCTTCGCCTAAATACTAAGTTACGCTGCGACATATGCCTATGTGTATAAAGGGGGACCAACGAGTTTTCAACCAGTAGCATCGTGTGCGTCGTTCCATTTGATTACACAGGTTATGATTCAAAGCAAACTAGTTGCCAACTCGTATCGGTAATCAGTTTTTTCGAGTTGCTCCGTGTGCATTGGGCCTTAATCTAAGCAATCGTGTTTTGCTTAGTTCTCAATTAGCCAGTTCACGTTTCTAAGCACTCAAAGATCTTCGTTTTCTCAGAAACGTGAACATAATTTCCAAAAAAAATTGGATTCGCTTGTTCAATTTTAGTTTGTCAAAGAGAACTCTGTTATACTACGTTTTCATTAGAGTTTTACCAAAAAAGTGTTTTCATCTAAGTTTGCTAATTTCGTTTGACACTTTCTTACTTATATTATAAGTACCTTTAAGGCAAGTTTAGGATTCGTGAATATAAAAAATTGAGATAAAATTCAAAAATGAAATTATGATTATTGAGAAGCCTTAAAAAGTTTGTGGCAAGAAATGACTGTCTGTCAGTCTATTATTTCTACGTAAATGTTAGTTATTTTCTTTCAAATATCTAGAGATAAAGCCCATAAAGCAAGTACGTGCGACCCAGTCGTGCCCTCTTACCTTTTTATTTTATTCTTCGACTTTTTATAATGTCAACTTTGACGTTTGTTATAAAACCTTGTTCAATTGTGATTCAATTGTTTTCAAATAAGGTGTGTTCGTATTCACATTACATAAATTTCAACCTAATTTCGTCGAAATTAGGTAGAAATGAGATGATTTCGAAATGTGATTTTGTATGGGAAATGAGATGATTTGGAATCAAATTTAGAAATTTGATACGAAATTAGCTCACTTGGCCTAATGAAAGCGTTGTATTAGAAGGAAATAGATACAACGTTTTTTTTGGTGTTTGCTGAGAAATTGTGTTCTCATACATTTTTCATCTCTATCAAAAGTGACTGAGACAACTTCTTGAACACCCCGAAATCTCAAAAAATGTGAACTGGCTAAATTTATTTGAAATTACAAAAATATTTTTTTTTTCAAAAAGACGAATTATTTTAAGATTGTGATAATGTTTTAGAATTAAAAATACACACTTCATAACGGCAGAAAACATTTGTGGAAAGAATAAATATACATTGGAAGATCTTTATTCCGTTGAAAAATTTCGAAGCCGTGGTACACAATTACCCAACAAATTGCAGTGAAGTTTATCACCGTTGGATCACTTCACTGGGACTCTTCACTGGCTTGGCAACGGGAGTCAATACCGCAGTATAGAAAACAGTCACAGGGTCTGAATAATTTTTTGAAGAATGATAATTTGTAATTTCTGTCAGTACAGAAAAAAAAACAAAATAAAACAATTAAATTGTTCACCAGTCAACTACAGTTGACTCTCCTTTCGAAATTCTCTTTAACTCGACATGTTTCGCCATATTTTAGCATTCCTTTAGTTTTCCATACAAAAACCATTCTCTTGTTCGAGCTCCCTCTAAGTGGAAACTCTCTCTAACTCGAACACATTCTCTTGATTCTTGACCATTTTTTTCATTCCATAAGTTGATTTAGATGGAATCGTGGCTACCGAAGTACCTAATAAAGAATCTGTTTTGCAGGAAATGCAATGGCATTACTGATATATACCACACTTGTTAATCAACGTTACCGCTGTGACACTTTTGTCACCACTTTTAGGAAAACACTTCATCATAGTTTTTATGGTTATATTATATTTTTCGTTCACTTACATTAATACGATACTTAAAAAATCAATTTTTTTTCGGATTTGTTAAAATTTTATTCTCTAAACTCAATATTCACAAATTAGATTTTATTTACATTATTTTTAAGTGAAATTTTTTTTCTTCAGTATAACAATTTTTTCCAACTTTTGAATAATGTCTAGTGGTAACGCTGCATTTTGGCATTAATACAGAAATACATAAATGTCAAAAAATATGCACATCTGTGCATATGCGGTTCTGCAAGCAGTTATGCGTGAGAACAACCTGCACATATGTTTTCGGCTTAACTGGAACAAATCATGGTTTCCCGTTAAAATTCGACTTAGGGAGACTCAACTGTGTTTTAAACTACAGGATGGACTTCATACAGCACAATATTTTGACGTACACAAAAAATTGAAAATGTATCATAAATTTTAGTCATACAATGTATTTTTTTTTCTTTTTTTTATAATTAACGCGCGCACAAGGGACTATTTGTTTCCCTTTTAATGTAACACACTGCGCGGGCATTAGGAAGATAGGGAGGGGAGAGATAGGAGGTGTCGATTAACATTGGTTTTGAATGCTTGCAAATTGAAATGGCAAGGGAAAATCTCGCCGGGTAAACCATTCCAAAGTCGTGTTGTACGGCTAAAAAAAGAATCTCTATATTTCACGGTACGTCCGAAATTGGGCTCAAGGGTGAACTGATGGGCATTCCTAGCAATACGAGTATTACGGGAGAAACTTTTAAGAGGAGGAATGCAGCTGGCTACCTCGAGTGAACATTTTTTATAAAAGAAACGATAAAATAAGGAAAGACATGAAACATTGCGTCGGTGTTCGATTGGGCAATTGTTTCAGCGGCAGTTCTATTTCCTATCAATCTTAACGCTCGATTTTGAATTCTATCAAGCAGGTGAAGCGATGTTTGTGAAGCACCTGCCCAGAGGTGGGAGTTATACTCGAGTTTAGGGCGTATAAACGCTTTATAAATTGTAGCCAGGTCAGATGGGGAAAAGTACTTCTTACACCGATACAGAAAACCTAGGCACTTAGCAGCATTCGATCTCAAATATATGGTCGTTCTAACGGAGGTCGTCGTTGACACACATACCGAGTACTGAGAGCCTTTCGGTTTCTTCGATGTAAGTGCCATTCATGGACAATGGCATTGGGGGTAGGTTTAGCTTTAACGACAGCATTGAGTTTTCGAAGCATTAAACTCCACACGATTCTTATTACCCCATTTGACAATGCTGTATAAATCGGAGTTTAATGAGCTTGACATACGGTACCGTTGCAATTGTACGTCCGAAGGCGAAGGACGTTAATTATCGAACGAATATGAAAAGCTGAGGGTAGAGTCGTCAGCAAAACAGTTAAGTGGATTAGAAGTAACAGACAGATCATTTATAAAAATGAGGAAAAGAGTCGGAGACAGAACAGAGCTCTGGGGCACACCAGCATTTATTTTGTGGGAATCAGACTTGAATCCGTCCAATACGGGAAGCAAGTTTTTCTGAAGAGTAAACAATTGGTTTGTTATTGTCGATGAGCGTTGGAACCGAAGATGTTGAGGAGTTTTTAATATTTTTTACAAATGACCAAACATTTTTACTGCCACTGCAGAAACCCGGCAAAGAGCTCGATATACCTTCCTTCGGGTGTTGTCTGACCAGAATAGCGGAGCCAATTGGAATTGTGTACATTGAAATCGCCCGCAATAACGATTTCAGTGCGAGGACAAAGGGAAACAATTTTCGAGATGAAATCAGACAGCACATCAAACTCGTTACAAGTCGAATTGTTGTCGAGATTTGGACTCCTGTAAATAAAACAATAATGAATGACATGCTTGCGGACAGTGAATTTGAGCCACAAGAAGTTAAAGTCCGTGTTGGAACATTGCCCATATTGGGGAAGGCTCTGGCAACCAATATCATTTCTAACATAGACCACGAGACCATGATGGGAAAAGAGTAATGGCACCAAGCTATACCCATGTAGAGCAAATTCTGATAAATCAGTATTTACTCCAACCTGGATTTCACTTAATGCGAAAACAGGTGGCCTGTATTGAACAGTATCGACGTACACGTGAAAGAAATTCTTTCTTATACCACGAACATTAGAATACATTATTAGAATACATTGGGACAGACAGGGCTCAAATTAGATTAGACCAGCACCAGCAACCGCACCAGCGTCGTTAGACCAAAGTCCTAAATTTGCCGTTGCTGTTCCATTACTACCAACTTTGCGTTAGTGAAATTCGGGGGCACCATACTGCAAAAGAAAACTTCGTATACTTTTTTTATGACACAAAGACAGAAGTAAGAAGACGATGCTGGTGCTGGTGGCAATGTGTTTCAATTTCTTTTGCTGCTCAGTGTGCTGTTTGCTGTTGACGGTGCTGGTGCTGTTGCTGGTTCAATCTGTTCCGCGCTTTATGCAAGTGTTTATTGTTTTTTTTTCTTCCACAGCGCGAATGGGCATCTTATTATCTTCCAACGACGCGAGTGGATATTGTTATTTTCTTTACAGCACATGCGAAGGGGTTTTGCCAATTTCTCAAACGAGTGTGTAATATTATTTTTTTAACACTCGCGATAACAATGCGCAATAATTTTTTTTTTTTGACTTTAGTTTTAATTATTTGTGCGCGCACCTCGACCCGACGTCCGGCCTCTATGAGCTTAAGATCGACAATGTATGATAAAAATCCATGAAACAGAATCTTATTAGAAACATTGCAGTAAAATTAAAATGTGATACATTTTTGCACGTTTTTGAAAAATTCTGTGATACAGAATTGATGTATAAAATATATCAAAATCATACATTGTATGTAATGTATGGTCTGTGAAATAGGCCCCTGGGTCATTGAAGTCTAAAAAAATAACATTTCGATTCACTTCTCAGACTTTATTTTTTGTTATTATCATTATAGATTATAAATTATTGGGATAGCTTTCATCTTCTACTAGATATACATGAACTCCCGTATAGTAAGAAGCACGATGTCAGGAATTTTGATTTTTTTGGTGCCCCGAATTTGCTAAACATTTGGAAAACCATTTTTAGAATTTGGAAAATTTAGTTTAAACGTTATTAACAATTTAAATTTGGCGTATAGTTAGCTTAGCACATAAAACGAAAGTAGACTATTTTGATGTCAACCAATGGGGGTTTTGACAAATTTGGAAAACTATTTTTAGAATTTAGTAAAACCTCAGTTTATTAAATAATAACAAAAATGTAAAATTATTGACAGTATTAATTTATAAACAAATCTTCATAACGTAACGCATTAGGACAACTTGGGAAAGAAAAAAGGGCTTACACATGCCAGTAACAGAAGTTTTTTTTAATTGTTTTTTTAATAATTTGTAAGAAGTTTGCTTAGAAAAAATTTACGTGAAAATAATGGCTTAAATTATTTCAATAAACTCCTCACAAATTATTGTAGGAGAATAAGATAGGATAGTGAAGAAGGTATTAGGACACGAATCAGTAGAGGATCGGGTAGGACTTACATCATGAGAAATGGTATAAGGATAGGATAAGGATCGAATATATGATAGGATCGGATTAGATATGATAGGGGGTAGTAGGGGACAGGAAATGGATAGAATGTCCGCTTTAGGAGCAGTGGCATGCTTGCAAGCATGGCTGAGCTCCCCAGAATATGGGTGATCTTGTCCCCACCGTCAGACCTCCCCTCTCTCAAAAAACATAAAAACATGCCAATAAATAAAAAAAACTAACCAGGAACCCCTGTGGCAGTACCTCTGGTGGTAACACCGCACCTGAAAAATAAAGGGTATCCTGCTGGTGGTATTGCAAGGGCTTCGTTCCTTCCCCTCCTGGAATCCGATCATATTGTGATGTGGCAACAAATTGATTAGATATTCGGAGGATACATTTTGTTTGTAAATTAACGACTTCTGTGAGATTCATTGTGTACAACTGCCAACATTTATTGTGTACAACAACAATGCCCCTAAAAGTATACTACATATTTGCAATATGTTTTCACTGAGTACTAAATCGAATTTGAAGTACTAACTCGAGACTCGAATTAGTACCGAAAGCTTAGATTGTACCAGAACCAGACGGAAGCTTCCAGAAGCTTGTAAATTTGTATAAATACAAGAGTAGATGGCATTGAGAGTTTAGTTTATTTTTGAAAGTGGAATTGTTTACTACTGGAAGCGTTAGGAAAAAGTGATTGAACTGAGTTTAAATAAAAAGTGTTGAATTATAAAAACGTATTTGAATTGTAAATAAGTGGAATAAGTTATATTTGGTGCCAAAACATCGCATTGTTGCCAGAAATTGGGGATAAAACTCAGTAAAGTGCTAGAAAATTCCATAGTGACATTTTCTAAAAAAGTTTCGGTGACTCATATAATTGTAAAAGTGGAATTTTCCAGAAAATATTGAACTGATTGTGCTATAAAACTGTGAATAGCGAATATTTTTGTTAAAAATAGTGTTTAAAAAAGATTTTCTAGGTGAGACATCCAAATAAAACTGACTGTGTTGCGAAAATTGTGTTTCGGTTATATAAAATGGGTCGCAAATTAGAACAATTGACAACAGCTGAGTTGAAACAAGAATTAGGAAAACGAAATTTTCAGACTTCGGGGCTGAAAAAGGGACTATTGCTCCGACTTCAAAATGCTATCACTCAGGATGGTGGAGACCCCGATACCATGTTGTTCGATGTTGAAGAACAAGAGAGAGAAAGCACAGTAAGTACAGCCGATGAAATGCCTGCTTTCATCAAGTTGCTTCTGTCGAAATTCGAAGAACAAAAGAACGTTCTCGAAAGCAAATTTGATGGTCTCGAAAACAAACTCGATGCACAGAATGTTCTCTTCGACAAAAGACTTCAAACAATCGATCAGAAATTCGAAGCCAAAATAGAAAACTTGGAAGAAAAGGTCGGAAGTGTAGAGCAACAGTACCAAAATCTGGATAAGGAATTTGATTCTTTGAAGAAGCAGAAGGTTCTGGAATATTCGAGCGACGGTCCACGAAGAAAGGAAATGCAGCCCCCTGTCTTCGATGGTCAAACATCATGTCCAATTTATAAGAGGCAGTTCGAAGCTGCCGCCTTGACGAACAACTGGGACAATGAAGATAAATCAATTGCTCTTACGCTTGCGCTCAGAGGAACAGCTGCCGAATTGCTACAGACCATTCCTGAAGACAAACACCATGATTATGATGCCATGGTCAAAGCAATCGAGATGAGGTTTGGCGTCGACCACATGCAGCAAGTTTACAGAGTCCAGTTGCGCCGAAGGGCCCAGACAAGAGATGAAACGCTACAACAATAGCTGACATTGAGCGCTTGGCGAATTTGTCTTATCCCAATACCAGTAGGGAAATCATAAACGAACTGGCAACCGATGCGTTCACTAATGCCATTGCAGATGGAAAACTACAAATGGCTGTAAGAATGGCAGGTAAGAAAACGCTCGCTGAGGCTTTAGCATTTGCCCTGACAATGGAAGCAGCAGACCAAGCTTCGCAAGGTAGCCATCGCATCAGGGAAATGGCTATGCTAGAGTGCTCATGTCAACGCGTCGACATTGAAAGACAAAACCCGAACACTACTCGAGGTCAAATGAGATCCTAGAATTGCAACAAGCTAGGACACCTACAGCGACAATGCAGATCTCCACCAAGACAGGTAAGCGCAAGGAGGAGGCAGAATGACAACGCATCTGGCAGAAATAACACCCTCACTGCTGGACAAGCTTTTGATCAACAGCAGGCGGCAAACGCCTAAGAACCAACTTCGTGGGGCTGAAGTTGGTTGATGGAATCAACGCCCCCAGGACCATCATCCAAGTTTCGCAAACTACACGCTGCAGCAAGAGCTTGACAGTGGATACAGTCATCAGAAACCGAAAATGTGTGGCCACTATCGACACGGGTGCCACAGTCTCGATAATCAGAAGAGACCTTGTTCAGACGTCCTGGCTTCATAACACCAGCTGCTACACTCTGAAGACAGCTACCGGAGAAGCAGCAAAAGTATACGGGGAGGTATTTCTAAAGATACAAATGGGAGGGTTGACCTGATAGGAATGGATTTCATGAAGGCATATGAGGTAATCATACGATGCAGCACTCGATTCTGCCAGGATTACCGGAGGCTCAACGATGTTACCAAGAAGGACAGCTACCCCTTGCCTCGAATAGATGACACCTTGGATACTCTTTCTGGAGCAAAATGGTTTTCCACCCTCGATCTGAAAAGTGGCTACTGGCAGGTACGGATCCATCCAGAAGACAAAGAAAAGACCGCTTTCACAACGGGAAATGGACTATGGCAGTTTACCGTTATGCCATTTGGCTTATGTAACGCTCCAGCCACTTTTGAGCGTTTAATGGAACGTGTCTTACAGGGTCTTACATGGAAAACCTGCCTGGTGTACTTGGATGATGTCATCGTTGTGGGAAAGACGTTCGCTGAACATCGCGACAACTTGAGGGAGGTGTTTACACGACTTCGAACAGCACATTTAAAGCTGAATCCAAAGAAATGTTCTCTGTTCAAAGCTGAGGTGAAGTATTTGGGAGATGTGATATTGGAGTAAACACTGACCCGGAGATTTTCTCCGTGAGAAAATGGTCAGTTCCCGAAGATAAACACCAGCTGAGGAGCTTTCTAGGTCTCGCCACTTATTACAGGAGGTTCGTCAAGGATTTTGCCGGAATCGCAAAGTGTCTGCACCAGACGGGAACTCCTTGCTCTGATACTGGCTACAAAACATTTCCATAAATATCTTTATGGACAGAGATTCATCCTGCGTACCGATCACGCCGCTTTAAAATGGTTGATACAGTTCAAAAATCCTGAGGGGCAAGTAGCAAGATGGATCGAATGATTGCAGACTTACGACTTCGAAGTACAGCATCGCAAAGGAAGACTGCACTGCAATGCGGACGCGCTTTGCACGAAAAGAGGAAAAGGACGAAGGTATTTCTCCAGAGAATAGGAGCCGAACCTGTAGAGAAATGGAGTGCCGAAGAACTTCGTAATGCACAAAAAGAAGACCCTGACATCGAGCCAATCCTTACTTGGAAGGAATCTATGGAAAAACCAAATGCAGGAGACATCTCCGACAGAAGTCCTACTTTAAAGGCATACTGGGCGCAGTGGGACTCTCTCCATGTGGAAGATGGTGCGGAGAAAATGGGAAATGCCGGATGGAAGATCCTTTAAGATGCAGCTTGTGGTTCCACGATTGAAACTAGTGGAGATCCTACGAGAAATGCATGATGGAGTATCGGGTGGGCACTTGGAAATCAACAAAACACTAGAAAAGTTATGGGAACGCTTTTATTGGCTAAGCGCAAGTAACGTTGTAGAGAGCTGGTGTCGAAAGTGCACAATATGCGCGGCTAGCAAGGGACCCAAAGTCAAAACACGAGGTAAAATGCACCAGTACACCGTTTGAAAGAATCGCCGTTAACATCACAGGCTCGTTCTCGGAAACTGAAAACGGTAGCCGTTACATCCTTGTTCTCATGGACTACTTCAGCAAGTGGCCCGAGGCGTTTGCGATACCCAATCAAGAAGCTAAGACCGTTGTCGAGCAGATAGTGGAGTGCAGGTTCGGAATTGTATTCCGACCAAGGGCGAAACTTCGAGTCGAAGGTATTCCGGAAGTATGCGCATCACTCGGGTTAAAGAAAACAAGGACAACACCTCTTCATCCACATTCTGATGGAATGGTAGAACGATTTAACAAGACCTTGAAGGAACATCTGTCTAAAGTCGTGAACGAGAACCAACGGAATTGGGATCGGCGAATTCCTTTATTTCTTTCTTATGGCCTACCGGAATGCGGTTCATAGTACAACTGGATACACTCATCCGAAATTCTATTTGGACGAACTGCCCGGCTCCCAAGTGAGCTAAAATTCGGATTTCCTATTGAAGGTCCAAAATGCGAAGAGGACTACGTGTTATATCTTAGAGAAAGGATCAACGACATTCACCAGAGAACAAGAAACAACATAAAAATTGCGAGTGACCGCATGAAGACCAGATACGATGCGAGAGCAACAGCACCTGAATTCAACGAGGGAGATCTGGTATGGCTTTACAACCCACATCGCAGAAAGGGAAAATCGCCCAAGCTTCAGCAGGACTGGGAAGGTCCCTACCAGGTAGTTACGCGCATTAATGATGTCGTTTTTCGAATTCAACGAGGACCAAGAGCAAAAATAAAAATTGTCCATGTGCATCGCCTGCATCGTTACCACGGAAAAAAATGATGATATGCTTGTTCGGGACGAACAAAACTAAGAGGGGGACAATGTGATGTGGCAACAAAATGATTAGATATTCGAAGGATACATTTTGTTTGTAAATTAACGACATCTGTGAGATTCATTACCAACATTTATTGTGTACAACAACCATGCCCCTAAAAGTATGGTACGTATTTGCAATATGTTTTGACTGAGTAATAAATCGAACTTGTAGTACTAATTCGAGACTCAAATTATTACCGAAAACTTAGATTGTACCAGAACCAGACGGAAGCTTCCAGAAGCTTGTAAATTTGTATAAATACAAGAGTAGATGGCATTGAGAGTTTAGTTTATTTTCAAAAGTGGAATTGTTAACTACTGGAAGCGTTAGTAAAAAGTGATTGAATTGAGATTAAATAAAAAGTGTTGAATTATAAAAACGTATTTGAATTGTGAATAAGTGGAATAACTTATATTTGGTGTTATTTAAACTGAAAGACGTTGTGTTTAATAGAACAAAGAGATTTGTTGTATTATTTTGGAATTTTGATTGAGTTTTATTTGTCGAACCTCAGGCCAAAACTTCAAAATATGTAATCGGAATTCCCCTTTATTCGAGTTGAAAGAAGCTCTTTCCGCTGTCAAGCCATACTAATTTTGCCGCCGCCTTAAGGAACCCCTGAAAAAGTCGCTTTAGAGCGTTATAAGGCTAGATGATTGTAAGTTAACCGTCGAGGACACCCTCTATCTCCTGTGGTATAGTGTATATAATATCTATATAAAGTCCTTTTAAGAAAGAAAAATGAGGCAGTGTCAGGGTAGAAAAAAGGGGAATTATAAAAGGACAAGCGTTCTCAGATTGACGTTTTGTGAGATACAAATCATTCTGAATGATAAATGAGAGGTAAGTTTTGGCTTAAATTGATTTTTAAGTGTATAATTATTACATGTATGATGTGGTATATATAGAAAGGGGAAAGCAAGTATAGTAATAAAAATTAGAAAAGACTAGCAAGTAGAGAAGAAGCCACAGAAGTCCAAATTGTTGATAAGTTGGTACATATAAAAGAGGAAAGGGCCGGACTAGCCCACAGAGAAATTCTGAGTTAACCGGTGGTGCAAGGCTACAGCGAGGAGTCTATGGTTCGTGGGAATCTCCAAACCACCAAGTAAATTGGGGTCTAAACGACCAAAAGTATCTGTAGTAATTCGACAAAGTATAATAGAAAACCCCTCTAATAAAAAGTTGAGGAAAGCGAGAAAAATAAATTACTTATTCAGATTACCATAATTAAGCGAGGCAGATATTTGTCGGGATGGCGAATACCGGTCAGATGACCCTTGGTGCTAAACAACTCCAGCCATAAGAGGAAATTCGATGTTTTTGTATAATTAGTGATTCTAATTGTTAATATTAAGTTATAACTTTTGGTGTGATATTTTTCTTTCTTTTTTGTCGAATTCAATGAGTTCTTTTATATGAAAATGTAAGAAATAAGTATTGATGCCGGTAGTTTTTTGAAAATGTTGATATTAAGAAAAAGAAAACTAGATTACATAAATGCATAGGGAAGAAAAAAACGAGTCCCTCTCCGGTGGTTTTGTTTTAAAGTGTTGAACCGCCTGAACTGAGCTCGATTACGGTAGTGTAAGTTTTGAAAGGAACAAGAAAGAGAGTCATTTTTGGCTTCTTCTCACCCGATTCGGGGCAGATCTTTTTATTTCCAGTGCTTTACAAAAATAGTAATAAAAAAAATCTGAAACAAGCTAAACCTAAGGGCTTCATACCTGAGTAGAAAGAAAAAGTTTACCGGTAATCGTACCTATTTTGATTTTTCCTTTGGTACCTTCTATTTTTGTTGTGTAATATATAATTGTTTTGTATTCTTTTTAAGTTGATTTTTATTTTTATTTTAGTTATTTCATCTTTATAATTTATTTTAAATTGATTCCTCTTTTTTGTTTCAATCACATCTTTTCAGTGATTTTTCTTTATGTAGTATTTTAAACAGAGCTTTCAGACTAAAACTTGAACTATCGGAGTGAGCTCTGGGGATTTCCTTTTTCTCCTGAGGGCTTACTACTACAGATTATAAATTACTTGGTTATCCGGTACTCCCACAGTCATTGTTCCCCCGAGGAAAGGATTTTTCGATTTTTTTTATATTTGGGACGTAGTCTATGTAGTCTCCCTCGGATTTGTATCCGGGAACTAATTGCGTGGGCCGCCACGACTATCATCCTAGACCGCCGGAATTCACCTCAGACTTTGAAAAAAAAAACATATATTTATATGATAACTTACCTTTATTTTCGGAAATCCCCTTCCAAATGCTCCTTGTCCTTGTGACGTCCTTTTTTCAGTTGAAAACTGTTTTAATTTCTGTATTTTAATTTATTTTAACTTTAATTATAGTTTCCTTTTCTTTTCTTTTTTGTTTGTTACAACTTACTTTGCATGTAGAAACTTTAAATTCTTCGAAACACTTTCCTTCTTTTTTTATGTTTTAAATTAATAAATTTTATTCGTTTCGTTTTTGTTAGACTGACCTTTACTATTTTCCACTTGATTTTGTCTAACAAACGGTAATACTTTTTCTCGCTAGCCTTTGGTTCCCGCTTGTTGGAATATCCACTCGCTAGCGCCCACAGCAACTTTATCACTCCTTTCCATACCTTTCCAACTAAAACTCCTCACTCACTCACACCTTAGGCTCAAACTGTATTCTTTACAGTTTGGGGGGTTTTTAGAAGGAAAGGTAAGCGCGCAGCTCAGGTCCTCTCGCTCTCGTGTTAAATTCCAGTTGTCAAAAAGAGATGTAGGTAAACATATGTGTCTCGTGTGTTTTTCATAAAATTTTCGCAAAATGCAAACCAAATTGCGTTCTATAATATTTCTTAGATTTTCCGTGCAATTTATAATAGTTTTTTTGGTTTCCTTCAGTTTCTTTAATGCGTCAGTATGCTATTTTATTCCTTCCGGCAAAATCAAGTGCAAAGGTGTCCTCTGAGTGCGTCTTAATCTCCTTCTCCTAGTCTACCAAAGCCTGTCTCTAAAAAAGTGTTTTGCCAAAATTCTGGTCTGGAATTCAACCCTCGGGTACAACACCCGTTCTTGTTTCTTTTTTCTATGGGTGCCACAAAATAAAAGAAGTATTGTTCCAGCTCGTCTCTATGTCTTTACTTCTAAGAATAGAAAGAAGGTTAGTCGTTACTCGTTAGTGTGGTTTGGATTTTGGTTGATTTGTGTGGGGTTAGTTATCTAAAGGCCGTTGGTTTGAATACGTTGATTAACGATACTCTCAACTCGTGATACTGACCTAATAAGCAATTGTGGAGGCTGTTGTTTAGTGAGTGCGGATGAAGCGGCATACTGTTGTGCACGGTAAAATTCTTGTTCGCATGGGTCTGCTGTTGTATTAGATATTGCTGAGGCAAGGAAGGATCAGACACTGAGCTGCCTGTAAAAGTAATTGAGAATTCTGTTAACATCTGCCCATGTTGCAGCGGATATTTTAAGTCCATATGCACGAAAAGATGACACATTGGCTTCTAGGAACATACTTATGGCTTTGAGATTCAATTTCTTGGTGTTGACGTTGTCCGCTCGACTGAAAACCTGGTTCTGTTCGTACTTCTCATTGCGCCTAACATGGACGTATTATATATGGACTGCTAGGTGCCTACGTCAAGTTGGTTCTATTTTAGTCTCAGTTATTTTGGGTGACACTAGCCCCCTGAGTACACTAGCGGGAAAAAATTAAACCTCAATTTTGACATTTCATCCAGTAATCCCAGACTTTGGCAGCAGGTTTTCCCACGTTGGCATATTAAAATTTCCTTTTTTTCTCCCCGTGTTATTTAGAATATCCCACAATTAATTAATAAAAAATCCCTTTTTCCTTCTAGTGCTTTTGGCTTGTCTTAGGCACAAACCAATAAAAAAAGGAAGTTTTCCACGATCAAAAAAAAAAAAACAATACCAAAGATGTCGCACACTTCTATGGATGGATTTCAAAAGTGTCAATTATGTTTTAGCGGTAAAACAGATATCGCTAGCTTCTATGTCAACATTTTAAGTAGTTATTTTTTTTCAGGAAAGCTAGCATTGCATTCTCAATGTTGGTGAAATTTTTTTGACAATTGTTGTATGAAGCTGACATTAGACTAGCAGTCCATGGCTGTATGAATGCCAAAATGCAACGTTGTCTTGACATTATTAGAAAGTTGCAAAAAAATTGTTATACTGATGAAAAAAATGCATTTAAAAATAATGTAAATAAAATCAAATTTGTGTGAATATTAAATTTAGAGAATAAAAATTCCAACAAATACAATATTACCATAAAGCTAAAAACAGTTGTGCAGCTATTCTCACGAATTACTGTGCGCAGATCTGCACCTAAAACAGATGTACATATTTTTTGACATTTATGTATTGCTGTATTAATGCCAAAATGCAGCGTTACCATTGCACATTATTAAAAAGTTGCAAAAAATTGTTATACTGAAGAAAAAAATTTCACTTAAAAATAATGTAAATAAAATCTAATTTGTCAATATTGAGTTTAGAGAATAAAATTTAAACAAATCCGAAAAAATTGATTTTTTAAGTATCGTATTAATGTAAGTGAACGAAAAATATAATATAACCATAAAAACTATGATGAAGTATTTTCTTAAAAATGGTGCAAAAGTGTCACAGCGGTAACGCTGATTAACAAGTGTGGTATATGTCAGTAATGCCAGAGAGCTTTTATTTACATTTTTTTCGTTTGTTGTTGTGGCAGCAATGAAACTAGGTGTACAATTTAGAAATAGACATCGTGTGCCACCCTGCAGAATTTTGGGTCTTCATCCCCATAAGAGCCTGTGTAATCTTTTTTTTCTTAACGAAATTATCTGCACATCTGTTTTGACCATTGATGTGTATTGCTAGCGAAGCTGCATACAAAAAAAACATTAATTATTTCGCTTTTGTCTAATGACAGAGTAAAATCATGAGGCCATTTTTTTCAATATATAGGGCACCCGTAATAAGGACTTATTTTCTTACGAAGCTCTTGGTCGATCCTTTATTTTTTTTTAATTCAATATTGAAAGACTATATAGCGTGTTGTCTTGTGTGTCGGTTTATAATTTTATTGTTGTTTAGTTGATGTAATTGTACATTATGTCGCGTTTATTGCGTGAAATGAACGAACTAAAAAAATTATTTTGCAAATACTCGCTTCTACAAATGTTAAGAACGTATATAAGAATTTAATTTTATCTTTTTGTTTGCATTTTTCAGATTTTCCTTGACAAAAAAAATTAAAATCTTTTCCCTTAAGGCTGTTAATACATTGTTAACCATTTTGCACTCCTTCGCCGTGTGAATATTTCATCATCCCTCGATACCAATTTTTAAGCGATACGAAAATGATTTAAAAATAACACAAAAAAGTGTCGATGGTTTGTTTTCTTCTGACTGCTAACAATGTATATACATCTTTCCCTTTTTGTCATTTTCTAACATTGCATATATATTCAATGCTAAAAGTCTACATTGCCATCTCCACTCAGATCCACATTAGGATGAGATAGCGAAACTAGATGGCGCTAGGTGAAACACACATCTTGATAGTACTATAGATTTCATATACAAATGCAAATTCTGAAAATGGTTTTCCAAATTTTTCCAAATGTTTCCCAATTACGGTGCATCAAGCAAATATAAATTCCCGACATCGTGCTGCGTCGGGGGTCAAATATTTCCGATAAAATTTTACAATAATTCTGTAAAAAAAACACCATCTCTACCATTAACCAAATCTACTACATTTGTGTTGCTCTATACCGCATGTCACTTTGGCAGTGGCAGTTACCCAAACTGTCACTTTCACAATTCCCAGTTCCCACTTCACAAATCACAATCGCACACTATACAAAAAAATGCAAGCAACTTCATCACGTCACTCACCTCAAGAAAACGAAGACAAAAATTACCATAAAATTACGAAGGTTAGTTCTTAAATAAAACAAAAAAAGTAAGAAATCTCTCGCGTGTGTGCTTTAAAGTTATCATTAACATTTAAACGTAAATCTTATCTTTAACAATGTACGAATTAAAAACCCTTTTGCCTAAATTCGATATCGAATTACCGACCTGCATGTACACTTTGCGGAGTAATGCCCTTTCCGAGCAGCAGGATTCGACAACGACGACAAATTGCAATGGAACTGGTCCAGCCGATGTAAGTGAATGTAAAAATAAATTGAAACCCATATCATCACCACCGTCCTCGTCAAACTCGAGCAGTAAAAAGTGCGTTCTTCTCGATGCCGTAGAACGACAAATTCAACATTTTCTCAAGGTTATTTATTTCTTTTCGATTTTAAGATCAAAATTAATAATTATATATAACCACTTAACCAAATCATTATAAAACAAAATTGTTTAACTTAAATAGATTGCTTTTAATTTGTAATTGTACATAAATTATGCAACCCCTAATGGCAACAGGCTTTGTTTTTAGTTTGCCACGTTATGAAACGCACCTGGAGTCATCTTATATCCACCGTTGAATCATATTAATTAACATGCCCATTCGGTCTTAAAAAAACCCTAAATTCTTCTTCTAGGGTTCCAGCAATACATCTGAAATCGAACAACGCCAAGAAAAAGTCCTTCAGCAGTTGAATGAACTGAAATCTCAACTGGCGGGCATACGATCACAACTGGGTTTGTGCCAAAAAGGAATCCAGCACACCCAGCAGTCTGCAGCTCAGAAAAATGACCTCATAGTTGAAGTAAGTTTTTAAAGAGTCTGTTAACTTCGACTTTTACATAATTTTTGTTTTGTAGGACCCCCTTCATGACATCGTCATCAATTCTCAGCCAACTTTCTTACCATACTCCCTATTAGCTCTCAAAAATGCCTGGAGTGCCATGTTCAACTTTGACGTCAAAGTTTTTGCTCATTCATCGATCTCTGGCATCAGCGAAGAAGCACTTAACTTCCAAAAGAAACTATGTGCCGGCGAAAGTGACCCTTCGAAACGTGGAATCAAAGTCACACTCATTTGGACAAATTGTAATATTTTAAATTTGCTGTTACTATATGAAATAAAACTAACCGATTCATTCCCAGGTGAGCACACCGAAATGATAATGTCACCCACCATGTACGTCCCCATTTACGGCGAAGTGAACATCATCCGATATTTGGGTCGCGTAGGTCCCGACGAATACCGCTACGAAGATTCTCCGATGTGCAATGAAATCGATTTAGTGTTGGACATCTGCTATGAACTCCTGCGATGCAATACTTCCAAAGCGAAGGCCGATGTTATTCGTATTCTAAATACTCGTTTACAGAAGGAACAATACTTTGGCGGTACCCGGCTGTCGGTGGCCGATATTGGAGTCTACAGCACGTTTCTGCGAATGAAACTCGCTGCCAAGGATCTTACCCCAGCGCTCAAAGAGTGGCGGGAAAGAGTTAAAGCGTTGATAAAACTTTAATTTGGATTTTATTTATAAAATGCGAATAAATTTGATTTATGATATATTTTTTTTTTGATATAAGCGAACGACAAAAGCAGAGTTTTGGGACGAAAAAGAGAAGTTATTGAGTTTTGATCCTAGTTGTGATCATAACAATGGTTGGTAAAAAAGAAGAAGCAAATAAGCACTTTTCTAGAAGTAAAGACATATGTCTAATTTCAGAGTCTCCTCAACATCGCATACAGGATTTTTCTGTTTATTGTTTATTGTAAGCGCCTAAAGCCATTTGTCAACAACCTGGTCAGGGTGGTTTTAGGCAAGGAAATGGAAAGTCCACCGTCGATCACATATTCTAATTGAATAGTGCAGAACTCTCCCGCCAACACCAGAGGCATGATCTTTCAAATCCATCCAATTACTCGCATACGACGACGATATTCACATAATCGGTAAAACGTAGTCTGATGCCACTAGTGGCTTTTGGGAGTATTAAGGTGGAAGGATGGTCCCGAAAACATTAACGACGAGAGGAGAAGAAGATACAAGATGGAACTGAAATGGATGGACAGCGACACAAACGTATAAAAGTCTAACGTCTAACGATGATACAGGTCCACCCGGACTGTAGCGCCACCTAAGGTAAGGTTAATACAAACTTAAATAGAATTTTTTTTTTTTTGGAAAAAGCTAAAAATAAATACATGATTATTCTGCAAAACAAGCTTATTCATCTTTTTTCCAGTATAGAATGCGAAGTTGGTTGAGGTCTTCAGTTAAGTACGTGACTCGTCTGAGTGAATCGATGTTCCTCTACCCAAAGGTGCATTCTTGATCTTTCGTAAGGCATTTGATTGAGTTTGGCATCAAGCAAAAATGAGTGCTTTTTGTTGGATTAGAAGCTACATATCTCCTGGTGCGTTCAATACAAGTTGTGCTCTACGATTTCACGTCTGATTTCCACGAAATAAATGTAGGGCTCCGATCTTTTCCTCGTTTTTATTATACTAAACTGTTTTGCTGACGAGTCTACCCTCAGATTTTCATATTTGTTCGGCGATTACCGTCCTTCGCCTCGGAACGTGCATCTCATTAAACTCGTATTTTCACAGCATTGTTTAAGAATCGTGTAGAGTTTAATGATTCGAAATCTCAATGCTGTATTCTGTCGTTAAACTAACCACACCCCAATGCCATTGACTATGAATAACACTTGCATCGAAGAACCCGAAAAGCTTTCAGTACTCGGGGTGTATGTAAACGACAACAACTTTTTAACAAGCAAGCTTTAACACAAAAATAAACCTACATTAAAAACAAAATTAAAAAAAATTCACCAACCGTTTTCAAAATAATGATAAAAAAATAAAAAAAATATAATGTGGAAAATACAAAAAAAAAATCGAAAATATTTTGATGTGAAATTACTTTGGTTACCTACATCTTCCTGAATATTAATTTTTATTGTAATCGGCTACCCAGTCCTCGAGAATGTCGAAGAAAAAAAGAAACCGGTCCTATGAGAGGAAACACCTTAATTTTTTTTTCACCAAAACATAACCCACACCTACAACAATATATTGTACACTGATTTTTTTCATAAACTTTCTTGGAACCGTTTCTGAAAAAAATAAATTTCACGACTGGATCGCACGTACTTGCTCATATGTGTCACATTGTAGAATTAAATTTAAGAAAATTATAGTTAACATCAAAATATTTATATATATATATTTATTCTATTTTTTGTGATTTTGATTGTATTAAAATAAATTACGTTAAATTGTATTGAGTGAAATAATTTAAACGCCATTTTATTTCTTTAAGAAATGTTAAAAAGTGTGAATTTTTTTTCAAAATCGTAGGAACGATTTTTAAATAAAACAGTTTATTTTTAACAACTATTTTAAAAAATAAAAAAAAATATATAATTTAAGAATACAAACTTAAGCACAAAATTAACATACATTTAAAAAAAATTCACCAACCCGTGAATATTATTGATTGAAATATTGATTTTTCAAAAAAAAAAAAATATTAAAAATACAAAAAAAAGTTTCGAAAAAAAGTTAATGCGAAATTACTTAGGCTACCTACATCTTCTTGAATATCAATTTTGATAGTAATCGGAACACTGTGCAACTTAAGGACAAGGGAAGATATTCGACACTTTATTGGTATATGCCCCATACTTAACGAAACGCGGTCAACACACTGGGGAAAAATCACCCTGTCAATGGAATAATCCTCTCGAATACTTGACGGAGAAGATTGGAATACCCTATACTCATACCTAAAAACTGCTCTTAAATATCGTGCAATTAATGAAGCTTTTTAGGTTTTTCTTTTTTTTATAATATAAAAATAAAAAATATAAATACTTAATTATTCATCATTATCATCATCGGCGCAACAACCGGGATCCGGTCCGGGCCTCCTTCAACAAATTCTTCCATACATCCCGATTGCTGGCCGACGCCATCCAATTGCGCACCCCAAGGCTTCGGGCGTCCTGGTCTACGCCATCCTTCCAACGTAAGCAAGGTCTGCCACGTTGTCTTCTACCATAAAAAGTACCGCAGAAGACTTTCCGAGTTGGTTCCTCTTCGCTCATGCGAGCTAGGTGTCCAGCCCACCGGAGTCTACCGAGCTTTATTTTTTCAACAACATCTGCTTCGAGATAGATTTCATACAATTCATGATTGTATCTTCTCCGGAATCGTCCTTCCTCACACACGGGGCCAACAATTCTCCGTAAGACTTCTCTCGAACGCGGATAAGAGATCAGAGTGGCTTTTTGTAAGCACCCAAGTCTCGGATCCGTATGTGAGTACTGGTAAGACCATAGTCTTGTACAGCAGCAGTTTGGTTTTATGGTAAGGTTTCTGGATTTAAATAGCCTTCAGACTATAGTTGGTTTTGTTGGATTTCAGCAGCCGCCCGAGTATTTCTTCCTCCATATTGTTATCGGCTGCTACTTTTGACCCAAGATAGTTAAAGGACTGCACTACTTCAAGTTCGTGCTCCGCTACCCTGATGGTTGTACCAACATTTCTCGCAGACGTTGCCGACATGTACTTAGTCTTCCCTTCATTTATGTGCAGCCCCAGGTATTTTGCCGCTTGCTCGACCTGGGTAAAGGAGTCTTGTACAGCTTGTTGGCTTCTGCCGATGATGTCGATGTCGTCTGCGTAAGCTAGTATCTGGCTGGACTTGGTGACGATAGTCCCTCTTGTTGACGTGCCACAGTCACGGATTGCTTTCTCCAACGCCAGGTTGAAGAGGATGCAAGCCAGACCATCCCCTTGTCGGAGTCCATTAAAGATGTTGATTGGTCTGGATAGCAAATCCAGACTATGATGTACTATGTACTATGATTTCATGAATTGCTTGATGTAGTGTTGGCGCTCCATGTTTGATCAGCTCGGCAGGTATACCATCGGCTCTTGAGGCCTTATTATTTTTGAGCCGATTAATCGCCTGTTTTATCTCCTCAATGCTTGGTGGCTGCAGCATGAGATCTTCTTCTTGAAATGTTGGAGTCTCTATTTCTTTCGTGAGCTGACCGATCAGCAGTTCATTAAAGTACACTTCCCATCGCTCCAGAATGCCTTCAGGATCGGTGATCAGATTACCCTCCGTCTTTACAATATGTACAACGTGGTGTGTATTGCGACATGTTTCTGACGGATTGGTAGAACTTCCGCGCTTGGTGCGGACCTCGCTCTCTATTTCTTTCCATTTCACAGACAATGTTTTTTCCCAGGCTGCATTTTTTCGTCTGTGAAGTCTTTTTTCTATTCTTCTGAGCTCTTTATATTCATCTTCGCGTGCCCGCGTTCTATGAGACTGTTGCATTGCTCGGTATGCAGCATTCTTACGTTCAGACGCTAGTTTGCATTCATCATCAAACCAGTCGCTCCGATCTCTGCGACTACTGCCTGAGATGGTGTCAGCAGTACTAATGACTGTTCTAAAGGCGTGACCATTTCTACGCCCGGCATTCTGTCCCCAGGACTTACTCTTCCCTCATCGAGCTCTCCGAGGGCGAACCTTAGTGCGCCACTGTATTGGTTGCTTTTGCATTCATCGCGTAGAGCAGCCGTGTTGATTGGAGCCTGACCAGCGGATGCAATACTTCTTCGCATAGCAATCCGCCCTCGGAACACCATACCAACGAGATAGTGGTCCGAGTCGATGTTGGCACCTCGATACGTTCGTATCGTCCTCAGGCTCGAGTAGTGGCGGCGATCTATCAACACGTGGTCAATTTGGTTACGAGTGACTCCATCAGCCAATACCCAAGTGACTTTGTGGATATCCTTACGCGGGAGGCTGGTACTCGCAACGACCAATTTTGTTGATGCTGCCATTTCTATGGCTCGTAGTCCGTTGTCATTAGTGTCTCATGCAAACTATGGGTATTCAGGCAGTACATAGCCTGAATACTGGCTCCCTACCTAATTTTGCGTTGGAGTCACCAAGGATGATTTTAACGTCATACCTTGGGCAGGCCTTGAGGGTCCTCTCTACAAGTTCGTAGTAGGAATCTTTTTCTTCTTCTTCGGCCTCCTCAGTAGGTGCGTGAACGTTTATGAGGCTGATGTTATAGAATTTGCCTCGCACGCGAAGGGTGCATAGCCTTTCATTTATTGCGTTAAAGCCGATGACGGTAGGCTTCATTTTTTGGCTGACTAGGAACCCTACCCCGAGTACATGGTGTTTTGAGTGACCGCTAAAATATATGTCGTGTTCTTTTTTCTGCAAAACACCATTCCCTGGCCATCTCACTTCCTGAAGTGCTGTTATGTCAGTTTTATACATGGCCAGGACATCAGCTAGCTGTTGTGCAGCTCGAGCTCTATAGAGCGTTCTGACGTTCCATGAGAAAATTCTTAAATCGTTTAGCCGTTGTCGTTACTTGGTTCGTCGTTGAGAAATCAGTATATTTCCGAGGCTTGTTGTCGGGTTCTGAGTAATATTTTTTTACGGGAGAGGTTACTAGCCCCTCGCCAACAGTTATTTTTGCTGATTTGTGTACAAAAATATACACAAATCATTGCCCGGGGACCACCACGTGGAGGTAAAGCAAGCCGCAGTCCCCACTTAATTATTACCTAAATCTAAAATTCTTTTTTAACTCTCATTTTGCGGCTGACGGCACTTAAAGCCAATGCTTATATTGTGAAAATTGTAAACAAAAGCTTGAAAGTATAATAAATAAATCACTAAAACTAACTATTAATTTTTTTTTTCACCAAAATATAATGCTTACCTACAGTAGTACACTTCTTTTTTTATAAAAATTCTTGAAGAATTTATTTTATGAAAATAAGCTTTTACGTAACGGTTATATGACAGGTAACGTTAATTTTTGAGCTAAAAAAAAATTCAAAAAACTTCTCTGTAGAATTTCAAAATAACCTTAAGTTCTAAATTTGAAGACGATTGGCTCAACCGACAGAATTTTTCCAGTACCTCAAATATGTTTCTCTATCATCGTAATGTGATGTTTGATTGTTTGTTGTGTTTGAAAAATATTGATTTTTCAAAAAAAAATTCAAAAATTAATTTAAATTAGAAAAAAAAAGTTATTCAAAAATTTGATATGCAGAATTAAATTGGCTACCTAGATCTTTTTATATATAAAATTTGACAGAAATCCAAAGAGCCGTTACTGAGAAAGCCAAAAATTAAAAAGCCGTTATATGAAAGACTTTTCCCGTAAATTTTGTTCTAATCAAATGATAGCCAGTACCGTTTTCTGCAGCTCGTTACACATACTGACAGACAGACATTTTTTTGTCAATCACTTTTTTAGACTTTTTAGACTCTATGATGGTAATGTCATGTTTGATTGTTATCTCAATTTTTTTGGATATTCACGAATCATAAACATTCCTTATAGTCCTATAATCTCAAGTAATAAGCTTTTATTTAACGGTTATATGGCGGGTACCGTTAAAAAATAAATATTTGAACTAACAAATTTTTTTTTTTCAAATTTCAATGTCAAAATAACCTTATTATGTTCCAAATTTGAACTCGATTGGACCAAACCGTTCAGGCTATATTTCAAAATAAATCCGTAATCACGGACATGCAGAAAAAATTTTGCTGGTAACTCAAATATGTTTCTTTATGAGTGTAATGTCATGTTTGATTGATATCTGAATTTGTTTAATTGGCAGGAATGCATGATCTCCATTACCTCCAGTAACATTTTTTTAAATAAATTAATTAAATCTTTGTAAATTGATCAAAGAAAAAAATTGCTCACATCACGCAAAATAGCAGAACGTATGTACTATCTACGATGTACATATTTGTTTTTGCTTTTTTAAATACACGCCATACATTGGGTTGTTGTTCTACTCTAAAACAAATGGCGTAAGTTTTGCAATTTTTTGGTGGTTTTGGTGCAGCAGATAAGATGTTTGCTTATTAAGTGAGAGATCCTAAGTTCGACTCTCAGTTTGGGAAGCAATTTTTCTAACTCCTAGTGTATGCTAGAGCCGTCCGTGGCCGACAAAAATCCTTTCCTATCTCTTTTATTCTTCTAACTTGTGTCGTGCAACATCCAGTTACATTCTAAAAGGCATTATGCTTTACAGACACATAGTTAAAATATTATTATTACATTAACGCCGTGTCTCCAAGAGCTATGTTTTATTATATATATATATATATTTATGTTTAAAAAATTAAAATACGATTTTTGTTTCCGAGGCTAACGCAAGCAAAGTCGCGGGCACAGTTAGTATTACATATAATCGCAAGTAAAAATGCTCACTTGAGGTAGTCAACTGCATTCCTTCCCTCAAAAATGTCACCCGTAATACTCTTCTCGCTTGGAATGCTTATCGGTTAACGCTTGATCACAATTCCGGACGTACCGTGAAATACACAGATTCTTCTTTCTTTGCCGCGCAATACGAATTTGGAATAGTTTGCGTGGCGAGATTTTCCACTGCCATTTCAATTTGAAAGCATTCAAAACAAATATATTGTCAACATCTGTCCCAACCTCCCTAATTTCGAAACCCTCTTGCAGAGTGTTTTAACATAAGGTGTGGTTTCGGTTCAAAAGCATTTTACTCGCGCGGATAAAGCGATAAGCGAATATAAATCGAATGGGTTTCGGTGCAAGGGAGTTTTTCTGAGATCAACCAGGAGAATCCCACAGCTGGGCATCCTAGGGCGAAGCAGAGCTCTGGCTCCAGTCGAGACCATAGTAATGTTCAGGTAAAGATAAAGAAGAGAATATAGAGATATTTTCATTGCACAGCTATTTTATCCCATAAGCAGAAGTCGTTGCTGTTCACATCCCATAACGGGGCTTGATTTATACTTGCACATGAACAGCGAACGGCGAATGGTAGCAAATTTTGATATTCAAGGTAAGTTTGGGATTCGTGAATATAAAGAAAAATAGAGATAACAATCAAATATGACATTACCATAAAGCAGTTTAAAAAAGTTATTGAGACATTTTTTTTGTCTGTCTGTCGGTCTGTATTACAGACTGCAGCCTAAACGGCTCAAGCGATTAACTTCAAATTTGGTATGTGTGATTTGTTTGGCATTCCTCAGAGGGGTTTTTAAAATTTTATTTCTAGGGCTAAAAATAACGGTACTTGCTATATAACCGTTAAGGAAAAGTGTATTTTTCTCAAAAAACGGCGAAAATTGTTGGGATTTTTTTGTAGGCTATATCATCTTATTAAATCTAAATTTGCAGGAAAATTTTATTAACAATGCCTTTTATAATAATATTAATTAATATAATATATATAATATTAATAATAATAATAATAATAATAATAATAATAATAATAATAACAATAACAATAATAATAAAAATAATAATAATAATAATATAACGTTTTTTTATTTTCAATTTTCTTGGATGTAAGCAGCCAAATTATTTCTGCATACCAAAATTTTAAATATATTCTTTTTATTTATAATTAATTTTTGGAACTTATTTTTTTGAAAATTCAATATTTTTAAAACTGATCAAAAAATTATTATTTTAAATTTTATGATCAGCCGTACCTATATAAATAAAATCTAAAAAACTGCGTACCAAAATCTAAAAAAAAAATATTTTTTTCAAAAAACTAAAAATAAAATAACAGGATTTTATCAAAATCCGTCCTACAATTTTTGAAAACTTTTTCACAAATTTATTATTACTTCAGGCGTCTGATGGTGTCATCTATTTTACTAAAAACCTTTAAGTGTTGCGATTTTGATACTTTTTATAGGTTCACAGCGTGTGGTTTGTCTACGTAAATAGTACTTGTTTCTGTAAAAGAAACAAGTACCTTCCAATGTGACTCGGCACATAAGAGCATAAGTCCGTGCGACACAGTCGTGCCCATTTTAACTTGCGATTATAGGAACTATAAGGCAAGTTATGGATTCGTGCAAAAAAATTCTTACAATCAAACATGACCTTACAATGATAGAGAAGTCCAAAAAAGTGAGTCCGGAAACTCCTCTACAGCCTAAACGGATGGGCCGATTTACTTCAAACTTGGTATTTAGTATTTATTTAGTAGTATTGTTGCGGCTACCTGAACGGTTTAGTGAAATGGAGAATTGAACAGAAGCAAATATAACTAAAAATTATGCTGCGACTAACCAGCTTCTTTCCGTATCGTGTCAAGTGCTGCATAGGAAAAGTGCCCAGAGGACCGGGTTCCCTCTTCAGAGGGGCATTTTCTACGTCCATTGAGGTCGGTGGTCAACCCATAGGGGCCAAGGTGGAAGTCTGGCGACCAAGCTAAACCAGGATTGTTGGCTTCTTTTGGTTGTACACGCCTGTGCACCGCGTATGGCCAAAGGCATGCACAACAAAGATTCCTGGTTGGCGAGGGGGTTCTTCATCAAGCATCGTTGCACCGGGATCGTCGATCTTCTTGGTCCTGGAGGAGCCCAAAAGAAGAGGAAGCAAGATCGTTCTTCCGGATTGTTTAATCCTAGGGCTGCAGGGTGAGCAGACGCAGCATCCGATGGGAAAGAAGACGATTATTCAAAAGCCGTGAGGGAAAACGTGAATATAAACGCAAATTTTCTTTAAATAAATAAAGTAAACGCGACGTGAAATAAAAACAAAACGAACTTTACACAAACACAGGCGGTACCACGAAAACGAAAAAATAAATAAAGAATGAGGTTATTTTCCATCAGCTAAGAAATTGTTGGCTTCTTTAATATAGACAATTGAAAAGAGATGACAATATTAATAAGCTGTTATACGGATGGGTTCACAAAGCAAAAACGGGTTTGTGCCTAAAGTGAACTGCATGAAGCGCCGGGACGTAGGCAATAAACAAAAAATAGATGAATTATGCACATACCTATTTGAATGCTACGTTAATACATAATAACCCAAAGATCGGATGATTTTTAAAATCGGTAGAAATAAATAAGAAAATATTTCTTATAACGCGGTAAGTTCCGAAAATACAAAACTTTATCTAATATGAATATCGTCCGCGAAAATAAAAACCTAAAATCTCATAATATATGTATGGTTTTACCGGTAATCGAGTGTTTTTGGAAAACCCTTATATTAAGAAATTACCCAGGGAGCAGAAAAGTCTCCCGCTGGTGTTTGGTGTTGTGACGAATAAAACGAAGGTCCAGTTAAGGGCTATGATTTGATCTCCTAAAGCTCAATTTAGGTAGGGTACGCCCGTTTTCAAAAGAACAAAGAGGGTCCTATTGCCCTAGATGCAGTGCATAAGGGGGGGACTTTGTAATTGGGTGCGTTTTTTTTCTTTGGAAGAGAAACAAAACGAACATATGCGTTTTGCCGGCTATGTACATATATGATCTTTTTTGATAAATCTAGTTGTTCAAGTTATTCACATGGTTTATCTTATATTTTCTCCTGTTTTTTTATTTTTAATTATTTCAAAATTCTCCATTTTTGTAGAGATTATTGTTTTTTTGTTGATTTTTATTGGTTTTTTGTTGATTTTAGTATCTTTTATATTACAGTTGTTACATGAGCTTAAAAATCAAATAAACTTGTAAGTCACACCAACTTTGGTCTTCTTTTTTTGTTGAGCTCACACTGAGTTCATCCGGCGAGCTAAGCCGTGCGACGCCAGCATGCATTCTACCCTACCCTTCCTTTCCTGTCCTACTCTCCGTTGACCTGATACCTCTCCGATTCCGTTTCCTGATGTTCTAACTATCCCTTATCCCCATAACCCATCCTATTGCCTTGCAAAAATGGCGCCCAACGTTTTTTTAGAGTAATATTAGGTTGTGATAGAGTTCTGGATTTGGCAGCTGGCCGTACCTGAATGGGTCGTATGTCTTGGTCAGGATAGCTCCTGAGCATGCCAGACCAATTGCGACGAGCCATTTCTGCCCTGACAGTGGAGACATACAGATCTTGGACTTTTTTCTTCAGCACTTGCTCTCGTTATCAAAGGCAAAATTGTATGACTTCGATGAATGGAAGGTCCGAGACGAACCAGCCGAATTGCCACGAGCCGTGGACGGTCGATAGCGAGAGTGATTACTGAAATGGTTTTTTTTAGTTCTTTTTGGGTGTTGAGGTATAGATAGAAGGCCCGTTCAATTGCGACGCATTGGTCAGTGCTAACATAGTAGGCCTCCAGGGAGGGCAGTGTATGAAGCAAATACCATCAGCTTATAGAGTACCACACCGAGGGATAAAAGACAGAAAATTCTGTCTTTACGAGAATAAAATTCATCAAGGGGGTAATCACCGGAGAAAATCGCTCGAAGCATCCCCGAAACTTATGTTGGTAGAAATATATATATTTATAAGAAAAAAAAACATAATTTCCTACATTTCTACATTTGATAGAGTCGTAAAATTAGCTCATTAGTTGGAAGGTAAGAATAGATGGGAAATCCGTGTGTTGTTAAGTAACATTTAATAAGAATTTGCATAGAGAAAAGAAATATATATATATAAAAAAAAAACAGCTATTTAGGAATTAGTTGCTTTAGGCCATGTTTAAAGCGGAAGAGGAAGCCTATAATATTCACAAACAAAATAAGAATATTGCTACTCGTTCCATTTACAGCAAATTTTTTTAAAGATACTACCATGGCGACCGTCCAGCATTCGCCGGTACACCTAGTTATACACTGCTACCGCCACCAGCCTCGGGAGCAGTCAGCAGGTCTTCAAGTCAATCGGTATCTCTGGCAGCTCCTTCGGGTAGCAGTCTGACCGCGGTAAGGACAGCCTCAGCAGAGGAGGGCCAGGCATTCCCATCACAGATTGGCGAAATTAGTAGAACGGCTATAAATACCAATAGAGGAGTGGTGCCATCGGAAGAGAATATCATCTATGGACAGACGCGTCAGACTAATCCAACGGAAAAAACCCGCAGCGAGCAGCGCGGAGATGGTGGAGTGCTTTCAGCGGAACTGCGCTCAATTATCATTTCGGCGGTAACTAAGGCCTGCAACGCTCAAAACAAGTCGGTCCAAGAGGACATCGCCGATCTCCGGAAACAGTTTGTAAGTTTACAACAAAATATACACGAAGCTCCACCACTTGAAGAGAGGGCGAGGAGACCAAAGGGAATCCAGTTTCAGAGAGCAGCCAATCATCATACATCAAACTTGCACGTTAACACTCAACTGGATCCACTGGCAAGGACGTTCACCTTAGGAGAAAATTTCCTTGATAATCCGACACCCAGACCGGGTAGAGAGGTAAGGCATGACCATGCTGGACAGGATCTGTTTCGGAATGCTCGCAACACTCCCGGTGGGAACAATCTTCAACCTCAGCACCTACCATTGTCGTTTTCACATCAGGCTTTGAGGAATCCCATAAAAATCGATAAATGGGGGTTAAAATTCGAAGGAAAGCCAGAAGTACTTACCGTGGAGGACTTTGTGTTTAGGCTCGAGATGCTTCAAAGCGAATACGAAATATCCTGAGCTGAGATCCTGAGAGACTTCCACCTATTGCTCTCAGGCGCCGCGCAAGAATGGTATTGGCAGTTTCTTAGATCTGTATACCGACCGGATTGGCAAGTACTGAGGGACGTTTTTATGCGTCAATTCCGAAATGCGGACTTCGAGATCATGCGCGAACTCATGAATCGACGGCAAGGTGCCTGGGAGACCAGTGATGAGTTCTTCGCGGCAGTTAACAGGCTCCGATCTCAGCTCAGGATAGCCATTCCGGAAGCAGAGTTAGTGCGAATCCTGAAACGAAGCCTAAACGAAAAGATAAAGCGTCATGTGTACCCGCAATCCATTTTCACGATGGACCAGTTGAGGATGGCGTGTAAGGATGTAGAAACCGCGTTTCCTAGCCAAGAAAGGGAAGGCAATAAACACTCAAGGGTACCTACGCGATATCTAGCTAACGAATTAGAGTACGAGGCTGATGGAATCCATCCGCAGCAAGATCAGGTAGCTGCTTTTCAGCGTGAAAGACTCCGTGCAGTCCGGGAGTATGGAGAACCAAAGCAACTCACCTGTTGGAATTGTAAGGCCCTAGGACACTCATTTATGGACTGCCCATCCAAATGCCGAAACATTTTTTGTTACAGGTGTGGCCAGGCCGTAGTCATTACTCCCAATTGCCGGAACTGTAACCCGGAAAACGGGAACCGGAACGCGACGTTGAAGGGGGAGTCGCGTTCGACTCAAACCCCCGAATAATGGAGGTAAATCAAGTGGAGGTTCAAACCGAAGGTAGACAACTAAATATGTTAGCGAGAAGTAAGGAGAAAGTGGTTGACGATGGTAAGATTAAAGAAGTCGGGAAGCCATTACATGTAAGAATGCGAGAATACCAATTGGCGAGGGAAAGAATTTTCGCCAATAATATTACTTGCAGTGAAAGAGTCGTCAAAGCAAGAAAAAGGTACGCCTTAAGGAAGGAGATTAAAAAGAAAATTTTATCGACCGTGGTTGATACATACTCCGATCCTAGGCCTTATGCGAGGATCACGTTAGCAAATCAAGAGGTCCTAGGATTGCTAGACAGTGGGGCCAGTGTAAGTATTCTAGGAAAAAACTGTATTGATTTTGTGAAGAAACATGGTCTCCAAATGAAATTTTACAACAAAACGGCAGACGGAAAAAGTCAGGCCATACTAGGCAAGGTCCAGACCAAAGTAGGATATAAAAATTTGGAATGCTTGATGACATTTTTTCTTGTGGCCAGTCTCGACCAGGAAATTTATTTGGGCGTGGACTTCTGGAAGATGTTCCAAGTAGCTCCAAACATTTTAAGTTCGGTTTCAGTTGCAGATGACGACGCTCAGCTAGACAACGCACACCGATTAACACCCACACAGCAGTCCACGCTGGAAGCGGTCAAGCTGAAATTTATTGACTGTGATCTCCACGGTCTGGGGAAGACGTCGTTAATGGAGCATGTCATCGATACCGGAGACGCGGTGCCTGTTAAGCAGCGTCACTACCCTGTTTCGCCGGCGGTACAAACCCTCTTGTACCGGGAAGTTGATCGAATGCTGGAGCTCGTAGTTATAGAGGAAAGTGAGAGTCCGTTGTGCTCACCGGTTGTCCTGATACGTAAACAAGGTGAAGGCAATACTACGAAATATAGATTTTGCTTAGATTCCAGGAAGGTTAACGCGTTGAGTAAAAAGGACGCTAACCCACTTCCTCATATCGACGGGCTTCTCAGTCGTCAGCATGAGACGCACTACATTAGTAGTGTCGATCTCAAGGAAGCATTTTGACAAATACCGCTGGCGAAGGAGAGCAGAGAGAAAACTGCGTTTGCGGTACCGGGAAGACCTTTGTACCACTTTACGTACGGTTATGCCTTTTGGGTTGTGTAACGCGGCCCAAAGGTTATGCCGTCTAATTGACAAGGTGATTCCTGCACGACTCAGGGACCGAGTATTTGTGTATCTAGACGACCTGCTGATTATCGCGCCAGTCTTCGAGACCCATATCGCTCTGCTGGAAGAAGTAGCCGAGTGCCTGAGGAAAGCCAACCTCACCATTAACGTGAAGAAATCAAGATTTTGCTTCAAAGAACTGAAGTATTTGGGTTTCATTGTGGACGATTGGAAGCGATTGTGAATTTCCCTAAACCGAAGAACGCAAGGCAAGTGCGCAGGCTGCTTGGTCTAGCAGGGTGGTATCGACGATTCATCAAGGATTTTTCAAGCTTGACCGCACCCCTAACTGACACGCTCAAAAAGAGGAAGGCCAAATTTGAAATGACAGTTGAAGCGAAAGGGGCATTCGAATGCCTGAAAAGGGCTTTAACAACGGCTCCAGTACTGTCTTCTCCTGATTTTACAAAGCGCTTCTTTATTCAGTGTGACGCGTCAGAATCTGGAATCGGTTCAGTACTATTTCAAAGAAACGACTGTCAAAGGAAAGGCCGACCCGATTTTAAATAAATTATTTATTAAAAACGATGACATATAAAAAGAACAAAGAGACGATGTTACGATGTAGCGCGTTCGGATTCTCGGCTGAGACTGACTATTCTTCTTCTCACGATGAATTAGAGAGAGCTGCTCGGTTCGGTCGTGTCAGTGTTGCCGTTTACAGCTCGGCCTCTCCTGACGCTTCATCCTCGATGAGAGATTCATCCTCTAGTATAGAGTAATCCAGTTTGTCACCAAAATCGATATCCGGGCTGAGATTACACCAGGGCTTCATGTGGTCACTCGAGATGACATTGGTATACCGTCTGCGACTGAGTGGTGTATCGGAGAGGTCTTCTACGATATATCGGTCAAATTCCAAAACCTTCGTAACGGTGTAGGGTCCTTTGTACTCTGGATCTAGTTTGTGCGACTCCCCAGTCGCTTGAGGAGCATAGTCGATCAAAACCAAATCACCTTCGGTATACTTGTGCGGGGGAAGATGCTTTTTATCGTACATGATCTTCCACTTCTTTCGCTCTTTCAAAATGTTATCGGCAGCCTGCCGTCTCTTCAGATCAACGTCGTCGACCTCGCTTTGTTCGTCATGTACAGCCTGTACTAACCGATTTTGGCTCACGGACCTAGGATTAAAATTAAAAATTAATTCGTTAGGACTAAACCTGGTTGTCGAGTTCCGCTGGGTGTTAAGGCTCCATTGAAGGCTCGGTAGAGCTACGTCCCAATCCCTGTTGTCCTTGACTGAACACTTGAGCACACTAAGCAGCATCTTGTTTGCTCGCTCGGCCTGCCCGTTGGCTCGCGGCGTCCTAACGGCAGTCTTCACGTGTTGTACACCATGCGATGACACAAAGTCGGTGAATTCTTTCGAGGTGTATGCTGTTCCGCGATCAGAAGTGATTCGCAACGGTTGTCCGAATATGGAAAATACCTCTCGTAGCATGGTTACAACTGGTAACACTTCCTTTACATGCAGCTGGCTCTTCGACTTACCGCCCTTAACTTTGTTAAGGCAACACTCAGGGCAAGCAGCAATGTAAGACTTTATGTAGCGTCTCATTCGCGGGAACCAAAAATCTCTTTTCTTTCTGTCGATTGTCTTGTCTATTCCGCAGTGTCCAACATCGTCATGACACACTCGTGCAACACGCCATCTGACAGGTTGGGGTATGACTAGCTTCTTCTGGCCATTGACTCGTCTGAACAACCGTCCCCCGTCCAAAACGTAGTCTTACTCAGTCTGTTTCTTTATCGACGAGTTTGCAGAGCACTTGTCTTTAAGCGTCCATACGATGTCCTTGAGTTGAGGGTCTTGCATCTGCATAGTGAAAATCCAATCTTCGGTTATCTCGCATACCTTTAAGACTTCTTCTGCTACCGTAGTCACTTCTTTCGGTGGTAAGACACGAGCCCTGCTCATTCCGTCGACGTGAAGCATCCTCTTTCCGGGTCGATGCGTACATCCGAAGTCGAACTCTTGAAGACGTAGCCACCATCTGGCAATGCGAGCAGGTAACGGAGTCGTTGCTTTCGTGGTTGCGACAGCATTACAGTCTGTAACCACTCGGAAATGGGTTCCCAACAGATATACACGAAATCTTTCTAAAGCTTCCACGATGGCGAGGACCTCAAGCTCGTGGCTCGCATAGTTTCTTTCCGCATCACTACAGCACCTGCTGTAATAAGAGACCGGTTTCAGGCCATCATCTTCAAGTTGAAACAGAATCCCTTCCAAGCCTGCGGAGCTGGCATCCGTATGTACCTCATGGTCCTTATGTACGTCAAATAATGTGAGGACTGGCTTGACCGTGACAGCAATCTTCAACTTCTTAAATGCCTCCTCTTGTTCGTCCTCCCATTGAAACTCTATACCGGCTGAGCAATTCGACTATAGCTCTCGATGAATTTTCTAAAAAACCCTGTGATGCCAAGGAAACGTCTTACCTCTGTAGCATTGGTTGGGGTCGGGAACTCTTCTATATATTTTGTTTTCGTTTCACCTGGACACACACCTTCGCTGCTTATGACATGACAAAGGAAATTCACATTTTCTTCCATGAAAAAACACTTAGATAGCTTTAAAGTCAAGCCAGCTTTTCTTACAGCTCCCAGGAATTCTTTGAAAACGACGATCCCATCCTCAACCGTGCCAGTGACAATGATGACCTCATCCACATAGCTTACTATGTGTTTTCGATGTTTTAAAGGCCGTATGACCTCTGCCATCATTTCTTGAAAATACATCGATGCGTTTATCAAGCCAAAAGGCATGACATTATGCTCGTATAGGCCATCTGGCGTTAGAAAAGCTGTGAATTGTTTGCACTCCTCCTTCAGAGGGATTTGATAGTAGCCAGCCGTCATGTCAAGTGTTGTAAAAACTTTATTTCCCGCCAACTTTGATATTTGCTCCTCCACGGTGGGGGTTGGAAATTGCTTCTTCACTGTAGCTGAATTTAGGGCACGATAGTCGACGCACATCCGCAGTTCTCCATTGGCCTTGTTCACTAGAACTATCGATGCTGCATATGGTGAGACACTTGGGCGGATAATAGCATGTTGGAGTAAATTTTCCACGATCCGGGACAATTTTTCCCTTTGAGCAAAAGGAACTTGATAGCGCTTACCTGTAATTGGCTTGTCAGTCGTCAAACTTATCTCCATGCATACGTTCTTGCATCGTCCGATTCGAGACACATCTTCGGCAAAGCAATCTTCGTAGCTGGTGAGTAGATCCAAAACTGCATGTCGTTGAGTAGCATCAACTTGGCCACCCAAGTTGAATTTATCCGAAGAACTCGTTTGCATCTGTAAGACGCCTGCTTCAAAAACTAAACGTTGATTCTTACGACACAGGACGTCCCGGCCCAAAAGTATGGATTGTGGCAAGAACTGATCAGGAACGATGTTTAGTTTTGCTGAGATTTCGTTCTCGTCTATGGTCATGACGACGTCTATGGCATCAGTTGTCTCCACCACTGATCCGCCGAATCCTTTCAACAGCTTGCCCGATTTCTTTCTCAGGGCTTCTTTTGGGACTGAGGATTCGCTTATCAATGAATTATCGCTTCCGGTGTCGACGAATGCGGAATATGACTGTCCAAACAAAATGACTTTTTTTGTGACTGGGGCCGGAGTTGCATCTGTCTGCAAGCACTGCTCAACCTTAGCTACCGTGGGCTTCTTAGACCGGCATTCTTTCGCATCGTGACCTGCCTTACTGCAGATGGTACACCATAGTTTGCGTTGTGGTCGAGGGCATTTGGACGCGATGTGGCCCAACTCGTTGCAATTGAAGCATTTAAAATTGCTTCGGAAATTTATAATGCGACCACAATTGGTGTCTTGCTCTTTCGATTCCGTTGAGAACAGTGTTGGAGCACGGGCTGATGTCGTTGGCATCGAGGACGATGACACATTCTCGAGTGAGTTTAGAAGATCATTACACGTTTGAAGATTAAGCGCAAGTAGCATTCGCGTGAGTGTGGCATCGTTTAAACTATTAATAGTATATGAGTTTATGGATAAATCGTCCAACTTACCCCGTCTCCCAATAGTGAGCATTACATAGTAATATTCCGTCAACGATTCACTATGCCTGCGCCTGCGCCTCATCAGCTCTCGATGTATGTCAGCTACACTCACCGTGCAGGGAAAATCTTTTGTGAACTCGAGCACAAATCCAGTCCATGACTGAAAAACAGGTTGCGCGTCCAACCAATCTTTAGCAATGCCTTTTAGTTTTTGTTGAGCGGAGAACAAAATCATTTCATTGCTCCATGAATACAATGCTCCTGCAGCTGCTGGACTTTTTGGACGAACTGTTTCGAGGTCACCGTTCGTTTTGATGGATCGAACTCTGGGAGGGCACCGATTATGTTTCGGGATGCGTTTGGGTGTTGTATTTGTAGTGCCGGAGGTGCTATAGGTCGTGTTCTGTTTTGGATTGGTGAGGCGATGGCACCGGGCGAGTTTTGAGGGACAGACGTTGACGGTGCTGCACGTAGGTTGACCGAGATTTCACCCACCGTTTTTGCCAGACTCGCAACGATATTTCGCAGATCGTCCATGCCTGCTTTCCAGGGTTCCATTTCTTCTTCTTCGACAGACAACTCCAACTCCTCCGAATCCACCTCGTCAGTTTCTAGCACTTCTGCTAGTTTCGCGACTTTTTGGGCTTTATTACCTACGATTGGTAATACACGATTTTTTAAAAGTTTATTAAGTTCGTTTACTTTGAGTGTTTCTAATTTAATCATCTTAATAAAAAAAAAATAACTATTTATGTTTTCCTCGAAGGAGAAAGAAACGTCACTTTTTTTTTTAAGTTTGCTTCGATAAGTTTGTTTCGATAAAACAGATTACGATTATATTCGTGTCTTTCGTTTTCGCTTTGTTGGGTATGTCTGTGTTCTTAATTTGAATGTTGTTGGTTATGTGTTGTGTGCTAGACGTTGCACCTTTCTTTCGTTTTATTTATGTATTACGAATTATGCGTGTATTTTCTTTTACGTGAGACGTTGAACATGTACTTTAAATATGTATATAACAAATTATGTACGTATGTGCTCGATGTTGCACATATATTAATAAAATTGTTAACTGTGCCGCTGCGCGCCATTCATTATGTAGTAAACGTTGTACATATATATATATTTTTTTTTTGCACCGGGCCTCGTTCGATCGTTCGATCGTTATGTACTAGACGTTGTACATTTTCTTTTGACTTCGACGTTTTCGCGACGTTTTTGATTTTTCCGACGATCTATTTTTTTTCAGGTTTATCCCACTTCTGACTTGTCAAAGGAAAGGCCGACACGATTTTAAATAAATTATTTATTAAAAACGATGACATATAAAAAGAACAAAGAGACGATGTTACGATGTAGCGCGTTCGAATTCTCGGCTGAGACTGACTATTCTTCTTCTCACGATGAATTAGAGAGAGCAGCTCGGTTCGGTCGTGTCAGTGTTGCCGTTGACACGACCTCGAAGAGGAATACCCAATTGCGTTTTTCTCACAAAAATTAAAAAGATGTCAGAGAAACTACAGTGTGACCGAGAAAGAGTGTATGGCGGCAGTAATGGCCATCAAGAAGTTTCGGCCCTATGTCGAAGGAATGGAATTCACGGTCATAACGGACCATTCCAGTCTAAAATGGCTGATGGGGATGAAGGACCTGAATGGCAGGCTGGCCAGGTGGAGTCTGGAATTACAATCATTTAACTTGGACATGGAGCTTCGGAAGGGGACGCTGAATGTCGTGCCGGACACACTTTCTCGGGCACATCTGGACAGTCTAGACGTCGAAGATGTAGCCCCGCTAGTAGACTTGGATTCTGAAGAGTTTCAATCAGATGAATACAAAAGCCTAATCGATACTATCGAAAACCACCGTGAAGAACTTCCCGACTTAAAAGTAGCAGAGAGATTTGTTTATAAGCGAGCACTTCCTTCAAGTGACGAGGACCTGAGTTTAGAGCATACCTGGCGGCTGTGGATTCCTTCCGGTCTCACGGAAAACGTAATAGCCCGAGCGCATGACCCCCTCTAGCTGCCCACGGAGGAGTGGCGAGGACATTGCAACGAGTTAGGCAGTTCTTTTACTGGCCCAACATGACAGTCCAAATAAGGGAATACGTGTCAAAGTGTACGACATGCAAACAATGTAAGTCTTCAAACCAAATCCTTCGCCCTCCCATAAGCAGTAGTTACAATGTTAAACGTCCCTTTCAAAAACTGTATATAGATTTCTTAGGGCCCTATCCCAGATCGAAGTCTGGGAACTCATACGTATTTGTCGTGTTAGACCACATGTCAAAATATGTATTCTTGAAGCCTTTAAGATCCGCCGATACAAGCAATGGGAAGCAGTTTGATTTCCAGAGTCTGCTACTAAAATACGGAATCCGACAATTTAGGACGGCAAACTACTCTCCGCAGTCAAACGCATCCGAAAGGGTAAATAGGACACTGCTGGCAGCCATACGATCCTATCTCAAGGATGACCAGTGTGAATGGGATGCACATATTAGCGACATTGCTTGTGCATTAAGAAGTTCGGTACATTCTGCGATTGGAATGTCACCATATTTTGCCCTTTTCAGCAACAATATGATGACACATGGCAGCGGCTATGAGCTTGCTCAAAAGCTATATGCAATAGAAGACGGCGAATTGCTGACCCTTCCGAGGCAGAGTCGATTGCAGTGTATACGGGAACAAATAAAGGAAAACCTTCGCAAGGCGTTGGAAAAAGGAACTAGATCGTATAACTTACGATCTAGGAAGGTGCATTTTGTTCACAGACAAGAAGTGTACAGACGCAACTTTGTTTTAAAAGCGATTCGTCTAAACATCTTTCGGCGAAGCTTTGTCCAAAGTGGATCAAATGCAGGATAGTAAGGCCGGTAGGAAAGAGCTTATACGAGGTAGGAAATTTGGCGGGCAAGATAATGGGTATCTATCTTTCACGCAAAAGATATAAAGCAATGAGATAAGTTATATAAATGGTGAGCATGGTCTTATTAGAAACGGATTTAACAACATAACTAAAGAGCATATTACGTTGAGGCTCATTAGTTTACGTATCATTTTATGCGGTTTATGTGAAAAGAGTTGTTTTATTTATTTGTTTATTCTTTTATTTATTTTTGTATTCATTTTGTTACTTATTTATTTATTTATTTACTATTATTTTTATTATTTATTATTTTATTTATTTATTTATTCTTTTATTTATTTATTTATTCTTTTATTTATTTATTTGTGCGTTTATTTATTTATTTGTGCGTTTATTTATTGATTCTTTTATTTTGTTAATTTATTTTTATATTTATTTATTTATTTTTGTAGTTTTTGAGATGTATTTATATCCAGTAGATATTTCCCTAAAAAAGGGACATTTTGGCTTAGGTTGTTCTGTCCAGGGACTGAATAGAGAATTGCCGCAGTTCCTCCATCAAGAAAAAAAATATGATAAAACCTACGATTTCTTCCGAGCTTGTAGGCTTGGGTAATACCTGTAACAGTAATCGAAAACTCCCAGATCTAACCTATAACAGAACAATAAGATTAAGTACCTTACCGAACCAATACGTTTAAAAGGAAAAAAAGGTCGTGACTTATGATAATGTGTGCCCGACTTGAGGGCGTGAGTTACTCCCCACGGTGGTTCATTTCAACTCATTTCTTACGCATCCGTGTTTCACCGTCTCTGCGGTAGACAGGTCTAACTCAGATCCGGAGATTTGTTGCGGCTACCTGAACGCTTTAGGGAAATTGAGAATTGAACAGAAGCAAATAGAACTAAAATGTATGCTGCGACTTACCAGCTTCTTTCCGTAACGTGTCAAGTGCTGCATAGGAAAAGTGCCCAGAGGACCGGGTTCCCTCTTCAGAGGGGCATTTTCTACGTCCATTGAGGTCGGTGGTCAACCCATAGGGGCCGAGGTGGAAGTCTGGCGACCAAGCTAAACCGGGATTGTTGGCTTCTTTTGGTTGTACACGCCTGTGCACCGCGTATGGCCAAAGGCATGCACAACAAAGATTCCTGGTTGGCGAGGGGGTTCTTCACCAAGCATCGTTGCACCGGGATCGTCGATCTTCTTGGTCCTGGAGGAGCCCAAAAGAAGAGGAAGCAAGAACGTTCTTCCGGATTGTTTAATCCTAGGGCTGCAGGGTGAGCAGACGCAGCATCCGATGGGAAAGAAGACGATTATTCAAAAGCCGTGAGGGAAAACGTGAATATAAACGCACATTTTCTTTAAATTAATAAAGTAAACGCGACGTGAAATAAAAACAAAACGAACTTTACACAAACACAGGCGGTACCACGAAAACGAAAAAATAAATAAAGAGTGAGGTTATTTTCCGTCAGCTAAGAAATTGTTGGCTTCTTTAATATAGACAATTGAAAAGAGATGACAATATTAATAAGCTGTTATACGGATGGGTTCACAAAGCAAAAACGGGTTTGTGCCTAAAGTGAACTGCATGAAGCGCCGGGACGTAGGCAATAAACAAAAAAATAGATGAATTATGCACATACCTATTTGAATGCTACGTTAATACATAATAACCCAAAGATCGGATGATTTTTAAAATCGGTAGAAATAAATAAGAAAATACTTCTTATAACGCGGTAAGTTCCGAAAATACAAAACTTTATCTAATATGAATATCGTCCGCGAAAATAAAAACCTAAAATCTCATAATATATGTATGGTTTTACCGGTAATCGAGTGTTTTTGGAAAACCCTTATATTAAGAAAGTACCCAGGGAGCAGAAAAGTCTCCCGCTGGTGTTTGGTGTTGTGACGAATAAAACGAAGGTCCAGTTAAGGGCTATGATTTGATCTCCTAAAGCTCAATTTAGGTAGGGTACGCCCGTTTTCAAAAGAACAAAGAGGCTCCTATTGCCCCAGATGCAGTGCATAAGGGGGGGACTTTGTAATTGGGTGGGTTTTTTTTCTTTGGAAGAGAAACAGAACGAACATATGCGTTTTGCCGGCTATGTACATATATGATCTTTTTTGATAAATCTAGTTGTTCAAGTTATTCACATGGTTTATCTTATATTTTCTCCTGTTTTTTTATTTTTAATTATTTCAAAATTCTCCATTTTTGTAGAGATTATTGTTTTTTGTTGATTTTTATTGGTTTTTTGTTGATTTTAGTATCTTTTATATTACAGTTGTTACATGAGCTTAAAAATCAAATAAACTTGTAAGTCACGCCAACTTTGGTCTTCTTATTTTGTTGAGCTCACACTGAGTTCAATGGCGGACTAAGTTTTATTTTTCAGGGGTGTGGGAAGGCGGTTGCGGGCTCCGGTGATGCTTTGACCACGTGATACCAATAAGCGGTTCCAAGTTTGGGGAACTCTAGAAAAACAAGGCCATCAGAGTTCCAGGCAGGGTGGGAATAGGCCGATGCTACCACAGCCAGTAGCACCCTCGGTGTGGGATAGGGGCCTTTGTTTTTTTTTTCATGTGGCATGATTTGAATTTTGTTGGAGGTAAGATCCCCCCTACATCCGGCGAGCTATGCCGTGCGACGCCAGCATGCCACCGTCCTCGCACTAGACATTGTACCCTACCCTTCCTTTCCTGTCCTACTCCCCGTGGACCTGATCCCTCTCCGATTCCGTTTCCTGATGTTCTAACTATCCCTTATCCCTATAACCCATCCTTTTGCCCCGCAACAGTATCTCGGGGGTGTTTTTCATTTTTGCTGTAGGTCGAAAAATAACGGTACCTCCGTTTTTTTTACAAAAAGTTTGATTTTATAACGGTACCTCTCATAGAACCGGTTTTTTTCAAATGCGATTTTATCGTAAACAATTATCCCGATTTCAATAAAATGTTGCACATAGGAAGTCATTTATAATTCAATTAATATTGCATTTAAATTTTTTTTAAACTTTTTTTTTCGATTTTTTAAATTTTCTAAAAAAATGGTTTTCGAAATATTTTGAAAACGGGTTGATTGAATTTTTTTTAAATAATAATAAGATGAAAATTACAGATTTTCTTATAATGACATTCTAAAAAAAAATTTAAATGTTGTTTCGAAAAGTTTAAAAAACGACTTTTTAAAAAAACTGGTAGAACGGTTTTCAATATTTTTTTCCATGCTTAGTTTTTCCGAGAAAACTCTTAAAACTAATTAAAAAAATGTAAGAATTTTCGAAAAAAAAATATTTTTTTTTATTTTTATATATATATAAGCACATACATATGCAGCCGCTATGCAATTATCTAGCCAAGCATAAGAACAAATTTGTGCCACCCAGTCGTGCATTTTATTTAAATTTTATTTGAAGTTGTGACTGCACATATGAGCATGTACGTAAGATCCAGTCCTTTAATTTATTTACTTCATAAATAAGCTCCTCCTAATACACTTTCCACGAAATTCAATACACAAATGAGAGCAAATCCTTCAACACTAAACAAAATTACTAAAATTAATTTTATTCGTTCGAGTAAAGCTTATGCTCTTAAACCCCAACATAGGAAATGCATAAATTTGAATGAGTTTAGCGAACTTTGCCTGATCCCTTGTGGGCGGGTTTATTTTAAACAAAAGTTTTTTCGTTGTTTTCTGTGCCGAAATCAGCACAGTCATTTAACTTGTTGGACTTCTAGTGTTTTGCCTAGATCAATATCGCCAAACAGTTTCATTTCATATCTTCTGTTTAGTTTACTCATCAGAAACCAGAAATCATTTTGCTACACCTACATATGTATGTATATCGTCTCCTCATCGACCTTTGACAAAGTTCATGCCTCTGCATCTATAATCAGAATTGAAATGATGCAAAATTTACCAATAAGGAACAATTTGCACTTCACTAAGAGGGCTTTGTTACTAAATTTACAACTAAGCCCAGAGAAGCAGCTACTTATTTGCAAGTTTTATTCCTCTTCATTCGATCTCAGCGGCTATTATTATCACCACCAAGGTATACAAAATACTTATTTATAACAAACTTTGAACTTATAGCTGTCTTGTTAATATTCTGCGCTGGCTGTCTTTTCACGACAGTATTATGCTTATTGACTGCTTAATCATCTTCACCCCTTTCGTCTGGATAGTCATAAAAACTGTATTCTCTCCAAGTTTTCTTCCAAATATGTAAATATATCGTCGACATATGCAAGTCATTTGTGTGGGCAAGAATTCTGCCTCACCCTTTCAAGTATGAGGTTCAAGAAGTCGCATGAAATGTCAAAGACTATGAACAGGCCTTGTGGATTGGATACTAGAAAAAACTAGTTGTTGACATTAAGTTCATCATTTCGATCGAAATTAAAAAAAATCGTATTTCACATTTTCTAATTTAATTGAAAAAAAAATGCGAAACACGTATGTATGTTTATTGTTTGAGCGACTGCGACGTGACTGAAGGAGCCTAAGAGCAGATAGAGTTGACCCCACCCAAGAACGACACAACCATTTTCATTTCATGTTCTCTTAAAATTCTTTATTTCATATTTAATAATGTTTATATATTTATTTGTATATATAGCTTTTCTATAATGTAGTGACAAAATGACAAACACAAACATTTAACAACAAAGTTTAAATTTAAAAAAATATAATAAAACGTTTTAAGTCTTACATTCGCTTTGATCCTCTTTTTAGTTGGCTTCTAAAGTAAAATATCATTATCTAGTCTAATAAAATATGTTTTTAGTATATAACTTAATAATATTTACTACTCAGTCCGTATATTTTTATCTTTACCGATTAAATATTTAATATTTGATTTGCACAAATTTTGTTGCATCCAATGCATATCTCCTGCAGTTATTGTTTTAGTTTTGTTTATAACAAAAGTTTTTAGTTTTTTTTTTTTGTTTAGTAAAAAGATTTGTTTATAACAAAATATTTGTTTAAAATATAAATATTTTTTTTTGCTTAGACTAATTTTATTGCATTGCATCTTCCTTCTGTAATTTTATCGTCTTTTTTGTTATCAAATTACGTTGCTACACAACTTAAGTACGTAGGGTATCATGTTTTCGATTTGAATTTGTCCGATTAGATTGCCGAAGAATAGTTCTTCAACGACATCGGCGTCCAAGGCACACAGTGGCATCAAAAGCAGAATTATATTGTTGAAACGGTCTTCCATTTCATCTTGCAGTGGGTAAACCTCACTGAGATATTTACGAAGTCCCATCATCGCATGGAGTTGGACTCGTCTAATGTAGCTACGTCCGTTGGCATCTTTAATGTTAACACCTCCATCGGTGTTAAACACCAGAATCAGTCGTAGGTAGGCGAATTCATAGTCTTGCAGGTCAAGTGACTTGACAGCCTCTATGAATTCGTGCAGTCGGAGTGTGTGTTCGCAGAGTTTGCGGATTTTATCTGGGGCGATTTTATCGACCTGCGACAGCTGTCGAATGTTGGACACCAGGGTGCTCATGATTGTTCCTATGGACAGAAGTGTACTTTGCGCCAGCGCTAAGGCAAACAACGGCGGCCAATGCGCCCTTATAAGCATGATTTGGATTTTCTCGTCCAGCTGATGGAAGGCAACTATTTTCTTCATCCAGTAGGCTGTGAGAAATATAATGCGGCTGCTGCTCTCACAGACGTAATGGTTGTTTAGATAAGAGGACACTAAGGGGGGCACTTGCAGTATAAAGGGCACCTGTTGATCGTGAAAGAGAGGCCCATCGAAGATGCCCTCGTCCAGGACAATGGGATCATCCATACTCTCGTCGTCGGTGTCTTCGATAACTTCGGTTTTTATGAGTCCATTAAATTGCGAGGCTCCACTGCGATCGTAATGCTGTGACAACCCAGTTAGGAGCTCCAGGGACTTTGCTATTCTTGCCTTATCTATGGACGCCTGTATGAGTTGAACTGACGAGATGGCAGCACCAGGGAAGCTCCCCGAAGGAGGTGAGTTCAAAGGACTTGTGGTATCAGTATTATTGTCTGTGCTGTTGTGATTGTTATTGTTGTTTGAAGTGCACGGGGTGATGTTATCTGTGGAGTCGTCCTCGTCGATGGTAGCTTCTTCAGGGGAATAGCAATAGTTATCGAACTTGGGCGCTTGGCGGGCCTGATGTTGAGCAAACACTGTAAAGGGAAGATGGTCTTTTTCTCAATCCGACATATAAGGGCATTTCATTGTGATACTCACTCAAGCTCTGCGTTAGATCTGCAATGTTAAAACTGGGAATTGGTGGAAAGATACTCGCCGTCATACCACTGTCGATTGATAGAGCAGCTGCGGCGGCTGCAGCCGCCGAACCACTCACAGCAGCTGCCGCAGATGTGGGAGAAGCATTATGCAGTTTATACGCCTTCCCTCGCTGAAAGCTCGACGGGCTGTTTGTGGCTGTACTATTTCCAGAGCTTGTAGATGGCTCTTTCTTGTCTATAATGGGCTTTCGTTCATGCTGGACGGCTGAAGGAACAAAAAAAGGACAACATTAGCATCAATCCAATCCGACAAGTTGTTTTTTCCTAAAATAAAATCCAAAATAATTAAATTCGGTTTTCTTTTTTTTCATTTTCTTTTTGAATGGATTTTTCTATTAATTAATTGAAAATTACAATCACTTCTCATGCCGCTGGCTAAACATTTCTGCAACCGGCAAAACTGGCAGCGATTCCGATGATGTTTGGTGACTTCGCAGTTCATTGCCCCGCGACACTGGTATCCGAGTTGTTTTCTTATGGAACGCTTAAAGAAACCCTTACAGCCCTCGCAGCTAATGGCTCCATAGTGACGCCCAGAAGCACGGTCCCCGCATACTAAACACAGCTCAACACTCATGCTTCCGCCGCTACTGCTTCTTCCTCCTCCACCTTCACTGCCACCAGAAGTCAAACGATGTGTAGCAAGATTCACTGAAGGTTTCTCTGAAGAGGAAAAGAAATCGCTTTAGAAAAAACATAAATGCCATCGAAGAAGAACTGGTTTGTGCGTGGTTGTGGTTCACCTACCATCAGGGTAGTCAGGGCTTGTTTCCATCTTTTGGACTAGTTTATTTTTCATAAGGAAACAAGTGTTTCAAATAAAAATTGGAATTCTTACTTTAACCTAAACAAACACATTATTTAAAAAAAATTATAATTAGTGCGTGACATTATCGAGAAGATCGTGGATTTTTTTGGTTTTGAATTGACTTGTTGGTGGAGTTTTGTTGCAACTTATAATTATTACTTTGAAACTTAAAAAATGAGGTGCAAACTGCTTAAAAATAGAAAATAAATCTAAGGCCACACGTCACTTGCGAAATCTGGAGCAGCCATATTTGATAAAAAAAAATATTTTTGTGACTTCCCAGTGATGCCAACTTTTTGCTCTTGTTATCTTTCAAGTGTGACAAGATCTAGTACATTTTGGGATGTGGTTCAACGAGCATGGAAAGATCAAAAGAAACAATTTTATAAATTCATGTTACTGTTCCATATTTGTTAGAAGAATAAATAAATATACATAATGATAAAGCTTGTAACAAAATTAGCCGATTTGTTTCTCTTAAGTTAAGATTTAAGGAATGAGTTTAATTTGTGTGTCCGGCTGGTGATAAGGCAAGATTTAAAAATGTATTTTTGAGAGGTAAAATCAAATGTCCGTGTCCAAAGAACACGCAACGTATTGTCATTAGCATAGGTATCTGCAACTTGATTTCTCCAAGAAAGATGGAACAAGGAAGCAGTAAAATGTTATAACATCATAACATGATGTTATATTATCATGTTAGCCATCTTTGTCTACGTTTTGTCAATTATTTGTATGTTTATTGTCTTAAAAGTTATTTTTTACTTATTATTTTGTGACTTGGTGGGTATTTTTTTTCTTTATGTGAAGTGTGATTTTATAATAGGGGTATTCATGCAACGAGATAAATGTATACACTGTTGAAAATTCTATTCTTCCGCAAGCATTTGCAAGAACGCCCCTTAGAAAGAAATTGCGTCAATGTGGAAATAATCTTTTTAAGTCAGAGATGAGATTGCAGTACACTTATACTAACAAAAGTGTTTGTACATTAGTAGATCTTATTAAGGCCAGGCACGCATGAACGATTTTTAACACTGCCGATTGAAAAACGGTGAGCTTTGTTTACAGGTTTATATGTATACGCGCGCATGACCAAGTGCCTAGCCATCCGATTTGGTAATCTGTAACCAGTCACAAAATTCTCGCCGATCGCGATCGGCCATGTGGAATCGGTTCATGCGCGCCAAGCCTAATTAGTTTTGGTTTTTATAAAAAAGAATATAAAATTCGAGGAAAACAATTATTTTTCGCTCTATTATAGCTGAAAATATGAACACAAAAACAAACTCCTTGAGAAAATAAAAAAAAATTAGTCTGCCTATATAGACGCTATAAAAAAAAATTACAAAAGTCTAAGTACACAAGAATGATGTACGTTAACAAGTGTATCTTTATCACCTTGCTGTCACAAAGACAAAGACTATAGAAAAAAGAAACAACAACGACAACTGAGAGGGATTGCATGATAACCCTTAGTATTACGCTTTATTCTATGTTCTCACTAAACTGAAAAAACACGGATTTTGGCAAAGAGATTTCGAGATTTAAAATTGGTGTTAACAAGACTTCATACGTCAAAATTTGCAGTGAGTATGAACAAGAGCACAGTTCTTATTCTCAGATGATGTCCTTGGCTGTGAAATACTAAAATATTTGTTCGATTTGAAAATCTTGTATTTACGATGAGATTTTCGGTACATAGTTGTTGTTCGCCAAATACGGTAATAACGATGAAGCGTTTGTGTTGACGTCTATTAAAAACATGAATTTGTTGTTGTAAGCTGTCCGTGTTTCGATTGGCCATCGTTTGTTTTATAATAGAAATATTTGCTTACTAAAGGCCCAACCATAATACGCGAAAGAAATTAGAAGCTAGTGTCAAAACTGAACGAAACATTTTTTTCCGCTCTGTCGAATACATAATTTGACCATAATAGCCTTAAGAAAATACAAGCATTTTTGACATTCCGTACGGAATATACGCTACGGAAATAAAACTGAACGAAACTTTATCAAAGTCATTTTGGGTTAGTTATACAAATCACATATATTCGCACTGTTTCAGGTTTTTTTTAGCATGTGAAAGCTTTGCAGTTTGCACCTTCACTAACGGACACTAAAAATTTCTTCAGTAAAAAAGAAAACACTACTACTAACTAATATACATATCTGACGACTCACTCTCCTTGTTCTTCGCCTGCTAGCACGATGATAAAAGAGATAATTTATTTTTTAAATATGAACACAAATTACCCAAATAAGCCTTTTTTGTTTTAAATCTATGCACGGACAACAGACACAAAAAAAACAATAAAAAACAAATAACAAAACGAATAATGTCAACAAAAAAGTTAAATAGAAACACAGGTACGAAATATAACTAATAATAAAAGATAATTAAACGCAGCTATTAATCTTTACTTCACACTTTCTTTCTGGTACTAGAACGGTACACAAATGCGTACGTTCATGAACGTAACTTTTGGGTTGGTTACCTTGCTTGTGTTTGGGTTTTTTTGTGAACGAACAAATCCAACCAGATAGGTTACCTCTCAAAATTCGAAGCAAAAGAGAAACACAGTCAGCTGTTCATCAGCTGTTCACGTGTTGAGAACAGTATCCAGCAAATTTTAGGATAACTTTGGATTTTCTCTTTGTTTCCATATGTTCTTCAATCAGCTGGAAAACAGCTGTTTTTACCCATGCTAATTACAACAAAAACAAGGTAACCTATCCAAAAGTTATGTTCGTGAACGTACCCAATGACTTCAATCTCTGCAAAAGATGTTTTTGGTTTGCTTTTAAAAAAAAAACTGTTACTTTTAGGTTTTAGCTGTGATTTACCAAGTTCCAACGAAGTGGTTTTCGTACGAAATTATTTAAATAAGAGTGAAATATGTTTAAACTAGTGCACAATGTTAAAGTAAAGTTCAAAGTATTATCGTATTAGTTAGGCTGTTTTATTAATATATTATCAATGTAGTTTATTTTGTTTCATATTCATTAAATTTTCTGCGAGTAATCCTGAAGCGGGTAAGTTACAGTTACAAATGTTACAAATCTTATTAGTTTGTATGTACGCCTTATTAATTAAATTTAGTTTTTATTATCTTAAGTGCTGCGTAATTTAAGTTTTTTCAACATATTTTTTTAATAAAATAATCCAGTTTTATTGGTGGTTGGGTGCTGTATGAATAGGATAGGCAGTGAAAGGTATCAAACTGGTGATGCACAGTCGCTGCAACTATATCGTACACATCAATTGTGTTTATTTTACCTCCCCGCGGTAACCACCGGGTACTGGTCTTTCCATCCGGACATTCCTGCTAAACTTATAAGCGCGAGTGTTGAACACAGAAAAAATAGCAACACTATAACGCTCTGCTTTAATGACTGTTCTGATCGATTCGCAGAAGTCTTGCACGAGCCCCTCAGAAAGTGGACGTACGGCGGATGAGCCCAACCAATTGGACCAACGGTGGCGTCAACAGTCAACGAAGCAGACGCCCTAATGAGCTACTTCGACGTATTTGAAGATAAGGTCATTGGGACAATTCAATGCAAGTCAGGGCATTGAAATAGAGATGGTGGCGGATGAACCCTTAATGGGCAAACGGCAGCGCTCATATCCACGAAGTGGGATACTGACTCCGGATTTTCCGGTTCCTTTTGTCCAAGGAATCCAACAAAGGACCTGGCCCTCTAGGTTGGGGGTTGTGCGTGGGGTTAACAACCCTGCCACGGAAAAAAGAAAAAGTTGCGAAGCGACCAATAGCCTCGGAAAAGGTCGGATTTACTGTTGACGACCCGGAAAAACGAATCAAGGACAACGACCTTCGGATCTGCACGTGGAATGTTAGAACTCTTAACAGATCACGTGCATCCAAACAACTAGCGGAGGCCCTAGACTGCTACAGAGCAGGAATTATTGCCATCCAGGAAGTGCGATGGAATGGGCCGGGCAAAAGAAGGATGAAAAACTGTGACGTGTACTACGGTGATTGTGCAAGAAGACCACAGCGTTTATTTGGGTGCGGATTCGTCATAAGCGGTAGACTTAGGCAAGAAGTCTTGGGCTTTCGACACGTAAGTGAGCGACTTCTGACAATCCGTATCAAGGCTAAATTCGCCAACATTAGCCTAATATGCGCTCATGCACCCACAGAGGACAAAGATGACGCCACCAAAGATGACTTCTATGAGCTCCTCGACAAAACATATGAGCAATGCCCTAAATACGACGTAAAGATCGTTCTAGGCGATTTTAATGCCAAAATAGGTAAAGAGGAATTCTTGGTAGGACTGTCGGAAAACATAGCCTACACGACGCAACGTCTGAAAACGGACTTAGGCTTATTGACTTCGCAGCGGCACATAACGTCACCATTGCAAGCACACGGTTTCCTCATCTCGATATACACAAAGGGACTTGGCGACACCCAGATCAAAGAACCGTCAATCAGATTGATCACGTTGCGATCGATGCAAGACACGCCTACAGTATCTTAGATGTTCGCACCTTCCGAGCAGCTAACATCGACTCGGATCACTACCTTGTTGCAGAAAAGGTAAGAATGCGAATAACCCGAACTCCACAACAACGGAGTAATACTTTGAGGAAGTATGACGTCGGAATGCAATCGCAAGAAACCGCCAGAACCTATGCCGATCGAATATCCCGTAACCTCTCCAGAAATCCAGTACCACCAGTATCAAGTGCCGAAGACCAGTGGCAACACTGTCAACAAGCCATCAGAGATGCCGCAACTGATGTGCTAGGTTTCACCAGACCACCACCACGAAACCTCTGGTTCGATGACGAATGCAGGCAGGCCAATGCAGCCAAACAAGAGGCATATAAAGCGGCGCTGCAAAGAAAGACGAGAGCTGCTCGCGAGCTCTACGAGCAGAAAAGACGGGAAGAACACCGGCTTCTCCAAAAGAAAAAGAGAGAGCATGAAAAGCGCGCGATCGAGGATATTGAGAGATGCTACTCCAGGAACAACGTGCGGAAGTTTTACCAACAGGTAAAAAGAACATGCCAAGGAAAAAAAACCCGCACAGAAGCCTGTAGAGATAGGAAGGGAAACCTCGTAGTAGAGTCACAGTCGGTGCTGAGTACATGGAAGGACCATTTCTGCAGACTGTTAAACGGCGATGAAGACCAAAATCAGGCAGAATGAACCATTCAACATGGATGATGACAGACAAAACTTCCGTCCACCTGACCAAAATGAAGTAGGGATAGCAATATCTAAACTAAAAACAACAAAGCTGCTAGACCCGACGGACTACCCGCCGAACTTTTTAAAGCGGCCGGAGTTGACCTGGTGGAGTGCATACACCAACTCATCCCTACAGTTTGGTAAGAAGAAAGTATGCCTGATGAATGGAACCTCAGCATCGTTTGCCCGATCCACAAGAAAGGAGACCCTCTAAACTTCGCCAACTATAGAGGAATTAGTCTCCTGAATATCGCCTACAAGATCCTCTCTGCCGTACTATGTGAACGCCTGAAACCTTTCGTCAACAAACTCTTTGGCACCTATCAGTGTGGTTTCAGACCAGGAAAGTCCACAATCGATGAAATGTTGACGCTACGGCAGATCCTGGAAACCACCCAAGAATTCCAAATCGATACCCACCACCTCTTTATCGATTTTAAGGCCGCGTACGATAGCATTTATAGAGACGAGATATACAGAGCCATGTCAGGTTTTGGCATCCCCACAAAACTCGTATGACTGTGCAGGATGACGATGGAGAACTCTCGCTGCTCCGTCAAGGTTGGTACTGACCTCACAGAAGCTTTTGACGTCAAAAAAGGATTCCGACAAGGTGATGCGCTATCGTGCGATTTCTTCAACTTAATACTTGAAAAAATTATAAGAAACTCGCAAGTCAATTGTAGTGGGACAATTTTTTTCAAGTCTGTGCAATTGTTCGGAGGATTTTTGGCCCTATCTGCGTTAACGGGCTTTGGAGGAGAAGGTTCAACCAAGAACTATACGAGCTGTAAAGCGACATTGACCTGGTCAAAAAAATACGCATATCACGTTTAAGATGGCTAGGTCATGTAGAGCGAATGGACAACAATGCTCCGGCTCGCAGGATATTCAATTCCACCCCAGAGGGTAGACGCAGTCAAGGAAGACCTCGCCTTAGGTGGCGCCCTCAAGTGGAGGGCGACCTGAACCAACTTGGAGTGCAAAGCTGGAGGCAGCTGGCCAAAGACCGAGCTGGCTGGAGAGGCATGTTGGTTGAGGCCCAGGTTCGTCCCGAACTGTAGCGCCACCTAAGTAAGTAGTAGTAAGTAATCCAGTTTTATTGCAAATAGAAGCGCTCCGCGGATCGTTTGTTTTTTAGGTTGAAATAATATATTCATCTGCCTAAAGTAAAATTATGCACTCCACTTAATCCTTTTAAGTAAAGCCTACAGAACTAGGGACTGTTTGATTTTCTTGGCTATATTCTTTTCTGTTATATAGGTATTACATACAAGACGTGTGATGGCGTACTTCATTTTTACTTAAAACCGTGAAGTGTTGTGGCTTTCACACTTTTTATAACCGCAGACCGAGTTATATATTTTCTTAAATGTCAAATTTCAAAATTTCAAATTTATGTGATTAGGCACAGTATGTACTTGCGACCCAGTAGTGCCCATTTTTTCATTGGACCCTTAATTTCGAAGAACTCATAACATGTAGGTGTTGACGGATTTCAAATCTCAATATCATCATTGGCGCAACAATCCGGGCTACGCCATCCTTCCAATCCATCCTTCGATCTTAAACAGATGTTGCAAAAACCTCTTCAGTCTTCACTTATGTGGACCTATGCCATCAGATAACAAGGAGAGTAAATAAGAAAGAACGAGAACCAGCGGTGAACCGGCTCTTATCTTCAATTACATTGATTACATATATTGTTATCAGTGGTCAGTGATCGATGTGCAGTCGTAAAGTGGGGTCGATGTCAAATAAAGAGTACATAAGTATATAGAAAACTGATTGTGTCTTTGGTGTGATTAAGAATTCGGAGGTCTATACATTGGCGACGAGGTAAAAAAAAATGTTTGTTTTCCTTTGTTTTGTTTTAAAATTAAAAAAAGAAAATGTAATATATATATATTATACGGAAAAAAAATTGTTGTTTTTTTTTTGAAATTATTATTAATATTATTTCGTATCAACAAACGGTGAAATCGAAATAGAAAACAAAACCAAAATGCATTTGTGTGTAACATAAAAACAATAGAAAAATATTAAGAATACATATATGTACATATGTACAAAAATAATGTACATCAATGAGTACTTGTAAGTTACTAAATTTTATTTTCACCAAACGTACCCATCTCTAACAACCTTAATCTAAATAATACATTACAAGATAAATACAAATAACCCAAAAATGCAACTTAAAGACAATACACTCGAATTCAGGCTCACACTCATCCCTTAAGAAGGAGATTATACTCATGAAACCGAGGGTCGATATCTTATCTATTGTAGCATTTTGTGTTATATTATGAATTTGAGCCGGCAGATAACAAAATATTTACTATGTTCAAATAATGTTTGAACATTCTGCCGGCCAAAATGATTACAAATTTAATTATTTTAATTATTATATGAATTTAAACAGATGTCATATTGAAATCAATGTTTACATTTTTTCCTTTTGCGTGATCTTAAGTACAGGATTATTAAAATAACTATAAGAATAAATGCAAAATTAGTGAAATGTGTCCATTGTGATAATTGACATTTTTAAGATCAATGTTTTGCGATTTTAAATCATTAATTTTCTCCTTTAATAATAAATTATCTTTTGTGTTATTTAACGTGACCGAATAGAAAGATTTTATTCTATGCTCGGGGATTGCGTCAATATTTCTTGCCCAAGACATTTCGCCCAGTTCTGTGTCTTTTCTTGAATTGAACTGCTGTGCTGGTGAGATCTTAACTCCATCGTATTTCGCTGTACATCCTGGTTTAAGTTGTAGCACTCTTTGTGAAGGAATTTCCATCCAGATAGTCTTCCCGTTTCCGCACTCCAGATTTATTGAAGCAGTTTCGAAAATTTTGTACAGCCATCTATTTCCGGAACTTAGCTCAGTCCAAAAATTACTTGCTTGATGTGGTAAATAATATCTCCCTTTCTTTTCGGCAATTGTCAGAGCCATGTGTCCTAAATCAATATACTCGTTCATAAATTTAGTATTTTCAGCTTTTAACCATGGGTGTCCGTTAAGTCTTTTTCCAAACCACCCAGTGTTTTCTCTTCTTGGAAAGGCGACTTGACAACAAATTATCTATCCTGACTTCTGGAGGTATCTTTTTCGAAACGCTGCACGCAAACGTCATTAACATCTCGACGCGGACTTTCTGCAATCTCTTCTAGTTCCCAGAATTTTTCAATTCCGGTTGTCACGGCTGTGACGATGTTCTTGTTGCTTGATGACGTCTTTAGAATGCCATTTAGGATCCACCCTAGTTTGGTGCATTGTCCCAACATTTTTCCATTTTTGCGGACACCTTCTACCAAGATTTCTGGATAAATATCACCTCCTAGCACTATATCAACTCTGTCGGATTTGTTGAACCAAAGATCGGCTAATATGTAGTTATTCCAATTTTTAAGATCATATTTAAATGAACTATCTGGATGTGCACATGATAACTTTGGCAGGATTAAAGCTTCCGAATAGAATTTTTCGTTACTTAAAAACCTAAGCTTGATTTCTAAGTTTATTTCAGATTTTGATATGCCAACTATAATGCTTCCAAGACCGTGAAGTTCTGTTCTTGTTTTCATTCGGGGCAAGGCCAATATTTGTGCTGTTTCTTCGGAAATTGTCGTCTTCTGTGAACCTTGATCAATAAGTGCTCTTAAACGGATCATTTCTCCACTGGCAGCCTTGACATTCACTTGTGAGGTTGCTAGAAGTACTGATGGTGCAACTTCCTCTTTTGTCATCATAGAAGAGGTTTTTTCTAAAATTGGCTCTTGCTGTAATTTTACTTCTTTTGAAAAATTACAGTGAATCAAGGTATTGTGTCCTTTCCCACAATCTTTGCATTTTAGCTCACTATTTGTGCATTTAATATCTTTCGTGTGGTTCAGACAGACATTACTCAATTTGGTTTTATATATCCACTAACGTCGATTGAAATTATATAGATTCAAAAAATTTCGACATTTATGAGTTAGGTGCCCTTGAATTTTACAATATAGGCATTTTGGTTTTGGCTGCATAACAAAGAACGAACTTGAAGGCTTCTGCTGTTCTTTTCGATAAATCGTTCCTTCTTGTTTTTTGTTCTTACTGCTTCCAGCGTTTGATATTGATGGTTTAGAAAATAAAATTTAGGATTTTTAATATTTTGTTCGTAGTATCTTAGCTCGTCTTTGTCTAGTTTTCTGACGATTATTTGAGCTATTATGGGCTCGGTATCATCTAGTTTTATGTCCAGTGCCCTTAGCGGATGAATACATTCATTTGATATTACCAATAGTTGCATGATGCTTGCTGCAGAATCACTATTTGCTGTCGGTTCATCCAGCAATCTGTCTATTAGTGTAGAGAACAATCGTCTATGATTCTGGTACCTTTTTTTTCAGAAGATCCCACGCCACTTGGTAGTTTGCATCTGTAACTTGAAGATGTTGGATAAGTCTTCCAGCATCACCTTTTACGTGAGATTTTAATCGAAACATTTTTTCAGCATCCGACGATTGTCCATTTTCATGGACAAGCTTTTTGAAGAGATCATAAAATGAAGACCAATCTCCTATGTCATAAATGTCGGAATTATGATGTCCTCTAGTTTGGCAGATGGTCTGTGCTGTGATTGAGATTCTAGTGACTCTATTTGTCTAGATATTTTTCAGAGCACAACATAGTAATTTCGTGTTAATTCCTGTCGAGCGACATCTGCTTCCTCATCTTCCAGTAAAATTTCAAGTGAAATCTGGTTAAAAGCTGCCATTGTCACTTGAAATTCGGATTCGAGGTGACATTTTGAACAATTCAGCTCCGATTTTGAGCTACATAAGTTCACATTCCACTTCATATTCATTTAGCATTTGCTTAAATATTTGAACATTTTGTAGGAACCTTTTAATAACAGGATTTTTATTAAGTATTTTTGAAGGGGCTTTTTACTGCCATCAATTCATTTCCAATTTCTTTTTGTTTGGCAAAAGGTACGCCTTTAGATTTTGACATTTTTAAATATATGTATATATATATTTTTTCAGAGTATAAACACTTAACCGATGTCTTAGCCTCGGTTACGCTTTCACTGTTTTAACAAAACATTTACTATGTTCAAATAATGTACATAATTTAACAAGATTTCTTTTGTTTTCTTGTTGTAGTTTGACAAAGTGATTGAATCGCTGAAAAAGAGTACGCTTATACTCGCTCCATTAAATTGGGAAATTAATGTTTTGCACATTAAATTGTGAAAAAAAAGTTGGTGCACTTTCAATTGGGCAAAGAAAAAAAAGCGCACATTGAATTGTGCCAAAGAACATTATATATATGTATAATGTTGTTGTTACTCAAAAAAAAAATTTAAGGAAAAGAGTGCACATTGAATTGTTCTCAACAGCATTAAATTGTGCAGGTAGATTTAAAAAAATGCGCTAGTATTGGCATTTATCTAGGTATTATAAAAGAAGTCACTGCATAGAAAATGAGTGAGATAAAACCATTTTTATGTGACGTTTTAGATAAAGCGATTATAAGTAAGTAGGTAAGTAATGTTTGTTTATTTCTTAAAATCCAATGCAATACAAAAAACTTAGATTTACTTGGCTTTAAATGAAAAAGAGATATAGTAACAAAATTATGTTTATATAATAAAAATAGAGTTATTGTCACTACTAGGCAAGAACAATTTCAGCATAATAAAATAAAATAATATTGGTGGGGTGACCCAAAAGAAAAAATATTAAAATATTCAAAAATTCACATAACTTCATAAATAGTTAGATATACAAGATGCGTTAAATTAAAGTCTACAATTTCATCAAATTTACGAAATGCAGTTGTGCGAACAGCACGTATGTTATAATTCGAAATGATTCTTATATTACGATTGCCTGATCTTTTAAAGAATTCATTTAGAACTTTAAAACATTATAAATGTCGAACTGGAAGAATTTTCAAATCCTTAAAAGATGAACACTTGGATAAAAACGAGGTTTACGGCAAATTGTTTTCAGTGAAAACTTTTGCATTACTAATAGGGGTTGAATTTTGTTGAAATAGGTTCTTCCCCAACATAAGATTCCATATTGTAGTTTCGAATGAAAAATACCAAAATAGATTTTCATAAGGAGCTGAGACGAGCAAACATTTCTAAGGAAGTAGAAATATTTGAAGTACCACGAAAGTACTTTCTCAGATTTTCTGTGTGACTATAAAAGCTCATATTAGAGTCAATTGTCAAACCCAAGTATTTAAATTCATTTACATTCTCTATCCTGAAACATCCATCAATGCAACTAGCAGAGTTAGAGAAAGAGCTGGAAATAAAACTGGAGCCACAACAACAACTCAAAAGCTTAAACTTATGGCAATCTGCAGCATGAAAATAGAGATCGGTATCAGATTTCATGCATCCTGATAAATTAAAAAAACAACCTTGGTGCTCTTATTGAACCAGGGGGGGGGGGGGGGGCATTGATGTTTTTGAGGTGTTAGTGGATAAGCTCAGCGAATACTTTTCTCCACAGAGAAACTTTACATTCGAATGCCATCTTTTTCGGTCTTAGAAACCAGAACAAGGCGAAACTATAAACAAATTTATGGTCAGGTTAAGAAATCAGGCCGCGAAATATTCGTTTGGTGAAACAAAGGAAGAGATTTTGGAGATATGTGTTAAAGATAAAATAATAGATTCCTGGGCACCAAATGATTTGAAAAAACGATTACTAGAAAAAGAATATACGTTGTCGGAGATAACTGAAATATGTCTGGTGCAAGATCAAATAAATAATCAAACTGAAGTCATGTTACCATCTACTTCCAATACAATTGTAAATAACATCTCTTTTCGCAGAGGAGGTAACAATGAGGAAGTCGATTGTGGTAGATGCGGTCGCTGTTCTGCTTCTGCTGTTCTTTTCGATAAATCGTTCCTTCTTGTTTTTTGTTCTTACTGCTTCCAGCGTTTGATATTGATGGTTTAGAAAATAAAATTTAGGATTTTTAATATTTTGTTCGTAGTATCTTAGCTCGTCTTTGTCTAGTTTTCTGACGATTATTTGAGCTATTATGGGCTCGGTATCATCTAGTTTTATGTCCAGTGCCCTTAGCGGATGAATACATTCATTTGATATTACCAATAGTTGCATGATGCTTGCTGCAGAATCACTATTTGCTGTCGGTTCATCCAGCAATCTGTCTATTAGTGTAGAGAACAATCGTCTATGATTCTGGTACCTTTTTTTTCAGAAGATCCCACGCCACTTGGTAGTTTGCATCTGTAACTTGAAGATGTTGGATAAGTCTTCCAGCATCACCTTTTACGTGAGATTTTAATCGAAACATTTTTTCAGCATCCGACGATTGTCCATTTTCATGGACAAGCTTTTTGAAGAGATCATAAAATGAAGACCAATCTCCTATGTCATAAATGTCGGAATTATGATGTCCTCTAGTTTGGCAGATGGTCTGTGCTGTGATTGAGATTCTAGTGACTCTATTTGTCTAGATATTTTTCAGAGCACAACATAGTAATTTCGTGTTAATTCCTGTCGAGCGACATCTGCTTCCTCATCTTCCAGTAAAATTTCAAGTGAAATCTGGTTAAAAGCTGCCATTGTCACTTGAAATTCGGATTCGAGGTGACATTTTGAACAATTCAGCTCCGATTTTGAGCTACATAAGTTCACATTCCACTTCATATTCATTTAGCATTTGCTTAAATATTTGAACATTTTGTAGGAACCTTTTAATAACAGGATTTTTATTAAGTATTTTTGAAGGGGCTTTTTACTGCCATCAATTCATTTCCAATTTCTTTTTGTTTGGCAAAAGGTACGCCTTTAGATTTTGACATTTTTAAATATATGTATATATATATTTTTTCAGAGTATAAACACTTAACCGATGTCTTAGCCTCGGTTACGCTTTCACTGTTTTAACAAAACATTTACTATGTTCAAATAATGTACATAATTTAACAAGATTTCTTTTGTTTTCTTGTTGTAGTTTGACAAAGTGATTGAATCGCTGAAAAAGAGTACGCTTATACTCGCTCCATTAAATTGGGAAATTAATGTTTTGCACATTAAATTGTGAAAAAAAAGTTGGTGCACTTTCAATTGGGCAAAGAAAAAAAAGCGCACATTGAATTGTGCCAAAGAACATTATATATATGTATAATGTTGTTGTTACTCAAAAAAAAAATTTAAGGAAAAGAGTGCACATTGAATTGTTCTCAACAGCATTAAATTGTGCAGGTAGATTTAAAAAAATGCGCTAGTATTGGCATTTATCTAGGTATTATAAAAGAAGTCACTGCATAGAAAATGAGTGAGATAAAACCATTTTTATGTGACGTTTTAGATAAAGCGATTATAAGTAAGTAGGTAAGTAATGTTTGTTTATTTCTTAAAATCCAATGCAATACAAAAAACTTAGATTTACTTGGCTTTAAATGAAAAAGAGATATAGTAACAAAATTATGTTTATATAATAAAAATAGAGTTATTGTCACTACTAGGCAAGAACAATTTCAGCATAATAAAATAAAATAATATTGGTGGGGTGACCCAAAAGAAAAAATATTAAAATATTCAAAAATTCACATAACTTCATAAATAGTTAGATATACAAGATGCGTTAAATTAAAGTCTACAATTTCATCAAATTTACGAAATGCAGTTGTGCGAACAGCACGTATGTTATAATTCGAAATGATTCTTATATTACGATTGCCTGATCTTTTAAAGAATTCATTTAGAACTTTAAAACATTATAAATGTCGAACTGGAAGAATTTTCAAATCCTTAAAAGATGAACACTTGGATAAAAACGAGGTTTACGGCAAATTGTTTTCAGTGAAAACTTTTGCATTACTAATAGGGGTTGAATTTTGTTGAAATAGGTTCTTCCCCAACATAAGATTCCATATTGTAGTTTCGAATGAAAAATACCAAAATAGATTTTCATAAGGAGCTGAGACGAGCAAACATTTCTAAGGAAGTAGAAATATTTGAAGTACCACGAAAGTACTTTCTCAGATTTTCTGTGTGACTATAAAAGCTCATATTAGAGTCAATTGTCAAACCCAAGTATTTAAATTCATTTACATTCTCTATCCTGAAACATCCATCAATGCAACTAGCAGAGTTAGAGAAAGAGCTGGAAATAAAACTGGAGCCACAACAACAACTCAAAAGCTTAAACTTATGGCAATCTGCAGCATGAAAATAGAGATCGGTATCAGATTTCATGCATCCTGATAAATTAAAAAAACAACCTTGGTGCTCTTATTGAACCAGGGGGGGGGGGGGGGGGCATTGATGTTTTTGAGGTGTTAGTGGATAAGCTCAGCGAATACTTTTCTCCACAGAGAAACTTTACATTCGAATGCCATCTTTTTCGGTCTTAGAAACCAGAACAAGGCGAAACTATAAACAAATTTATGGTCAGGTTAAGAAATCAGGCCGCGAAATATTCGTTTGGTGAAACAAAGGAAGAGATTTTGGAGATATGTGTTAAAGATAAAATAATAGATTCCTGGGCACCAAATGATTTGAAAAAACGATTACTAGAAAAAGAATATACGTTGTCGGAGATAACTGAAATATGTCTGGTGCAAGATCAAATAAATAATCAAACTGAAGTCATGTTACCATCTACTTCCAATACAATTGTAAATAACATCTCTTTTCGCAGAGGAGGTAACAATGAGGAAGTCGATTGTGGTAGATGCGGTCGCCATGGACATTCAGCAAAATTTTCAAACTGTCCGGCAAGGAACGCGAAATGCAAAAAGTGTGCGCGTAAATGCAAAACAAAATCTATAAAACGTAGGGCGAATGATGACAAGAAAAACTTTGCAAAACGGTCAAGAATAGGGTTTTCTAAGGTACGCTTCATTGAAAACGAAGAACGTGAGAGTAAAATCAAAGAAGATACTCAATTAACAGAACACGATTGCTTTCGAGTAGAAGAGGGAAACGACATGAGTGAAATTATAGATTGTGAAATCGGTGGTCATCAAATAGCAATAGTTACTGACTCAGGATCAAGGTTTAATCTATTAGGTGAATCCGACAGGCAGTTGCTAAAAAACTGTAATGCTGTACTATGGAACCTTAGAAAGCAAACGACAAACCAATTTAGAGCTAATGCGGGAGACCAGTTACTCAAAATTAAGGCCGTGTTTGAAGCCCCAATAGGTATTGCAAAACGTTTTGAACTGATTGCTTAATTCTACGTAGTTGAGCATGGCAGACAATCGCTATTAGGACGAGAAACAGCAGTTAGGCTGGGCGTTTTAAAACTGGGACATGATGTTAACTACCTGGAAAGTCCAAAACCCTTTCCAAAGATAAAAGGTATACAAATAAACCTATCCATCGATACAACGATTAAACCCGTTCAACAACACCTAAGCCGAGTTCCAGCTGCTTTAGAAGAAAAAGTCGAAGCGAAGCTTAAAGAAGCAATAGATCAAGACATTATTGAGCCACTTTCGGGACCAAGTTCTTGGATTTCACCCATTGTGGTAGCATTCAAAAGCAATGGCGAAATTCGTCTTTGCATCGACATGCGACGTGTAAATGCGGCAATAAAAAGGGAAAATTTCCCATTACCCACGTTTGAAGCTGTAATGACAAAGCTTAGAGGTGTCAAATTCTTTTCAAGACTAGATTTAAGAAATGCTTATCACCAGCTAGAACTAAAAGAAGGGAGTAGACACATTACCAGATTTATTATCCACAAAGGGATGTTTCGATACAAACGCCTTCTGTTCGGAGTTAACTCTGCTCCTGAAATATTCCAAAAAGTTATAGAGAACCTCTTAGCTCCTTGCGAAAATGCATTCAATTACCTTGATGACATTGTAGTTTACAGGCGCACGTAAAAAGAACATGACGAGGGGCTTAAAATGGTATTAAATATCTTCAAAGATTTTGATGTGTCACTGAATAGAGAAAAATGTTTGTGGAAAGTGCAGCAATTGAAATTCTTGGGTAACATCCTGTCCACAGAAGGTATCAGTCCTGACCCCGAAAAGATAAAGACAGTAATGGAATTCCCGTCACCACAAACCAAGGAAGAAACGAGAAGTTTACTTGGATTGGTAACATATCTAGGAAAGTTTGTCCCAGATTTAGGTGACGTGACTGAACCACTCAGATGCCTCATAAAGAAAGATGTCAAATTCGAATGCGCTGAAGCACAACAAAAGGCTTTTCAACGATTGAAGCAGCTATTGGCAGACTGGTCTACGCTCTCGTACTTTGACTTAAAAAAGCGCATTCGACTTATAGCTGATGCCAGCCCAGTGGCGTTGGGGGCAGTCCTTATTCAGTTTGAGAACGAAATGCCAAGGGTTATATCATTCGCCAGCAAAAGTCTATCCGAGGTGGAGACTAGATACTCTCAAACCGAAAAGGAGGGCCTTGCTTTAGTATGGTTGATTGAAAGGTTTTCGTACTACCTAGCTGGAATTGAATTCGAGTTAGTGACAGATCATAAGCCACTTGAAGTTATAATTAAGCCGACTTCAAGGCCACGAGCTCGCATCGAAAGGTGGGTGCTTAGGCTACAAGCATTAAGGTTTAAGGTGGTATAACAACCGGGCAAGCTAAATATAGCAGATTCAGTTTCACGACTTTGTAAAATTCAAACGGCAGACACATTCGACGAACAGGGGGAACATAATATCTTTGCGATAATCGAAAAGTCAGTTCCCAGAGCACTTACCCTATCAGAGATTTGCTCTTATAATCTCAAAGACCATGATCTTATGGATGCTGTCAACAACGTAAAAAACGAAAAATGAGACTCCAGGATGCCAAGTTTATACTCTCCATTTAGACAAGAGCTGTGTACCATAGGCAATATTTTGTTAAGAGGGTGTAGAATTCTTATACCTGTAACATTACGACCTCGAATTTTAGAGTTGGCCCATGAAGGCCACCCCGGGGAAACAGTTATGAAGCGGAAGGTCCGGTCCAAAGTGTGGTGGCCATTGGTAGACAGAGACGTCGAGCAGTTCGTAAAAAATTGTCGAGATTAACAATATCAGTCGATGATCGATGTGCAGTCTAAAAGTTAGGTCGATGTCAAATAAAGAGTATATAGAAAACTGACAGACACTTTGGTGTCATGTCCCCAGCCCCCCCCCCCCTACCCAAGTCTTCCGAGCTTATTTTTTTCACACAAGACCTGTGGTGGATTCGGCTAACGCGATAGTCGATAGTCGATTATCAAAATCGACAATTTTGCTCCATGTAAAGTGATTATCAAATCGACAATCGTTTTTTGCGTGATATCAACTATTTAGGTATCGTTTTCATACATTTACATAAATATGTTTGGTTTGGCGCAGTCGACTTCTAATTGGTTAAGTTATTATAATATACATACATACAAAAAGTTTGTTTTAAAGAATCAAAATACATATTTCTTTATAAAAAAAAATAGAAAAAGTGCAATGTTTCCATCAGTTGCAATTTTGTAAACCACGCGGGGAGCGCGGTTTGGAATTTTATGAAACTTTCGTTTGAAAAAAAGCTTTAGCTCCTCAATTTACCATATGGGATAAGGTCCACGCATATTCCACCTATTCTTTATTGTCTGCAACATTGGCGCTTGGCGGTCTATTGCTATTTAAAGTTCTAGCCAAATTCCAGAAATGTGAAAATCGTTGTAGCCGTTGCAGGATTTGACTCTTCGGTTGTTTTTCCATAAATTTCGAAAATAATGGCAATTTGTTGCAATTTTGGGAAAATTTGGGAACGAAGTTTAAGTAAATGGAAGACAAGTTCATCTGCCTAGTGCTTACAATCAAGGTCAGTTCCCTCAGAAACTTCAATATTGTTTTTCAGGCAGAAGTGCTCGCAGTAGGGCCGCAGAAGCCGCAAAACAACTTTTATCTTTTAACCTGGAGAACAAAAACATTGATATTTTCATAAACAGTTAAGTGACAATCACAAGGCCATATCGGCAATCGTCTCCAAGTCTAAACTGATCGACAGATGTCGCAATAATCTGAGTTAAATCAGTGAAACAAACCTGGCTAGTCTTTACCCTCACATGGGTTCCCGGACATTGCGACTTTCACGGAAACGAAAAGACTGACGAACTGGCCAAAAACGGTTCATCAATGGTACCAAGCCAAACCGTTCCCTGGGTACTTGAGCCTTTGTAAAATCAGAAAAAAGAATTCACGAATATTTCCTCAAAGCAGCAAAGGAGAGATGGTCAAAATTTTGGCCAAACATCTCAAAAAAAAACCGAATAAATTCTAAAGGTAGACCTCAACTTTTTTTTTGGTTGGTGTCCTTACTGGTCAACACTCAATGGGGCCCACATGAGTAGAATGGGCTTTAGCACATTAAACTTATGCAGAGGGTGTCAAGACGTTGATGCAAAAGAGGGCTCATATCACTTCCTTTGTGAATGCCCCAGCGTAGCTCAGACCAGAAACACAGCCCTCGGAGAACATTTTTTCGGCGATTTAGGCGACGTTTCAAAAAAGCCACACATCAACATTCCAAATTATCAGTGAAAATCGACTTTTGTTTTTCAAAATGTAAGTACAATCTTCTTAAAACTTAAAATAACAAAGCAGTTTCCTTAGAAAGAAGGAAGCGACTAATAAAGCTGTAATTATTCAAAATATGTATTTGTAATACAATGAAGAAAAATGGGAACGACTGGGTCGCACGTACCTGCTCTTATATGCCTAATTACATTGGAAAGAAAAATCTTTGACAGAACTTTAAGTTGAAAATAACACAGTTTGAACTCATAAAAAGTATCAAAACCACAATACTTAAAGGTTTTTAGTAAAAATGAAGAACGCCACCATGCGTCTTAAATAACAAAGAATTTATGAAAAAAATATTTAGGACGGATTTTAATAAAGCACTGTTTTTTATTTTCAGTATTTTGATTTTTTTTTAAATTTTGGTATGCAGTTTTTTAGAGTATATTATTATACATGTGATTATAAAATTTAAAATAATTGTTTTTGATTAATTTTAAAAATATTGATTTTTCAAAAAAAAAAAAAGTTAAAAAATTCAAAAATTAATTTTAATTAGAAAAAAAAGTTATTCAAAATTAATTTGGCTATCTAGATCTTTTCAGGGATAAGATTTGACAAAAACTATATAGCCGTTACCGAGAAAGCCAAACATTAAAAAAAAACGTTATATGAAAGGTCCCGTTAATAGACTTTTCCCGTATATATGGTTCTGATCAAATGAAAGCCAATACCAACAAAAAACCTCAAAAAATTTAATCAAAATCGTTGCAGCGGTTTTCGAGAAAAATAAGCTTTTCCTAAAAGGTCGTATGGCAAGTACCGTTATTTTTAGCCCTAAAAATAAAATTTCAATTTCCCCTCTGAGGAATGCCAAAAGAATCACACGTACCAAATTTGAAGGCAATCGCTTCACCCGTTTAGGCTGCAGCTCGATATACACCCAGAAAGACAGACAGAATGACAGACAGACAGACGGACATTTTTTGCCAACGACTTTTTTAGGCTTCTCAAGCGCAAGTAAAAAATAGGTTTTTAATGTATTGTGTTAGATTTTAGTTGAAAGAGATAAAACATCCGATACATCTCTTAGTTCTCTTCTTATTTGTATTATTCGAATTTCCATTTCCTCCTCATTCGGCATGAATAATGCATTACTGCGAAACATTTTTTGTAATATTTATGTAGTTTAGTTTTTTAGTGTTACGTGAAACAAACATCAAATCGTTCAGTCGATATTGCTTAGACGATATGAGACATTTATTGTTACATGAAACGTTCTCGATATCTCAAACGATATCGCCAAACTTACGTGATGAGGGCCGTGTTCAACCTAACCTGACCTAACCCTCAGAGAACATATTTGCAAAGCTGGTCAAATATTGACTGAACGCCATAAAAGGCTAAAGCCGAAAAAGATTATTGTTTTTTTTTTAAGTAAACCTGTGCTTTCCTTGAATAAATTAATTTTGAGTATATGCTTACATATATGTGGTATATAAAAATAAAAAGAATTTAGTTAATCTAAAGAATAATACAAATAAAAGCGTTTAATTCAAATTCTTCAAAGTATTTAATAGCTTGATGATATCAGGAAATGTGGAGAGTTGATGGCCGAAGACAGTGGCGTAGTGTATTGTGTATATCCCACAAATCACAGTTTTCTGAGAAAAATCAAAAGAAAGGTTAAGTTAAAATTATTCTTGTCGAGCTCGCATCTGTCGTGATTTCCAACTTTGGTTATCGTGTAAGGACCTAGAAATTTTCTTGCCAACTTAAGATTCGGTCCAAATTGAGTCGGGCTAATTGCTACCAAATCCGCTATCCTGTGCTGTTTAGCTGGTCTTCGCTTACGATTGTAAGTGTTTTGATTCTCCTTCTGAATTTCGGTAATCGACTCTCGTGCTAGATCCCTTGCATCTTCTCGCTCACTTGCAAACAGTTCCCGAATAAATCAAATCCACAAGATTAGCATCTGATGTGTTTCTCATCTTGGTCCCGAACATCAAATCGAATAGTGTGGTCTTTATGCTGCGTTGCCATGTTGAGTTTAAGCATCGTTGTAGTGAACTGGTGTGCATGTACCACTTTTTTGGGTTGTCGGCCGATAACTTCGTTAAAACGGATATAATTATTCTGTTTATGCGTTCAACTTGGCCATTTCCTCTTGAAACGCCAGTTGTGATGAGGTGTTCAATTTTCTCCTCTTTGCATTAATCTTCGAAAACTTTGCTGGTAAAAGCAGATCCTCGATCACATATTATCCGGGCTGGACTTCCAAGTGATGCTTCTTGCAATTCCACCTTCGTAACTACCTCCGCTGCTGACGTCGTTTTGGTTGGGTAGATCCAAACAAATTTGGAAAATGCGTCCACAACGCATATTATATAACTATATAGTTTAGTGGTTTTCTCCAGTGGTCCTAGATGATCAACGTGGTATGTACAAAGTGGCTTACTCTCTTTGTCAATTGGTGAAAGGAATCCCTCTTGCTTTCCAGCTTTTCGTTCTGCCAGTATACACGCAATGCAATTTTGCTTGATGTAAAATGTTCTTCGTTGTGTACGCTCCGTAAAAGTTAAACCTGCATCTTCTTAGGCACATAACGCAACTTCCTTCCCTCCTCATCAACCTTGTTAATGACTCCTCTCTCGCAAATAAAGTTCTCGTATGAGCTTTGTTCCAACAACTTTTTTATGAGTATAATATGGTCATCACATTCTTGTGCTGTAATGATTCTTTGTAAAAATTCGCCTTTAACCAGACTTACCGCGTTTCTGCTCAACGCATCTGCATGAAGCATTTTGTTGGCACTCCGATGTTCGAGTATAAAATCAAATTCTTGAGTTACCAACACCCAGCCTGCGATCCGAGATAAAAACTCCTTCTTCTCCATAGTACCTTTGAATGCTGCGCAATCGGTTACGATCTTAAAGTGGATACCCAGCAAGTAATAAATCATAAGCTCTCTGAATACCAGATTAATGTGTCGTTGGAAAACAGCGACCAAATGGTACTCTTTTTAACTCATACTGGTCACGATGTGTAACAAAAGAAGTGTACTTTCTACTTTCTTCATTAACAGGAACGTAAAAAAACCCACTTTCGAGATCTAAAATGAGTAAACTTTGGCTAAACTAAGCTGGTCGATCTAATCATCTACAAGCGCTAAGGGATTGTGATCACGAACTATGATCTTGTTGATTTGTCTATAATCAACGCAAAGTCGTTTACTTCCGTCTTTCTTATTTGCTAGGACGATAGGAGAGGAATATTCCGAAATGTCAGCATCTAACCACTCTTGAATCTGCCTATTTACAATTTCTTTCTCCAGAGTAGCAAGCCTTCGAGGACGTTGAGCAATAGGTTTGTCGTCTTTTAGAATGATTTTCATCTCAACTTTCGTTTTTGTACCAATTGGCTTGTAATTTTTAACTAGGTTTTCTATCTTCTCTCCTTAAACAGATATCATTATTTTTAGAAATTACCTGGTAACAGTTTTTCAGTTCCGGGTCCAACTTTTCGACCTGTACACCACCTGTACCTACTTAGAGTAATCCGTGTGCCCATTAATATGTCCTTCCCAATACAAAGCTTCTGATGCATGAACTTTGATGAAACTACGTATACTTTGGCATGGCATGTAATGTCATCGAATTCAACATTGGCCATGAAATACCCAACATCGTCCGATAACCCTCTGAAAATTTTATTATCGCTTACCAGAATTGGAGATCTAAGTTTAAAATACTCTGTTGACTGTATTAAAGTCACATCGGCACCTGTATCGATTCGCCCTTTTACCTTATAGCCAGCCATTCACCATAACATCTTTTGATTCCAGCTCGAAAACATCTACATCGCCCAAATTACGAGCTTTTACCTGGTCTTTACGCGATGGACAATTTGGAGATAAGTGTCCAAACTCTTCACAGTTAAAACATTTAGGACCCTGTTTCTTAGAATCACACATTTTACTTTTGTATCCCTTTTGACCGCAGGTAAAACAACGAAAGTTGGAATTGCAAGGATTGTCTTTGATAGTTTTTTGCACCTTTGAATGCGGTTGAGAGTGTCGTCCTAATGACCTTCGGAAACGCTCATACTCAGTCAGTTTTACCTTGAATTCGTGCATGGAATGTGCACCATACAGCATAATCTTATCTGCAGCCAAATCGTCGATGCCATCGGTCACATATTGAATTAAAGAGCGTTCGTCTACCCCACCGTTTGCACCTAGTTCCCGCATAGCAAATAGAAAGTTAACAACTGTTTCCCCACTTCTCTGCTTCCTTGTCGTCATCACCCTATGCACATTTCCTACCCAACTAACAATTTAACTTGTATAAGGTTCTAAACAAGCTATTTTCTGACTGCTATAGTAAGATTAAAAGGCCTTATACAAGTTATTTCGGCGCACATTACACAAGCTATTTAACTGCTATAAGACTTGTGTTGAATGGTTTTATAGCAGAAAGTCTTTCAAAGACAGCCATTGCTATTAGCCTGTTCTGGATGATATAAAAAGGCCTTACCAAAGCCTTTCAATGACAGCCATTGACAATAACCTGCTCTGGATGTTATAAAAAGCCCTTACACAAGCCTTTCAATGTCAGCCATTGCTAATTACCTGCTCTGGATGTTATAAAAAGGCCTTACCCCAGCCATTTAATGACAGTTTTTACTAATATCATGTCTTATGGCTATTTTGTATTGCCACGAACAAAAAGTACTTGCTAGCCTACAATATTTTGTTTTTAAGGGGAAAAAGTAATTTTTTAGCACACAAAAGCAGATTTAGGATTTATTTAAACAAAAATTGCATTATTTTTGTTTTGTTTTAAAGGGTTTAGTTCTTATTGCATTATTTGTGTTGCGGTTTTTAGATATATTTCTCCTCAAACAGTTGCCAAACTGACTTTTCTACTGAATACTGAAACGATTGAAATTTCATTTTAATTATATAAGTTTATATTTACCTGAATTTTGAACTTGACTCCTTCTCGTAACACTCCAGTACTCTACCTTTACACCAATTCATGGTTGTGAAAATTAACATCAATAATCGACAAAACAAATATTATTTTAGTTTATTTAAGACCTTTTTAGGCAAGTCTTACACAAGATGTTTGCATTTTAATTTTTAGTAAACATCTATGGAAGACCTTATACAGACCATTTTTAAAATGTATCTACAAGCATTGTATAGAGCTTTCCAAACTAACTTTTAAAGGCCTTATAGCAGCTATTGTTTTAATTGTCAAAGTTTGAATTGTGTGGCTTTCTAAAGTTTGAAGCATATTAGCCAGTATACAATCTAATACTAAAAAAACGAAACAATTGGGTTTTATAAATCAAGCTAAATTGTCATTTGAGCAAGATAAATTCAAAGGTTAATTTTTTGAAACTATATACTTCACGTTAGTATTTGAATTCATTTCTGTGAACTTAAGAAATAATTTCTGTTAACACTTCTTTTCTATTTAACAATATTCAGTTGTAACTCTCTTACTTTGTTTACAACTGATTTTATTTATAAAAACTTGTTTATAAGACTCTTGATAATAGCAAATTAATTCAGTTTGTATAAGGCAAGACTTACAAAAGCTGTTTGCATTTACTTTTCGTGGAAAGCCTTAAAGCAGAAATTATTTGTTTTAATTTTCAGTAAACAACTTCGGAAGGCCCTATACAGGCCATTTTGAACCTTTATCTACAGGCCTCGCATAGAGCTCACCAAACTCACTTTTTAAGGATTTATAACAACTATTTTTTTAATTGCCAAAGTTTGAAATGTGTGGCCTGCGAAAGTTTGCCTTATACAAGCTCTATGCAAGCAATTGCTTCCCAAATTCAAAAAAATGAACATTATACAAGATAAATTGTTAGTTGGGTACTGACATCGTATTAGAAAATTCATCGAGCAAAAATTGCTTTAAGTCCCACCATTTTACTATTCTAGGTTTCGTCTTTAAGGCCATTTTGCAGTACCCGTTAGCAACCGCTTAGCAAAAAGAATCTGCTTTCGTCCCATCTCGCCAACGAAGACGCAGTTTCAAATTCATCAATCCATGCCCCTATATAACCCTCGCCATAAATTGAGAAACCGTATTGAGTACATCCTCAAAAGTTCCTACACTTGCCCGCTCGGTTTGTCGTTTTAACTCAGCGATATCCGTCCTCAATCTCTGGCCGTCGTAATGGCTGTACTGTTTAGATTTTTCCTTCGTCTGCCTACCATTCTCGTCGTAAAATAGCTAATTTAAAAAAATTGTCTTATTTTTTCAGATACGATCGTCACGTGCTTCGTTATTGCGGAAAAAAATTGTACAATTCAATCGTTTTAACCGTATTATAGTTTTTACAGCTTGTTAGACTAATGGCCTTATCTCACTTTCTTTGTGTAGCAGACTAACTCAAGCACCAAAAAATTAAAACGATCAAGAGACAATTAAACCAAAGTCTTTTACATTTTATTCACGATAATTGATTCCGGTTAGGATATTGATTTCACGGTTGAGCCCCCAGATGTGGTATATAAAAATAAAAGGAATTTAGTTTATCTAAAGAATATATATAATAAGAATACGAATAAAAGCGTTTAATTCAAAATTATAATTTAACCTTCACGTCGTAGGTGCACGTCCTTCGCGTATGGATGATCGTCGTGGAATGTTCTTTTGTCATCTCTCATTATCTTCTTCTTCATTCTTTAAAGTATTTAATAGCTTGATGATATCAGGAAATGTGGAGAGTTGATGGCCGAAGACAGTGGCGTAGTGTATTGTGTATAATCCCACATATATATCATAGTATTAAACAAATATTTTCAGTAAAACAAATAAAAAAACTATGAATAGACTATCGGTCGTTTTTTTTTTTTAAACAATCGCGCACTATCGCAAGTGGCGACTATCAATGTTTGAGGAACAATAGAGTGGTGCATCAAGCCACTCTAGTTGCAAAAATAGTTTTTTTATGTCAAAAGCTATCCTCTTTGTTGACAAGCAAGACTTATCTGGGATATACGGATATATACAAGACTTCTTTCAAAGCCGAGCCATACTCCAGAAACGAAAGATATCTTTTCGCTTCCGCATTTGGGTAACAAAAGCCACCACGATACTCCCAATAAGGGGCCTACCGCAATTTTAACAGGCTGCTACTACCGAGCTAGCTAGAGTAATTAGCTGGGGCTCCTGATGACCCGTGTATCCATTTAAAGCCTGGATACGGCCCATATCGGAAGAAACGAACTTGTAGATCGACCGCATAAGGTTCGATGGCCTACAGCCATATAAAGAACAGTTCCGGAATTCTATAAATCGCAGTGAAATCTAGAAAACCTCATCGCTACCCCGCCTAGCTAGCTATTAGACCATCAGGTCCTACACCGCCCTCATTGAAACCCTACATGCGGTTACTTAACTACATTTGATCTTGGAAGCCTCTTACTGGAAGGACTCTTACTCCAGGCACACATGGCTGTATGCCAATTCTAGATCCGTTTCCTTCAGGGGTGGATGAATGAAAGCCATCCAAATTGTAGCCTTACCTTACCTTAGGTTGTGCTACAGTCCGGGGTGGACCTGGGCCTCAACCAACAAGCTTCTCCAGCCAGCTAGGTCCCTAGCTAGCTGCCTCCAGTTTCGCACGTAGAGTAGGTTGAGGTCCTCTTCCACTTGTGTGCGCCACCAAAGTCTCGATCTTCATTTACTGCGCCGTCCCTCTGGGGTGGAATCGAAAATTTTCCGGGCCGGAGCATTGATGTTCATCCGCTCTATATGACCTAGCCATCTGAGACGTTGAATCTTTTGGCTAGGACTGTGTCGTTGTACAGCTGGTACAGTTCTTGCTTGTATCTTCTTCTCCACTCTTCGTTAATGTATACTGGACCAAAAATTACGCGGAGAATCTTTCTCTCAAAGCAGCCTAAAGCGTCCTCATCCTCATCGGCTTTTGACCCAAAACCATAAGCCTTATTCTGGTAGGTGCAGGGTAAGAACAAACCATAGGCCTTATTCTTACCCCGCACCTACAAGAGGGGACATTTTGAGAAGACTTACTGTTGGCGCTACCCATACGTCATACGTTTTAACAGCCTCTAACTTCAGGCACTGGTTCGATTCTTACCCCGAACCCACAGGGGTACATAATTTTGTACAAAAGCAGCTTAGTTTTTATAGCAAGCCTAAGCTTACCCATCTGGCGTTGCTCGGTTACACCATTCATTTTCTCGGTCCAGACAACAGCACCATATATCGGGTCCAACAGTAACTTAACATGAAGTTTTAAAGGCCGCTAAAAGCTATTTTGAATCAAAAATTGAATATTGTTGATATGAAAATACATACATCCATATATACATATAAGTAAAAATACAATTATGCTAACACAATAATAACCCCAACACCTCAACATTTTGCAAAAGCCTTTTTTTATTATTTTTATTTGAATGTTATAAATATTGTATGGTATGATTTTGAGTATCGGTCCAAAAATACAATTTTTTGAAAAAAGCAACCGTCTAGGGGAAATTAAAATAACCTACATTTGTCAACGGCCTTGGCTCCGCTAAAGCATCGCTTCCCGTTCGCCGATTCTCTTTAGTATTTACACCAGCGATCTCATTGCGAGTCTACCTCATGCAATTGCGTATGCCGATGATTTAGTTGCGTACAGAACAGGTCCAAAAGTTGAAGTCATCAGAATTCTCTTGCAACGTGATTTCGATAAAATTCAAAAGTACTGTAATGATTGGAAGCTGAAAATTAACTTCCAGAAATGTGAAACTATCCTGTTTAGAACCCCTTTGTCTGGGGCCTCTAGGGATACGAGAAAGAACTGGCGCAAGCTAGTGATCGCTGGGCCACATGGACATCCACTGGCGAGTAAAAGTGTAGTAAAGTACCTTGGCATCTGGTTGGATCAGTATCTATATTTCAATCGACATGTAGAGGCAGCTCTGACCAGGGCTAGGGGAGCTTTGGCCCTGACAAGACGGTTGTTTTATAGCAGCCGCCTTGATAGCAGGGTGAACGTGATTTGCTACATAGCCCTAATCAGGCCGATGATTGCCTATGGATGCCCTGTGTGGTTCAACGTTGCACCATCTCTAATGGAAAAGATTCGGGTGTTCGAGAGACAGTGCCTTCGCGCTTGTCTCGGTCTTTATAGAACACCAGAGTCCGAGTACAAACATTATTATTCCAACGAGGTCCTATACAACGGGGCCAATACAAACAGAATAGATAACTTTTTAATTAAGCTCATTCGCGGACACATTGCAAGGGCGATGACCTCAACTAATGGACAAATCTTCGGGGCTTACTACCCCCAAGATGAATATTTTGAAAGCACACGTTCGAGTGGTTTTATCCCGCCCGAGGCTTTCCTATACCTTGATAGTCGAGGGCTGATTCAGGATAGATCGGCGATTCCGTTGATCTACCACGTCGGCCGCAGAACAGTCGATAGGCGGCTCCTCTACGACCGAGACATAGTCGCTGGGAGCGAAGCAGAGCGCCTCCGTTTCAGTAGGGCCGTGCCCGACCGGGATCGGAAGGAAGCTGTAGATCAGGTTGGTGGCTTAACTAAAACCCGATAATTTTCAGTCGGCAAAGACGAAATATCGCCTATGGCCGACTACATATATCTATTGTAGCTTTAAGTCAGGTAGGGCAGTTGCGGCGGCACCAAAAAAAAAAAAAAAAAAAAATACAAAAAAAAATATAAAAACACAAAAATCAAAAAAAGCTTGTTGTGGCTGTTCTAGATTTAAATATTTTTAGTTTATTTTTAGTTTAGTTTTAAGTTAGTTCTTAAGTAGTTTAAGACAGATTAATAAACTGATAGGATAACCAGTTTTTTTTCATTTTCTGGGTGAAAAATAAAAACCATTTATATATAAGATAAACTTAAGCTATTTTTAGGCCGAAAGGCAATTAAAATTAAGTTAGAGTATAATTTAGAGCGCCCGCATAGGGCCAGTAAGTTAATTAAGATGATAGTTTTAGCTAGTTTTAAGGTTTTTGTCTAGCATTTAAGTAGATATAAGTAAAAGAAAAAATAAAAATCAATTGAAAGTAAAAAGTAAGCATCGCTTCCCGTGAGATCAGCGAAATCAAACATCGTTGCGCGTAGTTAGTAGAAAGATGGGGGACCGTCTGAAAACCAACTGCGGGCTGTTGACACGTGTTATGTGTTTTCTGTTTTCCGTTCTCCTTCTGTCTTCTCTTCTGTCCTGTATCAATGTCGTCTTGTGTGTTGTCTTTGTAATTGTCTGAGCCGATGGCCCCAGTAGCCAGTGCTCTTAAATGTGTCTACTTCGTAGATTTATCTACGGAGTAGATTAAAATGTAACGTAATGTAATGTAAAATAACCTAAGTTACTCCTTACAACATCAGCTATCTGTCTGTGAATGTCCCTTCAGAATCGGTCTATATACACAATTTTCGAAATAAAAGCAACCCAAGCGCCACCTAGTGGGTAATTAAAAAAGCCTAAGATCCTTCTTAAAATATCTGCCTGTGAAAGTCTGGTCAAAATCGGATTTTCGGAGAAAAACGACAGCAGAGCCAGCTAGTGGGTAATCTTATGTAGTTACAAAGAATCCACCAATGCCAGCCACTGATGTTATGTATATACTTAAGTCAATCCCCTTTTTACTCACGTTTTTTTTTTAATTAACTTCTAAAAGAGATAAAACTGAATATACTTACCTTTCCATGAACAGTTTTTTATGTTCATATACCTCCTTTACGTCACTCTGTTTTCCATCAGATAAACTTAACGACATAAAACCCCAAACAAATCCCTGCAGCATACAAAAAATCAAAAGAATTTAATTGCATTTATAACGCTTCAAATGATCAACCAAAGCGTCGACACACGACAGGACTCTTTCAAAAAGAAAGCTTCAGACACATCAAACGCCAAGCAAAAAAACTGAATTGGGTCAAAAAATCCCAAGAATAAAAAAAAAAGAAAACCATCAACACCATCGTACCTCCCTTAACGCCTCGATAAATAGCCACTGATGCTTAAATTAAATTCCTTCTGTCGCACTAACTGTTTTATTATAAAAACGAAGATACTTTCAGTAAAAGTATCTACGATTAGAATGGCATTCAACCCCCTCCCCACATAATTGCAGAAAAACCCTCCTCGTTTCTGTGTGACAAAAAAAATTCAAAAGACACAAGTGACTGTGTCAAAAATTACAGGTCATCAGCGGATTGTCATAGTTGAAGGTTCAATTATTGGCCGCCAGTTAACACCATAAGCAGAACGTCAATAAAAAGGCAACAAAATCCTTAAAAAATCGTCATTTCCTCCCAAACTGCCTCACACCTACGCCCAAAGATATTTTGTGAAATTTTTATTACACTCTAGAGAAAATAATTAGCAATTTTAACGTTTTAATTAAAAAAGAAGAGGATAACACAACTGTGAAAGATACTTTGGGTGTTATCTATACAAAGAAAAACTGCGGAATTTCCATGCCAATGGGTGAGTTCCCCACTCTCCACCACACCACACCGAAAAGACGGCAATAGATATACCGCTAAATAAAAAGATTCTTCTTTCCTTTAACTATCTCTCTGGCATCTCTATGTATCCAACATTTGTTCACAACGGTGACAGAGGGTGACACTGACAATAATGGTGCAATGGCAAAAGGACTTAGGACTTTAGAGACATCTTATCAACTCAAGGGTCGGCGAATACTCTTGTTTTGTCTTGACTTTTTTATTGCTTCTTTTCCGCGAAAAAAAGCGATTTTAAAAAGGAATTATCAAACTTGAGGGTTATAAGGGTAGAAACATATTTCCGGTGCTTGCGGACTTGGCGTAAAACAGTTTAGTAAGAAAAATCCTTAAGCCGTCCTTTTAGTCGTTTTTATGCAACTTTCAAATTTAAATGATTTTTTACAGAATGGGCGACGAAACAGGAAATAATTTTAGGGTAAAGTTTGTTAGTTTTACTCAATAAGATTCAGGCTTCCTTAACTCCTTTTAGTTCCTTTCCCCTAGTTTACCTTTTTTATTCCGAATAATACCAAACTATAAGTAGGTAAGTTGAAAGGATAGATAAGGCACTAATCGGCAACAAGTTCGTATGAATCGTTTTTTATGTTGGTTTCGGTTAAGGCAAATAAATTCGAAAGTTGAAAAAAGCCAAAACCCCCGCAAAGTAATAACAGTTTGACATGATAGATGATGATAAGACTTTCCCCGCCTTCAATGCGTTGACTAAAAGTCAGTCAATACGCATCTGATTGGTCATTTAGCACTAAAAGTTAGATGACTTTTAGTTGACATTTAGTCAAAAAGAAATTTGTTAATATGAACTGCGCACAGTGACAGAGTTATCAATCTTTCAATGTCAATAACATATAAAGTCTTGTCCTCTAATTCTGGGATCGAATTACCGCCCGCATATGGTATCGAGCAATAAGAATTAAATGTGTTTGGCATTACCGTTCACCTAATCGAGCATTCTAGTACTATTTTTTGGCATTTCATATCACATATCGAACACATTCGATAGATAAAGTGCTCACTGATAAGACCACTAAAGGAAAATATATGAACTTTTATTGCGTTGTTATTATTTATTGGAAATTTCCTCTCAAAAATTACATAGAACTCGATTCTTTTGATGAATATGAATCATTGTACATATCAAAATAATGGTAAAATGTTCACCTTCCTCTGAATTAATTAGCAACTAAAATAAAACTAAAAATAGTTAATTTTTACAAAACTTCAGAAAAAATTTTATTCGTTTATAGAGAACATAATTACTCTATCTTACGACACCTGTATGCCAATGAATCAATGAAAGCACGATGTAGTTGAATGTAACAACTAGTACAACATTTAATAGTTACACGATTTTTATTTATTTCATACATCCGCATAAGGGATTTATGTTGCCCTTATAATGTTTAACGCATTGCACAAGCATTGGAAGTTAGGGGAGGAGGGACAGAAAGTGTCAATTAACATTGTTTTTGAATTCTTTCAAATTGTAATGCCAAGCGAAAACCTCGCCGTGTAAACTATTCCCAATTCGTGTTGTTGTTGTTGGATGGACTAGAAGTAACAGGCAGAAGATCATTTATAAAAAAATAGAAACAAATCAGGAGACAGAACGTAGCCCTGGGGCACACCAGCATTTATTTTGTGGCAATCAGGCTTGAATCCGTTCATTACAACTTGTATTGAAGGATCCAGAAGATAGCTTCTAATCCAATGAACAAGAGTATCATCAAACAAAAAGTACACATTTTCGATAAGAGATGCCAAACTCTATCAAATGCCTTGGAAATATCAAGCGCAATAATAGCCTTGCTTTATTGGTAAGTCTATACCCAGCGCAGTAAAATTTTATACGGCAAACAACAACAAACAATAAGTGTCGATAATTAGGTTAGTGAAATTAGTGAATATAATAAGTTGAGATAAATCTTGGAAAGAAATGTCAACCAACTGGAATGTAGAAAAAAAAGGAAATGTTCGTTGAGTATCATGATACAAGATTACAAGACAGCGCCTTCCTGTATTTTGACGTCATCACTGACCCAAATCGACTAAATTAAATAAAATGTTTGGAAAGGATCCAAAGTCTTAGTTCACTTAAAATGTATATTGAATTAATCAAATAAGACATTAGACAAATCCTGCATCATTAGAAACTTAAATTACTGCAGTTTTTTTTTTCTAAAACCAAATTTAATTCTGTCATCAGGGGTCACTGATTACGTCATGGTTGGATATTCTATCCGGATGTCTCTGCCCAAGAACTGAGTTGATATTGGAACACACCCTTCTAAATTTATTCAACAGAGTTGTGTTTTTGTATGTAAGTATTTTTAAATGGTAAGTGATTTTTGTGTCGTGTATTCAAATGTTCGTGGTTTAAGAAAGAATTTCTTTCACGTTACGTCTACACTGTTCAACACAGACCAGCTGTTTTGGCATTAAGTGAAACCCAGGTTGGAGTAAATACTGATTTATCAGAATTTGCTCTACATGGGTATAGCTTGGTGCCATTACTCTTTTCCCATCATGGTCTCGTGGTCTATGTTAGGAATGATATTGCTTGCCAGAGCCTTCCCCAATATGGGCAATGTTCCAACACGGATTTTAACTTCTTATGGCTCAAATTCACTGTCCGCAAGCATGTCATTCATTATTGTTTTATTTACAGGAGTCCAAATCTTGACAGTAATTCGACCTGTAACGAGTTTGATGCACTGTCTGATTCCATCTCGAAAATTGTTTCCCTTTGTCCTCGCACTGAAATCGTTATTGCGGGCGATTTCAATGTACACAATTCCAACTGGCTCCGCTATTCTAGTCAGACAACACCCGAAGGAAGGTATGTCGAGCTCTTTGCCGGGTTACATCACCTTACCCAACTAATCGATGTGCCAACGCGTATACCGGATGTTGCTGGGCAAGCCGTACCATACTCTTGACTTGTTTCTTACTTCTCACCCTGATAGATATACCATTAGTGTAACTTCTCCATTTGGCACTTCAGACCATTGTATCATTTCAGCTAATTTCTCATCCCCCACCCATCCAGTTAAAGAAAAACTTCCCACCAGGACCGTTTGGCAATACGAGAAAGCCAACTGGGACGGCCTGAATATCTTTTTCCGAAACTTTAACTGGTCACTATGCTTCCTCGATAGTGACATTGATGCCAGTGCTGAAATGATCACAAATGTGATTCTTCTAGGGATGCGTGCTTTTATTCCTAACAGAGTAAAAAGCATCAAACCTAAAGAAAAGTCTCGGTTTAATTCTGAGTGTAAAGAAGCTATCAGGCTCAAAGAAGTAAGTTTCCGATCTTACAAAGCCAACCCTACAGAGGAAAATCGGAAAAAGCACAAACAAGCAAGGAACTCATGCAACTCCGTTATTGAAAGAACCAAATTTTTGCATGACCAAAAATTACGGAAAAAAATTCTGCAGTGTCCCAAAGGCAGTAAAAATTGTTGGTCATTTGTAAAAAATATAAAAACTCCTCGACATCTTCGGTTCCAACGCTCATCGACAATAACAAACCAATTGTTTACTCTTCAGAGAAGGCAAACTTACTCGCCGCCCATTTCGCTGCCAGCTCCACGCTGCCTCAAACCAATGTTGCCCCTCCTGTACTTGAGAATGTAAATTTTTCCATGGGACAGATTTTTTTCCGCACTCGTAGAGTAGCAAGAGTTCTCAAAGATCTCGATATACACAAATCCGCTGGCCCGGATGGTATACCCCCGATTCTTCTGAAGAGGTGTTCTTCCACACTGGCAAAGCCACTGCGTAAGCTTTTCCATCGCTCCTACTCTTCTGGAATCTTTCCTAGAAGATGGAAAACAGCATTTGTCCAGCCTGTCCCTAAGAAAGGTGACCCATCCTCCCCCTCCTCCTACCGACCCATAGCACTGACATCCCTTCTTTCTAAGGTCATGGAAACACTGATTAACCGTCAGCTTAAGGAATATCTGGAAGATCGAAAGCTTCTCCATGACCGTCAGTACGGCTTCCGCAGCAACCGTTCCACTGGTGAACTGATGGCATATCTCACTGAACAGTGGAACAAATCTTTACATCGCTTTGGTGAAAGTAAGATTATTGCTCTTGATATCTCCAAGGCATTCGACAGAGTTTGGCATGAAGCTCTTTTATCGAAAATACGTGCTTTTGGGAAGCTATCTTCTGGACCGTTCAATACAAGTTGTATTGGACGGATTCAAGTCTGATTCGCACAAAATAAATGCTGGTGTGCCCCAGGGCTCTGTTCTGTCTCCGACTCTTTTCTTGATTTTTATAAACGATCTTCTGTCTGTTACTTCTAATCCAATTAACTGTTTTGCTGACGACTCTACCCTCAGCTTTTCATATTCGTTCGATAATTCACGTCCTTCGCCTTCGGACGTACAATTGCAACGGTACCATATGTCAAGCTCATTAAACTCCGATTTATACAGCATTGTCAAATGGGGTAATAGAAATCGTGTGGAGTTTAATGCTTCGAAAACTTAATGCTGTCTTCTGTCGTTAAAGCTAAACATTCCCCCAATGCCATTGTCCATGAATGGCACTTACATCGAAGAAACCGAAAAGCTCTCAGTACTCGGTATGTGTGACAACGACGACCTCCGTTGGAACGACCATATGTTTGAGATCGCTAAGAATGCTGCAAAGTGCTTAGGTTTTCTGTATCGGTGTAAGAAGCACTTTTCCTCATCTGATCTGGCTACAATTTATAAAGCGTTTATACGCCCTAAACTCGAGTATAACTCCCACCTCTGGGCAGGTGCTTCGCAAACATCGCTTCTCCTGCTTGATAGAATACAAAATCGAGCGTTAAGATTGATAGGAAATAGAACTGCCGCTGAAACAATTGCCCCACTCGAACACCGACGCAATGTTTCATGTCTTTCCTTATTTTATCGTTTCTTTTACAAAAAATGTTCACTCGAAGTAGCCAGTTGCATTCCTCCCCTTAAAAGTTTCTCCCGTAATACTCGTCTCGCAAGGAATGCTCATCAGTTCACCCTGGAGCCCAATTTCGGACGTACCGTGAAATATAGGGATTCTTTTTTTAGCCGAACAACACGAATTTGGAATAGTTTACCCGGCGGGATTTTCCCTTGCCATTTTGATCTGCTAACATTCAAAAACAATGTTAATCGGCAACTCCTATCTCTCCCCTCCCTATCTTCGTAATTCCCGCGCAGTGTGTTCTACATTAAAAGGGAAACACATAATGCCTTGTGCGCGCGTTAATTATAAAAAAAAAAACAAGACGTCAGTTGTCACTTCGGCTGTTAAATTAAAAGTGAATTATGTAGTGAATATAGCGTTTTATTGGGACTTCCAATACTACGCTAGCTATAGATTACCAATAAAACACGGCTAATATTACTTTCGCCAAAGCGATGTAAAGATTTGTTTCACTGTTCGGTGAGATATGCCATCATATCATAAGTGGAACGAGACGTAAAACATTGTTACTCGTTTAATAATTCTGTAATGCCCCTGAAAAACCTCTGAGTTGGCCTGCTCGTCGAGTTTTCCTTTCTTTTTTCGAGGAACAACTAAGCAGTAAGACTCCAATAGTCAAAAAAAAGGCTTTGAGACGATCTAGGGAACATGGTACAAGTAGTATAGAAGAATACAGCGTAATGTAAGTAGCGCTATTGCGAGTATTATGAGAGAAGCGGTGAAGAAGCGTGTGTTTCTACATCCTTCCTGACCAACCCGTCGTTTGTTGTTTATGCCATTGATAAAGTGCTAGATATTTCTGAAGCACACGACAAAGTAATAATCTTTGGGGACTTTAATATTCCCCACCTTCAGTTGAACATTTCGGATGATCTATCCTTAACTGCCAATCCCGTTTCCTCCAAATGTGTTTTGGTTGACGGTCTTGCTGATTCCTTTCCTTTCCCAAGTGAGTGGAATTCAAAATTACATGGGCCGCCAACACGATCTTACCTTTCACCTCTGACCCGATTAACTCATCTGTTTCAGAAAGCACCACCCCGTTATCTCTAGTTGATCAATTCCATCGCCTCTCATTCTTTCTTTTCACTTGCGATTATAGGTAGGTACAATAATGCAAGTTATGCATTCGTGTAGATTAAAAAAATTGAGATATCAATCAAACATGACATTACGATGATAGAGAAACATATTTGAGTTACTGGCAATCGTCTTCAAATTTTGAACTTAAGGTTGTTTTGACATTCTACAGAGGAGTTTTTTAATTTTTTTAAACTTTTTTTTTGTATTTTTAATATTTTTTTTAATTTTTTTTTTAGAGTCAATATTTTTAAAACGGGTGTGTGATTTTTTTGTTTAAATTTTGTTTTTAAATGTACGTTATTTTTGTGCTTAAGTTTGTATTCTTGAATTATTGTTTTTAATTAAAAAGAAAAGTTGTTAAAAAAAACGTTTCCTGCGATTTTGAAAAAAAAATTCACACTTTTTTACATTTCCTTAAGAAATAAAATGTCATTTAAATTATTTCACCCAATACGATTTAACGTACTTTATTCGAACATCCAAACGTCACAAAAATCCAATAAATGCTTTGATGTTCACTTTAATTTTCTTAAATTTTATTCTACAATGTGACCGCACATATGAGCAAGTACGTGCGATCCAGTCGTGCAATTTATTGCATTTCCTCTCTATCTCTTTTCTATAATATTTTAAATTATTCATTAAACTTCCAGAAGGCTTATTTCAAAAAATAAGCGACTACCTCATTCCTCATCCATATTTAATACGATTTCAGAAATGAAGCATGTATTTGAATGAAAAAGTGCAGTTTTGAATAGATATTTTTGTTCCCCTTTCGCGTATTCGGTCCTTATCAACTTCTTCGCTGTGGTACAGTAAAAAAATAAAAAAAAACGATTAAAATTAATCAAATGAATTAATTGATTAAAAAATTAATCGGTTAATGTCAACATTGATTTCTACTAATCGAGGGCTTTTCTTAAGTTACACCACAGAAGAAGGTACAGTCTTGTGCAAATTAATTGGGACAAGTACATTTTTAAACGTTTTAGATAGTAGGCTTTGATTTGTACGTTAATTTTTCAATATTTGGATAAGCACTTTGAGAATTTATAGTAGGCTATAATTTTTGTTCATCTTCGAATATTTTGGTAAGTTCTTTACATTTTTTTGGCTGTTCTAATAGGTAAGTGGAATTTTTAAGTGAAATAATTGAACAATCTTATTATAAAATTTATTTGTCAAGATTGCATCATTTGAATTTAAATATGGATATTTCAGTGGAAAAGAGGGCAAAGGTCATTGCTTTACATGAGTATCCTGGAAAAAGCATTAGACAAATTTCGGTTGATGTTGGAGTTCCAAAGTCAAGTTTTTCTAGAATTATTGCGTTGCACAAGGCAGCAGGATCGATAGAAACGTGCCGAAAGGGCCATTGCGAAAACGTAAAACTACGGCTCATGATGATAAAATGTTGATCCGAAACAGCGTCATAAACCCTGGGAAGACAAGTGGCGAGCTGCAAAGGGACTTGGCATTGGCTAATGTGCAGGTGGATGCGTCTACGGTTCGAAAAGGCGGCTCCTTGAGGTGTGCCGTAAGGCAAGCAGACCACTGAAAACAACTTCTGACAGACGCTATGAAGAAAAAGAGACTGCAGTGGGCCAGGAACCACACAAATTGGACTTCAGAGGATTGGAAAAAAGCGATTTTCTCATACGAGAGCCACTTTGAGGTCCTGGGATACAAGGTAAGTGTAGTGAGAAGAAGCGACACCCAAAGTTATGTTTTGGGGTTTTTTCACCTCTGAAGGTCCTGGAAGTATTAAGCCTATCGAAGGCATGATGAATAGTGTTAAATATGCTGAAGTATTGACCCAGATGCTCCTTCCAACCATTGAAGCCCAAAACTCAATTTTTCAGCAAGATCTCACTCTATGCCACACATCGAAAAAAAATGAAGCTGTTCTTCGCGAATAACAATATTAATGTTTTGGATTGGCCTTGCAACTCACCCAACATCAATCCAATTGAGAATATATGGGCTATTGTTAAAGAGATGCTCAGGAAAAAGGGTTGCACTACAAAAACCAAACTGATTTCTGCAATTATTGAGGTATCGTTCCATGACCAACAATTTAAAAATATATGTGAAGCCCTTGTTGGGCTATATAATCTTTTAAAACAAACGAAAAAATCAATTTGCACAAGACTGTAAATTAACGAAGGAATAAGAACCAGATATGTCAAATTTATGCTGAAATGAATTAATAGGTGCGTTCAATAATGTGAGCTTTACAAAAAAAATCCAAGTTTGAGAAACTTACTTAGTGTAGTAGATTTTCTTAAGGGATTTTTGGTAAACGCCACTTTATTTTGATTTTGTCGAACGATAATTTAATCATCGCCTATCTCATTTTATGCTGATGATGCTAAATTTTTCAAGGTGACAACCTCTCGTCGTGATTCTCTCCTGTTTCAAAATGACCTCAATTCATTTGTCAATTGGTGTAGCACTTAATATTGCTAAATGCGAGCTAATAACGTTTTCTCGAAAAAGTAAAAAGCCTCCCATCAGATCGTATCATCTTCAGGACCTTCCCACCGCGATTTAAGCATCCTCGGTGACTGTGAATTAAATTCTCGCTTTGATTTTATCAAAAGGCGGTCAAAAGAGTTTCGGAACCTACTTGAAACCAAGTCCCTTTACATTACCTATCTTCGTCCTCTCCTTGAGTATGCGTCGCAATTATGGCCCCCTATCAAGTGGTTCATATCTCTTGAAAGCATTTAACGTCGCTTTCTGCTGTTCGTCTCCAGGGAATTTATGACTCTAACAACTTCTGATCTCTGCAACCCTACCTTGACCGACTCAATTTTAATCTACACCAGTTTGAAATACTTGGGAATGTGTCTGACATTATTTTCATTCAACCGCTTATTACAGGTGTCACTTATTGTTCCCCTCTTTTTGATCTTATCCTATTCAACAATAACCCACGCAAGATTAAATCATCCCGTCTGTTTTACCGTCCTTCCTATTGTATGTACATCCTATAGTAAAATCAATTCGATCTCTCTTCTCCGGGGATTTTCGCCACCATATGCATAAATGACGATTTGGAGAAGGATATAAGACGAAAATCTGTAGGTGTTGCCCAGCAAGACAAACTTATGCAAATGAGTAGGACTCCGCAAAAGTCTCAATTGGTAGAGTCAGAGAAAGGCAGAGATTAAGATGGCGCACGCAAATAAAAAAGGGTAAGTAACTGTAGTTTCACATAATGTAAGGTGAAGTTACCCAGCCGAAGAAGGCCCTATTTACAATCTGAAATTTCATGTTGTTTGAGCCCCCGTTGGTGGTAATACATAATTTTGACTACTGCATGTTTAATTTTTTTTAAATACCAATCTAAACTAAAGAAAATCGCCAATTAAACAATTAATAAGCTAGGCAAAAACTGAAAAGAAAAAAATTAAGTTCCGGGGTCCATAGTGATTTCCTTTGAAATTATTTGTGGTTTTGGCTTCGGCTTCATTAACTTATCTGATAATGATTTCGAAAATTCTTTACCGAACTCACACCACCTGATAACATATTATTTATTTTTCCTTCTGCAAGCGTGTTTCTGGTGAACAGGGCAGCCGAGAGGGGGAAGAAACGGGTGAATTACCACCGGGCTCGTTGTCCTTCGAGGGTCCGTTGTCCTTCGAGGGCCCGTTTTCCTTCGAGGGCCCGTTGTCCTTCGAGGGCCCGAAGTTCTTCAAAGGGACACGTGAATTACTATAAATACACTAATATTTCTGGGAAAAAATGCAATTTACGAACGGACCGGAATATTCTCTCGGCGGCCCTGCTGTGAAGTTACTCGTGGTATCAATACAACTCCAATGTTTTGGACATACCGCTTGTGTTTAATTTGATTTTTGACAAACAAATGACATTGCTGTAACATAAAACTAAGTAGAGTTCCAAAAAAAAAAAAAAAAAACAACAATCCTATTGCCTCATTTATGTGAAACATATGGAACTTAATATCCGCCCGAGAGCATATTGTTCAACTGCAATTATTTATATTAATTAACAAAACGACCACAATTAATTACCTCCAACTAAATACCACCTCGGCAATATTATTTTATTGTTTTATGTTTTTGTCCAAACCAACCTAATTCAATAAAAATCCACACCGCATCCAACCAATTATATAGAGAGACTCCAGTAATTGGCCAATTTCTATTCACACCACGTGCCCCAAATCCAACAAAACCAACCGACCGACGACCGACGAGTCTGGAAAACAACCTTTCTATTTTAACTGCCACCAATATTTACCTCCTAAAGCCCCGAAACCAATTGCAGTTGTTATAGTCCAAAAAATTTAACGCTAAACCAAAAAAAACACCAATTCCACTTTAAATCGTTTTACAACTTCTTATTGATTTCAATTGATATTTATCCAGTTGATGGCGATGAAAAATTGAGGTGTTTTCCGGATTTAGCCCGGCAGTGGAGTCCCTGGTGGACTGTTGTTCAAAATTCATAGGGGAGTGAAGATCTTCCCATTGAGAAAAACAGATGATTTCACCTGTAAACGACGCACTTTGGAAGTAGACGGTAAACAAAAACACCACAACAACCCTTAAGCAAGGTTATCTTCTTCCTTGGATGAAGGGGCACTCTACAGGATGTGTCCCATTTGCACACACTTCGAAGAGGAGCGAAGGGGGAAACAAATCTCAGATTCCAACCAGCACCCTTAAACACGATTTATAAAAAGGTTACAAGTATTATTACAAGGAATCCCAGGAATACGCTGGCAATCATCCCCTAAGCTGTTGGCGTATTTTGTCTGCCTTTTCCCCGCGCGTTCTATGTTTGTGGGTTGATATTAAATTATGCACCAACTAACTTGGAAGAGTCCCGCAGGCAGTTTAGAGCCCAACACGTTTGTGATGATGAGATGATTTCAACAGGATTTGTTATACGATACACTGTTTTTATGGGCGCCATCTAGGGTAGGGGTGGGATATTTGGAAGCTAGCTAAGCAAACAGGATGAACACATCTGAGACAAAGTCAAAAAAAGAAATTTCACTCCTCATCCCCGCATCCACAATTTGTTCCTAAAAAATAGAAAACTAATAACATTGCAAATTTTTCATGTCACTTAACGCATGGCAACAACAAAAAAAGTATCCTTAAACTGGTGTCAAAATCCTTAATACCATAATGATTTGTTGTAAGGATTAGGGATACGCAGTTTCCACAACGAATCTGTGGGCTATTGTATGAAGAAAAACGTAACAACAACAACTCGACACACATGAACATATGCGGATAGATTTTGATGAAATTACATATTAGCACCCGGGATAAATATGGTAGTCCTGGATGACGGTGGATAAGCCTACTCTGACAACAGCAGGTTGTTCTCTTGTGGTAATGTGTGGCTGGTTCATTTAGTTTAGTTGTTTTTTGGGGGGGAGGGGGCCGTACATGTCTGCCTCGGGTGTCACTGGAATCATAAACAGGGTTTGATTTAAGCTATTCCAATTTTCATGTTAGCATTAAGATGGAAATTTGAATTTGGCTAAGTTTTAGGTTATGAGGATTATCATAGGTAGGTAACTTTAAATTTTTGCTTAAAAAAAACTTTATTTAGCATAACCTTAACACCAAGAAATATCAAGAATTTATCCTTCAGAAGTATCTATTGCCCTTACCTCATCCCCTCATCTTTTTGGTTTGCTTACTACCCAACTACCACCATTTTTAAACCCACAAACTAAGAGATCAGTTGTTTGATTGCATTACCAGGACTTATGAAAAGGATATAAAAACATTAAACCTCCAAAACAGCAAAAAAAAATAAATAAAATAAAGTAAAAAAAAAAACAATATTAAAGAAAATTAAAAGAGATTCTTTTGCACATAAAAAGATAATAACCACTTTGTGGTAAGATGGTGTTGCAAGTAAAAGGACTATTCAACTTAGTTGCTTATTATGGTGATGATGGTTTTCAATTCTGTGCTCTGTAGGCTGATATACATAACTACCCACTTTTTTCCATGAAGCTTATTATTGTAACTACTTGAAAGAGGCTATGGGTTTTTTTAACGTCCTGCCGAATGGGTCCCAGATTTCGGGGTGGAATTGGGTGATAATTATGTATATTTTTTTTGTGGTAAAACGACTAAAAGATAGTCAGGATTTGGTATTTTTTATTGCCATTTAGGGACATAATTTAATTTTTTTATCGTCATCAACATCTGGGCTCAGTTATTTCATTATTTGCAAGTTTATTCATTTCATTTGTGAAGGGAAACAAGGCATACGAGGTTCGGGAATAAGGCGGGCAATTTTTTTTGAGTTTAAGGAATTGGAGGAATTATCTATGTATATTACTTAGAAAAATAGATTTTTAAGTTGGTTTTACGTTTTATATACGTAAAACCAACTTAAAAATCTATTTTCCTAAGTAATATACATAGATACGCCCTGAAATAATACTGAAAAGTCGATGTAAGTATCGGGTTTTTTAATAAGCCAGCTCCACGTTACTTCACAGCAACGTTGCCCCTCCTGTACGTGAGAATGTAAATTTTCTATGGGACAGATTTTTTTCCGCATTCGTACAGTAGCAAGAGTCCGCTGGCCCGGGTAGTATACCCCCAATTTTTCTCAAGAGGTGTTCTTCCACACTGGCAAAGCCACTGCGTAAGCTTTTCCATCGCTCCTATCCTTCTGGAATCTTTCCTAGAAGATTTGTCCTAAAGAAAGGTGACCCATCCTCCCCCTTCTCCCACCAACCCATAGAACTAACATCCCTTCTTTCTTAGGTCATGGAAACGCTGATTAACCGTCAGCTTAAGGAATATCTCGAAGATCGAAAGCTTCTCCATGACCTTCAGTATGGCTTCCGCAGCAACCGTGCCACTGGTGATCTAATGGCATATCTCACCAAACAGTGGAACAAATCTTTACATCGCTTTGGTGAAAGTAGGATTCTTGCTCTTGATATCTCCAAGTCATTTGATAGAGTTTGGCATGAAGCTCTCTTATCGAAAATACGTGGCTTTTGGGATCGATGATACTCTTGTTCGTTGGATTAGAAGGTATCTGCTTCTTGTGGGATTCAAGTCTGATTCCCACAATATAAATGCTGGTGTGCCCCTGTTTTGTCTCTGACTCTTTTCCTAATTTTTATAAATGATCTTCTGTCTGTTACTTCTAATCCACTTAACTGTTTTGCTGACGACTCTACCCTCAGCTTTTCATATTCGTTCGATAATTTTCGTCCTTCGCCTTTGGACGTACAATTGCAATGGTATCGTATGTCAAGCTGATTAAACTCCGATTTATACAGCATTGTCAAATGGGGTAATAGGAATCGTGTGGAGTTTAATGCTTCAAAAACTCAATGCTGTCTTCTCTCGTTGAAGCTAAACATACCCCCAATGCCATTGTTCATGAATGGCACTTACATCGAAGAAACCGAAAAGCTCTCAGTACTCGGTATGAGTGTCACCGACGACCTCCGTTGGAACGACCATATATTTGAGATCGCTAAAAATGCTGCTAAGTGCTTAGGTTTTCTGTATCGGTGTAAGAAGTATTTTTCCCCATCTGATCTGTCTACAATTTATAAAGCGTTTATACGCCCTAAACTCGAGTATAACTCCCACCTCTGGGCAGGTGCTTCGCAAACTTCGCTTCACCTGTTTAATAGAGTGCAAAATCATGTCATGTTTCATGTCTTTCCTTATTTTATCGTTTCTTTTATAAAAAATGTTCACTCGAAGTAGCCAGCTGCATTCCTCCCCTTAAAAGTTTCTCCCGTAATACTCGCCTCGCAAGGAATGCTCATCAGTTCACCCTTGAGCCTAATTTCGGACGTAGTGTGAAATATAGGGATTCTTTTTTTAGCCGAACAACACGAATTTGGAATAGTTTACCCGGCGAGATTTTCCCTTGCCATTTTGGTCTGCAAGCATTTAAAATCAATTTTAATCCAGACCTCCTATCCTTTCCCTCCCTATTTCCCTAATGCCCGCGCAGTGTGCTCTACATTAAAAGGGAAACAAATAGTCCCTTGTACGCGCGTTAATTATAAAAAAATAAGAAATTTTAAACATGTTTGGTTAAATAAATCTTTTGAGAGATCTCGAAAATATATTAATGATTTGACTTACAATCATAAGATTACAGTTCAAATGTGCAGTTTTGTAGAATTTAATTCTTTGAACCCAATTTTCAATTACACGGTCATACATTTCGTTTCGCTATTTTTGTTCATTAATGCAATTGAGCTCCTTAAATGACGCCAGTTAATACCAGAGGATCTCTTAATACAAATTACCTTCATTTTGTGCACACAAAAGGCAATAACCAAAAATCATTAAAACAAGTAACACGGAAGACAAGATAATAAATACCAGATGATCTCTAAATACAAATAATCTTGTTCCTTTACGCACAAGACGAACTATCTTAAATATATAGGTATAAAGATACGATAAAGAGACGATGGATGACTTTCACTCATACCACCTATTTACCAATACACATTGAAGGAAAGAGTATAAATGCCACTGCAGGAACTGGACAAAATCACTTCTTCTTCTGCCACAGCTACACAACCGTACCAGAAGTAATTCTGTAATTCAACAGTCAGAGGAAGTCACGGCTGCCGGCTATGGCGTTGAATTACGTTAAGGTAAACTTCGTTCGATAAGAAATACTTCCATGATTTCACAACCGACGAACTTGACAAATGACTCATCCTTATGACTTTAATTCTAACCAAGATCATTATGAAATACAGCAATTAATAAGAGACTCACAGACTTCGGCCTGCCAAGTAAAGCAATCACCTTTACCCATAGTTTGGATGGAGCTTCTGAAGGAACTTTCTTATTAAGTAAATTTATTAAAGCATGAGGAAGAAAAAGATTTGCAACATTTAGATAAACATGATGCTCATCATTATATTTTAAAATACAGTTTGGCCTTTTTTAATGTGTATAACCCTCTTATGTAATTATAAGTATCAATTTACTTTAAAAATTATTGTATCAAAAATAGGCCTACAGACAGGAAAAGCTAATGATAATACGAAGCCCAAATCGGAGACTCTCGAAAAAGTTTTTGTTTTAAAGCAGTCTGATGAACCTATCCCCTATCACCTATCAAAAACCAATGTACAAGAATCACAGAATTAAGTTATCCTAACCCAAGCCCAAGATTTATATTAACATCTTCACAATAATAATTAATAAATACTGAAATAATTATAAAATAGGAATTCAAATACAGATACATATATAAACAAAAGAAAAAGATTTTAAAAACTAAAAATGTAAACAAAAGAAAAACTATTTTAAGAAAATTAAAAATATTAAAATAATTATAGTAAACAAAAGAAAAACAATTTTAAGAATACTAAAATAACTATAGATATGTAAGCAAAAGAAAAAAAATTTGAAAACTAAAAATTTAGGTAGAATAAGAATTCAAATCATATGCAATTAAATTTTCTTGTAATTTTATAAACCAAATACTGGTATTATCATGTAAAACAAAGCTTTTCAACCGTTTAGTTTACCGTTGTTCCGAAAATTCTAACCATGGAATTTCCTTCTTCAAAGGGGGGTAGGATGTAGTGATCGCACTTACATGTCGCCTCATGAAATCATCTCTCGTAATATGATCTTATTTTCCACGACGTCAAATGTATCTATATGTTATCAAAAGTACGTCGAACAGCGCTTATATTCCATATCACAAGACAAGTCGCCAGTGACAACAGGCGTGTTTTTTACTTGCGATTTATAAGGACTATAAGCAAGTTATGCATTCGTAAAAAAAATTAACGATCAAACATGAATTACGATGATAGAGAAGTCCAAAAAAAGTTGGCCCGGAAATTCCGTCCGTTGGTCTGTCTGTCCGTATCGATTTCTACAGCTTAAACGGTTGGGCCGATTTGATTCAAACTTGGTATATAGTATTTTACTGTTTTTTGAATTGGCATTCTTGCTCCAAAACTAACGGTACCTGCCATATAACTTTTAATGAAAAAGTTATTTTTCTCGAAAACGGCTCCTACGATTTTGATAAAACTTTTTGAATGGGGTTTTCTATGCAAAATCTATCTTTAAGGTTTAATGGATTTTTCAGAAAAAGTTTTATAACAGTATCTACCATATGACCGGTTTTTTAACATCAGACTTTCTCGTTAACTAATTGACGGATTTTGATGAAATTTTCAAAATATGTAATGTTTTATGATTTAAATAATATTGTTTATTAACATTTTCAAAAATATATTTTTTTAATTTTTAATAATTTTAAAAAAAACATATTTTGAATATTTTGAAAACGATTCTGATTAGATTTCTTTAAATCGACATACTGACAAATTTTAAATATGTTTTCGAAAAGTTTTTTTCAAAAAAAAAACATTTTTTGGAAAAGACTGGCTGAACGATTTTGAAATGAAAAAATCATAAAATAGAAAACAGCAAAAGAAATAAGATGGCTTACAACATTTTTTCCAAAAAAACGTTATGAATAGTGTTTTTTTTGATTTCATAAAAATTTTATTTGTTTAATATTGTCCCCCAAATTTTGTTTTATATTGCTCGGTTGAGCCCTAGCCACTAGTCTAACGAAAGAAAACTTCGTTATTTTTATTATTATTTATTTATCGTTATTTATTTTAAAGCATTTCATGATCGTAACAGCATACAGAATAAATAATAAGGACGCCTATAATAAACACGTAAACGTGAAAAAACAACTAACAAATAAAAAAATACTCTATCACCTACTGAATGCAAAAATTTCAAACAAGAAAACAAAATTGTACACCTGCATACAAACAACCACTGTGTTAAGTTTTAATATTATCTATACTCACTCGCTGCACAGTGGTTAGAATTGGTATCTTAATTTAAGTACCTACCTTCCTTCCAACCTTATTTTAGGTAGGTACATAGTATCCTAAATAAATTCCATGAATACCCCCAACAAGAGTTTATCGATCCACCAAACATAATTAAGCTACTTATTTTAATTAATATTATTTCAAAAAGTAAATCATTGTTAAATTTACCTTATAGCTTGTATTTAGGTATACCTATACCTTGCCTTGTTTTTTAAATTTTATTGGACGATGTGACCGCACATATGAGCAAGTACGTGCGATCCAGTCCAGAAGTTGGGTCTTACACACATTAGCCGTGTTTCTTGGCAAAGTTATCCGCAGCGCAGCTGAATTTTACACGCATTACAAAAACAACAACCATCTGCCGATAAAAACAATTAGCTGCCCATAAAAGTAGATGTTGAATTTGGCTGGGGATACAAAATTTGACATAAAAGGAATTCATTCACAATAGATCATGTCTGTCATGATATAAGACTTGTATCATGCATTTCTCTGTATCTGAAAGGCTTCGTTAATAAAGTAGATTGTGTAAGTATGGGTACTTAATCAAACAAGATTATGGGAAGTAGGAGAAATCATGATTATGTTCATTTTGATTAAATAGCATTTCGTCTGCACGATAGTTTGATTCGTGTGGGTGACTCGTTTTCTGAATTTAGTCAATTCTGGTTATTTTACATATAAAAGACTAAAATCATAAATTGATTATAAGAAACTATTATTAAGTGCTTTAAATCACTTAAGTCCATTAAGTTGATATGATGCATCGTCATGCAGTGCTGAGTTTTAACAAACCTCATAGTATTTTAACCTCTTTAAATAAAATGGTTCATATGTGTAAACGGCAACATAAGAAGTTGAATCCTTCTAAAATAAAGTACACGATTGGGTCGCACGGACTTGCTCCAATGTGCGACAGTGGTGTTGGGGCTTGAGATTTAAAAAAAAAAGGAGGTAAAAAATCATTTGAAATTTTGTTAATCACTTAAAAATCACTAGTTAAAAATTTTTTGGAAACAAAATAAGTAAAACATTTAATATCTTTTACAGTTTTGAATTTTAAGGAAACATTTTTTCAAAATCGTTTGACCAGTTTTTTTCAAAACTTTTCGAAAACATATTCCAATTTTTTTGAGTATGTCAATTTCTCTGCTGGAAGTAGTTATTATCAGAAAACAAAAAAATTTAAAGAACGATTTTTTAAAAAAACAAAAAATAAAGAAAACTCAAACAATATTCTTTCATTTTTCTCGGAAAAACTAAGTACGCAATAAAATCAAGGAAAAAATTATATTGAAAATCGTTCCACCAGTTTTTTTGACCTGGAGCAAAAATGGAAAACACTCCCCCGAGATATTACCTAATAAATACTAAATAACAAGTTTGAAGCAAATCCGCGAATCCGTTTAGGCTGTAGAGGTGCGAACAGACAGGCAGACGGAAGGAATTCCCCGACCCACTTTTTTCAACTTCTCTATTATCATAATGTCGTGTTTGATTGTTAGAATTTTGTTTGCACAAATCCATAACTTGCATTATAGTACCTATAATCACAAGTAAAAATGATTCACATTTCTTAATTTCGTAAGGAAAAACATGTCTTTCCATATTTTGAAATTTGTTTTGTAACGCAACCTTAGGGATTATTTGAACAATGATATGAATACTCTTTATGGCGTGAGATAGATTTATATTTCCCCTTTCTTTTAGTAATTCATTCAGCCATAATCTCACAAAGTTACAATTCGGTGAACACTATGGCGGCGCATCACATACGAACAAACAAACAAACAAAACAACAAGGAAACAAACAAACAAATTTTAATTTTTAAAGACTGAATCAAACAATTATGCAGATGAAATGTTATAATGCAGATGAACGTGGTTGTCTTTACTATAATTTGAAATCTTCATGACTTGTATTTCCTATAATCTTGAAGATCATTCCCTCTCTATCGAACAAGTATGATTTTTGTATTTTGTATCCTTTTATTCAGATCAATGAAAAGCTTTTTAAGAATGTAAAAGTTGAATATTTCTGAACCACGAAAAATGCCCAACAAAAACAACAGAACAAAATAGAACTGACAAAGTTAGGAGTCTTATAAGAATAAAAAGTTTTTATAAAACTGTGTATTATTTACTATTTACTGTTGCATATTTGGGATACTTGGTTAAATGTAAACAAGATTGACTATATTGAACCGAGTAGGTTGGAGAATTTTAACAGAGTATGTTGGTTAAATTATTTTCGAGCATGTTGGTTAATTTTCACCTAGTTGATTAGTTAATTTTAACCAAATAAGTTGACTTAATTCAACCAATCAGATTAATTAAATTTAACCCAGTAGGTTGTTTAAGTTTAATAAAGTAGATTGGCTTAATTCAACCGAGTAGGTTGGCTCTTGAATAAATTTAACCGATTAGGTTAGTTATTTTGAACTGAAAAAAGTTTGATAATTTCAACCAAGTAGATAAATTAGGTTTGGTTAAATTCAAACGAGTAGGTTGGTTAATTTGAAAAGAAAAGGTTAGTTAATTTTTACCAAGTAGGTTGGCTAAAATCAATGAAAGAGGTTAGATATTGGCTAAATTTTGCCGAGTAGGTTGGTTAAATTCAACCGAGTTAATTTTGTTTGGCTTAAATTTGGTTTCACACTGAAACTTTAATAAAGTACTCAATACTTTTTATAACGGTGGTAAGCGCAAGAGCTATCGATTTCATTAGCTGGTTTCGGGTGGTTGAGTAGGTTTCTTACTTGTTTCTTAGCAAAAAGCAAAAGGTATTTGCCACGCGGAATGAGCTTCTCCTTATATATAAAATCTGATTCCGTTAAAGGTCGAAAAAAAAGTTCTTTTCAAATATCAGCAGTTAATTCGATGTGGAGAACCCAACTGCCTTGTAAATTAGAGAAGTTGTCTGCTGGCTAAAACCATTTCTTCTTTTCATTAGTCAGCTTAAGAGATGGCGGTCCAGATGGTTTTCTAGAGTGATGGAGATCGAACCGCAACTCATTAGAACGGAGCCCTAGGTACTTAAAATCTCTCTTGCCTGATATTGTGGATCTATCTGATCGTCTTTGGAGCAGATTTCTAAACTGCTGTCTTTGTTGACTGAATTCCTCTTCAACGTCTGTTGAGGACCTTAGTGATGTTATGCTGAAATTTTATTTGCTGATAAAGTGTCGAGTTCCTTTGACGAAAACCGAGAGAAAAGCATTTTCAGTACGAACTTTTTTTTGTCTCCGGAGTCTTACTTCTTCGTCTTCCAATAGATTGCTGGTGAAATTGACTCGTTATTTAACGCCAAACTAGCAACATCCTCTTTGGCAACGATCATTGCACATTGCACTACTTATAAGGAAATTAACAGTTAATAATGCAGTTGTTAAGTAGGATTTTCAGAAGTATCGTTAACAATAGAAAAAAAAAGCCAGTGATGAATTTAGAATCCTTTTTTCTGTGATGAGCTCAATGAAAATATTGCAACGCTTCAAGTTGAAACTTTTCGAATAGAATTTTAAATCTGTGCTGTTATATACTTCTTAAACATGGAAATGCTCTGTCAACATTTAGAGGAGAAGCGGTACATTCTGAGGTTGTCATCTGTATTAATTTCTTCGGTGCATTCTGAGGAGGTCTCAAGTCTCAGGGAATTCAATCATGGCCACAGCTAAGGCCAGTTGAGGCGAATGGAAATAGTTTGCAAGATCTTATTGCTGGCCTAATTCTCCAGGAGGATTTGAAACGATGCAGTAATTTCGAACAATATATTCTTTTCGTTACCAAATATCATCAATATGTCCTTAAACAACCAAGACAGTAATGAAGACTTCTTTGAAAATTTATCTTCAATTCTGTTAATCCCACCATGACAGAAGTTTAACAATTTAAATCCATTTTGTACTTTTGAAACCAAGTTCGGTATCGGAACAAAGTTTTTCCCCGTGTCGTGGGCAACTTAATTCCATAACCGTAATTGCCATCCACAAAACTACCACCACTAACTGTCGTCACACAGGAGAGTTCTGCACTCTCACTGTACAAAACAGTAGGTAGGTAGGAACTGTCAAAAGATGTCGGAAAGCATAGTCACAAAAAAATCCCATAACTTCCTAAAACACCGAACTCAACGGAATGTGACTTGAATTCATTATGAGATGGTTGCAAGGCTGTTTAACCATCCTTGAGTACTATAAACCAAAGCGCCGGAATGAACAGAAAAAAAATCGAAGCGAAAATCCCAATTTGCAAGGACGACACATTTTTGACAGAACTATGTACATACTATGGTGTTGTGCGAGTGGCTGTGCTCCATCCAACCCAAAACAAACCCCACAAACAGTACTCCCCGTACTTGGGAAAACACAGGGAATGACAATTTCCCGGCGCACTGATTTTTCCGCACACTTTAAGAGCAATTATAAATTTTAATATTCAAAGTTCATCACGCGTTGTTGCAGAAGCGAAAAAAGGACTCGTATGGTACAGTAATCAATTATCCTTTTTTTTGGTCATTGGGCATTTTATTTGAGCTTTTGTAATTTTTTTTTGTGTTCGTCCTGGTTCCTGGAACTGGAGGTAACATTTGTTACTCTCCATTTTGAGTATGGTTGAATTTTTATTGCTGGTTTTGGCATTTGTTTTGGGAGGAACACTTCTGCTGCATGCCTCCATCCATAGTTGGAGGATATGGAGTTGTGTCACAGGAATACATAATAATTTTTCATTCGAAAAATTGCCTGAATGGTGGGATTTTTTTTTCTGTTTTTTGGAATTTAAATATATTTTGATCAAGCTAAAATGCATAATGGTGTGGCATCATAAAGGTTTACTGCATAAGTGAAGTTGTTTTGTTGTGGTTTTTTTGGACCCATTTTTTCCTTTTTTTTTGTAATGTCGACTTGCAGACTCAAATGAAATTATGATTTTATTTCGATTTTTGATGTCAATTATATAAAAAAAAACCTGAACTCTAGCGTATGGTTTTGCAATTACCAATTATATTTGTACATGAAGTCTATCGGAAGCAGTAAATTTGAACTGAAAGTGTGGGAGTTACTGCAGACGGAAATATCATTTAAAAAATTAATTTTGTCCATGAAAACTTCAAAAAATAAAATAAAAACGAAAACTTGTCCTCAGTGTAAATATAATGTTAAGAAGTTTGTCAGATTATAATTATAAATGATTTTTATTATATTCATCAATACCCGTTAAATAAAATATTCAGATTTATATATTATTTATTTATAACTCACCATTTTTGCTCTTCACTTATTATTATTATTTAAAAAAAGTTACCGTACCGAGATATAAAAAAAAAACTGAATTCGTAAACTTTCTCCTACAGTTTTGTTAGGGTCGGTCATAAGTAGTCTCAATTTTGACTTTCGAGAAAATCGTACTGGATCTACAATCGCCATCTTGAATTTAATAAGCAACTGGTCTTAGGCCAATAACCAGGATAAGCCCTGCAAGGGAAATCATATGAACAAAAGAAAGCACCTTAAACTCTACCTCCATGGTGCGCGGTGGTGCGGAAAAGGGTTTTATTTGAATAAAAATGATAAGATGGTGGCTGTAAAAACAAATTATACGAATTAATATTTTCATGATCCCAAAAGGGGGTCACAAGCCCCAAAACAGTTGTTTGTTAATATCTCACGAACTGTAACTTTTCTTAAAGGCCCTATTATGACTCGCGATTCGCCAAAAAGATTTAGCGAATGCGAATTTTTGGTATTACTGGGTTCGTATCGCCTAATTGCTTTCGCCTTATATTTCAAAAAATGTGGCGGATTAAATATTCGATCTATTACCATTAGCGAACATTCGTCTCTATCTGTGAGAATCGGTCGAACTGTAAATCCTGGTGACTTTAAATAATAAAGCAGTTTGTTTTGAAAAGCATGTGTTTTTTCAAGAACAAAAAATTCTTCTTTTCTGTTTAAATAACGATGCTGAAACTCAGTCGGGGCGATGATTCCAATGTATGTAGCTTTTTTTTAGCTTGTTGCTTCTCCGAGTTGGACATATCTATCTTTACCCAAGCACGATTTCCTCGAAAACAGAAATTTAGACTACTATAATGACCCACCCAACGAACTGTAACAGAAAAATGTACAAATATTACAGATTTACCTACAGTACATAGGTACCAAGTACCAGAAGCTGCCTCAGGGCCTACTTTTAGGAATCCTGCAGGTATACCGTCAAGGCCAGCTGATTTGTTTGCCTTTAGAAGATGGATCGGGTTTCTTATCTATTTACTTGTTAGGGGGCTGATGTCAATACTCCTATAGAAGATTTGCGCATATTGTTCAATTAATCATTCAAGTCTGCATTGTAGTCGTTATCTATAGCAGTGTACTTCTTGTTTGTGCTTCTTCTATTTTTGAGCTGATCTTCTATCATCACTAGAAGGTTGTCATTCAAATCTAATACGGGATGATTTGTGATTTTTAGTTCGATCGTCTGGAGATTCCCAGGTGATTTTTTTGGAGGTCCACCACCACACCACACAAACCACCAACCACAAGTTGACGAGCATGCAGAAGTCGACAAACATATCACCATTTTCTTTACGTTGACCTAAGCCGTTCATATACTCATAACGCGTTTGAGACCTACTTTGTCTGACGTCAGAAACATCTTTGGCATTCAAGTTCAAGTCCCGCATGATGATAATGATATCGCTTCCTGGAACACTGCTGATGCTGAACACTAAATTTAGATGATTGCTTTTCGTCCGCTGATGCACTATGGTGACTTTGCGAACTTTGCACCAAAACTTCGCCGAAACCGTTTTACATGCTTTTGGTTACTTCCATCGTAAGCATGATACCTACGCCATATATCCTTTGAACTCCGTCAGCCTCTTTCGCCATAGTACACAAATTAATTTAAAAAAAAGTTTTAAAAAGCACTTATTTTGAGAACTCAGCCTTTTTTTATTTAGAATCCATTGATAGGACAGCCTTTTTGATTATGTCAATACTTTCTTCAATTTGTGACTTGTTGATGACAAGCGGGGGAGCAAATCTTATAATGTCACCATGTGTAGGCTTGGCTAGGAGACCATTTTCCTTAAGCTTCATACAAACTTCCCAAGCATTATATTCTAAAAAACAAACAAAAAAATCAATTTCAAAAACATTTGTCAAAATATCAAAAACCTTCTCACTTGGATTTATAACTATAGCATTCAATAGCCCCTTGCCTCTCACTACCGAAACTATGTCCTTTGGTAGCTTGCTTAGTTCACTTCGCAGAATATTTCCCATGTCTTCGGCATTTTTGGCTAAATTTTCTTCAACCAAAACCTTTAAGGCAGCCATGGCTACTTTGCAACCAAGAGGGTTGCCACCATATGTGGAGCCATGTTCACCGGGCTTAATGCAAAGCATGACTTCATTGTCGCAAAGTACAGCCGAAACTGGGTACATACCTCCAGAAAGTGCTTTGCCTGAAAATTTATCAAAAATTGGGTTAGTTTTATTCAATTATTTATAATACTGTGATATTTTGGCCTGGGGTTCGACAAATAAAACTCAATCAAAATTCCAAAATAATACAACAAATCTCTTTATTTTATAAAACACAACGTCTTTCAGTTTAAATAACACCAATTTAACTTATTTCACTTATTCACAATTCAAATACGTTTTTATAATTCAACACTTTTTATTTAATCTCAATTCAATCACTTTTTACTAATGCTTCCAGTTGTTAACAATTCCACTTTCGAAACTAAACTGAACTCTCAATGCAATCTACTCTTGTATTTATACAACTTTAAAAGCTTCTGGAAGCTTCTGTCTGGTTCTGGCACAATCTAAGCTTTCGGTAACAATTCGAGTCTCGAATTGTTTCGTCAAGTTCGATTTAGTACTAAGTTAAAACATGTTGCAAATATGTAGCATACTTTTAGGGGCATGGTTGTTGTACACAATAAATGGTGGTTGTTGTACACAATGAATCCAACAGATGTCGTTAGTTTACAAAATGTATCCTCCGAATATCTAAACTTGTTGCCACATCACATTGTCCCCCTCTTAGTTTTGTTCGTCCCGAACAAGCACATCATCATTGTTTCCGTGGTAACGATGCAGTCGATCCACATGGACAATTTTCATTTTTGCTCTTGGTCCTCGTTGGATTCGGAAAACGACGTCATTAATGCGCGTAACTATTTGGTAGGGACCTTCCCAGTCCTGCTGAAGCTTGGGCGATTTTCCCTTTTTGCGATGTGGGTTATAAAGCCATACCAGATCTCCCTCATTGAATTCAGGTGCTGTTGCTCTCGCATCGTATCTGGTCTTCATGCGGTCACTCGCAATTTTTATGTTGTTTCTTGTTCTCTGGTGAATGTCGTTGATCCTTTCTCTAAGATCTAACACGTAGTCCTCTTCGCATTTTGGGTCTTCAATAGGAAATCCGAATCTTAGCTCACTTGGAAGCCGGGCAGTTCGTCCAAATAGAATTTCGGATGGAGTGTATCCAGTTGTACTATGAACCGCATTCCGGTAGGCCATAAGAAATAAAGGAATTCGCCGATCCCAATCCCGTTGGTTCTCGTTCACGACTTTGGACAGATGTTCCTTCAAGGTCTTGTTAAATCTTTCTACCATTCCATCAGACTGTGGATGAAGAGGTGTTGTCCTTGTTTTCTTTAACCCGAGTGATGCGCATACTTCCTGGAATACCTTCGACTCGAAGTTTCGCCCTTGGTCGGAATGCAATTCCATAGGCACCCCGAACCTGCACACCCAGTGGTCCACTATCTGCTCGACAACGGTCTTAGCTTCTTGATTGGGTATCGCAAAAGCCTCCGGCCACTTGCTGAAGTAGTCCATGACAACAAGGATGTAACGGCTACCGTTTTCAGTTTCCGGGAACGGGCCTGTGATGTCAACGGCGATTCTTTCAAACGGGGCGCTCACGTTGTACTGGTGCATTTTACCTCGTGTTTTGACTTTGGGTCCCTTGCTAGCTGTGCATGTTGTGCACTTTCGACACCAGCTCTCTACATCGTTTCTCGCGCTTAGCCAATAAAAGCGTTCCCGTACCTTTTCCAGTGTTTTGTTGATTCCCAAGTGCCCACCGGATATTCCAGCATGCATTTCTCGTAGGATCTCCTCTACTTTCGATCGTGGAACCACAAGCTGCATCTTAAAGAATCTTCCATCCGGCATTTCCCATTTTCTTCGCAAAACACCATCTTCCACATGCAGAGAGTCCCACTGCGCCCAGTATGCCTTTAAAGTAGGACTTCTGTCGGAGATGTCTCTTGCGTTTGGTTTCTCCATAGATTCCTTCCAGGCAAGGATTGGCTCGATGTCAGGGTCTTCTTTTTGTGCATTACGAATTTCTTCGGCACTCCAACCCTCTACAGGTTCGGCTCTTATTCTCTGGACAGATATACCTTCATCCTTTTCCTCTTTTCGCGCACAATGTTTGCAACTGGGCTCACATGGTCTGCGGGAAAGCGCGTCCGCATTGCAGTGCAGTCTTCCTTTGCGATGCTGTACTTCGAAGTCGTAAGTCTGCAATCGTTCGATCCATCTTGCTACTTGCCCCTCAGGATTTTTGAACTGTAGCAACCATTTTAAAGCGGCGTGATCGGTACGCAGGATGAATCTCTGTCCATACAGATATTTATGGAAATGTTTTGTCGCCAGTATCAGAGCAAGGAGTTCCCGTCTGGTTACACAGTAGTTTCTCTCTGGTCGCGACAGAACTTTGCTGAAATAGGCTACCACTTTCTCCTGCCCATCGTGTATCTGCGACAGAACTGCTCCAACACCCACGTTACTAGCATCCGCGTCCACAATAAATGTTTTGCCAGGGGTGGGGTAAGCTAGTATTGGTGCCTCACAAAGTCGCTGTTTTAGATGTTGAAAGCTTCTTTCGCACTTACCTGACCATTTAAATTGTCTACCCTTCTCAGTTAGCTGGTGCAGACACTTTGCGATTCCGGCAAAATCTTTGACGAACCTCCTGTAATAAGTGGCGAGACCTAGAAAGCTCCTCAGCTGGTGTTTATCTTCGGGAACTGGCCAATTTCTCACGGTTTCGATTTTCTCCGGGTCAGTGTTTACTCCATTTGATGATATCACATGTCCCAAATATTTCACCTCAGCTTTGAACAGAGCACATTTCTTTGGATTTAGTTTCAAATGTGCAGTTCGAAGTCGTGTAAACACCTCCCTCAAGTTGTCGCGATGTTCAGCGAACGTCTTTCCCACAACGATGACGTCATCCAAGTACACCAGGCAGGTTTTCCATGTCAGACCCTGTAACACACGTTCCATTAAACGCTCAAAGGTGGCTGGAGCGTTACACAAGCCAAATGGCATAACGGTAAACTGCCATAGTCCATTTCCCGTTGTGAAAGCGGTCTTTTCTTTGTCTTCTGGATGGATCTGTACCTGCCAGTAACCACTTTTCAGATCGAGGGTCGAAAACCATTTCGCTCCAGAAAGGGTATCCAAGGTGTCATCTATTCGAGGCAAGGGGTAGCTGTCCTTCTTGGTGACATCGTTGAGCCTCCGGTAATCCACGCAGAATCGAGTGCTGCCGTCCTTCTTTTTCACTAGTACAACGGGTGATGCCCACGGACTTTTTGAGTTTTCGATTAGACCGTCTTTTTCCATGGTTGATATCATCTCATCGACTTCCGACTGTTTTGCCAATGGAAGTCTTCTAGCAGGTTGTCGGATCGGTCTGCTATCGCCGGTGTCTATTCGGTGCTGTACTAGGTGTGTTCGACCATAGTCTCCATCCTGCGATGCAAATATATCAGCAAACTCGCCAATGAGATTTTTGGCCATGGTTTTCTGCTCCTGATTTAGCTCACAGTTTCCAAGGATAGCATTACATACCTCAGCCAATTTTGTTGCAGAAACAGGACTCGCAGATTCACTCCCAGATGTTGTCAATATGGCTGCAATGGGTACGCATCTTCCAATCACCTCTCCTTGTTTGAGCTTGACGGAGTGTTTGTTCGGATTCATCAGCCTTACCGGAACCATGTTTTTCTTTGGTTCCACTAAAATCTTTCCAACGATATAGCTTGGAAAGTCCTCTTTATTATCTGCTTCAATGAAATAGAATCGGTGGTTCCCAGGATCACCCTCCAAACGCGTCCAGAGAACTGTCTCTGAAGAAGGTGGTAGGACTTCATCTCTGCTTATAACCGCCCGAAGATTCACAGCGTTCTCGTTTCCGTATACCATAGGGATCTCAACGGTTCGATACCTTAACACTTGCATTCGAAGGTCTATGATTACCTCATGTGCCTTCATGAAATCCACTCCAATGATGCATTCGTCGCATATGTCGGCTACCAAGAATGCATGTGAGAAGGTCAACCCTGCCAGTTGTATCTTTAGAAATACCTCCCCGTATACTTTTGCTGCTTCTCCCGTAGCTGTCTTCAGAGTGTAGCAGCTGGTGTTATGTAGCCAGGATGTCTGAACAAGGTCTCTTCTGATTATGGAGGCTGTGGCACCCGTGTCGATAGTGGCCACACATTTTCTGTTTCTGATGACTGTCTCCACTGTCAAGCTCTTGCTGCAGCGTGTAGTTTGCGAAACTTGGATGATGGTCCTGGGGGCGTCGATTCCATCAACCAACTTCAGCCCCGCGAAGTTGGTTCTTAGGCGTTTCCCGCCTGCTGTTGATCAGAAGCTTGTCCAGCAGTGTGAGTGTTATTCCTGCCAGATGCTTCGTCATTCTGCCTCCTCCTTGCGCAATGTGGGCAGCTTACCTGTCTAGGTGGAGATCTGCATTGTCGCTGTAGGTGTCCTAGCTTGTTGCAATTCCAGCATCTCATTTGACCTCGAGCAGTGTTCAGGTTTTGTCTTTCAATGTCGACACGTTGACATGAGCACTCTAGCGTAGCCACTTCCCTGACGCGATGGCTACTTTGCGAAGCTTGGTCTGCTGCTTCCATTGTCAGGGCAAATGCTAAAGCCTCAGCGAGCGTTTTCTTACCTGCCATTCTCACAGCCATTTGTAGTTTTCCATCTGCAATGGCATTAGTGAACGCATCAGTTGCCAGTTCATTTATGATTTCCCTGCTGGTATTGGGATAAGACAAATTTGCCAAGCGCTCGATGTCAGCTTGCAATTGTTGTAGCGTTTCACCTCTTGTCTGGACCCTTCGGCGCAACTGGACTCGGTAAACTTGCTGCATGTGGTCGTCGCCAAACCTCATCTCGATTGCCTTGACCATGGCACCATAATCATGATGTTTGTCTTCAGGAATGGTCTGCAGCAATTCGGCAGCTGTTCCTCTGAGCGCAAGCGTAAGAGCAATTGATTTGTCTTCGCTGTCCCAGTTGTTCGTCAAGGCGGCAGCTTCGAACTGCCTCTTATAAATTGGCCATGATGTTTGACCATCGAAGACAGGGGGCTGCATTTCCTTTCTTCGTGGACCGTCGCTCGAATATTCCCGAACCTTCTGCTTTTTCAAAGAATCAAATTCCTTAGCCAGATGTTCGTACTGTTGTTCTACACTTTCTACTTGCTTTCCGAACTTTTCTTCTAAGCTTTCTATTTTGGCTTCAAATTTCTGATCTACTATTTGAAGTCTTTCGCTTAGTTGATTCTGGAGAGTTTCTAATGAATTCTTTTGTTCATCGAATTTACTTTCGAGAACTTCCTGGAGAATTTCCAACGAATTCTTCTGCTCATTCTTTTGTTCGTCGAATTTCGACAGAAGCAACTTCATGAGAGCAGGCATTTCATCGGCTGTACTTACTGTGCATTCTCTCCCTTGCTCTTCAACATCGAACAACATGGTATCGGGGTCTCCACCATCCTGAGTGATAGCATTCTGAAGTCGGAGCAATAGTTCCTTTTTCAGCCCCGAAGTCTGAAGATTTCGTTTTCCTAATTCTTCTTTCAACTCAGCTGTTGTTAATTGTTCTAACTTGCGACCCATTTTATGTAACTGAAACACTATTTTCGCAACACAGTCAGTTTTATTTTAATGTCTCTTCTAGAAAGATCTTTTTCCAACACTATTTTTAACAAAAATGCTCGCTATTCACAGTTTTATAGCACAATCAGTTCAATAGTTTCTGGAAAATTCCACTTTCACAATTAAATGAGTCACCGAAACTGTTTTAGAAAATGTCACTATGGAATTTTCTAGCACTTTACTGAGTTTTATCCCCAATTTCTGACACCAATGTGATATTTTGGCCTGGGGTTCGACAAATAAAACTCAATCAAAATTCCAAAATAATACAACAAATCTCTTTATTTTATAAAACACAAGGTCTTTCAGTTTAAATAACACCAATTTAACTTATTTCACTTATTCACAATTCAAATACGTTTTTATAATTCAACACTTTTTATTTAATCTCAATTCAATCACTTTTTACTAATGCTTCCAGTTGTTAACAATTCCACTTTCGAAACTAAACTGAACTCTCAATGCAATCTACTCTTGTATTTATACAACTTTAAAAGCTTCTGGAAGCTTCTGTCTGGTTCTGGCACAATCTAAGCTTTCGGTAACAATTCGAGTCTCGAATTGTTTCGTCAAGTTCGATTTAGTACTAAGTTAAAACATGTTGCAAATATGTAGCATACTTTTAGGGGCATGGTTGTTGTACACAATAAATGGTGGTTGTTGTACACAATGAATCCAACAGATGTCGTTAGTTTACAAAATGTATCCTCCGAATATCTAAACTTGTTGCCACATCACAATACTTTGGTAGACTCACCTAAAATCAATATGTCAGGTCTGACGTTTTCATAATCGACTGCCAACATTCTTCCGGTTCTGGCGAGTCCAGTCTGAACCTCATCGGCAATGAAGAGGACATTGTTTTCGGTGCAAATTTCTCTGACTTTTGTTAGATATCCAGGATCGGGTACAACAACACCAGCTTCACCTTGGATTGGTTCAACCATAAATGCACAGACATTAGGGTCTTGTAAAGCATTCTAAAATGACAAAACACTCTGTGAGAAAAAAAATCAAAACATGGGTTTTCTTAAGGCTTACCTCTAAGGCATTGGAATCATTGTAGTCAATGATCTCGAATCCAGGCATGAAGGGTCCAAATCCTTCATAGCTGCTAGGGTCTGTTGATGCTGAGACAGCTGACATTGTCCGGCCCCAGAAGTTGTTCTTGGCAAAAATTATCTTAAAAAAATGTTTAAGTGTTTTTTCATACGCTTTGATTATCTCATTCCAAGATCCTACCTTTGCTTGGTTTTTGGGAATTCCTTTTTTTACATAACCCCATTTTCTGGCTAACTTACAGGCAGTCTCACCCCCTTCTACGCCTGTGTTCATGGGAAGCACTTTTTCATAGTTAAAGAACTTGGTAATGTATTCTTCATATTCACCAAGGACGTCTGAGTAAAATGCTCTAAAAAAAATAATAATCAGAATTCAAAAATATTATTTTGGACTCAAGCATTCTTCACATAATCTTATCGATCATCGATCCCTCCAGAAATAGTATCTTTTTGTTTCAAATATTTATTTTTTTCAAAATTGAACGTATCTGAGAGCACTTTTTTGAAAACCCATTTATTTCTGTAAAGTTAAATTCAGCATAATAGCATATAATTTTTTTTGATTAAATTTCAGTTGAATGAAACTCCATCGATCCATTATCTAGCTACGACCTTGTTCTGATCCAAAGATTTCTTGTGACGAAACGAGACTCCCGGTACCCCAGTAATACGGGGTAAAAAAAATGGTTCATTATTAGAATCCCAGTCGAATCTCGAAAAGATGAACAGATTAAAAAAAAGTCCCGTTCATCTTTTCAAATAAATCATTTTCCAAGCATCGAAAACAGTTTAAGAAAATATGACTCTCAGTGTGAAAAGAAAAAAGTCCGGGTGGAGCGGGGCCTTTACCAAAAAGCTTTCTCCGGGCAGCTCGGTCGCTAGCTATAGGCCTCCAGGTTTGCACGTGATTGGTTGATGTTCTCTTCCATTTGCGTGCACCCTTTGGGATGGAATCGAAGATTTTCTGACCCGGAGCATCAAAAACAGAGAAAAAGCGTCGAAAAAAAACCTGATCGACATAACAACAAAACAAGAAGCGACAACATTTAAACCGTTTTACGAATTTTCTCATGGAATGTGAGATCGTTCCGTTAAGCTCGAGATGCACAATAGCTAGCAAGCCCATGTTATGACCGCATATAAGGCTGACATAGCATTACTATAAGAAATGAAATAGCCAGAGAATGATGTGTTTGACTTCTTATAGTCAACCTAACTGAAGACTACAATCATCAGCTTGAATGTATAATAAACGAAAGACTGTGCTCCCTTCACATGTGAGGCAAATATAATATATTATCAGCCTGTTAAACGTTCACGTGCCTTATTAGGAGTCCGCAATGAAAAAAAAACTTCCTGCTAAAAATTGTAGAGAGGACCTTTAATACCTGTTCAAGGTATGATATTATAGAATCATTTCCGGCGATTTCAATGCCAAATAACGAATAGAGACAGTGCTGGATTGGCCTTATAGGCCACATAGACTTCTGTTGTCGCAGATTTTAGGAGGGCGGCAAGCTGTGTCAATTGCGATTGATTCTATCTTTTTGAAACGTTGCATTCTAACAAAAGTAAATCTCAATTTCAGTTGTTTTTAAATGAACGACACACCACAGGTGAGTAAAAAAGGTAAAAGGGAAGGGCGGCAATTTACGGTTGCACTAATGCGATGAAAACAAAATGAGCACGAGCGAGGTGGAAGTTTTACCAATCCGTCTGAAACTTTTCGCAATATACACCACGATGCACGTACTATTAGGACGGAGCAGGAAATCTGATCTCAGATCCTGAAGGCATTCCGGAGTGATAAGAAGTGTACTTTTTGAATGAGAGCATTCGCTCAAATCACGAACTAGAAAACAGTGCTGTGCTGAATCACTGTAACCTTCGAAACAGTATCATGCAATGGCGATCTGAGAATCTATGTTTTACCAGATTCAATGACGAAAACTTGGCAAACGCCACCATCGCCGAACAAAACGGACCCAGCTCCTTGCTCATTTCGAAGGTAGAACTCCAAATCATCTTTGAATCATTAAAGAAAAAGAAGTCAGCAGGAGTCGATGGTATACCCAGCATTGTACTACGACATCTCCCTGAGGATGCAATAGACACTGTTTAACAACGCGCTGAATAATGCATATTATCCAGTGAGTTGGAAGACTCACCCGAAAAAGGGAAAGGATAACTCCAATCCGGCAAATCTCCGGTCGATAAGTCTTCTTCCGAGTATCAGCAAGGTATTCGAGAAAGTTCTCAATAGAGCTCTGTCCAAGTGGACGGAGGACAAAAATATAATTCCAGACACCCAGTTCGGCTTTAGACAGGGCATGACACCATTCAAGCTGCATCTAAGCTAGTGTCTGATGTCCAATGGAACAATGCTAAGAATCTATGCACTTGTGCTTGTCTGGTTGATTTGGAGAAGGCTTTCGACACCGTTTGATCTGAAACTAACCAGATGGGGCATCAGTAAACCACTGTTATATATGCTCTATGACATGCTTAATGGTAGAAAGTTTGTTGTCAAGAGTGGCAATGTGACTTCTACCACAATATTTAATATAAAAAATGCTCTGCAACAGGGAGCGGTGAACTCGCCGATTCTCTTCAACATTTACACCAGCGATCTCATAGGTAGTCTTACGCAAGCAATTTTTAATCGCGTACAGAATAGGTCGAACAGTCGAGGTTATCAAAACTCTCTGGCAGTGTGATTTTGACCAGATTCAGAGATATTGTGATGACTGGAAGCTAAAAAATTAACTTCCAAAAATGTGAAACTATTCTGTTTAGAACCCTTTTGTCTAGGGCTTCTAGGGATACAAGAAAGAACTGGCGCAAGCTAGTGATCGCTGGGCCACATGGACATCCACTGGCGAGTAAAAGTGTAGTAAAGTACCTTGGCATATGGTTAGATCAGTTTCTATATTTCAACCGACATGTAGAGGCTGCTCTGGCCAGAGCTAGGGGAGCTTTTGCTCTGACAAGACAATTGTTTTATAGCAGCCGCCTTGATAGCAGGGTTAAGGTGATTTGCTACATGGCCCTTATTAGGCCGATGATTGCCTATGGATGCCTTGTGTGGTTCAACGTTGCACCATCAAAAATGGAAAAGATTCGGGTGTTTGAGAGGCAGTGTCTTCGTACCTGTATTGGACTACACAGAACACCAGCGTCGGAGTACAAACATTACTATCCCAACCAGGTTCTATACAACGGGGCCAATATAAACAGGATAGATAACTTCTTAATTAAGCTGATTCGGGGTCACATTGCAAGAGCGATGACCTCGACTAATGGCCACATTTTCGGGGCTTACTACCCCAAATTGAATATTTTCAGAGTTTGCGTCTAAGTGGCTTCGTTCCGCCCGAAGCATTTCTTTTTTTAGACAGTCGGGGGTTGATAAAGGATGGATGGGCCATACTGCTAATCTACCACGTCAGCCGTTAAGCTGTGGATAGGCGGCTCCTTTACATACGAGACGTTGCCGCAGAAAGCGGAGCTGAGAGCCTGTGGCTGTTCTAGTACTAAGCAGTTTTAATTAAGGTATAAGTTAGTTTAATTAGGTTTAATTATATGTTAGGTAATTATTAGTTCGATTTAAGGTATTTTAATTTTTTTAAATGAAAACATATAAAGACACCAAGTTTAAATAATCTATTTTTTTAAAATCAATAAAGAAAGAAAGCAGGCCGAAAGGCATTAGTTTAAGATAAATAATAAATAATTTAGAGCGCCTGCATAGGGCCAGTAAGTTAGTTAAGCAAATAGTTAAGCTAGTTTTTTTAAGATTTTTGTCTAGCAATAAGTTAGTTTTAAGTTGAATAAAAAAATTAATTAAAAATGAAATGAGAAGTGTACTTTAGTAACGTGTTGAACGAACAGCTTACATCTTCATTTTAAAGCTCTCGAATGGTTGCAATACTGGTCATTATAAATTGGTATAATTCTCACATAAATGTAGGTATGGTTACCAACTTTTTATTCTAATTTTATGAAAACAGAAACATGTAGACCGTAAACTAAATCTAAAAAAAATCAAATTAAATTAAATCCATTTTATTTTTTTTTGAAAGCCATTTTATTTCCTTAAAAAAATTGAAAGAGCTGGATTTTTTTTCAAAATCGTAGGAACGGATTTTAAATATAACCGTTTTTTAACAATATTCGAAAATATTTTGAAGTAAAATTACTTAGGCTACCTACATCTTCCTAAATAACAATTTTGATTGTAATCGGATAGCAAGTTTCCAAGATACCAATTTTAGCCCACCAACTTATATTTTTCTTACCAAAATATAAACCACACCTCCAAAAGTACACATTTTTTTTTCATACAAATCCTTGTAGCCGTTTTCGAGAAAAATAAGCTTTAACTTAACGTTTAAATGACAGGTACCGTTAATATTTGAGCTAAAAAAAAATAAAATAAAGCCTCTGTAGAATGTCAAAATAATCTTATGTTATAAATTTGAAGACAATCGACTAAGCCGTTCAGAATGTAGTCCACAAAACGTACAGCGGTACAGACAGGCAAACATAATTTTCCAGTAACTCAAATACGTTTCTTAATCGTAATGTAATGTTTGATTATCTCAATTTATTTTTGTGTATGAATGTATAACTTGCATTAAAGTACCTATAATCGCAAGTAAAAAAAAGTGCCAACAAATATTGCATTATGTATTTTTATTTTAACCGTTTTTTTATTAAGCAAAATTAAAACGAAAAGATGTATGCAAAAAAAAACATAGCGACAACACCTTCTTCTTTAATCTTAAAATATGCTCTCATTCGCTCTAAGAAAGCTTCAATTCTGGAACTTTCATAACAATAACCAAAGAAAAAGTTATTATAATTTCCATTAATGACGAATGATAACTATGCACCATTTAAAGAGGAAGACTTTATTCAACAATAAGACAAGAACATTTACTTCAACCTGAATGTGTTGGAAAAGCAAGCTGTTGCTGTACAGTACCAGTACTCTCAGTGGGCTGGGCATCCAGTTCTTATGAGTGAAGAGGAATCCATGGAGGAGTCTTTTGCATTTTTTTTATGGAAGAAGACAGCTTATAATTTATAAAAAAATTATTGGCGCGACAGCTCCTTAAGGAGCCAAGGCCTAGTGACTTATACTCTCAACCATTCCTGTGTGTGTGTTGTTACTCTGCAAGAATGGAAGGGACCTACATTTTACCGCCGAGTCCGAACGGCTACATGAGATGCACTTTTTCGAGACAAATTTTACTCCTGGAGGTTTTGTCAGTTCCTCGCAAGAGACAGTACCCCCAGAAAAAAAGGTGGCTATGAGTTGGATTTGAACCCAGGTTCTTTCGCTTAGCAGTCCGACACACTAACCACTAAGCCACGGGGCACTATAAGAAGACAGCTTGGCAGACTTTAATTACTTTTTAGGGATGGGTAGACAAAGGCGCCAAAAGCCCCGGTACGCGAAACTGGATACAGTCGCGTCGGCCATCGATCGGGATATTTATAGAAGAACTTGTAGGCTAAGGCCAGGGTTCCAGGTAGTTGCGTAAAAGATGTTGATAAGTGCGCAAGTATGTTTCAAAAATTTTCACATCGCGCAGAGCAGATTCAAGGTAGAAGAAATTCAAAGAATTTTCGATATGCTCGATCATAAATTTGAAAAAAAAACATTAATTGATAATTGTGTGTTTCCTTATCATGTTCTTTATTATAAAAAAAAAAGAACATTCTTTTCATATAATTTTTTTGACAAAATGTGCTTTTGCTTACTTTTAGTTCTTATGTATGTATATTTTATTGATAAACTAATTAAAAGTTTCAATACAAACTCTATTACGCTGAAAGAAATATTAAGATAACTTTATGAATTATATGATTCAATTTAGCCAAAGTTTTAAGAGATCTGCGCAGTAGAATGGCTAATTGAATTGGTTGTTCAAGCTATAAGAAGAAGGTAATTAAAAAGAAATACACTTTTCAAACTATCATCGCTCGGCTTTGAACCTATCCTTATAAAATGGATTTCTTCTTATTCAGGAAACCGGTACTACAATGTTCGTCTTAGATCTACACTCTCCAAAAAAATTTTTTTTTTCAAAGTTATTTTTTTTCGAACACGTCAAAAAGTTTGAATTATTTTTTTTTGTAATTTTTTAAGAATTTTTCTATTCGCATCCTATAATGTTACGGAACAAGGGATTGCATACCTACCTCACTGATTTTAGGCCACAAACTTAGTATATAGAACTAATAGAAATAACAAATACTCCTGTTCTCATCAGCCGAAGTAATTTCACATTGAATTATTTTCGATTTATGTTTTTTTTTGTATTTTTAATAATAATTTCTTTTTTAAAAAAACAATACATATTTAAACAAAATCAAACGCGAGCATATTGCGATTGCCACTCTAGCTCGCCTGCGCCGGTAGATTAATGAATGATTTCCTCTAGTATCTTTTTCTCGTCGTCTAAGTTCACTTCTATTCACAAGGCAAAGAAAGTTATATTAATATATAAATATTATATAGGTAAATGTAATAAATAAATAACTGACAGCCACTAACATCAACATCGACGGTCAAGCGTAGTGTGAAAGCAGTTATGTTCACTGACCGACTTGGAAAAATATAACTGACCCGCATTAGGCGTCAGTGGATTTTGGAACACACTGGCACAGGCCTGACAGTAAGTGTGATAACCTTTTTTTCTCTACTGACCACGATTCAAAAGTTCAGCCGATTTTGATACGATCAGTAATTTTCTTTTTCTTCTCGCCCGCACTCCAAAATAAATTCATGACCGGTGCGCTCTTATGCGCGGTCACATAATCGTCGAATATAATTTGAAATATATTACGGTATTTTGAAAGTTTTTTTTCGATTTTGTAAGTTTTGATTGTTCGAAAAAAAACACTTTTCAGTTGAAAAAAAATTATTAAATTTCTCTAAAAAAATGTGAAAAATTATGATTTTTTTTTTAAATTGTAGGAACGGTTTAAGAAAACTGTTTTTTTAACATTTTTTTTAATAAAAAACAGATGGATCGCATGGACTTGCTCATATGTGCTGTCACATCGTCAAATAAAAATAAAAAAAAAAGTTTTTTCCATTTTTTTTTTATTTTGTTTAATTAGAAAAAAAAGTTATTCAAAATTTTGATATATGTATGTACAGAATTAATTTGGATACTTAGATCTTCTCAAATATAAAGACAGAAATCTAAAGAGCCGTTACCGAGAAAGCAAAAAAAAACCGTTATTATGAAAGGTACCGTTAATAGACTTTTCTCGTACATTTGGTCTGATCAAATGACAGCTAGTACCAACAAAACAATTATCAAACATTTTCACCAAAATCGTTAGAGTCGTTTTCGATAAAAATAAACTTTTCCTCAACAGTTATATGGCAGGTACCGTTATTATTTATTAGTCCAAAAATTAAATTTCAATTTCCCCTCTGAGGAATGTCAAAAGAATCACACATACAAAATTCGAAGGTAATCGCTTAAGCTGCTTAGGCTGCAGCTCATCATATATACAGACAGACAGACTGACAGACAAACTGACAGACAGACATTTTCTGTCGATCACTTTGTTAGGCTTCTCTATGATCTTAATGTCATGTTTAATTGTTAGAATTTAAAATTTTTTTACGAAAGCATAACTTGCCTTATAGTCCCTATAATCGCAAGAAAAATTGAAAAAAAAAAATACCTACTCGTTTTCAAAATATTGATTTTTCATTTTTTTTCAATTATTAAAATTACAAAAAAAAAGTAATTCGAAAATATTTTAATGTGAAATAGCCCAGTAGAAATCGACAATTAAAAAAGGCTAAAATAGCAAAACGCATGTAGTTCTGAATTTTTGGTATGTTGTATGGACCAGTTAGAATAGTGTTGATCCAAATTTGCAACTTCGAAAAACTCGTGCTTGCTGCGCAGCACGCCAAAAATTGCAACATTTTGAGATTTTTTTCACTGTTTGCTCTAGAATTCATAAACTATGCTTTTTTGACAAACAAAATTATGTACTTTTTTTAAGCCCATGAAATTTCCAACAAATTTTCATTTTCCTTGGACCCGAGGACTCCCCCGTGGATGCGCCACTGCCTTACATCATTTGCATATAATTATTGCTTGCAAATTTGCTTGATTGTTAACTTTTTTACTACTTTAATAAATCAATATGATTAGCCAAACGAACATTACATTTGTGTGACGCCTAGTAGTATTAACTTTAAACGATTCATTTTACAACAAAGCTGAATCGATTATATATCTTTGCATTTGTAACTTAGTCACACACACTTAAAAACAAATTGTATGTTCTCTTAGTTTGTTTATTACGATTTTCTTTTGTTTCCAAGTTACAAATGTGAAATGTTTACTTATTTGACTATCTAAATACCCCACTATCTCCGTTGTAAATTTCCTATATTGGACCCAATAGATTTGCATAGATAAGATAGTGTTATTGAGTGTTCATAAAAAACCACGCAAATATTTTCACTCACCTCGAAGTAAGTGCCAAACGCTTAGATTGTTCCACCAAAGCGCCGACGATCTTAGGATGTCCATGGCCTTGATTTACCGCAGAGTAGGCACTCAAGAAATCAAAATATCTCACACCCTCAACATCCCAAACAAACACCCCTTCCCCCCGATTCAAGGCCACTGGCAGCGGATGATAATTGTGTGCTCCATACTTTTCCTCACGTGCGAACACTTCTTTGGAACTTACACAACGCTTAGCACTGCTATTGACAACAGTACGAGGAACAACACTTCTCCACAAAACTTGACTCACAAACATTTTGATTTTTTTTTGTAATTTAAGATAATTGAAATAAAATATTCAAAAGTTGTTGTAAAAAAAAAACAACAACTTGTAGTGGATCAACAGTACTTGTGAACCGATCGAGAACGCTTTGAAGACTGATAGGGCTAGATTGTTCGTTTGGAACTTTGAAGATTGTCAATTGAAATGTGGTTTATTTTTAAATTATTTATTTTAAAAATGCTACTTGCTACAACGGGAAATTGGACATATTTTTTATATTGACACGAGTGGGAGAGGAAGTAGCTATGTTATACGGCTATACCATAAAGCTTGAACCTATATTTATTAAAGTTTTAAAAGCCCTGAAACTGAAGTGTTTGTATATCTTGTATGATGTTCAAAGGTATTTTGTCGACACAGCTGTTTTCTTTTTTGAATATGATATGAACTTAATTATATCAATTAACAATCAGACGTCACAGCAACACCAAATGCTATCAACACTAGATCTAGATATTTTTTATTAATAAATTCCTAATGGATGTGAGTTGTGAGTAGGTACGAGTGTTCGTGAATGTCTGGAAAATTATTTTTTTAATTCTGGCAACATGAATTAAATCAAATTTTTCGTTTTATTAAGAAAGATGGTTTTATATATTTATACTATAATCTTAAAGATTATCAAATAATAATTCCTTATATTAAAACTCCTTTCAAAATAAATTACTTTCAAATAAAATAAACCTGAAATAAGAAAGAACTGTCAAATGGGCTTTCACGAAAAACAGTGCAACCAATTTAAATCTTATTGTAATTGGTTTAAGGTGGAATGCAACTAGCTATTGCACTGAATTTGTAGGAATTAGGTTCGACAAATCAAGGAACTAATTATGACGCAATGCGGGAAAATTGTTGATTTTGGCTGAAACAAGTACAAAGATAAAATTAGAGAAAATAATTTTTTTTTTTACAAACATTCTAAGAATTTCAGTTTAATTATCTATTAAATTGTTTAAAAATATCAATTATTTTATTTGTGTTTGCCCAAAAGGCCCATTTTTATTTCAATTATGAACAAATTTTGTTTTTGTATTGGAACATTTTAATATGTTCGGTAAGCTGATTTTAACTCGACTTAGTTTAGATTAAAAATAACTTTAAAGCCCTATTTGACAATCACAACTTTAAAACTTGATTTTAAAAATCTTTGGGGCTCGGGCATTTTTTCTTATCAAAATTATTCCTTAGATTTCGATCTAAAATCATTATTGAGTTTTAAGCAATTTTGGACCTCCAATTAGTGAAACTCAATTATAGTGTAACTTGTGAACCTTTTTTACGTGATTAATGTCTTATAAATCGATGACAGGCTACACATACGAAATAACATGACTCATGCTGACAAAAAAAGTAACGCGTTACGCTAACGGCGTTACTGTGGTTTTTTCAACCAAAATCGATCGTAAACGTAAGTTGAGCACCAGGCGAACATCAGAATGTTTGTGTATGTACTCCTAAACCGCCCAACGGATTTTAATAAAATTTAAACTAGGGCATACGGCTAGTTAAATATATAACTGGTGCCGATGGTACTAGGTTGTTGCTAGAATAGTATAATATATTTTTAGTACTTAGTACTAGAATTAAGTACTATTAAATTTTCTAGACTATAGATTTAGTAGTGGATTTAGTACCAGATTTTTTTGACGTGATAAGAGGAATTGTATATGGTGTGAGTTAAGGGGCTGTATGTTGGTGTTGCTGTCAATAATATTTTTTTATGACGTTATCACGTAAAAATATCGTCCGTAAAACAACTTTAAAGACAACCAACTTTCGTACAAGTATTTGTATCTTTCTGTCAATCCATCTATACACAAATAAAAACGATATCAAAATAACAGCTTTTTACAAGATGCATATGAAAGTAAATACAGTACTTATAATAAAAACACAACTTTTAAATTTTTTGTCTGTCTGCCTGTCTAAAATTACCCGACAGATGGCGCTGGGATGGTATTTTTTTTTTTGGAAAATTCTTATTTATAAAACCGATTTTTTCGAGATTTTCCCAGACAGAAAGCTGATGTTGTAAGTGTAACTAAGGCTATTTTTAACACCCGTTGTTGCCGCTAAGGTCGTTTCACAAGCAGATAGCTTATTTCGTAAGAATTAACTAAGGCTGCTTTGATTACTAGATGGTGCCACACCGGATTCATTTTTTCGAAAATGTATATTATACCCAAACAACACCGGGTGGGTAAGCTAGTTTAAAATAAATATGTGCTTGATTTCTTCAGAAAGTTCTAGTTACGACTCAGTTAGAGAAAAAATCCACGAACTATGAAACAGATATTGAAACAAAAGATTTTTTTTTTTATATTCGGCGCGCACTCAAGGGGTTTACTACCCTTATCATGTATTAACACAGTGCGAGCATTTAGGAAAATTGGATAGAAGATGAAAGAAGGTACCGATGCACATTGGCTTTAAACGTTTGCAAATCGTAATGGAAGGGAAAAATCGAGTTCGGTAAAGCATTCCACATTCGTGTAGTGCGGCTACAGAATGAGTTTCTTTATTTAACAGTGCTTCCGAAATTAGACGCAAGGGTAAAACTATGAGCATTCTTGGTGGTACGAGTATTACGGGGAAAACTTTTAAGGGGAGAAATGCAACTGGCTATTTTGCTGGAGCATTGTTTATAAAAAAAAGCGATAGAATAAGGAGAGACAGGAAATATTTCGACGATATTCTAGTGAGTCAAATGTTTCTGTTATATCCCCACCCCTATCATTTTTAGTGCATTTTTCTAAATTCTATCCAGGAAACGCCGCAAGTGAGTAACAGGAGCACCTGCCGAAAGGTAATTTCTAATCCATCGAATAAGAGGTTCGCTGATTCCAAATGCACGTATTTTCGATAAAAAAGCTTGATGCCAAACTCTATCAAATGCTTTTGAAATAACAAGTTCAATATAATCTTACTTTCTCCAAAACGATGTAACAAGCTGCATCAAGTTGTTAAGCTCTGCGAAGATCTCGGTATACCTTCCTTCGCGTGCGGTCTGGCCAGAAAAGCAAAGCCACGTAGAATTATAAACATTGAATAACCCGTAATAACGATTTCAATTCTTTGGATGAATCCAGACAGAACATCGAATTCGTCAGAGGTCGAATTACTGTCCAGATTCGGACTTCTATAGATAAAACATGTGTGTATGATGTGCTTGTGGATGTTGAATTTAAACCACATGAAATTAAAGTCTGTGTTTACACATTGACCATATTGTAGAAGAAGCTGGTAAGCAACATCATTCCTGACGTATACGGCTTAACCCTGTTTGGGAAAGAATAATGGCACTAAACTGTACCCATTTAGGATAAATTCCAAAGGATCAGAATTTTCACCTATTTGGGTCTCACTCAGTGCCAAAACAGCGGCCTGTATTTCGCAGTGTGGAAATTCTTTCTAAGCAACCGGATGTTGCTGTAATCGACGCGAAAATTACCCACCATTGAGAAAAACAAACATAAATAAAAACCAAATCATACGAATATTCTAAATTCAATATAGAGGTTTATGAGATTTTCAACAACAAATTTCCATCAGTGACAAGGCCTTAATGGAATGTGTATTGATCCGCCCCTCGAAGATTAAAACAATAGATAATAATTATACATATGATATTATCTAACTTAATCACTGCATATAATAAAAAAAAACAAGTTCTCCTCTTACATGCAGTGCTTAACCAGATCAACTGTGTGAGATGATTGGGATGGAAGGAGAAAGGAATTTTGATGGCTAAAAACTAAACATTTTTAAAAGCAGTTCAAGTGCAAGTTGTGCATTCGTGCAGATTAAAAATGTTGAGCTAATAATCTAACATGACATTACATATTTTTACATACATTAGTTTTTGGCAAAATTCTGTCTAACGGTCTGTCCGTCTGTCTGTTCGTCCTCGTATGTATTCTGGACTTCAGCCTAAAAGATTGGGCCAAGCATCTTCAAATTTAATTTAATTTAATTTAATTTTTTGTTTAGCTCAAATTTTAACGATAGCTGTGATATAACCATTAAGTAAAAACTTATTTTTCTCGAAAATGGCTTCAAGAATTTGTATGAGAAAAAATCAGTGTATTTTTGTAGGTGTGGGTGTGGTTTATGTTTTGGTGAAAAAAAATATAAGTTGGTGAGCTAAAAACGGTACCCCCCATAGGAGCGTTGTTTTTTCTTCGACTTTCTGGAGAACTGGTTAACTGATTACAATCAAATTTGATATTCGGGAAGAATTCGGTAGCATACAAATATTTTCGAATACCTTTTTTTTGTATTTTTAATAATTGAAAACGTTTTTTGCTTTTTAAATCAAACATTTATCCACTGCGGGTGTCAGTGATGGAGTAGATAAGATGTTTGCTTACTAAGCGAGAGATCCTAAGTTCGACTCTCAGTTTCGGAAGCAATTTTTCTAACTCCTAGTACATGCTAGAGCCGTCCGTGGGCTTTAAGTCAGAAAATAGTCACCTAATTCTCGATCTACTGCGCGGAAAAAAATATTCTTTCCTATTCTTTAGAATGCATAAAAGGCATTGTGCCTTACAGGCTTACAGACACATAGTTAAAATATCATTATTATTATTATTAATATTAAAAAAAAAACGATTAGGTGATTTTTTTAAACAGGTAATTTTTGTGGTCAAGTTTATCATCTTGATTATTTTTTTTTTTAAGTTTTTTATATAAAAACCGTTTTATTTAAAAACCGTTCCTACGATTTTTAAAAAATTACACTTTTTCACATATTTTTAAAGAAATAAAATGGCGTTTAAAATTTTCATTTGTCGGCTGAAAAATATTTTACGTACTTTTTCCAAACTATCAAAAGTCAAAAAATCGAATAAAAATGAAGTTCCCTAAATATTTTTTTAAATTTTATTCGACGCTGTATATAAGAGTAAGTACGTTCAATCCAGTCGTGCAATTTATTTGTTCTAATCTCGTGCAGAAGTCTTGACTTCTTTTAAACCCCGTCGCGTCGGTGTCCTTTTTTAAGGAATAAAGCTATTTTAAGCTGCAGAAAAAAACCTGAACTGACACTAGAAGGCACTAGGGAAAGGACTGGTGGAGTTTTTTGGTTGGAGGATTATGCAAAAAGTGTTAAGTGCAGCGGTAGCCTAAAGCGCTTAGGAAGCCGTATTTAACAGATGGCCATAAAAGCGATACCGGTTCGTTGGACATTTATAATACGGACATACAAATTCGTATAATTAAAAAAAAACGACATATTTTTTGTTATGATAAGTAGTGTTATTTTTTTTGCAAAATAAGAATTGAATAGTGTGGACGTTACAATCAACTTCTAAAAAGCCAAATAAAATGGATTTCCTTGCAAAAGTATGAATGTGAAAACAAAAACAATTATTTATAGTTATTAAATTATATTATTTCTTATAGGTTCTTATTTAAAAATTCCCGCGGGACCAAGGTCACAGCCGGTGCGCCATTATAATAAGAAAATAAAAAAATTGTGTTCGGTGTTGCCCGGATCGCCCATATCATAAAAGAAATTCCTAATTTGATCTGCTTTTGGGTTTTCGTATTGGGATTTATCAAAATGGTAATTGAAAGGCGAGGAGCAAGAGGGTCTTTGAAAGCCCCACGATTTCAAATCAGTTACTGATAAAGTTATTTTCAGCATAAAAGACGATTTTTCAGTTTTTAACACACAATCGAGTAGAGGATTATAAGCAGCTCTTCAACTGCAGATTGATCGTGCTGATTGTTTGTTTGTTAAAGCTAAGCATGAGTGGCTTTTTTGTTCGGCTTATGGACTGCACTTTTACAGTGGAATGGGTTAATGAATATGCTACAAATGGAAAAAATCTCGATCTACTGCCGCGGCTGAAATGGAATCAAGACATTTGTAATGTTTTCCAGCAGAAATTGGATGAAAATCTAGCTTCTGTAGATATTTCTACAGAATCAACGGAAATAAGTGCAAACAAACTCATTGCTTGCATTAAGAGTTCCACAAACAACACTCTCTCACACAAATCTTCAAAATTCAAACAAAAATGGTTTCACAAAGAGTGTATGCTTGCTCGGAAAAAAACGTTTATTCTGTTAAATGCACTGAGAAACTCTTATAGCCAAACACTTAAAAAGTGGTATTTAGAAGCGAATGCAGCATTCAAGAAGCTTTGTCTCCAAAAGAAATCTACTTTTGAAAATAATCAGGCTCGTACACTGGGCCAAATCAAGAACTCAAAGGAATTCTGGAAGACTGTCAGAGAGATAAATGGTACAAAACATACAATTGGATTAGGAATGTCCGCTGATGAGCTATCTACTCATTTTAAATCCTTTTTATACGGCCAATATGACGTAAGATTCTCGTATGCTGAACCATGGTTCTCCGATGACATTTTGGATTCTGAACTCACTATTGAGGAATTGAAATCTGCAATTTTCAAAGGAAAAAACGGAAAAGCCCTTTGGAGAAGATGGAGTTCCGTACGAATTCTTTAAGAATGCCACCGAAACTTTCCACAGACAACTTCAATCCCTTTTTAATAAAATATTTTCGACAGAAGAAGTGCCATCATCATTCAAAAGGTCAGTAATTTTCCCAATATACAAAAAAGGTGACTTGAACAATGCTGAAAACTACCGTGGCATCTCCTTCATGAATGTTCTTGCAAAATTATTTTGTGGTATTCTTGTAAATAGGTTAGAGACATGGGTAGAGGTTAACAGTGCCCTGTCAGATTTTCAAGCTGGATTTCGGAGAAATTACTCGACAATTGACCACATTTTCACGCTTACCTCAATTGTTAAAGCATTCCAAGCAAGAAATAAAAAAGTGTATGCTTTCTTCGTGGATTTTAAGTCTGCATTTGACCTTATAAATCGAAATGCTCTCTTTTATAAGCTCTCAAGGCTAAGATTATCTACAAAATTCATTAATGTTTTAAAAGCACTATATTCAGAGTCAAAAGCAGCTGTATGGGACGGTTCCACTTACTCAGATTGGTTTGAAACAGATAACGGAGTAAAACAAGGCTGCCTTCTGAGTGCGCTATTGTTTTCGCTTTTTATTAATGATGTGGTTGAATACCTGCCTGGAGGGATTCGAATAGCCGATACAAACATAAATGTTCTAATGTATGCTGATGATCTGGTGTTGCTTTCAGAATCTCCAGAAAACCTTCAACTGAGGATCAATAGACTCGCGGAATACTGTCAGCAGTGGGGTCTTGTAATCAACACAAACAAATCGAAAGTAATGATATTTAGCCGTTCAACGCGAAAACAAACCACATACAATTGGTTCTATAATGGTACTAGTTTGGAGATTGTAAACGAGTATAAGTATTTGGGTGTAAAACTAAACCGAACGTTAGATTTTAACGTGCATCTTGCAGAAAAATCAAATTCATCACTTAGCCTACTCAACATGTCTTGGAGAAGCATATTCCTAAATAATAGAATCAATCTTTCAACGAAGTACAAAATATATGATGCTGTCGTTAAGTCTACTCTTTGTTATGCTGGACAAGTCTGGGGTATTGACGAATACGAGTCCGTCGAAAAGTTTCAAAGAAACTTTTTAAAAAAGCTCTTTAACCTACCACTGAATACGCCAAATTATGCAATTTATGTTGAAACAGGACTTCCTAAACTTTTCACATATACTCTGAAATTGAAGGCCGACTACATAACCAAAGTACTTTCTTATTCAGATACCCGTCTGGCCAAGAAAATGCTGTTATACGAGCTAAGGAACGAGGATTGGTGGTGGTCTAAATGGAAACGTTTAGGAATAGATTGTGAAGAAGTCGTCTCAATGGACTCAAACAATATAAATTTGGTCAAAGACCAACTATATCGAATTATTCAGAATCATGAAAATTCTGTTCATGATGAGTTTGCAGCGAAAGTTCGAAAATCAGAGAGCAGAATTTTATACTCGCAGCTTAATATTAATTTACTTGAGAAGAATTACTTTAATGATGTATATAGTTATAAAGAAATATCTCTAATTTTCAAAGCACGATGCGAACTACTCTATCTAAATGGAAGCCCTTACAACGGAAGTTTTAACCAGTTCTGTTCATTGTGCAACCTTAAAGCAAAAGAAGACTGTTTTCACTTTTTAAGTATTTGTCCAATTTTTTCTCCCCAACGTCTTGTATACTTCGGAAAGAAAACTTTAACTATGCAAGAAACAATTGAAATCTTGAACGAGTTCAACTGGAAAAACCTTTGCAAATTTATATTAGAACTGTGTAGATATAGAATGCTATTGATAAACGAATATGTATAAAAACTATTAAAAAAAAAAAAAAAAAAATATTTATATTAATATGTTTAATGTAATAAACAAAATTTGTTAACCGAGCTGACGGCAATGCCATAGCTTTAAATTCATTTAATTATAATACAAACGAACATAAAATTGAATAAAATGAATTAAACAATTGAAAATTGAATTGACTGCACTTTTTGTGTCAAAAGGTATATTACTGAACTGAGCAACTGTCAGTTCCAAATTCCTACGCATCCTATGATAAAATGATATCAAAGTCGAAACTGAGTTGTAGTTGAACAACGTTGTATTGAAATACAAGCCGGCCGAAGTTCTTTTAATTTGCATCGTAAAATGTTCTGGTAAGTCCGTCATAAAAAATTTGGAAATGAAGCTTTGCTGCTCGAGATCCGATATGTCGATTGTTTTGTCAAAGAAAATAGAAAATATTTTTTTTATACTTAACGCGCGCACAAGGGACTATTTGTTTCCCTTTTAATGTAGAACACACTGCGTGCGCATTAGGAAGATAGGGAGGGGAGATATAGGAAGTGTCGATTAACATTGGTTTTGAATGTTTGCAGATCAAAATGGCAAGGGAAAATCTCGCCAGGTCAACTATTCCAAATTCGTATTGTTCAGCTAAAAAAAGAATACCTATAGAGCTTTTTATATGAAAATATTTTCCTGAATAAAATCTTTGTGAACAAAAGATAAATAATTGTAATGGAAATTGGTTTAGATCACCCTTGATTGTCCATATATATCTTGCATTTATTATTCCAAATATATATGATTCCAGCCTTTGAAAAATGTCTCCACTTATCGGCGCGCCTTTTATAGCATCGACTCTTTTAATGCAACATTTCACTTCTAAGGGTCTCTTAACCAGAAGATTTAGAGGTGTGTTTGTATGCTCGACTGAATACCATCACCTTTAGCAAAGGCAAATAAAGCACAAGACCTTGAGTAATGATTTTAGTACAGAATAATTGTTTGTTAAAGACCATTTAGTTAAGGTAGGCGCAACAACTCAAACAAATTCAAAACCGAGAGGCTTGCCAACGTCTGGGATTAACCGGGCGAGGCCTGACCTCTATACCTCGATATTCTATAGAATTCGTGCTGATTGTAATTTTGGCTTTGCTTATCATTAATAGCCTTCCATAGAGAGTAATTCATACTTTGCTTCTGTGGATTGCTGAAAAAGTAAACACAGGATTCCATGCAAGCTCTGAAAAGTTGTCTTCCTTTATTTGGCATGCATCTTGATAAGGTGTTTTCGGTAATGAAACAAAATCATATATTTTGGGTGTTAGTATTTTATTTTTCTTATTTAAATATAACAATAAATTGATTTATATATTTTTTTGTTCTTTATTTATATTTTCTAAATTCATGTTTACATTATTCTTTTATTTTTTTTATTTAATTTAAATATTATATTTACGGATTAATTTATAATAGCTCGTTTATTTGTCAAAGCCATTGTTCGAAAATGGCTATATCATCTTAACCTTAAAATTAAACATTTTTTTATCGCAAAAAGCAGCCGCGCAGTAACTTTACTTTTTTAATTAATTTCTAATATTCTACAATAAATTTAGTTAAATTAAATTAAAAAAATATGTGCATTTTTATAATAGATATAAATAAAAAATAAAAAAAAAAAAAAAATTAAATTAATTACAATTTGTCTTAATTATTTGATACATTATGTTGTTGTTGTTGTTGCTGTTGTAGCTGATGTTGTTGTTGTTGTTGCTGTTGCTGTTGCAACAACTGTTGGTGGTGTTGTTGTTGCTGCTGTTGAATATCTTTGCTTAATCGGTAAGTGGACATGACATTCGCACAACTCTGGTGAAAATATAAATTTCGTCCGCGGAAAAAGTCCGATGAGAATTCCTTTATACCTGTCTTGAATAAAAAAGGAAATAAACAAAATGTTGTCAGTTTTATTGACAGCAGTCTTTGTTTGTATAGTTGACATGGTGTGTTAGAGAAAAATACAAATTAAAAGATTTTGCCATGCAGTGAGGTGCGAGATTGCAAGCGAAACAAAAATTTAATGCAAATTTACCTTACAAATGAAACATTTGTATTCTTCGTCCGGTTTATCCGAACTTATCCCCACCTTTGAGTCCTGCATTAAACTGCCTCCACTAGTAGCACCACCACCAGCTGTTTGTGATGCTGCTGCTGCAGCTGGTCCACCATTATCCGGATCGGGAATTTTCGAACGTAATTCTTCAAAATTGTATTTGTTGTTGTTATTGTTGTTATTATTATTGTTGTTATTGTTATTATTGGGCATATCAATATTTGGCTCAGTGCTAGTAACTTGGGGTTCCGAACGTGGTCGTTCATCATCTGGCGAGCGGTTTTCATTTCTATCGGGAAATAGAAAATCATGATAAAGATTTTTTAATGGAATGAGGAACTTTATAAAATCCAACCTATTATTCATGGCTTCTTCGAATTTTCGCTTCTTTGCGTTTAACATTTTCATTGAATCATCATCGTCAACGATCACATCCTCATCGCTGTCATTATTGCACGTATTCGTATCGATTTCTTTGCTGTTGCAATTACGTTCCTCGCCGCCGCCACAGGAGTCCGCATTGTAAAAATGATGCGTTGTTGATGAAAGCTCATTTACGTTTTTAACTAAAAAATTAAATTAGAAATATTAACTTTTAATTTTGTTTTAATTTAAATTTAGTTTTTTTAATGAACTTACCACTGATATGTGGACTTGGATTCGATTCCCAATTGTTATTCGAATTCGTCACATCATCCTCTGCACTCTCTTTATTTATCACACATGCAGTCCTGTACAGAACTCCGTCCAGCTTACCAACGCTACTTGAACTGTTCATTTCAGAACCGGAATCTGGTACATCATCGTTACAACTCTCCACATCAACCGTTTCGATTTCTTCCTTCGGTTGTTGCTCCTCCTTGCAACCAAAATTGTAAAAAAAAGTTTGGCATTTCTGATAGCACTTTTCACCTTAACCAAACTCACCTCACTCTTTGTCGTTTCCATTGAATATTTTCGCTTGCAAATCGGGCACGAACTGCAAAACAAATTATCCAAGAAGTACATTTCGTTGCCGTACTTTCGCTTTCGAACTTTTATTCGCAAGCGATTTTGTCGATTATTTCGTATTCTCTGGAAAGTCTACAAAAAAAAGGAAATTTTAATTTAAAAATATTTAGTTAAAAAAGTTGTAAGCTTGTGGTTAATTTCGCATTTTCAACACACTTACCTCCCATCGATTGTGACTAGTCCGGATGGCATTCTCCTGGGCAGGACATGGTGGAGCGAACATGTAATTGGATTGTAAATTCGCTCGCTCCATGCCGGCGCTCAATTTGTAAAGCCTATCTAGTTCGGTTAGGAAGTGGGAGTTCCATTCTTCGGGTGTTAGTTTGATACCACATACCGGACACACATCAGGGACATGACCACGAGAGTTGCCATTTTTTTGCTGCTGGCCACCACTGCTACTGTGAACATCTGAAATTATTGCATAAAAAAACATTTACAAATGTGAGTGAGAGTAATTAAATTTGAATTATTTTTTTGGTTTTCCATCTCAAATGGAAAATGTTTTGAAAATCAAACAAAATCAAAATTATCATCAGAATAAAAAAATAAATAAATTTAACGGTCATTACATCCTGCAGTGAATAATCAACGAACCTTGCAACAGATAATAACCATTTTAGAAAGCCTAATAACGGAAGCGGGTGGAATTGCAATCGAAACCTGCGCCATCTGTTGTCTTAATTACAGATTGCATTTCATATCGGTTGTGATTGCAGTTGAAATTAGTACGAGGGGACAACATAGCAAAAATGGGGATGCGAATTAGGGAAACATACTACCGAGGATGCAGTTTATGGGATGCATATTTGGAAAATTCGCTCGACGAACGTTTTGGATTTAATGGTGACAATTACAGTTTGGAACGAATGTGGCTATCGGTATCTAATAGTCCTTGAAGAGAGTGTTTAAAGGAGTATGAAATGCACTTTGTGAAGTATTAGTATAGAGTTTGAAACAATAAACGGCGATTTACGTTAAGAAAATAGCTCCCTAGGCGTGATATGTCCGTTACATGCGTCTTGAGGGTTTAGAAGACCATATTCTGATAAAGCTAATTGTTTTGCAAGTGTTGGAACTCAATGCCAAAACAAAGAATACTTCTTTAATCGCCATTTATTTGTTTCAAATCAAGAGGACCTCAATTTTTTCCGAATGGGCTGTGTACTCAAGTAAAATTATTATATGTAGCAAACAACATGAGGTTCACGAGGTGATAATGAATCGTCAAAAAATTACCATTTCATGTGGATTTTTGCCCGGCGCTGCGCGGAAGCTTAGGTGGTTCGTACTTTTTCGAAAACGACTGTGAGTCGGTCACTTGCAAAGGCCAGCGCTACACAACGGTGATGAACAACTTCTTATGTCCCACATTGAAACATATGCCACCCAGACGGCAATTTTTTATATGCAGCACTTCAAAGCTAATGTGCATCGGTATCTCCTTTTTCATTCTTCCCTATTTCATATTTCATTTATATTTTATGGACGTAAATCAATTTTTTTTCACGCACGTGGGGCACACTGGTGATGTCCAAATACGCAGCCCTTAAAGATTTGCTTACGAACGTCATGTGAATATTTGGATTGAAAGATCAATAGATTTATTTTTGGATTATTTTTAGGTTTCGCTAGAAAGGTGACTATACTTTTGTTTCCAGCTTCTAGGTACTCTCCGAGACGAACAGTTTTGTGAGAATATGATAATCATAGCCGATGCTCCCACAAGGGGGCCTACCGTAACTTAACCCTCAGCTACTACCGCGTAAGCTCGTCTAATTAGCTGGGATATCTTTTTGACCTGCGGTACCAGATTTTAAGGCCATAGTCGACTTCGCCCGCTCCGAAATAGGCAAACTTGTTGTAGATTGACCTGTATAAAGTCAATGACCCACCACATTTCAAATTTCAATAAAAAATAACATTTCCAGAAGAGAGGTTTTATCATGTCATTCATCTGGGTCCCTTCCTCTATGTAGAAAATGTAGAGATTGTTAGGAGAACAAAATTGGATCCCACTGAATCATCGAAAGGACTCATATTTAGCGGATTAAAAAAAGAAAACTATACTTTCTCAAAACAAGAACATTGAGTTCAAATATATACTCCAATCTTATTCAATTTGAAAAACTTTTTTCTATTCAATTTAGTCTTCCCATTCACATACTTCCAGAATATATAGAAATACCTGGCTAGACTCTCCCTCATGTTCTACAACTAAACCATATTCCTCTCCCCCGCACCGCACTTAAGCACTGAAACCAATAATAATTCATTTCATAATTTCAAAATTAATTTTCCAAATCCAATTTGTTATACATCCACCACCTAATCCATTTTACCTTACCCCCAATCTACCAATCTAACATACACCTACCCCTTTTGCCATGCAAAACAAAACAATTAATAACTATAACATCGCATAATATTCCACTTCAACTCACCCGGCTAATCACTTCAAATCTGTGCAGAGTCATCTTTCACCTAACAATTCTAACCACACATACACACGCACAGCATAAACCCGCACATCCTCCCCTGCATTCAACCATATAACAAACAAGCCCAACAGACTTTTCCAGCAATAACTGCTGTCGGCTTGGAAAATGTTTTCCCTTAAAGCTCATTAAAAGCAAATCATTTAACAAATTGCAAGGCAAAATGCTGTTTTACGTTTTCACTCTTCCAACATACCCTTAACGATCTAAACTAAACTTCAAAACGTCAAAAGGTCAAAGAGTTTTCCAAACGCCATTCCAGTTGAACAACAGAAACGTGGTATGGTGTACGACCATTAATTCGCAAAATTACAACTTGACATACCCAACTACTAGTATATTTCTTTGTGTAGGTTAGGCAGTGTAGTTATTTCATGTGGTACTCCACGAACTCACCCCAAAATGGGGTAAGCAAACAGTTAACAGATGTCATCCCCTGCAGATTCATTTCCACATTGAATTCTATTCATTTGAGAATTTAATTACCTCGCATCCGAGATGGATTTCGATTTCCCTAATTTTCTAAGCTAAAGTGTGTCAAATTAAAATAAATATTTTTGACAGCTCTTGTTCTCATGACAAATTGGGTTACAGGGTGGTGGCAGAGTGGCATCGGTGTCGGTATATGGTGTGGGTCATAGAGACTACAGGTAACTGGTTTTGTCATGGCCACAGTTTAAAAAAAAAATACAAACCTCCATGTCAAATGTCAAAACAATGCCGAAAGGAACCGTAAAAAAAGTGAATTTGCACTGAAAAAAAAATGACAGTTCGTTATTTTGTGTTGTTCGCGTTTTTAAAAATGTCATCAGCATTTTGTTTGCAGGCTGTGGTGAACAGGAAAACATTGCCTGATATGTTCTCTTCTGATTTAGTAGTAAAAATTGGAAAAAATATTTAACGAATTCACGCGCTTGAATAGACGTCAAAAAGTTTTCATTTTTTTGCAACCACATTAACCAGACTACCCTACCGACAGGAAATATTTTGCATACGCAATAACGCTGAACACATCCGCTATTCTCTACGCCAAAAAATCAACCAACCAACCGACACGATGGAATCATTCATCCATCTAATTTTCGGGAAGTTCTCATTTCATCTCTTTTTTCCTGGTTAACGTTATTGTTTTGATATTATCTTTGGTTATCGTTTTGTTATATCGTTTTAATAAAAATTCCACAATTTCATTGTGTTGGCCACATTATTTATTCTTGCAATTGCAATAAAAATCCCTATTAGTCACATGAAAGTATGGATAAGCATATGAGGCTCATATTTCTCTACGCGGTGTATGGTAGGTATGGTGTTTTATAGAGAGGGGGTTGTACAAAAGGATACCACAGGACACCGGGCAACACAGCAACATCAACCCTAGTTTAACAGTAGGAAAACTCATAACTCATTTCCCTTTTATGGATTTTTTTCTTCTTTTATTGTTTGTTTGTTGATTTTTTTTTGTGTTAACACGTGTATTAATGGTATATCCTTGTTGAAATTGAAAAGGACTCTGAATGATTATGATGATGGAATGGTTGAATGTTGAATAAAGGATGGAATATTTGTAGCTTTTTTTGTTTGAACAAGGTGACAGGTCAAGGAGAAAATTTGATCTGTCATCGAGAATGTTTCCGTAACCAAAAAGTTATGTCTGATTAAACAATACATTAAAAACACAAATAAAATTGAATATTTCAGGGCAACATGCGGAACATGCGTACACAAATATAGATTTATTTTAAGTTTTTTTTTATTGTTAATAAAAGACATGTCTTACTTTTACATTTGTATCTTAATAAATTAAAATTGAATTGAAAAAAAAACATCAGCAATCTGCCAGTGAAAGTCCCGTCAAAATCGGTGCAGCCGTTACCGAGATTACCCGGTCTATGGCGTGGCGATATGGTGTAGAGTAGTTTAGACTGTGACTGCATCGAAGAGGTTAGTTGGTGTGAGAGGCGAACGTCACGAACAAAGTATGTATTAAGATTTGTAGTAGATTGTGTGTGGGAACTACGTGAACGTTCAAATGTAAACAGGTTCCAATAGGTTAAAGAAAACAATATTTTTTTTTTGTTTCGTGGGCTTTTGAAACATGATCTATTGAGTTAGTTCGATCTCTTAATTCTCCGCCCCTAGACGTTGGCACCCTTGTGCGCCGCACGCCTTGCACGCCCGCTTACGGCGGCCCTGTTTACAGCTACCACTTCTAGGCTAATGAAAATCATGGTGGAGATTTCATTGGATTTTGCTAAAGAGCTTTCACCATGTGTGCTGTTTTAAAGCTTTAAAGACTAATGGTCTATATTGTGTACTACGGAAACACTGTAATATTTATGTTCGACCTATACCATTGCATTAATATATTACCTTCCTAAACCTTAACAGGCCGACTCCACACGATATAATTTCTCTCAGGATCTTCAGCATGAGATGAAATATCCAATGGAGTCGCGTTGTTTCGGAGTCTGTTGGGATGTTAGACATCTCTCTCCGCGGTTCTATCTTGACATCGATGTCTTGATAACAATTTGACGTTTATGTTTTTTTTCTTTTTTTTGGGGTTCATCTCATTATTTTTTGTCTCTCATGCGGGTAGTTCCTCTTTTTGTGCGCTTTAAAAAATTAGTTTGCCATGAAAAAACCTGAATACCGTATTTTTATTAGTTTATGTGTATTAACAAGAGTAAATGAGACAACATCTACATTTTTTTAATGGAATAAATGTTTTAAAATCATAAAATTAACAAATATAAGAAGAAGAATTTCTATCTATTGACTTTTGTCAGAGATACAAACACATTAGCCTCTCTTGCTTTAATGAAATATCAAGACATGAACTGCCCAGCGAAGAAAATAGAAAATGGTCTGATATTAATGTCAGAGATCTGGTTAGAAATACAGATATCATGTGGAGTCGGCCTGTAATGTAGTATAGAGAAAAGAGATTTCTTTTTTTCAGAGCTGGCATATACAATCCGATGTTAATGTTGATTCTTTCTAGACCGGAAAACCTATATACCGACTTCGGCAAAATGCCAGATTTTGCAGTCTTTTTCATCACAAATGGAATATATAAAAACTATAAAAAGATCGAGAAAAGATCTTTCTACTGCTTACTCACCAGTTAACAAGCAAAAACTAACAGGCAACGCTTTCGTGAAGATTGTGGAGAAAGTAGGTATAATTCTTGAAGTTACTTTATAAAATCTGCTTGAATTGGAAGACAAAATTGATACAATTTTACAAGTATTTCAAAACGCTGTCTCCTACCTGGAAAAGACTATTGGACATTTCCTTACGCGAAAAATGTCTCAATAGAAATTGAACTTCTACTCGAGAGAAAACATTTAAACCCGCCTATGGTAAACTCAAATATACAATCCGAGATTAAAAAAATCGCGAGGCTTTTTTCGTCTTTTCTATCCGCAAAACAAAGATCTCAGAACCATCGTTAATGCTCTGCGGAACATACGAAACAGTGGTTAACTCTATACACAGACACTTGTGTATGGAAACTATAGAAGAAGAAATTAGAAATTTGCTATCAAATTCAAAACACTGCAATAAAAGTATTTAAAAAAAAAGCTTGTCGAGACAAGCCTCGTTTGCCGACTCCGGAGAACGAAACCATTGGATTTATCGAAATAAGGCGTTCGTATATCCGCTTTATAACTCGGTTTCCACAGGTCCCTTGGTAGAAAGCTCCATTCCACACTTGATTAATGTATGCAGGATAAACTACTTCATAAGGCAACTCAGATGCACCCATAAGATTTATTTTTTTTGATGAGTAAGAATCTCACACTTTACTTACTCCACTTATACAGTAAAAATTAAAATGTTTGTAACCCCACCCCAGTCTAAAAATAACGGTACCGTACAGGAAAAGCTTATTTTCTCGAAAACGGTTCCAACGATTTAAAAGATTTAAAAATGTTTGAGAATGTTTTGTTGGTATTGGCTATTATTTGCTCAGAACCAAATTTATGGAAAAAGTCTATTAACGGTTACTTTCATATAACGGTTTTTTTATTTTTGGATTTCTCGTTAACGGTTCTTTGGATTTCTGTCAAATTTTATATTTGAGAAGAAATATGTAGCCAAATTAATTCTGCATATTAAAATTTTGAAAAAAATTTTAATAAATAAATTTTATAATCACATGTATAATTAAAAAATTCTAAAAAACTGCATACCAAAATTTCAAAAAAAAAATTTCTTCAAAAAAACTAAAAACAAAAAACAGTATTTTATCAAAACCGGTCCTACAATTTTCGAAATATATTTTTATTAATTCCTTGTTATTTAAGACGTGTGATGGCGTACTGCATTTTTACTAAAAAACCGCAAATGTTAGTTGTTTCTGTCAAAGATCTTGCTTTCCAATGTAATTGGCACATAAGAGCAAGTACGTACGGCCCAGACTTGCCCATTTTATTTATTATAATATGGGTGTGAATTTGAGCCAAGAACTTTAAGAAAGCAACGCAAAAAATGATCCGGTGTACCACAATATCATATGAACTGTGTGAATGTAAGGTTGTTATGTTGAGTGGTTTAGTTCTTATGGTCAGATATACATATGTACATACATAGGCACCAGCGTTTTTGTTATTCAACCTATCCCAGTTTCGCGCGGGAAGGACTAGTTATATATTATCTAAATGATTTCTGATGCATGTTGATCCGATTGCTACTAAACTTCACGGGTTCACTTCCTTGGTTAATATGGATGCATTGAATTTTTTCTACGAACATAGTCCGGCGTTTTGAAATCCGTATATTTCACAAATGAAATAAAAATCACTTTTTTCGGCGAACCTCAAGGTAGGTAGTCATTTTGGACCGCTTTTGTTTTTTTCCAATACATCATTTTCCTTCTTAATTGTGTTTGGTATCCTGATTCTTGACTATAGTAAAGATTATTTTATCGTGTTATAGGTTTTACTATGATCCCATTCTTAAATTCTTCTGCTTAAACGAGATTCCAAAATATAAGTAGTATGTACATTTAGTAGGAAAAGTTACAGAACTAACTTGGCAGTCTTTTAGATGTATTTTAATATCTTTGAAATCATTCATTAAACATTCCAATTTAGAAGCACACATAACTCTAAATCATTATCAAAAGCCTTATATCAATTAATTACTTTTCAATGGGATGTATTTTACATAAAAAAAAACCAGCAGCTCACCATAAATAGCTAAATTCTCACACCGCACCTAAACGACGCCACTGCCGAAACCAATCTTTGATGAAATTTATAGCATTCAATTTAAAATTATATCGTTATTTTATGGGCCATGTCATGCCCTATCCCTATCCCCTAAAACCATCCTGGTTGTCTATTTGTTTAATATTCAACCTCGATGCGCGACCCCTGATCTTTGAGAATTTTTATTGATATTTGAGAGGAAAAAAAATCCCCCGCATGTTAACACTTTTAACCTCTCCACCTCCTCCTCACATTTCCGTAAACATTTCAAGAATCTATTCGAAGAAAGAAAGAATACTCCGCCAAGTGCCACTTTACTTAATCGATTGATGATGATACTCGACGAAGACGAAGCACGAAGCTAATCATAGATACGATGCGTCGTCGTATGCATCCACCCGTTCTAATATGTCTTAAGTCTTAACCCAGCGAGTAATCAAAACAAAGTGAATACTCAAATCGGGAAACAATACTTCACCCACACGCTATGTACATGAAGATTCGATTATAATAGCTCGCGCTACCGGAATTCTCAATCCTCAAAGATGGAGCGCCAGAATCTATCCGCCACCGCGCGAGGCTTGCACCCATATGGTGTTTATGACTCTTTTGAACGCTCGATGCTAATCGCCAAACAAATAAACAATCATTACTCGAAAAATCGACATCTTTCTTGGTGAGAGGAGGATGATGTGCTATTGTTCCAACTTCGACACCCTTTTCATATCCGCTATCCACGTCACAAGGATGAAGATACTCGTACTTTGTAAATACATATAAATTGCCCGTGTTAATCCTTTGCTCGCGGGGGCGGAGAGAAGACGAGTGTGAGATACTTTTTGTTCATTCTTCAGTTTCAATAAAAGATACTTTGAATCCGGCATCAGCTCAGCAGTCAGTTCAGCATCAGCGCATTCCCTAAATGACACGAGGCGGCAAAATGGCTCCATAACTGCGCGCGAGGGGCTACCGTTTACACAAGGAATCTCTTAATTACGATCATTATTTCTAATCGTTTTGCGGAGTCTGTGAGGGATGCAAGCATATTGTTCCAAGGGATTGGTGAGTTTTGTTTAACCCCTTCTCTTGATGCCAAATGTTTTTATGGAGAACTCTTCTCTGTTCTGACAAGTGTTGCAATACTCTGAGTATTATTGTGTGTTTGTAGGTATTTTTGGAATTCTGACAGCTTGGCAAGGGCGGCCGATTGAGTTTTTGTGGGAAATGTAAACTTTGTCACTTCCGTTGCGAATTAATTTGTGCGAAGGTGGGGTTGGTTTTTCTGTGTTTAAGGATGAAATTCGTCAGTCTGTGAGTTGTAATTGTAAATTGGTGACTGTGTGAAAGGGTTAGAACAGCAATAAAGTTGTCGTTTTGAACTTGTTTATGGTGGATATTATTTTTTTTATTAGAAATACTGATTAAATGTTTACCAAAAAGTTAAACGCGTTTTATGATGACTTGTTAAAAGAAAATTGATTATATCAATAATTTTAGCCAAGATAATGTAATATGTAATAAAAGCAACAGAAGAAATTATTATCTAGATAGAATCAAAGATGACATCTAACTTCATTTTGGCTGACCTGGTTGGAGTAACATTTTTTGGGCTATTATAAAATATTTAGAGCTCAGTGCTATCAAATAAATGAAAAATTGGAAGTTGATGTCGGTAGGCTGAAATCACACTGAAATTGCTTTTTTTCGTAAGAGTCTACAAATATAAATCCTTTGCCAACTCCATGAGGTAATGAGAACCAAAAGAAAAATTGCCAAAATGCTATCAAATTATCGGCTCTAAAGCGCTAAAAAGCCGAAGACTATAAGTACCATGAAAAGGAAATATTGAAGTAGCAACGCATCTAAGCTGAGATTTTGAATATAAAAAAAACATTTCTACAAACCATTTAACCTCCAAGAAGAAGAAGAAAAGAAATGATTTGGCAAGGGCAAAGGCTTCTAAGATATCCTGGGCAGAACAGAAACTAGAAACATATCGGTTGAAAAAAAAGATACTAATCTATCAACTTACTTAGGTACCTTACCACACTTTTAGTCGCCAGTGGATATCCCTGTGGCCCAACGATTCTCGTATTACCCAGAAGCCCTGAGGTAAAGGGGTTCTAAGCAGGAAAATTAATTTCCAATTTTTGGAAATTAATTTTCAACTTCTTATTACAATTTGCTGAATTTTATCTACCTCATGATGCAAGAGAATTCTGATACCCTTAACGTTTTGTTCTGTTTTGTAGACGAAGAAATCGTTGGCACTTGGAAATGCATGAGGTGAGCTCCCTATGATGTCGCTCCCTGTCGCAGACCACTATTTATATATTTTTTTGGTAGTAGTCAAATTGCCACTCTTGAAAACAAAGTTTTTAACAATAAATATACATAAACCATATACATAGTTCCATCTAGTTAGCTTCATATAAAGATCTTAATATAATACAGTATGTCGAAAGCCCTTCCCAAATCAACCGCAGGCAAGGCCACCTTGCATTGATTTTTATTTACTACTAGCTGTTACCCGCGACTGAAATTTATCAAAAGCACCACCTACGAGTAAATCAAATGTGAAAGTCCCGTTAAAATCGGTACAGCCGTTCCCGAGATTACCCGGAACAAACAGACAGAAAGACAGACAGACAGACAGACAAAAATAAATTGAACGACTGGATCGCACGTACTTGCTCATATGTGCGTTCACATTGTAGAATAAAATTAAAAAAACTAAAGTGAACATTAAAGCATATATTTGATTTTTGTGACTTTTGATTGTTCGAATAACGTACGTTAAAATGTATTGGGTGAAATAATTCAAACGCCATTTTATTTCTTTAGGAAATGTAAAAAATGTGAGATTTTTTTTCAAAATTGTAGGAGCGGTTTTTAAATAAAACGGTTTTTTTTAACAACTTTTTTTAAAAAATTAAAAAAAAATTAAAAATAACGTTCATTTAAAAACAAAATTTAAAAAAAAATTCACTTACCCGTTTTCAAAATATTGATTTTTCAAAAAAAATTTTTTTTAATTATTAAAAATACAAAAAAAAAGTTTTTGAAAAAAAATTAATGCAAAATTACTTAGGCTACCTACATCTTCTTAAATATCAATTTTGATTGTAATCGGATCACCAGTTTTCGAGAAAGTCGAAAAAAAACTGGTCCTATGGGAGGTACCGTTTTTAGCCCACCATATTACATTTTTTTTTCACTTAAATATAATGCATACCTACAGTAGTACACTGATTTTTTTTTATAAAAATTCTTGGAGCCGTGTTCGAGAAAAATAAGCTTTTACATAACGGTTATATGACAGGTACCGTTAATTTTTGAGCTAAAAAAAATTGAAAAAACTCCTCTGTAGAATGTCAAAATAACCTTAGGTTCAAAATTTGAAGACGATTGGCCCAACCGTTTAGGCTGCAGCCCAATATACATCCGTACAGACAGACAGACAGACAGACGGACAGAATTTTGCCAGTAACTCAAATATGTTTCTCTATCATCGTAATGTCATGTTTGATTGTTATCTCAAAATTTTTAATCTGCACGAATGCATAACTTGTATTATAGTACCTATAATTGCAAGTAAAAATTTGTTTGTGTTTTTGCTATAATTACTGTATATCCTTTCGTATACATCTAGTAAAAAGCTGTTATTTTGATTTTAAAAATAGACACTTAATTTTTATTTATGTGTATAGATAAGAAACAAATTAAGACTCAGCTCTATTGAGAATGTTTTAGAATAGTGATACTTGCTGATATTCGGAAGAAGACTTATCGACCAGAGGCTCGTCGAATTGCAATTAGAATTATCCTTCCCACGTACAACTCCTCTGGTGCATATACATAATATGTATGAGATGTTGTCGTACAATATTGGGTATACTATGGATTCCTGCTGACTTCTTTTTCCTTTTCCAAAAGATATTTTCGTTTCCTGTCTTGTTCATAAGCTTGGGAAGTGGGAAATCGTTTTGATTATTTTTTCTAAATATTTCTTTATCCCGTACATTAGAATTATCGGCTCGAATTCTGTTATCCAATATGAGTTAATAATGTGAAATTTATAGTTTTGTTTTATGAACTAATATTCCTAATTGATGACTTCAGCTGACAAGAGCTTAAATCTTGTTAGAAGTAGAAGTAGTTGTAGTAGAATGTGATTTTATTTCATAAAAAAAACTAGCAGTTACGCGGCCGGCGCTTTTCTTCTGCTCTGTTTGTGGATTTTTTAGGAAAGCTTATAACTCTTTAAGTGAAAAGATACATGCTTGTGGCAAATTTCGTGGTGACCGACATAATTATTTTGTAGCGCCACCTAAAGGGCATAATTCAAACCATGCAAGAACTTTCATTATGGCATTAGATAGATTCATTTCCTTCCTTTCTTATATTTATACATTATTTTGTAATTTTATATAGCTCTTTCATCCAGTACTTCCTTCTGGTCCATATGGTCTGTCTGTAGTTCAGTCGCAATAGTTCTCATCTGGTTTGAAAATTATGAAAAATTATTTTTGTCGGTCGCTGAAATAATTGTTTAGTCCAAGATCGTATCTCAGAATCTTGTACAAGTTTCGGGTATCACTCCGTTGAGCCGACTCACTAAACTTAGCACATAAAGATTCTTCTATTTTCCCCAAAAATGATGGAAAATGTCGTTCTAGGTTTCCGTACTTCTTTCTACCAACTGGAAGTTGTGCTGAATTCCAAGTCGTGTCCATTCTTCGAAGAACTGCGATTATCGTCTTAATAGATTTCTTATTAAAACTTTTCTCACGTAAAGAGATGCATCTTTAGTGTAAAGATGTAGAGTGGAGGCACCCCACCTCGGTCTCTAAATGCAGCATATACGTATGCAGGGGTATTTTCTGGTGGCCAAACAATTGTTTGTTGGCCAGGATCTAACTCCAGTTGCAGTTAATAGCCTTTTTTGCTTTTATAAGCTTTTCCTGATCAAGTATAACAAAGTCTATCCCCGATCAAATCAAATATTCACTACACGGCAGATCTTAAAAAATAATCGGAACTTAAAATCGTTGCCCAGCATCTTTTTATCGGTTTCAATGTCTCTTGAATATAGAATCCTTAGATGCGAGTCTACAGCGACTAGCTCTTTCAAGCCACTCTCGAGAGACATTTCGTAAGTGAATCAAGAGTTGCTCGCAAGTTAAAAGGTCATAGATGTTGTCTTACTCTCGGAGATCAACTCGAACAATTCAAACAATGTTCGTATTCCGGGAGTAGATTATCGGGAGCATTAACTCTAAAATGTCACCCTTAAATGAAAAGCTATACTATAGATAGCTATAGGTAGTTAGGAACTTTGTTTATTTTAAGACACCTCTATAACCTCATAGTAATGAGATGATACGAAGACTTACTTTTGGCAATGGCTGCTTCTTCAGTCTAAGAAAGTAATCAACTACGGCGGCGTGGAAAATATTTAATTAATTTCTGAAGGAAAGCCTAGGATATGAAGGATGACCTAGTATCAAAGGCGCAACAAATACAGAAGGCTTCAACCAATTTCGCCTTCGAATATAGAGAGAGGTAGCTAAGAAACGAACTGGCTAGAAAAGCCTGCTTTTTTAGGTTAATTCGACCATGGACCTGGCACTATGGTTGAATAGTTTAAGTTATTAAGTCCTTACTTTTAATGAATATTTTTTATATAATAATGTTTGTATTCTTGACGTTTCTGCTATCTTCACTAGTTCATTTTAATCAATTTTTTTTTATGACTGTAGACCGAATCATTCGGTATAGGAAAAACATAAATTCCATGAAAAAAAAAATTATTTTTCAAAACTGAAAATTATTGAAAAAAGAACTATCATTTTCCATGCAGCAGCTGTTAAATTGATGAAACACTTCATCAAGTGTGGTGAAAAAACACGACGAATCGTTCTGATAGTAATTAGTTTCGGTAGCACTACTAAGTATCCTTATACCAGCTTAACAGATGGAACATAACCAAGTGTGAAGCGTGCTTAAGTTGCTTGTGCAAACAAACACTTTAAAGGGGCGGCTTTTGTTACTCACGGTTTGATATACTTAGTAAACAGGAAGTCAAATTGAAAAAAAAAATAAAAAAAATGTTTTTTTTAAATAAATGGGGTTTCGAAACACTTTTAAGTACCACCATTACCAACCAATCAATATCTCAAAACCATCGAATACTACTGAATCAATATAGATCAATGTGACATTTGATTTAATGAGCACATTATTATGATAACAGCTAAGGATAACGACCATCCACCTTGGAAGTATAGAGTAAAAACGTAATTTTTCTAACGAGCTTCTGTAATTTTCTTCCTTCGGATTCCGGATTTATTTACTCGAAAAGATCAAAGCAGTCAAAAAAACCACTTAAACAAAATTCTGACACCATTCTGGCACTTCTCAGATACACCAAAAGAAAAAACCAACGTTTATTACTTTTTTTCCCTCAAATTACTCACTCCTGGCGTGGCTGCCAATTAAAATCACTTTGGTCAATCTCATTTGAAATTTACTTTTTCTTCCCCCGCATAGAACACCTTTCTACTCCGCTATGCATTTTTTTCGCTCCTCTAATTTAATAAAGAAAGAAAGGAATTCTCTCATTAAGTGATTTCCTTTCAACATCCTTTTTTTTTTATTTGTTAATCTATACACAAGACTACTTGATAAAATGCAAATACTCCTTCGTTTTGGGATTTTTCTCTTTAAATTAAACATCAGCAAGGAAAAACAGGACACCACACCAGGAGTCGACTATCAGAGAAAAAGAAGAAAAAAAATCAATTTGCATTTTTCTTTAATTTCTTTAAATCAAGAAAAAAAAGCCAAGTTTAGAAAAAAAAAACACAAAAAAATATACAAAAGTATCTGAGTATCTTTTTGAAGAGGGTGCGGCGTTGTTTATCTGTGAACAGGCAAAGCCAATAAAAACCATTCAGGCGTAAGAGTGCACAACTTTTCCATATTATCATCCTTTTACTCTGTTGATTTACATACACTAGACACTATACACACAACCCATTTCCCGACCCCCCAATCTGGACTTTTCTTTCTCACAAAATCAATTGCAATTTTTTTTTTGAAAATGTATCTGTAAAGAAAAAAGTGTATTTCACAACTTACGTCTCAAATCCCTTGGATCAGAATTATTACTTCGTGGACTTTCACCCTTTTCACCGTCATAATCGTTTGATCCCTCTAAGGATTCATGTGATGTACATGTCGGGCTGGCTGAATCCGTTCGGAACGATTCGCTGCTACTGTTGAATAGATTCTGCAAAAAAAATGATGTTGATATGTGATAAATCCCGTTACCATAATTGGATTTTTTTTGTAGGACGAATAACACTCACCTGATCCAAGGATATGCCAATATATTTGGGAGGTGAGAATGCTGAAGGCAGTTGAAAATTCGTTAAGACAGGCTTCGAGAGTCCCCGATCGCTGGCAAAGTAACTGGCTGGTCCACCGTTTGCCAACATTCCGTGGTTAAGTGATTGCAGGAGATGCGGGTGAAAACTGTGCAGGAGGTGGGTACCATAGCTGCCCACTAAGGACATGTTGTGAAGGTCCTTGGCGTCAGGAAGCTGAATAGTGTGGGAAATAAAAGGATGACATTAGCCTCAGAATTTAGGTGGAAAGGTTTAGGTAGAATTCTTAAGATAATTTTGTGTGTAGGCACAAGGACAATAGAAAGGAAGTGTTAAGTGTAGTGTCCTTTTTAATGGGCAAATAGTTTGTGGAAGCTTAACTAACCCCAAGAATGTGGTGAAAAGGGTACCTATTCAATAAGCCATTGATGAAGGAGTTATTTGTCTAGTTTTGAAGAATTCTTGGAAGGGAGGAAGATGTCCAGGGTTAGCGATTTAATCATCTATTATAAGGGTATTTAAATATGATTTACGAATATTTATAGGTGTCATTTTTCGTAGTAGAAAATAGCACCAATTATGATAAATTTTAGAGAAATTTAAAATAAACGTTAGGTTACTTGTTATGTTTGGTTCAAATTGTTTTAATATGTCTAATAGTTAGCTGTAATCTAGACAATGAACAATATTTCTTTCCTTCTTTCACTTTTTTCAAGTGTGCATGCAAATCTCGGGCTTTACAGGACTGGAATCATAAACTCTAATTTCATTATCAAGCTCAATTTACTTCAATTCAAAAATCGCAGAAGTACAAACGGAGAAGTAATTTTTAAAAGAAATGAATTTAAATGATTTGCCTTGACGAAGAATTTTGTTTAACTTTCTTCTTGGCGATTCTCACATAGTTGAACGACCAAAATTAAAAGTAGTATAACATTACCAATAAAGCGTTGTTTTCTAAAAAAAATTAAATATTAGGGAACTTAGTTCTTGTTGATTTTACATCAAAAAGGTAGAAATGGGTTGGAAAACAATAAACGGCCAAAAAAAGATATTTAGAGAAAACAAGCTACTGGAAAAATGGGTCAGGGAAAAACATTGCCCACCCGAGCGAAAAGTGAAAATTTACAGCAGAAGCTACCATCAGCTGCAATTACTTTCTAAAGGAACATAACCAGTGCCGGCGGGACTTTTATTTTTATTTGGATAGTTCTAGATAGTTAGGACAAGGTAAATTGAGCACGATAACAATAATTTGTATGCCGCAAAATATTAGCGGAATCTTGTATAAGCACTTGATATAAGTATTTTGTATTGCAGGAGGGTTATCTTTCTCGCAGCAGATGCAAATTTCTAAAAAAAATTACATATATTGGAAAAAACTTAAATAACAATGGCAACACTAGTAGAAAAATAACTTATTTCTGTAAGATCCAAAAATTCGTACGTCAAATGAATTCGAGTTGGCATATCGATCGATCAGTTGGGTAAGGTGATCTAACCGAGCAAAAATCTCGACATAACCTTCGGGCGTTGTTTGACCAAAATAGCGGCGCCAGCTGGAATTGTGTGAACTGTTAAAATGCGTCATATAAAGGAATAGCAACAAAATATAAATTACTTAATCAGTATTTCAATGATTTAACGGAAGATGATGTTAAGTTTCATTAAACTAGAAACCTTAACCAAGATTTCTTGGCAATCCTTTTATAATAATACATTTTTGACTTCTTTCCAATTCATGTGTTCTTTAAAAAGATTTTTTTTCCGGCAGGATAAATTGATAAAATGTTGGCCTTCCATATTTGATGAGCTTAGTGGGTATGTCATCGGCTTCCAATGTATATCTCCTTAATGCTTGGCGACTGCAGTTTATTTTCTTCCATTAGTAAAGAACATTTCCCAGAATTCCTTCAAGGCAAAACAATCTGCTTTCGTAACACCATACCAACAAAATAGTGATCCGATACTATGTTGCCACGTCAATAGTCATCAGACTCGAATAGAGGCGAATATCTATCAACACGCCCGCCGCGTACGAATTGTTTGCCAGTGACTTCATCAGGTGATACTATTGACATTTAATCAAATACAAAAGCCAGATGTTTCTATATGTGTTCCATAGTTTTTACGTAATTGAAATTTTTACGTAATTGAAACAAACGAAAACAATTGTCTTATGATATTTTTATTTCTAGTTTTATTTTTGATAACTTATGGGATTAATATGAGCATTTTCAGGCATTGCATATAATCTTTACCGAAAAGCATATTTTTTTAAAACAGCTTCAACGAATTGGATAAAATATAAATTTAAATTTTTTTCATTAAAAACTATTTTAGCAAAACATCCCTTAATGGTAGGGTAGGTTACCTTTCATAAAACTTCGAATTTCTCATTGTATTTCTATAAAATGTTTTTTTTTTGAAAAGTTCTAGGTTCTCAAGAAAAATTCAAAATAATTCATTAAAAACTTTTTTGTTTTAATTTCAATGTTTTTTAACTAAATCGCAAATTTATTATTTAAAATTTAATCAAAAATTATAAGACTGCAAAAATATATGTTTTTTTTCTTTAACTCGTATTTTTAAACTTTTTCCCGAAATTTTGATTGATTTTTATATATATATATATCTTTAAATATGTAATTTGCCGAAAAAAGTGAATTATGCACTTAAATTTTAAAAACAACTTTTATGAGCCAATGTTTACACACATTAACCTTTACTTTCGAATTTACACCATAAAATCCATTTAAAATATTCAGCCATTCAAATCCGTTTTGTTAATACTCAATCACCTGCGATAACATCACACCAACAAAACAAATCCAAAAAAAAAGATACAAACTTTAAAAAGCTAACACATCACTTGTTCCCCTTTTTTCTGAAAAATAAGAGATAGTACATACACCCGCCGCCGCCTCTAAACTCAAATTACTTTAAACTCTGTAAATCTGCATCTCTTACTTAACACATCACCGCCGTAGCCTAGCAATGTGTGATATCTTTTTCCTCTTATCTCAAACGCATGCCATTAATATCCGCACACATACGGTTTTGGAATGTATCCTTGCAAAAGCCGAAACCGACTCGACGAAAAAAAGAAACACCAACACCAAGCGTATTTTTCAAAATGCTCTCAACCGTGTTTTCGACAATAAAGATACAGCCATACAGACAGCCAGTCGAATAATGCCAGCCACACATGCATTTCGGGGTGGCAGAATGTCCTTGACCAGCTTCCTTGCTCCTTTCTTTTTCCGCTAAATATCTTCACACTAAATCTTCTTTTCCGACTACAAAACAGTCAACACGCTCTTCTGCAACAAAAGAAATACCAACAGCCATTTAGCATTTTAAAACCATCAACATCCTCATTGTTGATTTGGGAAAAAAGGATACAAGACACACAGGAAAAAAAGAAACAATTCCAGAGGGTTCACCGGATCACAATCTCGCTCTGAAAATTGTAAAAAAAAGTAGAAACTTAAAAAAAAACTGCAAACAGTGAAATATACATTTTTTGGTCCCAATTTTAGACACATCCAACAAGCCCACTCCATCCACCTTCTTCAATGCGGCGATTATCCTTCTGGGCCATTTCATTTTGTTTCTTTCCTTTGCAATAGTGTAACGTGCCCATTATCACCCCTAAACGTGACACAAACACATAAAATAAATTCCTAAAAATGATATGTCTATCAGGTTTGAATTGGGGAGGGGGTATTTGGCAGCTCCCACACCCGGTATGGATTACTCTGGAGTGAACCCGATTATACTTTACAAAAGAAGTACGTTTTTGATCCTTTTTGAACAAAATAAAAAAAAACGAAGAAGGAAAACAAAACTATTATCTCTTGATCCTTGTGTTTACTTATTTGTAACAAATTACATGGATATTTGCACATTTGTATGCAAATGTACGGCAGTGTTTGTTTGAGTTTCTGGAACAGCATCCGTGTGTCTTGAATCGATTGGTAAATTTAATCGTTGATATGAGGGAAACTGCCTCCCCATATGAGGAGGAAGTAAAAAAAATTGTGTACGCGACCCACAAAAAATAACAAAAATTAAAGGATAATCGGTGAGATGACACTTCTGTCATATAAATTTTACAAAAAAGGGGATTTAAAAGTAATTTTCATTGGAATACTCCGTATATCGAAAAAAAACGTCAAATGAGTGTCAATTTGTAGTCAGATTGAGGTTGCGAACGTGTCCTGGAGTTGGAGAATTAAAAGGCAGATGAGTGCGGATGTAGTTGGATAGCTGAGCAAGGTTCTTGATATATAATAAATCAAGCTCGTTCGGCATTGTGCACTGGCGATGTTGTGATAATTCAGATGATTTTCTTTCATTAACATAGTATACGAGTATACTATTAAAGTGTCACATTAATGAGCCTTACTTAAGATTTATATCAATGGCTTGTTTTTTACTTATTTAAAAGAGTATAATTATTAAAAGATTTTTTTAGCAATGCAGTCAATTTGGCAGTCTGTGTAGGCGATTGATTCTCTGGATAAAAATATGCAGAGCATGATTGATAACTCTAAACAAATTATTGTGCAAATTCTGATAGACAAAATTCAGGAGGTAGATACATTCCCATTAGATGGAGGGAAGTCAATCTCATAGCCATCCCAAAAGCTGGCAAGTCCATTCACACTGAACCAAAGGATTTCAGACCAGTTAGCCTATCTTCCTCTTTTTTTAGATAGAATAATTGAAACCGATGTTCTCTTAAATTCAAGTGACAATGCTTTCTCGCAGGCCGAACAAGACATTTTTTCTAATTTGTCAACTATAAGAAGAAGTCTATGGATATCCTTCCGCTCTTTCCCTTAACAGTGAAACCACAAGTGATACTCAACAAATATCAGATTCGTTTGCTCATTTTTTAAGCAATCCCTTACCGCTGACTCTTTTCGATCAGACGAAGCTTATTTTAAATACTTACCGAATTTTCAATCGGCGCTTTTTTTCCTTCTTACAATGGATAGGAATCTTGTTGGAAATAAGTTGCGTCAATTTTGTTCAATTCATCAATTCGATCAATTCTCTTCCAATGTACACAAACGCTCTCCATCCCCCATTTCTCAAATCTTTAATTATTCTTTATCTCAAGGCAAATTTGCAGAAGTATGGAAACTTCATTTGTTACACCGACTCACAAAAAAGGCACTAAGAATTATAATCCCACCCCCACGTTAAGAATTATAGTCCCATTGCCAAACTTTCCTTCACAACCAAAATATGTAGATCCAGATGCCTTCGAAAAAGTTTCACAAAGGGTTCTGCTCTTCAAACTTAAGGCATTTGGCTTTGAACCGATCTCCTTGAAATGGCTATCTTCTTATTTAATAAATCAATCCTAAAATGTGGGTTTCAGGAATGAAAGACCTCTTCTCTTTATACTTACCATTAATGACATTGAATTTGTTATAAAGTATTCAACCATCTCATTGTATTTTTTTTTTTTTTTTTTTATAATTAACGCGCGCACAAGGGATTATGTGTTTCCCTTTTAATGTAGAACACACTGCGCGGGCATTACGAAGATAGGGAGGGGAGAGATAGGAGGTGCCGATTAACATTGGTTTTGAATGTTTGCAGATCAAAATGGCAAGGGAAAATCCCGCCGGGTAAACTATTCCAGATTCGTGTCGTTCGGCTAAAAAAAGAATCCCTATATTTCACGGTACGTCCGAAATTAGGCTCAAGGGTGAACTGATGAGCATTCCTTGCGAGACGAGTATTACGGGAGAAACTTTTAAGGGGAGGAATGCAACTGGCTACTTCGAGTGAACATTTTTTGTAAAAGAAACGATAAAATAAGGAAAGACATGAAACATTGCGTCGGTGTTCGAGTGGGGCAATTGTTTCAGCGGCAGTTCTATTACCTATCAATCTTAACGCTCGATTTTGTATTCTATCAAGCAGGTGAAGCGATGTTTGCGAAGCACCTGCCCAGAGGTGGGAGTTATACTCGAGTTTAGGGCGTATAAACGCTTTATAAATTGTAGCCAGATCAGATGGGGAAAAGTACTTCTTACACCGATACAGAAAACCTAAGCACTTTGCAACATTCTTAGCGATCTCAAATATATGGTCGTTCCAACGGAGGTCGTCGTTGACACACATACCGAGTACTGAGAGCTTTTCGGTTTCTTCGATGTAAGTGCCATTCATGGACAATGGCATTGGGGGAATGTTTAGCTTTAACGACAGAAGACAGCATTGAGTTTTCGAAGCATTAAACTCCACACGATTTCTATTACCCCATTTAACAATGCTGTGTAAATCGGAGTTTAATGAGCTTGACATACGGCACCGTTGCAATTGTACGTCCGAAGGCGAAGGACGTGAATTATCGAACGAATATGAAAAGCTGAGGGTAGAGTCATCAGCAAAACAGTTAAGTGGATTAGAAGTAACAGACAGAAGATCATTTATAAAAATGAGGAAAAGAGTCGGAGACAGAACAGAGCCCTGGGGCACACCAGCATTTATTTTATGGGAATCAGACTTGAATCCGTCCAATACAACTTGTATTGAACGGTCCAGAAGATAGCTTCTAATCCAACGAACAAGAGTATTATCGATCCCAAAAGCACGCATTTTCGATAAGAGAGCTTCATGCCAAACTCTATCAAATGCCTTGGAGATATCAAGAGCAATAATCTTACTTTCACCAAAGCGATGTAAAGATTTGTTCCACTGTTCGGTGAGATATGCCATCAGATCACCAGTGGAACGGTTGCTGCGGAAGCCATACTGACGGTCATGGAGAAGCTTACGATCTTCGAGATATTCCTTAAGCTGACGGTTAATCAGTGTTTCCATGACCTTAGAAAGAAGGGATGTCAGTGCTATGGGTCGGTAGGAGGAGGGGGAGGATGGGTCACCTTTCTTAGGGACAGGCTGGACAAATGCTGTTTTCCATCTTCTAGGAAAGATTCCAGAAGAGTAGGAGCGATGGAAAAGCTTACGCAGTGGCTTTGCCAGTGTGGAAGAACACCTCTTCAGAAGAATCGGGGGTATACCATCCGGGCCAGCGGATTTGTGTATATCGAGATCTTTGAGAACTCTTGCTACTATACGAGTGCGGAAAAAAATGTGTCCCATGGAAAAATTTACATTCTCAAGTACAGGAGGGGCAACGTTGCTTTGAGGCAGCGTGGAGCTGGCAGCGAAATGGGCGGCGAGCAAGTTTGCCTTCTCTGAAGAGTAAACAATTGGTTTGTTATTGTCGATGAGCGTTGGAACCGAAGATGTCGAGGAGTTTTTTATATTTTTTACAAATGACCAAAAATTTTTACTGCCTTTGGGACACTGCAGAATTTTTTGCCGTAATTTTTGGTCATGCAAAAATTTGGTTCTTTCTATAACGGAGTTGCATGAGTTCCTTGCTTGTTTGTGCTTTTTCCGATTTTCCTCTGTAGGGTTGGCTTTGTAAGATCGGAAACTTACTTCTTTGAGCCTGATAGCTTCTTTACACTCAGAATTAAACCAAGACTTTTCTTTAGGTTTGATGCTTTTTACTCTGTTAGGAATAAAAGCACGCATCCCTAGAAGAATCACATTTGTGATCATTTCAGCACTGGCATCAATGTCACTATCGAGGAAGCATAGTGACCAGTTAAAGTTTCGGAAAAAGAAATTCAGGCCGTCCCAGTTGGCTTTCTCGTATTGCCAAACGGTCCTGGTGGGAAGTTTTTCTTTAACTGGATGGGTGGGGGATGAGAAATTAGCTGAAATGATACAATGGTCTGAAGTGCCAAATGGAGAAGTTACACTAATGGTATATTTATCAGGGTGAGAAGTAAGAAACAAGTCAAGAGTATGGGCTGCTTGCCCAGCAACATCCGGTATACGCGTTGGCACATCGATCAGTTGGGTAAGGTGATGTAACCCGGCAAAGAGCTCGACATACCTTCCTTCGGGTGTTGTCTGACCAGAATAGCGGAGCCAGTTGGAATTGTGTACATTGAAATCGCCCGCAATAACGATTTCAGTGCGAGGACAAAGGGAAACAATTTTCGAGATGGAATCAGACAGTGCATCAAACTCGTTACAAGTCGAATTACTGTCAAGATTTGGACTCCTGTAAATAAAACAATAATGAATGACATGCTTGCGGACAGTGAATTTGAGCCATAAGAAGTTAAAGTCCGTGTTGGAACATTGCCCATATTGGGGAAGGCTCTGGCAAGCAATATCATTCCTAACATAGACCACGAGACCATGATGAGAAAAGAGTAATGGCACCAAGCTATACCCATGTAGAGCAAATTCTGATAAATCAGTATTTGCTCCAACCTGAGTTTCACTTAATGCCAAAACAGCTGGCCTGTGTTGAACAGTGTAGACGTACACGTGAAAGAAATTCTTTCTTAAACCACGAACATTTGAATACACGACACAAAAATCACCTACCATTTAAAAATACTTACATACAAAACACAACTCTGATTAAGTCGAACTGCGCAGTGAAAATCAAAATTAACTTCTGTAATAATCAAACTGTCTTAGGTGTTATGCCCATAAGACAGCCTGTTTACAAAAAATCAATCCAAACATTCAGCACAATAAGACAAATTCAGATGCCCTTATCTATTTACCGCAAGCATTGTATGGTCATACGATGCCTACAGTAGATAAGAAAGAGGCAGTTAAGCACAAAGGTCTTGGGACAGAATAGAGGATAATTTGTTATGCGAATGCGTTTTATTTATTTTTTTTTTTTTTTCTTCTTCAGACGCGAGTGAACACTATTTTTTTTTTTTTACAGCACACGCGATAACAACGCGCAACAATTATTTGTTTGGACTTCGTTTAACTAGTTGTGCGCGCACCTCGACATCCGTCTTCAACGAGCTTAGGATCGACTGCTGACGATACTAAGTTTTTCAAAACCATATCTTCAGTAAAAGATTCTAATGTTATTCAATTAATTCTTGACAGCTTTTCAATTTGGTGTCACAAAAATTGCCTGGAGTTGAACGTTGAAAAATGCTAATCGACAAACTTTTCAAGTAAGCACATACAATAGCCTCCCTGTTTGTATTTTCTCTCTACAATCAATCCATTCCCCTCGTTGCGTTGACCCGATCCATAACCTCAGGCCCAATGCACACGGAGCCATTCAAAAAATTAAGCCAGTTGGTAACCCAGGTTACAGATTATTTAATTTTAAACCTCTCCTAATTAGCATCAGAGGGCTTACCACGATATCTAGAAAGCAATAATCCAGAAAGAAAAATCTCGAAAACAAAAATCTAGAATTGAAAAAATTTCAACAAAAAAATCTAGAAATACAAAAATCTAGGAAAAAAATCTCGAATGCAAAAATCTAGAATAATATATTAATTTTAGATTATTTTCGATTACCTCTGCTCTTAAAACCTGTTATAGTCGATGCCAAATACACCCAAATATCCTCAGAAAAAATATGCTTTTCAAAAATATCCCCTCTAAAAATACCGCCCCAAAACACTCTCTTATTAAAAGAAATCATTCGGTTTTGAAAAATATGACAGTGAGAAAGGTATGGGGGAATGCTGTCCCACTGCTTGTGTTCACTATTGGATTCGGAGTAGGTGCAAATGCGAGGTTGAGTATATGCAAAGATATATTCATACCAAACCATAAACGACATTTTACTTTTTTTCCTCAAATCGAATACCAAAAACGACTTGTTTTGCAAAATGTTTTTCATAAACGACTCATTTTCGATAAAACGAATTTGAAAACGAGTTACAATGCAAAGATGAATCATTCAAACAGATCTTTATGTCAAAAGAAATTGGTATGATTGTGAATAAGCTATTAAAAAATAGGTTGGTTGCTTGCTGTCAAAAATATGTAAATAATTTCAGAAAATTTTTAGTAGCCGTAAGTAACTTTTTTGCAAATGCTTAGATTTTAATATAGAATACAATGTATGAGAAAATAGAAGAGAAGAAAATCAAATAAATTGCCCGACTGGATCGCACATACTTGCTCTTATGTGCGGTCTAAACTTCGAATAAAATTTGAAAAATATTAAAGAAGATTCAAAGTTTTTCTTCGATTTTTCTGACTTTTGATTGCTTGAAAAAAGTACATAAAATGGAAACTTCCAGCGGAAAAATATAAACGCCATTTTATTTCCTTAGAAAATGTGAAAGCGTGATTTCTTTTTAAATCATATTAACAGTTTTTTAAATAAAACGGTTTTTATTTAACAGCTTTTTAAAAATATTAAAAAAAAAAATAATTCAAGAATGCAAACTTAAACACAAAAATTATTTACATTTAAAAACAAAACTTAAAAAAATCCATCTACTCGTTTTCAAAATATTTTAATTATTAATTAAAGCAAATTATAAAACATACAAAAAAAAAAGTTTTCCAAAATATTTTAAAATAAAATTACTTCGGCTACCAACAATTTCCTGAATATCAATTTGGATTGAAATCGGATGCCCAGTTTTCGAGAAAGTTGAAGAAAAAAAAACGGTTCAATGGGAGGTACCATTTTTAGCCCACCATGTTGATTTTGTTTCACCAAAACATAACCTACGCCTACAAGTACACTAAGTTTTTTCATAAAAATTCTTGGAGCACGACTGGGTTGCACGTACTTGCTTTTATGTGTCTAATTACATTGGAAGGCAAGATCTTTGATAAAAACAAATAACATTTACGTTGAAAGTAACACAGTTTGAACTTATAAAAACTATCAAAACCACAATACTTAACGGTTTTTAGTAAAAATGAAGTACGCTACTACACGTCTCATATAAAAAAAGAATTTATGAAAAAAAGTATTTCGAAAATTGTAGGACAGATTTTGATAAAATCCTGTTTTTTATTTTTAGTTTTTTTTATTTTTTTTTTTAATTTTGGTATGCAGTTTCTTAGAGTTTATTAATATATGTACATGTGATTATAAAATTTAAAATATTTCTTTTTATAAGTTTTAAAAATATTGATTTTTCAAAAAAAAATGTTTAAATTAATTTTAATTAGAAAAAAAAGATATTCAAAATTTTGATATGCTATCTAGATCTTTTCAAATATAAAATTTGACAGAAATCCATAAAGCCGTTTCCGAGAAAGCCAAACATTAAAAAAATTAAAGGTCCCGTTAATAGACTTTTCCCATATATATGGTTCTGATCAAATGATAGCCAATACAAACAAACAAATTCTCAAAAATGTTCATCAAAATCATTCATCAATTTCATTTCCTATGAGGAATGCCAAAAGAATCACACATACCAAATTTGAAGGCAATCGCTTAACCCGTTTAGGCTGCAGCTCGATATACACCCGGACAGATAGACAGATAGACAGTCAGACAGACAGATGAACATTTTTTGCCCATGACTTTTTAGGCTTCTCTATGATCGTAATGTCATGTTTGATTGTTATCTCTATTTTTATTATATTCACGAATCCTAAACTTGACTTGTAGTCCCTATAATCGCAAGTAAAAAGCTTTTATATGACAAGTACCGTTAATTTTTGAGCTGCAGTCCAAAATACATCCGTACAGACAGAATTTTGCCAGTAACTCAAATATGTTTCCCTATCACCGTAATGTCATGTCTGATTGTTAGAATTTTTTTTACGAATACAAAAAAAAACTTGGTTTAGTTAGTCCCTATAAAATGCAAGTTCGAACGATGACTTCTACCAGCACAGCGAAGAAATTGGAAGTATGGCCATAAATATTTGGTAAAGGCGGTGGCGTTTGAGAGACGGGCAGTTCTCAACAAAAAATTCTGTGAGATTTTGTGATGTGTGAATAGTGTTTAGTAAAAAAATATTTTGTTGTTAAATTAACACGTTTTTTAATGACATATTTGTTGGGTGCGCTATCGGAGCGAACAATTTATTGCCAAAAAATTCGAGGTGTGCAGTTGTGTGTTTTTGTTTAACTATCGCCAACACAATTCAAATGTAAAACAAAAACCAGTAAATGTTAATGTTAAGTAAACGAACAGCGAAAACGAACTTGGTGTGCTAATAGAAGAAAAAATCTCGTATTCATTTTTTTCGAGATTTCTTGTCTAGCAATATCGTCTTTTGAGATTTTCGCCCATTCGAGATTTTTATGGATTCTAGATTTTTGCATTCTAGTTTAAAAAATTGTTTTTCCGAGATTTTTTGTGCGTCGTGTGTGTCGCCCCATTTGATCCGTATTTTTTTTCAGTTACTCCGTTTACATTGGGCCTTAGTCTTATATGTGATCGTGACTTTAGTTTCCCTACACGCATCACATAACACAGAGGGTTAATTTTTCACTCGGCTACTTGACAAACTTTATAATGCTGGTTTTCGAGGTAATTTTTTTTAAATTGTTAAAATCGTATTTAAGCGATAGGAAACAAATTGTAAATATAAATGGATATTTAAGTGAACCAAGGGTTTTAAGAAATGGTGTTCCTCAGGGTTCTGTACTTGGCCCATTGTTTTTTCTTGTCTACTTAAACTCTATTTTCAAACTTAAGCTAAATGGTAACTCAACAGCATTTGCCGATGATATAGTTTTTACGTATGAATATGGAACGGTATTTGAATGTATAGCCAAGATTGAGAAAGATCTTGAAATCTTAAGGATGTGGTTCACCATTCATAGGTTAATTATCAGTGAAAAAACTAAATTAATGTGTTTCAAGATATCTGCCAACAACCTACATGATTATAACCTATGGTTTCACTCCCACGATTGTAAACAGTTTTTTCTACCTATTCATAAGTGTGGTAGAAGTAATTTTTCATCGGACTTACATGTTCTGAAAATTGTTTCAAAATTGAGTCGGTGCCACATTTTAAGAATTTAGGTGTCTTCATTGATTTTAATGGAAATATCATATTCAAACGATTAAATCTTATATGTTGTTGGTCAGAAGAAAACTGTACCTCATTAAGCCTTTTTGTTCGCAAAAAGTTTTAACTACAATTTACAACGGCCTTGCAATACGGTATAACAAGCTGGGGTGGTTCATATGCTAATTCTTTTGAACCCTTATTAATTGCACAAAAGCATTTAATACGAATAATTTGCAATAAATATCGGTATTCTGAAACTTTCCCTTTATTTAGAAGATTGCGAATTTTACCAATGAGATTTGTATGCATTTAAAGTATTAGGAGAGTTTTTCAAGCAGAGTGGAAACATTCCGAGTAGAAACTCTCAATTTTATAACCTGCGTTTAAATAATATGAACCTTGTCAATGTACCATTTGCACATAGCACACATTTTTCACATTTTTATACGCATACAGCTCCATATATTTTCAATAAATTACCCTTAACAATAAGGCAAACAGTTTCTTATTCAAATTTCATAAAAAAATGTCAAAGACTGGTTATTCACAAATAGCTATGAAAATATTGAATATTTTTTTTAGATTTTTTCTCTATTTTAATCATATAAAATATATAAAAACAAAAATGTATTATCTACAAATTGTTAAGTCTTATGACAATATATCTTGCTTTTATTTTTTAATTTACTTATTTTTTAATTTACTTTTAATAATAATATATCTTGCTGATCTGTTTTATTTAAATTAATATTGAATTAACACAGGTTGTCACCCCACAACATATATCAATAAAATTTAAAAATATTGATGTGTCATTCACCACTTACTTCTAAAGTAAAAGAATGAACACTATTATTTTTTCTTTTTAAAAATTGTTAATTAGCTTATATAACTTGAAATGAATAAAAAAATAAATATCTAAAAAAAGGCCTTCTTAGTTGGAATCCTTATAGTCTAAGAGCTAGCAAAGTCGCAAAAAAGTGTATTTTAGATCAGTTTTTTGATATTTCCTCTCCTATTGAATTTAGATAACAGCATCGTACGTCTGGCATCTAAAAGCCGTTGGGTTTACCTGTAAGGGTCATTTCTATCAAGTGAAAATCAAAGATTTTCAGAGCATTTCAGAAACTTAATCGCTCTGGCCAATGGCTTAGTGGTTAGTGTGTCGAACTGTTAAACGAAGAGCCTGGGTTCAAGTCCCGCTCATAGCCACCATCTTTTCCGGGGTAATGCCTCTTGCGAAGAGCTGACAAAATCTCCAAGAGTAAAAATTTGTCTCGAAAAAGTGCGCCGCATGCAGCCATTTAGGCTCGGCGGTAAATTGTAGGTCCCTTCCATTCTTGCATATCAACAACACACACACAGAAATGGTTGAGAGTATAAGTCACTAGGCCTTGGAAGTCGACCCAATAAATGTCGCGCCAATAATTTTTTCTTTTAATTTTTAATCGCTCTGGCCCCTAAGTTAACAACCGAATTTCTGCTTGGCAAATTGGCATTATGTCCCTTGATAACAGAACTATGTCATATTAAATCCCTCAGACGTACTAAAATGGTTTAATTTTTTCCATTTTTTATTATTATACTTATATTTTATATAAATTGCTGGCAATTAATATTTCCGTATATTGCTCAAGAGACATATAATATGTATTATGACAAAAAAAAAAATAAATCGTTCTGAAATGATTTTAAACTGATGCTCATATCTGGTAAACGCGTCGGGTCTCAGGTGCCAGACGTACTATGCTGTTATCTAAATTCAATAAGAAAGGAAATATCAAAAAAACAGCTGTTCTAAAATTCTTTCTCGAAAACGTTGCTAGCTCTCATACTATTATAGCCCACAACTTATTGGGAACTCACGTAAGCAGAATGGCAATAGCAGGCTTATATAAAGGTTGTAAACATGTTAATGTGGAAGAGGGTTCATATCACTTCCTTTTGAGAATGCCCCTGACTATTCCTCTGGAATACTGTCGCCACTTGTGAAAAATTCTGTCATCGTCCACAAGAAGTTGGCCTTGAGCATTGTTAATGAATGAAACAAATCTCCTGAGCACATTTTCTTCTTTGAGCGGCAATTTTGAAAATATGTATTCTTCATATCCTCGGCTTTAAGTTGGGCACACTTCTTCTTTGCTTCTGTCTTGCAACGTCAGTAAATTAGTTCTTGGCGTGTTTGGGGGCATGTTAATCAAGCTTTGGAAGCTCGACTTTATCATTCAACCACCAAGTTTCTTTCTCGCGTTGGTATAGTGTCTTTTAGCAGCAACAAAAAAATACAGCAGGCCGGTTTTGAAAACGATATTTGCCACAAAATACAATTACAAATGTTTTAAGGCGCTAACTGTTTAAATCAATTGTTACAAAACATATACGAAAAAGTAATATGTTCATTGATCAAATTGATTCTTTGTAAGAATGACGCTTGCGACATGTTTCTGTGTTTTTAAAGTCTTGTTTGTTTTTTTCGCCGCACGAGTATATGTGGGTAAATGTTGAAAATATTAACCTAATATGAATTATATAATAAGATACAAAATCTCTACCTAAATTACCCACTTCCATGATTTAATCCGAGATTAATTTAAGTCAATAAAAATTCAACTCAATAATTCCCAATCCACAATAACTTCTTTTTAGTGTAATGCAATGTTCAGTGTCATAAGTCTGAAACCAAAGAAGCGAGCATCAATCAAAACCTCATTTGGCCAAAGCACCAGAAGGTGAAATTTTCAAATTTATCATGTTTTCCCAACAAAAACCCACAATCAACATCCAACATCCAACGAAAGCCCACATCATCACATCTCCCCATAAGCTAATCACATTTAATCAGCATGTCGTTGTTATATATCCGTTTAACGAATGCAAGGATTAAATGGTGTTAGACTATCCTTTATAGTATATACATACGAAATACGATATGTAACGCACAAAACCGTTGCGTCCACAATGACCAGCAAAATTTAGCCGGACACACTCGGCCATATGCTACCCTCATTTCACAGCCACTTTCATCCGTTAATCACGTCAATTTAAACGTTATAACAACAATAACAATCAATACCCATCGCCCCCAGGGATGTTGTCTTATACATATGTATATTCTGAGGGTGCGATTCTAAACACCACCGTTTGGAGCTTACAATTTCAGGACGAAAAAGTCAAACTCATTAGCCAAGTCTCTTCGGTTAGCTTGCGATATGTCAATATTTAGGTGTTAAGTATAGGGACCGTTTTTGGGGGATGGGTGAATGAAATAAGGTGGTAGTCCCCCGCATATAGTGGCATTTAGGCGAGTGTGTACAGGATGTTGATAAATTGACGGCGCAACCAAATTGTGTCAAACGGAGCTGATATTTACCGCACTCGTCTTTGGAAAGTGTTGATGGGGATGATAAAAGAAGTCTTATGGGCCCCATTTATCTATGGCATGAGTCTCAGCACGAGATTTAGATACTCTCTTTGGCCTGACGTCCGTGTATATGTCCTGACAATGGGGGATATTGCGCTGAGTAGTTTTTCGCAATAAATCAAATAATTAATCCTTTTTTGGTCGTTCGCGAAAGCCAGTTAGAAACACAGATAGTTGTGGGAGAAGTGATAGGAGAGGATTGGCCGCCATAACAACAACAGTAAAGTGTTGAAAACATTTTCACATGTGCTACAACTTCGATTATACTACTAAGGTGGAACGTTTCAGAATGACTCAATTGTAAAAGATCAAATTGAAGGGGTTTGGAGAAACTTGGAAAATAAATCATCCCAAGCCAACCCACGCAATGGAGGTAATTTATTAAAGTTTTAAGTAAGTTTTTGTGAAATTGGAATTTTCACGTGATAAATTGGGAGAAATTCTTTCAAATTCTGACTAAGGCCAAATAGAACACTTCTTAAAGAATTTCATTGAAAATTGATAGACCTCTGGACGTAATAGAATTTTGTTTTGATAATATTGAGTATAAATTTGTTTCAGCAAAACACTTTAATAACTGAACTCTACGCCAAATATTACAAAAAAGTAGATATTAGTTAACTGCTCCAAAAATAAACTACCAGACTTTGCAAAAATAAAATGCACGACTGGGTCGCACGTACTTGCTCTTATGTGCTAATCCTTTTTAAGTGCAGGCGTCTTTTTGACAAAGATTTTATTTTAATATTTTTTGTATGACGTGCAACTTCCTTAGAATCGTTTTGGGGTGAAGCTCGAACGAACATGCGTCACGACAAAGGGATAAACACATAAATATATAGGATTGTTAGCTTTTGCAGTTTTTTAGTGTAGTATTATCTTTCCACTTGCTGCTTATTGTTTATAATATAATTTTCCTATAATAAGGTTGGAAGGAAGGTAGGTACTAAAATTAAGATACGTGTTCCAACTACTGTTAAGCCAGTAGGTATAGAGACAATATTAAAAGTTAACACAGTGGTTTTGTTTATTTATAGGAAGGTGTAAACTTTTGTTTTCTCGATTGAAATTTTTGCATTCAGTAGTAATCGAATAGTTTTTTTTATTTGTTAGTTGTTTTTGTGTGTTTATCAAAGGCTTCCTTATTTATTCTGTGCTTTTATGATGATGAAAAATACTTTAAAATACGTAAGTATGTATGTAATGTAGGTTGTCACTTTCTTTTATTTGACTAATGGCTTGGCTAGGGCTTAGCCGAGCAATATGAAATAAAATGTTGGGGAAAAAAATTTATGAATTCAAAAAAACACTACTCATAACGTTTTTTGGAAAAAATGTTGTAAGCCATCTTATTTCTTTTGCTGTTTTCTATTTTATGAATTTTTCATTTCAAAATCGTTCGACCAGTTTTTTCAAAAAAATGTTTTACCGTTAGTTTTGGAGCTAGAATGCCAATTCCAAAAACTGTCGGGTAGAGCACTCTAAAAATACTATATACCAAGTTTGAATCAAATCGGCCCAACCGTTTAGGCTGTAGATATCGATACGGACAGACAGACAGACAGACAGACAGACAGACAGACAGACAGACAGACAGACAGACAGACGGACGGAATTTCTGGACCCACTTTTTTTAACTTCTCTATTATCGTAATATCATGTTTGATTGTTAGAATTTTTTTTTTTTACGAATGCATAACTTGCCTTATAGTCCCTATAATCGCAAGTAAAAAAAAACAAGAAAAATATACATTGTTATTGAATGTATATCTATCTATTTATAGGATCAATAATAACAATTTATTGTTGTGATTGTTCATAAGAAAATAATTTTTTTACATTTTGAAATTAGCACCTGTGTCTACAATGACATTTGAAATTCGTTTTAGAAGCAAAAACATGCTTTTGACTATTTTAAGAAAGACAAGCTCATGAATAAGGCCATTTTTTTATTTTAAACAAAATTTTGTTTTATAGATATGTAGCATATGATAAGAGAAGATCAGTAAGAGTTAGAGTATTATAATGGCGCTGCGAAATAAGGCCCCAGACCAGACAAAAAGGCCCCAAAAACAAAAATGAAAAAAGGCCCCAAAAATGGGGTACTTTTTCATAATGAATTAAAAGCATATTTTTCTTTATGAAATTACGCTCAAAAAAATGAAAAAGGACCCCAACAACGTAATTAAAGAAGACCCCAATTTTTTTGAAAAAATAAAGAAATAAAAAACCCAACACATTTAGGCTAAACTAGTTTTGCCTAGGTAAAAGTAGGATGAACATGGCCATGAAATAAGGTAAATGGTAATAAGGTCGATTAAATCTTATTTCCCTAAAAAAGCGAAATAAAGGCGAACTTCGGTTTTATTTTAAGTCGACTCTATTTCCAACAAAAATGGTAATAATGTGGATCAGAATTTTGGCGTTATTACCGAATCAGTGTGCAAAGAAAATTTCTTGAGATTTTATCTCCCAATCAGTATGAGGTTTGAAGAGGCTGTGCGAAATAAGGCCCCAGACAAATCGGCCCCAAAAACAAAAATGAAATAAGGCCCCAAAAATATATTAAGAATACAACAACAATTTTTTTTTTTATTTTGGGGTGTAATTTCACTCTTTGGGGCCTTATTTCATTTTTAGAATTGGGGTTATATTTCATTATGAAAAAAGCCCCTAATATCAAAGAATGAAATAAGACCCCACAAAAATATTATGTCTATAAAAAAATGGCAATAAAAGCCACTTAGGCCACTATAAGCACAAACAACGAATTTAAAGATATGTCCCACTTTGATAAATGTTAGTATGAAGAAGGTATGCAACCCCCCTGCTTGGGCTCACTATAGGATTTGGAGTATGTCGAGATTGGGTTTATTTAAAAGCTCTTTAAATCAAAAAGAAACGTTGCACATAGCAAACCTTGCACCTTCTCCAAATGGCGGTGAGAAATAATGCCCCAAGACAAAACGGCCCAAAAACAAAAATGGAGTTCGCCATCCCAAGTCTTGTATAGTAACAAATGTTTGGAAAAAGTATTTGTAGAACAGATTTTGATAAAATCATGTTTTTTTATTTTTTTTATTTTTTTTTTGAGTTTATTAATATACATGTGATTATAAAATTTTAAATTATTTGTTTTGATTAGTTTTAAAAATATTGATTTTTCAAAAAAAAAAAAAAAATCAAAAAATTATTTTAATTAGAAAAAAAGTTATATACAGAATTAATTTAACTACTTAGGTCTTCCCAAATATAAAATTTGACAAAAATTATAAAAACCGTTACATGAAAGGTACCGTTAATAGACTTTTACCGTAAATGTGGTTCTGATCAAATGATAGCCAATACCTATACAAAAATTCTCAAAAAGGAGTTTTCGAAATAGAATTCATCCAAAATGTACTGCACGAAACGTCAACTAATACTGGAAGACCGCGGAAATTGTTCTTTATACATTTTTTGAAGTATTTGTTTTAGTTTTTCTTTTATAATATACTTATTTTCAATATTTTGTTTAAAATAAAAAGTTCAGTTTTTACTAAAAAAAAAGATTTAAATACAACCCTACTACTTTTGAAAAATGTCAAATGATTTTTTTAACCAAATATGTATAAGACTGATCTTAACATGTGTTCCAAATTTCATTTAAAACCATTTTATAGTTTAGATTTAACAACTTTTTTCCCTAAAAAATGTCAAATACTTTTTTTTGATAATTTTGTTTAACCTAATTCTGACCAAATATGTATAAGACTGATCTTTACATGTGTGCAAGATTTCATTAAAATCCGTTTTGTAGTTCAGATACAGACTTTTTTTCGCGTCTCTGGAGCAAACCAAACCATTATTGTGCCCCTTTGCCAGCAACTCGGTCTCTGCCCATCAACTACTTAGAAAATGTTAAGGAAAAATCTAGGCCTATGTACGTACATCCATATAAAAACCAACTTTTGCAAGATTAAAACCGGCGGAACATCAATGGTTGCCGTGTTTTCGGTGAATGGGCTGAGAATCAACTAGAAGTTGAACCAAATTTTTATCGTCAAATCATTTTCAGCGGTGATGCTCATTTCTGCCTTAACGGGTATATTAACAAACATATACATAGTCGTTTTTGGAGTGAGCACAGTCCTCATGAGACTCAGCTCAAGAAATGGACCTGTGACTGTAGTGGTCAAATCTATAATGTGAATGTAAACAACCCATAAATCTAACTTCCCAACTCAACAACTTATGGCGCTTGAGTCGACAAGAAGAGAGAGAAATTAATTCTCCTTGTTATGCATATGTCGGATGTCAGTCAGTAGAATATTGGCACTCAAGAAGAAAGAAAGAAGAAAAAGAAGAAAAAAAATAAAACTGTAATTGCACAAAGTCGTAACCATAAATTCCATCGTCTTTAATTTTTTATTTCATCAAATCACAATATTGACTAGGCCATCTCTTTCGTATGATTTGACACCTTTTGACTACTTTTTGTGGAGAAACAATAAATCTCTGGTCAATGCTGATAAACTAGCAACGAGTTATAATTAAGAAGCCCGCACGAACGCAATATTGAAGAAATAAGACCGAATGCTCGAAAAAGTGGTACAAAATGTGACCGACAGGATGGCGTTCATAAGGCGCAGTCGCGAAGGCTATATGCTATAAGCAAAATTATGAATAATCTCATGGCAATCTATTGAATCTAAAATTTTCTCATCAATAGATAATAACGCTAAAAAATTTAAGCGAGATTGATGAATGGTTGACCTCAAATAATTTTAGGTCCGCCCCAAACAAGAAAACGGTCTCTCACAACTACAATTCGTGACAGCCATGCAGAGAAAAATTCTGTATGCAATGTCAATTAATCAATGAAAACACTGTTTTTTATTTCAAAGTTTCGATTGGCATTTTAGCCCCTTCAAATTTTGTTGATAGCAATCAAGAGACGCTTTAGTTTAAGTTAGCGTAAGCGTATAAGTTTATTATCAATTTTTTGAAATACTGTAGTATAAGAAGCAGTAAATTTGTTGCTTTTTCCCGAATATAAGCATTATCCTAATTTTCCAATTCAATAATAAAACAGATTTTTTTTTTTCATATTTTTGTAGCATCTACCCCGTAAATCAGGCAACAAATTGTCTATTGTTCGTATATTTTCCTACATAAATTTGAATGCTTCCTGATAGATACGAAACATTACAATTACACACAAAGACTTATGTGTCGAAGAAGAGAAATAAGAAAAATATGGTAAAGGCCATTGCAATACAATCATTTAACAGGCCTTCGAAGAGACAAACCTATTCTCCGGAGTATATAACCTTTCGACTTAGCTAAGGCTTGTTAATGTGATATCTGTTTCTGCATGTCTGTTCGGCGGAGAGCTCTTTAAAAATAATTTCCCATTTCCAACTTTAAATTTTTTTCAAAACCCAACTTCTCATCTTGTATCATTTATATGCCAACGGACTCCGATATAAGTTCATTAAATCAGCGAATCATGTCAAACATAACTCAAGGTGTTCATTAATCCAAGTTGAAGTTAAAAGTAATCAGCGTTTAAGTTATTCAAATTACCTTCCAGAACCGTAGTCATTGTACTGCAAAAAAATGTTTTCTAACACGGAAACCAACTAAGAATGCAGTTGCAACAAATCAACTTCAAACAAAAACAAAAACCGCGCAATTAAATTGCTTAAGATATACTCTAGTGGCTAGTTAAAGTTGTTAGTTATTTTAATTAACTTCTCGTGACTTTCAAAAACAACAATAATATGATTCCCCATTGTATGCTAACCATATTTTCTAGTCAAACAGACGACTTTGCAAATGAAAACAAAAATGTAACAATCATCCACTGAAATGATTATTACTTTCGTCCTTTTTCGAGTGTGAACATCGCCAGATACAATATCCTGCTTGACACTTATTCCAATCGATCGCCAACAATTAACGGTCTGTTATAAGCCAATTCGGTTTGATTTATTGCCTTCCATTAGCAGACAAAATGTTGTTCCAAAGGATAACAATTCATTGTCACCACCAAACAGGATTCTGAACACTTTGGTCAAAAAAGTGAAAAAACTGGACTTTTTTTTTTTTGTAAAAAGAATTTCAACTTAATTAAGCCAACAATCTATAGTGTATATAGAAGGCATGGCAGCACTGTAGTAAGCACATCACTGTTACAGAATTCCTCATCGCACATCATTAAAACTTGGACTTTGTGTGCGAAGTGGACACAGGAATCCTTTTGCAGAATTAACTTATCATCCATCGCTGACATGGACGTTGTCATGATCGTGCCATGATCAGGCCATCATCCTCCACAACCCCGTGATGGAATATAATGATCCTTTCATAATGTCCATGATATTTAATTGAAATACCAAAAACGGTCATCGATATGAATTGTCTACGACGACGACGACTTGGCGATGTTTCTGTCGATGATGATCTCAAAGCAGCACTAAGTTAACAAGATCAGCAAGAAAAAAAAAGAAGACTCACATTGGAATTGGAATTCCAAGAGAAGTGGGAGAGGTACATCTACACATACTCCTGGCCCAGCTTCTGTCACTTCAACAGCCATCTGTCACCGGCTTAGAGACTTCGGAATCGTTAGCAACTCAATTACTTTTTGCTGCTATGATGATGATGATGATTCGCCCCGTCGCATAATGATGGACAGACCAAAGCTGAGGACTTTCACGCGCGACAGCATCGCCAAACTGTTGCGTTAAGAAATTGATCAACCAACGTCCGTCACTTTGGATTCAGTTTTTTTTTTGTTCAAAAATCCACTTTCCTGTGCAATTGGTCGAAATCACCTGTCAAAATTTCGTTTGTAAAAACCCATCTTGACTTTAAATGTGATGCGATTACTTTTCGGGAACGATGTTCGCCCTATTGTCGGCGGCGCGGGTTCTTAGGGTCGTTGCTTTGGCATCGCCACAGACTCCTTGACGTCTCTCATCTTGATGATGACAAAAAACCCCAACGCGAATAAAAATTCATTGAATTTGTGATGAAAGAACCAACTTGCCGATACTTTTTGGTTGTTTGGCTGAAAATCGTCCCTCCGACCAAGGGGGTGGAGTGTTGGCTCTGTTCGCGGTGAACAACAATGCTGACACCAAACTGCGGTCAAGAACAACACAATGCAAAGATATATTTTTTGGTGGAGCAATCCAAACTGTCCCGTCCAATAAAATGTCATTTTTTGCGGTTCCAATTGCAGGTTGCGACGGCATAATGCCGTCGATTGTATTGTTTTTCTTCATTTCTTTGTGTTTTACTTGGTGGATTTCTGGTCTGTTGTGACAAGAACAACAACAAAAGAGGATTGTTTTAAGTCGAGTCCTCTGAGAGGGACTTGAAGAATGAAGAAGACGTTGTAGGCTCAGGAGTAAGTCTTAACAATTTGGCTGAGATTGGTATTTTCAGCTTGAAATAACATAAATGTGTTACTTTTGCATTCTGTTCATTCGATATGTGCTTGAAATGTGTGCCATTTGCATTATGCTTACAAAAGTTAAACAACATTGCATTGTGGTTGGTGAAAAGCTATTGTTAGTAAATTGTTAGTTTTTAAAGCAATCATTTCGGTTTTCCCGAAGCAAAATATGTTTTTTTTATCGGATCTAATTTATAAAAGAATCAGTGTTCAATAAGCCCAAACGGCAGCTTGTGTTACAACTGGGCTTCATCAGCAATTCAGCATAAATATGTACCTAAAACACGTTAGAGGATTTGTTAGAAGCTTATTATAATACAATGAAAAAAAGTAAAGGACCAAGAACGGATTCTTGCGGTACGCCATTAATAGCTTATGAGTAAAATCTTAAAGATTTGTTAAGTTCAACTACCTGCAGCTCCACTGAGTTCTTTAAGTTAAATTAAGGCATGAGCTGCGTTAGGAGAGTATTTGAAGAAAATTAGAGTTTTTAAAAGTAATCCAAGTAGACATAGTACCTATAAATTTAATTAAAATGGTTTAAGGCGTTTTTGATTAAAATAAGCTTAAATCATGAACTGAGCTTCGTTTTAGGGAATGTGTGAGCACAGCTATCGTTTCTGTATTGCACATGTAAAAAATGTGCAAATGTACACTGCACGACAATGTTGTTAGAATAATTAGAAAAATAAGAAAAAATTTGTTCGGCGCAGTAGATCGAGTATTACAATTTTCTCACTTAAAACTGCAACCTAGAATAGGAGTTAGAAAAATTGCTTCCCAAACTGAGTATAAAACTTATGATTCAAGGGTTAGTAAACGGTGCCACTGCCGTCCCACCTATAATGGGACTTCTAATGAGAATTCATTCAGAAATCACCGGTAAAATAAGGAAACAAATGAAACATTCCGTCGATGTTTGAGAAACAGGATTGATTCCGTGATAGTTCTTTGAAAAGACTCGAGAATAGGTAGATATTTTTTTCCAACGAAGATTGTCATTGTTAAACATATCGATCCCGCTAAGGGAACGAAGTACCTAGATGGAGTTCGTTCCCGGGGACTTATTTCCCTGCACCGATCAAAGTTTTTCTCTATATTTGGATAGTTTTTATTTAATCATGATAAAAAAGTCAAGTAGGTTTCGGAGTTTGGCCAGATCAATAGGCCAGTTGGTTTTCAGGTCGATGAAAAATCAACACCAGATTCCCTGCAAGCTCTGAAAATTTTTCTTCCTCTCGTTGATATGCATCTTGATTCCCAAAAGGTATGTTTTGAATTAAAGTCACCGTCTATAATAAACTAATAAGCGAGAGCTTCAAAGAGATTTATGAAATCTGTTTTCGCTATGTAATTGCAAGGAGGACAATCACTATCACTTAGATATAATAAAATTGAGCAGTTTCGGCCTGACTGCTCAGCACGACGACAAAACAAATTTTTTTTAATAATAGGATATTTACTCAAAAAAAAAAAGAAGCGATTTAGCGAAATTTAATTTCAGTTGGCAGAATAGATTTAGCAGCAGATAAACCTCTAAGTGAACCATACCTACATTTTAGAAACTACTGAATTAATATGAGTATCCCACGACAGTTTATCGTGAATGTTATACCTAAGTTTCTTGCGTAGGACACAAATTAATTAGACATCTATTTAAAAGGGCGGAAAATTTTAAAAAATTAAGTTTATTTTTAGCAATCGGGGTGGCTTCCTTTTTTTCAGGATTCAGTGTCAGTCCGTCGCTGGTTGACCAATTGTATATCGATTGCAAATCATGATTAATTTTAGCTAACGCATCATCAATCTTCCCCATAGAAGAAGAAAAAGATTTTTAGTTGTGTCAGAGAAATTAAAATAAATTGTGAGTTTATCACAGAGAAGATTGAAGTCAACGCGATCAAATTCTTTTGAAAAGTCAAGTAAAGTTATCACAGTTATATTACTATTGTCTAAAGCTAATCTAACACCGTCAGACACCTTTTGAAGTGCTGGAATACAGCTATATCCTGGCGGAAATCCTTACTGTAATTTGTTAAGAAGACGTTTTTTCTCTAATATATGCTTTTATTTGATTGCTTATAATCGTTTCAAAAACTTTGATAGTAAAGGAAGGATAGCCTGCACTCTTTCTTCTTACCGGGCTTAGGGATCATTTTGGATATTTTCCACGATGCAGGATAAGTCAAGATGTGGTCATAACTATTGTGTTAAAGAGATATTTTAAGCCTAGACCGGTTGATTTGGATTTAATAGAGAATATTGCTTTTCCTACTTGATATTCATCTACAGCACATAAAGAAAATGTGTCCTGTCTGTCTATCGTTCGCTGCTTTATCAAGTCCCATAATTTAGGTTGAAAAGGGACAGCAGAAAACTTTTTATTCAAGTCATCTAAATCTAACTCATCATCAATAACCTTTTTAAAACAATATTTTTAATTTTTTTCCAAAAAAAATGAGAAACGGTCAGAGTTGAACCTGTTATCGTTATTTATATATTTGCGGATTTTATTCATCTTGTAACGAGATTGCGGGATGTTTTGTATTGGAAAAGGATTTCACCAGCGGTATCAGACATCTCTAGTTTTAGTTGCATTAAGAATTTCAGGGAAAAGCCAGGGATAAATTAGTGATCTTATGACTCGCGTCTTAATAGGTACTTATTTATTAAAAAGATAGTCAATAGTTATGTTAAAAACTTCGATTTAATTATTAACTTTAGATGTTGCATACATTGAGTGTAAGTTGATTAATGGAGAATATCTAAATAAGCAATCGACATCAATATTACGAATGTTACGAAACTGAATAGATCGTGCCGGTTTTTCTCAGGATGTACATCGAAGGTACGAACCATTCAACATGGATAATGACAGACAAAACTTCCGTCCACCTGACCAAAATGAAGTAAGGATAGCAATATCTAAACTAAAAACAACAAAGCTGCTGGACCCGACGGACTACTCGCCGAACTTTTTAAAGCGGCCGGAGATGACCTGGTGGAGTGCATACACCAACTCATCTCTAAAAATTGGTCAGAAGAAAGTATGCCTGATGAATGGAACCTCAGCATCGTTTGCCCGATCCACAAGAAAGGAGACCCTCTAAACTGCGCCAACTATAGAGGAATAAGTCTCCTGAATATCGCCTACAAGATCCTCTCTGCCGTACTATGTGAACGCCTGAAACCTTTCGTCAGCAACCTGATTGGCCCCAATCAGTGTGGTTTCAGACCAGGAAAGTCCACAATCGATCAAATGTTCACCCTACGGCAGATCCTGGAAACGACCCAAGAATTCCAAATCGATACCCACCACCTCTTTATCGATTTTGAAGGCCGCGTACGATAGCATTTATAGAGACGAGCTATACAGAGCCATGTCAGGTTTTGGCATCCCCACAAAACTCTTCCGACTGTGCAGGATGACGATGGAGAACTCTCGCTGCTCCCTCAAGGTTGGTACTGACCTCAAAGAAGCTTTTGACGTCAAAAAAAGATTCCGACAAGGTGATGCGCTACCGTGCGATTTCTTCAACTTAATACTTCAAAAAGTTTTAAGAAACTCGCAAGTCAATTGTAGTGCGACAATTTTTTTCAAGTCTGTGTAATTGCTAGCATACGCTGACGACATAGACATCATTGGCAGAACTCGGCGAGCTGTCACTGGAACGTTTGCTAGCATTGAAGCTGAAGCGGCTAAGATGGGACTAGCAGTCAATGAGGCCAAAACGAAGTACCTGCTGTCCACAAAAAGGGACACACAACACCGGCGGATTGGACAAAACATCACAATAGACAGGTACAACTTTGAGGTAGTTAGGGACTTTGTGTACCTCGGATCCGCTATAACATCTGACAACAACATCTCGTCAGAAATAAAGCGAAGAATTACTCTTGCCAATCGCTGTTTCTATGGGCTAGGAAGGCAATTGAGTAGCAAAGCCCTCTCTCGAAAGACAAAGGAGACTCTGTATCAGACCCTAATCATCCCAGTCCTGCTCTATGGCGCCGTGGCATGGACTCTATCTAAAGCGGATGAAGATATCCTTAGTCGTTTCGAGCGTAAGATTCTACGGAAGATTTTTGGCCCTATCTGCGTTAACGGGCTTTGGAGGAGAAGGTTCAACCAAGAACTATACGAGCTGTACAGCGACATTGACCTGGTCAAAAAAATACGCATATCACGTTTAAGATGGCTAGGTCATGTAGAGCGAATGGACAACAATGCTCCGGCTCGCAGGATCTTCGATTCCATCCCAGAGGGTAGACGCAGTCAAGGAAGACCTCGCCTTAGGTGGCGCGCTCAAGTGGAGGACGACCTCAACCAACTTGGAGTGCAAAACTGGAGGCAGCTAGCCAAAGACCGAATTGGCTCGGAGAGGCATGTTGGTTGAGGCCCAGGTTCGTCCCGAACTGTAGTGCCACCTAAGTAAGTAAGTAAGTATATCGAAGGTGGCGAAGACAATCGGAAAAGTAGTGCATTTTTACCAATCTTGGAATTTAGTCGTTCTTTTTAGGCCGCAAATCTAGAATCCAGCGACTAAGTAAATGACACTGTCAAAACTGACGTCCTTTAAAACATCAATGAACATGAGACGTTTTTCTGGATTGCTGGTCACGTGCAGATTGTTCGATACTTTGAACCTGAAAGTATTCTACTATAACAGATTCCAAATAAAATAAAAGATAATTTCAATTCTAATCAAGAATTTGTCTCATTTTTACTGATTCTTTTATTCGGGGTAAAGATTAGTATTAACCACATCAACTCTTTCAACTTATTTTCAATACGGCTCCACAGTTTGTCAGCAATGCCATTTGAATTGCTTGCATCGGTATCTCTCGAAGGGGAATCTGTATCACTGTTTTGTTGTTGTGCGCGGGTCGCTTAGTTGTTCTGGGGGACATATTACCGACTGCAAATATAAAAAAAGCACAAAAAATAAAACAAATTGGCCACTGCGATTAATCCAGCACAGTCTTAGAGACGAAAAGCAAGATTGACAAATGACAATGTTTTTGAACTTTGAAGACTTAAAATGAGAGTATTACTTTAAAAAGGAATTTATTTAGACGACGAAAAAGACACGTCTAATTTGTTTGCATTACAAGTACAAACTAAGAGTTGTACCATAAACACAAAATATAAGCCAAGACAGGAAGTTTTTTTTTTCAAAATATACGAGTTGTTGCAATGTATAAGCTGATAAATATAAAATACTGTAAAATTTGCATTTTTAACAGAATCTGTTTAAATATTGACACAACTGCAACCCCTTGCAATGCGCTTGTAATAATTTTCACCAAGGTTGGTATTATTTAAATTAATTCAGTCTACCACGTATCCACCAAAACTCAAACCTTGATACTAGGTTTTATTCCGAAGACTACACAGCCAACCCTTATACCAGTCTCATCTGTGAATTATACTCTGCCTCATCTTCCCCGACCAAAAAAAAATCCTCAAAAAGGATTTTCCATTCTTCCGCACACTTAATCCCCAAGCTTATGCGACTTTTGAAACGGATTTACACTGTAAAGTGGCAACATCAGCCCAAGGAAGCAGAAGCATCAAACACGAGCAGGAAACCAGCAACAAGGATATAATATATTGGATGGACAGAAGGAATTTGATTTGGATTCCTCTCCGTTCTGGAATATATCCTTTTTGACTTCTGACCTCAGGTTGTGTCTTCTTCTGTGTTAAACATTTCAAAGCCACTTTATGTTAGTGGTGGGGCGGTGCGCGGTGACGGTGAAGAAAAAACTCAACTTTATTATTTTTTTTGTCCATCGTCTTTTTCTTTGATGCCAATACAAGGGAATGAAGGAATAAACATAACATTTCTTTGTATTTTTATGAGGAGCTGGGGCCGAAGTCATAACCTTCACTGCATGTTGCATCCGCATAGAAATTTATTCTCTTCATAATAAAAAAAATATCAAAAATAGGAAACTCCATTCGAGGGTTTATAACATATTTTTCTTGCTGGTATTCTGAGTGTTTTGCATTTTTATATGCGTGCTTGACCGCAAGGACATTTCTTCCTTGGAAAATCTAATTTCAGAGGGATTATTGAAGTGTTATGCGTGAAATTGGTTTGTTTATAAATCTAAAAGTATATTATCTTATGTTAAGTGTTTGATCTTTAAGAGCAGCATGAATTTTGTTTATAAATTAAGGACATAGGTCGAGGAGGATTGCGGCTGCTCATATAACTCTTCCAGTTCAAGAACACAAGAATAATTATTTAGAAATAGAATATGAAAAACTACGCGTGTAGATTGCAGAAGATACGTGGTTAAAATTTTTTAAAAGTTCTAGAAAACGTATTGACCCAAAAACATATCTCAGTAGTTTATGTATCTTTAAATCCTTTAAATTAATAAACACAAAATCTACCTTCTCATTGGAATATTTAATGATTTACCGTTAATCATTGCTACCTCATGTTGACGAAAAATCCCCAATTAATCACAATTGACCAAAACTGTTGGCCGGCCTGTCAATACTCAATCCAAATAAATTTCAATTGAATACATAAATAAACTTATAAATTATTGTGACATTAACTAACTACATTTGTCATAAAAAAAAAAAAAATATCCAACCATCCTTCAACTTAATTGCGGACAAATACATTTTAATCCAATAGCTAGCCAACCCTGGTTTAAATCAGTTTACGCACAGTTCAACCCTAAAAAGGTGTTAATTAATCTGCTGCAACTTGATTTATAGTGTTTGCTTATTTTACAGAGTAAACTGTTTATTTATGGATTTGTATGTGTGTCTAGTATACACTCAAACTTTTGGTGATATAGCTTGTATAGAGGAACTTGCTTGCTAGAGATGATGATGATGATGGTGTAGAAGGACCATCTGTGGCACAGTCAAGCAAGAGGCCATAATCATCGACATGGATGACAAATTCGGTTTAAAAGTTTTTTTTTCGAAAAGAGTGTTTTCGGAGAGTGAATTCTTTTTTGTTGGTTGTTTGTTTGACAGCTATTCTCATGTTTTACCCCTGACGAAATTACAAAATTTGTGTTCCTGGCTAAACACCAGTTGGTAATTTACATGTTGCATTTGCCATGAAAGTCCAACAGAGGGGGTTGGTGGTAAAAATAACTCTTAGTCCAACTAATCCTTCCTAGAGTTGAGAATTAATGTAATAAAAAAACATGAGATTCCCATTAGCTTTGGATTAAGCGTATAAAAATTGCTAACGAAAGCCGGGATAATTTATTTAAAATATTGGCTCAAATAGAGGTGCTTGCTAAATGCAATAATCTAAAAAAAAGAAGAATTTATTGCAGTAGGAATCAGGGTATTCCAAAATAGATTACTTTTTTCTGAAGAATGACAAAACTAAGGTACCTACCAAAACTTTGTAAATTTTCTCGAATGTTTTGGGTCGTTGTCTTGCTAGAAACACCATTTTAGAAGCTTATTTGCTGCGCCCACAAATGGTAGAATTATGGTATTGTGAGCCTTGTGTATTGTGTGATTAGATAGCTTGATCTTTCGGACGTCAAACAAACCATTCCAAACAATTATCTTTGTCTCGTAGCTCCAAACAAACAATGTTTTCTAATTTAGGGGATCATCGTTAATTTGATGGAATTTCGGAAGCGAAATCCGCTTTTGCCTTTGTATAGGTATAGATCTGTAGTAAACGACGGATCGTTCTGCAACCAACGCTGATCCATTTGGGCTTTCCTATCAAAGGCATTATATAAGGTACAATAATTACAGAGACGACCTTAGATGTAAAATTTTTACCTGATTAATCACAGTTTAAAAGAAAAAAAATCCGATTTTTTATTGTATTACTTTTTACTTGCGATCATAGGGACTATAAGGCAAGTTTAGGATTCGTGAATATAAAAAAAATGAGATAACAATCAAACATGACATAACGATCATAGATACGTCTAAAAAATTTAGTGGCAACAAATGTGTCTGTCAGTATGAATAACGAGCTGCAGCCTAAACGGCTTAAGAGATTGCCCTCAAATTTGGTGTGTCTTATTCTTTTGCCATTCCCCAGAGGGGGAATTTAAATTTTATTTTTTAGGTCTAAAAACAACGGTACCTGAATTATTACTGTTTAGGAAAAGCTTATTTTTCTGGAAGATCTAGGTAGCCAAATAAATTCTGCATGTCAAAACTTTGAATAACTTTTTTTCAAATTAAAATTAATTTTTGAATTTTTTTTTTGAAAAATCAATATTTTTAAAACTAATCAGAAAAAACAATTATTTTAAATTTTATATGACATGTATAATAATAAACTCTAAAAAAATGAATACCAATATTTAAAAAAAATATTTTTTCAAAAACTAAATAAAAAACAGGATTTTATTAAAATCCGTTCTACAATTTTCGAAATACTTTTTTCATAAATTCGTTATACATACGTGTGATGGCGTAGTCCATTTTTATTAAAAACCGTTAAGTGTTGTGGTTTTGTTATGCATTCGTGCAGACAAAAAATTTTGAGATAACAATCAAACATGACATTATGCTGATAGAGAAACATATTTGAGTTACTGGAAAAATTCCGTCTGTCTGTCTTTACGTATGTATTTTGGACTACAGGCTGAACGGTAAAGCTTCAAATAAGTATTATATTATATAAGTCTTCAAATTTGGAACATATTTTGACATCTACAGAAGGGTTTTTTTTTATTTTTTTTAGCTCAAATATTATTGGTGTCTACCATATAATGCTTAATTTTCTCGTAAACGGCTCCAAGAATTTTTATGAAAAAAATCAGTGTGCTATTGTTGGTAAGCATTATGTTTAAGTGAAAAAAAATCAAGATGGTGGACTAAAAACGGCATAGGATCGTTTTTTTTATTCGACTTTCTCGTGAACTGGTTAGCCGATTACAAACAAAATTGATATTCAGGAATATGTAAGTAGTCTAAGTAATATCAATTTAAAATACATATTTTCGAAAAAAATTCTTTTTGTATTTTTAATAATTAAAATTTTTTTTTTTTTCAAAAATCGATACTTTGAAAACGCGTTGGTAATTTTTTTTTAAATATAAACTTAAAAAATCACACTGTTTCACATTTTCTATAGAAATATAATGGCGTTTAAATTTTTCCGCTGAAAACTCTTTTACATCCTTTTTTTAAACAATCAAAAATCACAAAAATCGAATAAAAAGCACAGAAGAGCAAGTACGTGTGACCCAGTCGTGCAATTTATTTAAAATACAAATTTTGATATGACAATCAAAAATGACATTACAATGAAAGAGAAACACATTTAAGTAACTGGCAAAATTCTTTCCGTCTGTCTGTCTGTTCGTATGTATTTTGGACTACATCCTAAACGGTTTGGCTGATCATCTTCAAATTTAGTAAAATCTAATTTTTTTAACGCTCAAATATTAATGGGACCTCTCATATAACCCTTAAGTAACACCTTATTTTTCTCAAAAATGGCTCGAAGAATTTTTATGAAAAAAAATCAGTGTACTTCTGTAGTTGTGGTTTATGTTTTGATGAAACAAAATTTTAAGATATTGGGCTAAAAACGGGACCGCCCATAGGACCGTTTTTTTTCTTAGACTTTCTCGAGAACTGTTTAACCGACTACAACCATAATTATAATTCAGGAAGATATAAGCAGCCTTAATAATTTTAATTAAAAAATATTTTCGAAAAAAAAATTATTTTTAATATTTAATTTTTTTTTTTTTTGAAAAATCGATATTTTTGAAATTGAAATATTGTAGCTTATTTGTTGTACTTAAGTTTGCATCCTTAAAATATTTTTTTATTTTTTTATTCTTAAAAAAAGTTGTTAAATAAAAATATAAAAACAAGTCCTACGATTTTGAAAAAAAAATCACACTTTTTAGATTTAAAAAAAAAATAAAATAGTAACATTTTTCCGCTGAAAACTCTTTTACGTACTTTTTTCAAACAATCAAAAGTTAAAAAAATCGAATAAAAATGTTAATTCTGTTACCGCAATTAAGAGCAAGTACGTGCGATATAGTCGTGCAATTTATTTCTTTTTGCGTGTTTCTATTTTTTAGCCAGTTATTGTAAGCCACTTAGAAAGACTCGCAAAACTAAACAGTTTAGTGAAAACCTTTAGTCCGATACCTATACTTCATTTCAGAAACAATACAGAAATGCTTCTTCGTTTCCCATTTTCTCTTCACCTTTGTAAATAGTTTGTTCAGTCGACAGGTAGTTACAGATGAAAAAAGGTCGGAACTTAATAAAACCTTGAGATGTTGTTTTGGACCTTGAAGCCCTGTGCAAAAAAGGAGAGGGTAAAAGCTGCAAAAGGACCAGTTTAGTATGGAGCTTGGGCCCAGGGCGTACATGCATATATGAGATGGGTATCAAATGAAAACTTATGTTGAGCTGAATATAACTGCCAAATATTTTCAAAATCGACTTTGGAGATTTCGGGATATTTGAGCTTGAAGTTGAGTGAAGAAAATCTTGAGATATCAGTTTTTTTGCGAAAAAAACATTTATAACTTTCGATCTATAGCATATGGGAATTGTTTTGATACCAATTTTAAAACCACAAAAATATTATATTTTTGATTGAAGGTTCTTATTTCCGGATATATGGCTTAAACTTCCGACAAAATGGTGTTGTTTATGATGATCTTGGATTGCTGATATCCTTAAGAAATCAGTGATGACATGTACATTTTTCTGATAAAAAAATTACGTTTGCCGTAAATTGTGTATTAGATATGGTGAAATTTCCTTTATAAGTAGACTTCCATTTATCATCGACAGGACTGGTGAGTGATCAGAAGAATGATTGGAGCTTTATTCAAAGAGTCAACAAGACCTTGCATTTTGGCAACGTTGGTCGAGAAAGATTCAAGCAGGATTCAATGTAAGCTCTGAAAAAATATACATATCATCCTCTCGTTGGTATACATCTTGATCCTTAAAATGTGAGTTTTCAATTAAAGTCATCGCCTATAATGAAAATAGAATCAAGAGCTTCAAATGGTGAAATAAAATATATTTTATCTATCTTGCACCAAGGGGTACAATATATTGATGCACGGGTGTAAGTCCAATGTCTGTATGTAATATTGATTGCACAAATTTGAATTGTATGAAATAGGAAAAATTTTTCTTTTTTATATCTGAAATGATTTTTTAATATTTCTGAAATGTTTATTTAGTGCTCGACGCTTGACGAAACATTTCTGAAATGTCTATAAAGTGTTTCTCTGTTTCCCCTTCTGAACGGAACATTTTTTTATTTTTCAAGAATTTTAGTCTAGTTGATAGGGGTTTTGTTTTTATTTTTTTTTTTGTATTTTTTTCATGATGATAAAACCCGACGCTATGATTGCTACTTATTTACAATCCATCTTGAAGCAAAAAACTGGGTCACAAATAAACATTTCAGAAATGTTTCTGAAAGCGTCCACACCAAAGAAAAACATTTCAGAAAAATTTCTGAATTGTTTCCGAAATTTTTCTGAAATGTTTTTTAAACAAATGGGAAACATTTCTAAAATGTTTTTTAAACAAATGTTTCTTTGATGTGTGGATACTTCTTTGGAATTTTCATTTATTTGGCTTTTCTTACTTATATCTAATGACTTTTCCGGATGATACTGGGTGATTACCTCCACTATTAACGCATAAAGTGGGAGACTGCTTGTTAAGATGGCTTTCTTCCGAGGAATTGCAGTCAGTTGCATCTTATTAAAAACTTAACAACGTTTCTGGAACTGTGAAATCGGTCGTTTGAGCTACCTTGTTATAGATATAGTTGTTTCTTATCCTCAAAAAGTAACACTTTATTCTTCTTCAATATGGATTTAAAAAAACCGCATTTAACCACCGATCAAGAAAAGGTTTCCATTCTTAAGATTATAAGTTTGACCTTACATTAGCAGTGTGGCCGTTTCCGTCAGTAAACGTCAGTTTCGAATTTTTCCCAGATCCGCCTTTTGATTGTTAACTCAGTCCTTGTTGATATTGATTTTTTTTATTATTTAATACTTCGTTTTTCCGTCTCATAAATATGTAAATACAAATCGCATCCCCTAAAACCATATCAGAGATTATTGAACTGCCATGTGAAACACTCAACGTTTCTAAATGCTTGTTCGACAATTTTTCACTCTGTTTCCATTTCCAGTTTTTTTTTGTGTGAAATGAAAATCAAAGGACAAAACAAATTTGGTTTATTGCCATCACATTTATGAAAGCTAAATGCGCCATGTCCAATTCAAACTCAATTGAGTAATATATGCGGATATGCGACCGGTAGACAGTCGGTCGACGAGAGAATCCACAAACGCTATATCTACGTTTTGGCAACAAAGGCCAAAATCATGAGCAAAAAAAAATAACAACAAATCCTAAAAAACAAGACAACAACTGATAGATGGATTAAAAATCGAAACATCACCAAAGCAATACAAAACGTCAAAATTTGGCGATTTATTGTCGCAAATTGAGTTTTGAAAGAAAACATCGCCGTCGCCCATCGCAACGATGAAAGCTACGAACGCGGACACAATTTATGACTCGAACGGCTCTGCTGAACGCAGTATTTTTGCTTCGAAAGATTTCTGTTTTTTTTTTTTTTTTTTTTTAATCTTAACTTTTTGTGAAATTTCTGTCGCATGTCCTTTGGAAAAGTGAAATTACAATCGTGGTGTGCGAATAGAGAAATTTATATTCTGATAGTTTTATTTTTTTTTCAATTGAAACTCCTTTCACACTCGTCTTTTAGGCACCTTTTCTGCTGCTCCAACATGAAGGACACAAAAAGTGTCAATCAATTGACTTGTACAACATAGCTGCTTCCACCAGAAGCTTGTGTGCGCATTTGAACAAAAAGATACTGTATCTTTAGCAGCAAATTCACATGTTCGAATTGAAATTGAATTGAATTCGAAGAGCGATACATGCCACAAACAATTACACAGCGATTTTTTTGTTTGTTTAGTGTGGTTTCAACTTTACCAGTTGAGCAGTAGATAGGTGCACCAGCTCCTGGAGCAGTAAATAGCCCAGCGATGGTAATAAATCTCAAAATGAATTACTAAACGATTTATTATTTGTGATCAATTTCTGTAAGAAATTCAATAAAATGTGTATTTTTATGCGATCGCTGGAAACATTGCAAATAAACGCGCCGGACGACAACGGCAACCGGCGACACAGTGGAACATTTGTCATTAGACCTCGATCGGCACAATTAAGATGTCGATGCAGCAACGATTTTATGGAGAGCCTGGGTGTGCTTATAGATACTTAGATACAGATGGGGCTTGCAACAACTATTCTGTAATCGATATTGCCATAGAACACTATTGCTAATACACATGCACATCAGTTCCAGTTATTGCCAAGTCAGTGAGAAGACAGAGGAGCTTCTAAAGTTGACGCGAGCCTTTTGACAGAATGTCGAGGCAATGAAGTTAATTAGATACTTTCCTGGCATCTGTAAATTGCCCTGGGAGGAAATATTTGTCTTTGGTAAGTATGGTGACAAATCAGGTAAATGGCAGCATTGTGTGTAAATGAGGGCGGTTGGGTAGCGCAGTTTGTTTGATCGAGTCCGGGCAGTTGCTTTGAAATTAATGCACTTGATGTCGACACAGTTACACCAAGTGGTATGCTATGCAGCTCATGACTACTAGCATTGCTGTCACTGCCACCCAAGGTGGTAGCATGTTTTGATATATCAATAACAATATTCTGAATTTCAGCAATTTTTATTTGTGGGATAACTGATGGTTTGCAGCATACTTTTTGAATCAAATGTTGTAGGTTTCAAAATAACCTTATCTATGGAGTTCCGATCTTACTAAGTTCACTAAATTTTCATGTGTCATGGTTATATGGATACACATCTTGAGAAAACGGATTTTACAAATAAATTCGGAGATGCGTATTAAAGGCTTAGGCACGTGATGGAGTCGGCAGTTGCAATGACAATGTTGATAGGTTCCTTGACTTTTGCAATACCGAAGGTGTCCCCGACGAGTAAAAAGAGGCAATGATTGACAAGCTCCTGAAGAAAGAGTTGTAACAAAGAGGAAAACTAGGGGCGGATTCGCGTTTTATTCAAAAATAGATTCTCGGATTAATTTGGGGTCAGACAGGGCGGCATATTTTCGCCAACACTGTTTTTCGTAATAAGCGACGGTCTGCACGCAATCTGGACAGGAAACGGAGGGATTCGATGGATTTGGCATCCTTTCTAAAACATCTCGGCTATGCTGATGACCGACGCATGTTTACCCGCCATTGGATCATGGATCTCCGTCAAATGATAGCAAGGGAAGCTGATATCGTGGTGATGAAAATCAATACCAGCAAAGCAAATATGATCAGCCTCGGAATCCAGTCACCTTTCTAATAAATATTTCTCAACAGCAGGTAGAGAGTTGGGAGAATAATCTCTAGCGAAGGCGGAACTGATAAAAGATCAGCAGCCCTGTCGGGAAAGCAATTTTTTTTTTAAATAAAAAAAATAATTCAAGAATACAAACTTAAGCACAAAAATAACGTACATTTAAAAACAAAATAAAAAAATTCATTAACCCGTTTTCAAAATATTGATTTTTGAAAATTAAAAAAAAAAATATTAAAAATACAAAAAAAAGTTTTCGAAAAAAATTAATGGCTAATTATTTAGGCTACCTACATCTTCTTGAATATCAATTTTGATTGTAATAGGATCTCCAGTTTTCGAGAAAGTCGAGGAAAAAAACCGGTCCTATGGGAGGTACCGTTTTTAGCCCACCATAGTAAATTTTTTTCACTAAATTTTTTTTTAATAAAAATTCTTGGAGCCGTTTTCGAGAAAAATAAGCTTTTACATAACAGTTATTTGACAGGTACCGTTTAAAATTTAAAAAACTCCTCTGTAGAATGTCAAAATAACCTTAACCTGCCTGAAGAAAAGTCAAAAATTTATGATTTGTGTTCAAGCAAGTTGCAAGCAAATTCTCATGTCTACTAGGACAGCGACTAGGCAACATACTTGAACTATAAAATTGTTGACCTGTGTATATGCCGCTTTAGGATTTTCTTGTCCAATCTAATATCCAACGAAGATCTCAGGAGAACGGGTCAGGAACCCATCGAATCTACTATTCGACCACGAATGTGGCAGTGGATTAGACATACTCTTCGAAAAGGTAAAGATAACGACTATATAGCTCAACTCAAACAATGAAGTGGAAGTGGAAACCACTACATTAAAATAAAAAAGAAAAGCTGGGCGACCGAGAAACATATGTGGGGCGTTCTTTTATTAACTATCTTTGACAATCGTTAACAATTGTTAACTATTTGCCGTTCCAAAATGCCAAATAGCTACGACAGGAAAACATCGTTCCAAAATGCATTGTTGAAGTGTCAAATAGTTACGATGTGTAACTATTTCCAAATCATGTCCATGATATGAATTGAGATTGTTGATCTGTTAAAGTCAAAGCTCGTTTAGAATTCAAATAAAAATTCAAAATTCATACAATTTTTTTTTGGTTTTACTGGCGTTTAAAAATTAAAGTGGATTGACAACGATTAAAAACATGATTTTATGCCACGATAATGCAAATAGAACTATTTTCGATGGCAAACTCTGCATTTAATTAAGTATTCATTTAGAGAAGTACGTTGAATTTTTTTTGTTCTAATATTTTTTTGACAGATTAACAATGTCTAACAATAAATCGTTCCAAAATGAAATTGTAACCATCCCAACAAAGTCTAGCAATGACACTTTAACCAAAATTTTTGACACAACAACGATAGTTAACGATAGTTAATAAAAAAACGCCCTTATGCCGTTAATTTTTCAAAGAGGAATCAGATCAACTAGGCACGTGTTGGAGGGATCTGAAACATTGCTGATGGCGCGTAGGCATAGTTGAAGCCCTGAGCCCCACAAGGGGTGTCCGGATTTAGGAGCTAGTTATAGATATCATTGAAATGCATCATTGAAAATCTTAAAACCGATTTTTTACATGTTTTCCTTTGATTAGTAACACAAATGATATACATATTAATCGATAGCACGAAGAATTTTTTTCGACAAGGAAAAACCAATTTTTACTAAAATTGTATGTTTTCCTGATGCAAATTAGTTTTTCGTGTCAGCTGATTGTTTTTTGACAGAAAATGGAACAACTCGTTCCACTGATTTGAATTCCAATTTCGTTCAGTTCCAATGACAAATTTGTATCCGAAAAAAAAATTCGTGTGTATTTCAATCAGGAAATTTTTTCCAATGACAGAAAATTTCAATAATATCTACAACTGATCTCCAAAAAAATTCCAATGATTTGTTTCAATGATGCCAGGCGCATGTCCGTCGGATCCAGTTTAGTTCCCGCATTAATTAAAATTTAAAATTTAACGCCGAAATAACAAGTATTGCAAGCATACGGCAATTTTTTGCATTTTACTAAAGCCTATATTAAGATTTCTTAATATTGCATTTCTTTAAATAGAAAATCGTGGTAATGGCGAGGTGAAGAAGAAAAAATCAAAGCGAAATATAAGACTATATAAGATATATAAGACTTTATACTCCGCCTTATGGATGTGTTCCTGTTTCTAAATTTGTTCCCTGGAATTTTCATAGAATTGAAAAACAAAAATTGAATTAACATCCCTCGATTTTATGCTAGTCATTCAAATTTAATGAACTTAACTCAACTCAAAACATTTGCGACTTTTTTTTTGTTTTCATGGTTCCTTAATTAACGGTTCCATTGTAACTCCGGCGGCGGCGGCGGCGGCGGCGACGACGGCAGCGTTCAAAACACAACTTTTTTGCCGTCTTATTAAAAATAATTAACTTCCCACTGGTCGGTACTTTACCACACCATTGAAGGAAACATTTTGCCTTCCATTCAGCGGCTGTTGTCAGTTCTCCATCATCGTCATCGTCAACGTTTCCATATGCATCTACACTATTCGCCTATTGCGCTACCACAAATTCGTATTCAAATCCCAACAACCAATTGTATTCATATCCGTTCAACTATAACCGTCTCAGCAGTATACTCTGCAAGACATTCTAACCCAACTCCCAATGGACAAATATCTCCATTTTAGACCCACAAAGCACCTCGTCCGCGTTCCGCAAACCAACTCTCAACATAAATCTATGCAAACAAACTCGAGTGAAAAAAAGAAAAACAACAAAAACTTCACACACAGTGAAGTGGCTTTGGCTTCTGCATCGTGAGTACAGGTGTTCGATAATTTTTCAAAACTGTTTCAACTCCAAGAGCAGAGTCTTGTCCAACATATAACCAACGGCCAATACTCCTCGGTGAGTCAGTTGAGTTTCTACATCGCCTCGCCTCTTCGTCGCGCACTCAACTTCAAAAAATATTCTTTATTCACCGATGACAATAAAAGTATTTACATATTGCCATTTCGGGTGCGCTCACCAAACTTTGCTAAGTGGGGGAAGAGGGGGCTTTCTACTCTGTACACAACTTACAACCCAACATTATTGAGTACCCTGGTATTACAATTCTTTTAACATATGTAAATCCTTTTGTGGTCCAGGACGAGCATATTCTGGACGAAGAAAAAGAAGACGGACCCAGAAAGTTGCTATCTCTTCAGTATAGCGATAGCTGGAAAATTATTCAAATGTCACATTGTCGACTCGTTCGATGCACACACTAGATGGCGTGGTGGCGAGGAGTTGCGGGCAATGTTTATAGAACCCATCCAAAAAGGGTGTAATCGCTCTCCATCTCTTTATCGGAAGCCTATAAATCTGTTCATGCAAATTTTGTGCTGTTCCTCCACCACACGCTGCACGACATGATGTTGCAACAGCATTTTATACACGTCTATCTACATACTTATGGGTATATATGGATGTGGGGATACACCATCAGAAACAAGTCAAAGCGGCGATCAAAAGTTGGAAATACCTCCATCTCCATTGGGTATCTGTATCACAGTGACAATAGGTATTAAGAAAAGGAAGGCTTTTACGAGTGTAAAAAGTACATTTTTACAAGCGTGCACGGGGTTTTTGGTGTACACATTGACGACCTTACTGCCCCCTTTGCTTTCGTGGACTCTCCTCTTTCTTTGGTCGGTTTGAGTCGGGCGGGTTAGGGTAGTGCGATGACAAGCGCGATTTAAATCTCAAAGTCATGCTTTTGGAAGTGAAAAGTGTAGCAAAACATGTAGATACACACTCCTGGCGAATGGTTTCACGAGTCAGTGAGCCACTGGAGGAAACAAAAACAAAAATGTGTAATCTTTGGGGATGTGATATGGAGTTTGACTACTGGGATAAACATAAGAGTTGAAGTTTGTGGTTGAAGTTGAATTTATTTTTATGCATCACTTCAGTTAAGTTCCTTATATTGGTTCTTCGTAATAGAAAAACAGTTAAAAAAACAGCAGACAATAATTTCGAGAACACCTATAGATGTAACGAATTAGACGTTGCAACCACCGAAAAGGAGCTTTGGCTATAACGTGGTCACCAAAATATCCGTAACTACGTCTATGAAGTAAAAACTCTTAATATTTTTGCAGACGGCAGACCTCAATTATGGTTTCAGACCAAAACCCAAATGCCAAATTAGAACGTCGAAATTTCATCAACTTTTTCGTTTCAGCTTGTCAATTTTTTCCCCTCCAAGAAGCTAGTAAGGTCCAGTTCATTAACCAGAGTCTTATTTATAAAGCATTTTGGAAAGGTATCCAAAAAGTCGTTAGCCGAAATACAGGCAGATGAAGCCTTTTTGAATAAGATTAATAAATCGCTCGTTCTTTCTTTACTATTTTAGTTCCAAAATGGCGAGGCTGTTTTTCATTTTCTTTTTAAACCAGAATTTTGTTTTTTTTGTTTGGGGATTTGTTACTTTACTACATCTCAACTTTCACGAATGGACATTGAGATCTCCAGATCAATTAATTGTCAACCAGATGGACCACAGTCCTATTAATGCAAGGCACTGCTCCAGTGTCATGGATGTCCGAAGTTTTTGAGAGACAAGAATTAAATCTAAGCGTCGCCAAGGGAAGGCTGCAGATATGCCGAACAATGTCAAGAAGAGGTAATACTCCCAGGATTTTTGACGTGAAACGGCTACAATCGCTAGAAATCGCCAGGTATTTTTCCGATCAAGTCTTTAACTAATAAACCATAAAGCAATCCCTTACCACCAGCATCAAGTATTTAGAACCAGGGCAGTGGCAACATTGCTAAAATACCATCATAGAGGTTGGTCCTGGAAGAGATGGGTTTTACTCGGCCACCAAAAATAAACACCTATTTGACGATGGGTGCTGACAAGCACACGGAGCTAAAAAGAAAGCCTACAGGGCGGCGCTGCACAGAAGGACCAGAAAAGAGGAACCCCGACTCTCGAAGGGAAAGAAGGAAGCCTGAGAAACGGGTTGGGGACTGCATCCCGAAAGCCCAAAATCTCGAAACCCCAAAATCCCGAAAAAAATCTCAAAATTCCAAAATTTGTGTATTGGATACGACGTTCCTTTTTCGATCAAAATATGTATATCAATTGAAATTTATTGTTTAAACTTTGTTGTTTTGTTCAATTTGTTAAGTAAATTTTCGACCTATGCCATCACACATCGTAAATAACAAAGAATTTAAGAAAAAAGTATTTCGAAAATTGTAGGACCGGTTTTGATAAAATCCTGTTTTTTATTTTTAGTTTTTTGAAAAACATTTTTTTTGTAATTTTGTTATGCAGTTTTTTTTTAAATTTTGTACTTTACACTTGATTTTAAAATTTTAAATTATTTTTTAAATATTGAATTTTCAAAAAAAAAATATTAATTTAAAAATGAATTAAAAACAGGTAAAAACTAATTATTCAAAATTTTTTTATGTAGAATTAATTTGGATACTTCGATCCTTTTCAAATAAAAAATTCCATCGAGTCATTACCGAGAAAATTAGAAAAAAACCTTATATGAAAGGTACCGTTAATAGACTTTTCCGGTAAATTTGGTTCTAATTGGCTGATTAAAAAAAATCTCAAAAATGTTCATCAAAATCTTTGTAGCCGTTTTCGAAGAAAATATGCTTTTTCTTAATCGTTATATAGCAGGTATCGTTATTTTTAGCCCTAAAAATAAAATTTCAATATCCCCGCTGAGAAATGCCAAAAGATAAAAACATACCAAATTTGAACGCAATCGCTTAACCCGTTTAGGCTGTAGATCGACAGACGGACATTTTTTGTCTCTATGATCCCAATATCATGGTTGATTGTTATCTGCATTTTTTTATATTCACGTATCCTAAACTTGCCTTATAGTCCCTATAATCGCAGGTAAAAATGTTGGCTTTCCGGGATTATTGAATTTCTGAATTTTGGATTTTCGGAATTTTAGAAGCTTGTTGGTTATTGCCAACAATTGTAATCTCGGAAACGGCTGAACCAATTTTGACGGGACCTTCACTGGCCAGATTGCTGATGTTCTAGGGAGTAAATTAGGCTGTTTAAGTTACCCACGAGGTGACGCTGGGGTGTTTTTTTTTTTTGAAAATTCCTGTTTATGGACCGATTTTGACGGAACTTTCACAGGCAGAAAGCTGATATTGTAAGAATTAAGTAAGGCTATTTTAAATTACCCCTAGGTCTGGATGCATTTTTTCTGGGATTTTTTTTATTTATGCCCCGATTTTGACGAGACTTTTTCCGAGGCTTTTGCCTTGACAAGACAGTTATTTTATAGCAGCTACCTTGACAGCAGGGTCAAAGTGATTTGCTACATTGCCCTTATTAGGCCGATGATGACTTATGGATGCCCTGTGTGGTTCAATGTTGCACCATCTCTAATTGAAAAGATTCGTGTGTTTGAGAGGCAGTGTCTTCGCACTTGTCTCCGACCTTAATAATAATAAACACTATTATTCCAACGAGGTTCTATACAACGGAGCCAATACAAACAGGATAGATAACTTTTTAATTAAGTTCATTCGGGGACACGTTGCAAGAGCGATGACCTCAACTAATGGACAAATCTTCGGGGCTTACTACCCCCAAAATGAATATTTCGAAAGTATACGTTCGAGTGGTTTTATTCTGCCCGAGGCTTTCCTATACTATGACATTCGAGGGCTGATTCAGTATAGATCTGCCATTCCGTTGATCAGTCATTAGGCGGCGCCTTTACGACCGAGACATAGTCGCTGGGAGTGAAGCAGAGCGCCTCCGGTTCAGTAGGGCCGTGCCCGACTTGGATCGGATCAGGTCCACCACTTTTGGTGGCTTAATTGAAACTAATATTACAGTCGATATCGTTATCACTTATGGTCGACCTACTTATATCTTAGGTATCTATAATATATGTAGGGCAGTTGCGGCGGAATGGCACCTTAAGTTAATTTTAAGTACTAAGTTTGAGATGAGTTAAGAAATAAAATGACCCGACACTCAGTTTATTTTTTTCTGGTTAAAAAATAAAAACCCTAATATTTAACATACATACATTTAAGTTATTTTTAGGCCGAAAGGCAATTAAAATTAAGATATAGAATAATTAAATTAATTTAATAGATAGATTTAACTAGTTTTTAAGATTTGTGTCTAGATTTAAGTAATTATAAAATTAATTCAATACAAATTATTAAAAAAATGTTAACAAAATTCGTGTGATGTTTTATGTTACGTCAGTTTGAAAATAAATTCACACAAAAGTTGATTTTTTTTATCAATAAACTCGGTATGCATATGTACACATATATGGACTTCCTATGTCAAATAAACGCAAAATTAGTGAAAGAAACAATACAAACAATATTAAAGACGTTTTAAACTTAGCGCGTTTTAACTCTGCGTTTAAAAACCGCAAAAGCTTTGGCAAATTTTTGAATAATTTTATGTCCAAAATGGACAAACATAATAATAAAAAGTTGCAATATTCGCCCACAATTTAATGGCGTGAACAAGAGCCAATCAAGTTTCTGATGGTTTAATTTCTATTTTGCTCGCGCTAGTAAAACGAATTTTTGTATATTTTGAAGGATCTCGGCTTATATTACTAGTTGTTTAATAATTAATAATAATAATAATAATTAATAATAAGCGGGCGGCAGTGGTTCAGTAGATAAGATGTTTTCTTGTTAAGTGAGAGATCCTAAGTTCGACTCTCAGTTTGGGAAGCAATTTGTCTAACTCATAGTGCAAGCTAGTGCCGTCCGTGAGTTTTAAGTGAGAAAATAGTCACCTAATTCTCGATCTACTGCGCACAAAAATAACATACATTTAAAAACAGAATAAAAAAATCACGTTTTCAAAATATTGATTTTTCAAAAAAAAAAAAAAATTTAATTATTAAAAATACAAAAAAAAAGTTTTCAAAAAAAAAATTATGGCGAAATTACTTAGGCTATCTACATCTTCTTGAATATCAATTTTGATAGTAATCGGATCACCAGTTTTCGAGAAAGTCGGAGAAAAAAAAAAAACATATTAAATATTCATACCTACACTGATTTTTTTTCAAATAAATTCTTGGAGCCGTTTTCGAGAAAAATAAGCTTTTACATAACGGTTATATGAAAGGTACCGTTAATTTTTGAGCTAAAAAAAATATTGAAAAACTCCTCTGTAGAATGTCAAAATAACCTTAGGTTCTAAATATGAAGACGGTTGGCCGAATCGTTTAGGACTAGTCCAAAATACACCCGTACAGACAGACAGACAGATGGACAGAATTTTGCCAGTAACTGAAATTTGTTTCTCTATCATCGTAATGTCATGTTTGATTGTTATCTCAAAATTTTTTTTTGCACGAACGCAT